>JARFIW010000565.1:3987500-5187500 GCA_036346225.1 Platerodrilus igneus
GAAAGTTAAAAGTGTACCAGATCTAAAAGAACTTGGATCAAATGTTAGCAATATTCGAAAACAGCTAACGGTGAACTTATCTTAAAGCTACATAAAACAGAGAATTCAAACGAAAGAGTTTCAAAACACTTTACTTGATGTATTGGGACCACAAGCGGAGGTTAGAACACCTAACTGACCAAATACTGTTGGAAATAAAAGATTTAGACGGAAACCACTTCAGAAGAAGTATATGATGCCTTGAAATCAGAATTTAAAGATATGTCTGATATACATATTAAGTCTACAAGGAATGCATATGGTTACACAGACTGTTGTTATCAGCCTTCCAACTAAAATTGCAACAAAGGCACTAGAATTAGGAAAAATAAAAATAGGTTGGGTAGTTTGTAGAATAAGGAAAAAATTAAATCCATTAAGATGTTTTAGATGTTTTGACTATAATCATATTGCACGGAACTGCAAAAGTACTATAGACCGTTCAAATATATGTATTAAGTGTGGTGAAGGAGGTCACGTTATTAAAACATGTGCTAACTCCCCTAAGTGTACCCTGTGCAGTGAAAAAAATATGTCTACTAACCATATTCTAGGAAGCATAAAGTGTTCAGCATATCGGAGTGCTGTAGAATTTCTTAAACATAAAACATGAAGCTTTACAATTAAACCTAAACCATTGTGAAGTTGCCCAAAAGCTTTTGTTACAATCAATAAGTGAACTAAACATTGATGTGGCTATTGTTTGTGAACAATACAAAGACATGAAAGATGTTTGCAGTAGCAGACATTAATAGTAAAGTCGCTATTTGGGCTTGTGGTAAGTTTATTTTCCAAGAAATTATGGACAAAAAGACAACGGTTTTGTGCGTTAAAATAAATAACATTTTATATTTATAGTTGTTACGTTTTCTCCAAATGCGCTATATAAAGAGTTTACTAGCTTCCTTGATAGACTAGTTAGTGATGCGAGGATCAACTCCAGTTATCATTGCAGGAGATTTTAATGCATGGGCCATCGAATGGGGTAGTCGATTAACCAACAAAAGGGGACAAACAATTTTAGAAACATTCTCTGTTTTAAACATAGTGTTAGTAAACAAAGGAAATTTTACACTTTTAGTAGAGGTAACATAGGATCAATAATAGACTTGACATTTATGAGTAGCTCCTTAATAAAAACAATGTATACTGGAAAGTGTCTACACACTACACTCACAGCGATCATAACGCAATATTATATGAAGTGCATAACCAAATTAAACAGAACCAAATACCAAAGGTTAAACCATATGGCTGGATAAGTAAACATTTTGATGAAGAACTATTCAAAATTATACTGGATGAATGTAAAATATCAGGTTCGGCAAATTCAAAAACCAGTCAACTACTAGAAACTTTAAAGAAGGCCTGCAATGCATCAATGCCCAAAAGTCACCCTATAAAGGACGAATAACGCTTACTGGTGGAATGATCACATTGTTGAATCAGAAGAATGTCTTCCACGGAGACAATATCAACGCCTCAGTGTAAAGGCAACTTCAATAATCTTCGGAGGAATATAAAATTGCATAAGTAACTTGACATTTGCCATTAAGTCGAGCAAACAACAATATTGGATTGATCTTTGTAAAGAAATTGATGATTATCCTTGGGGAAGGCCTTATAAAACGGTAATGGGAAAGTTAAAAAGAAAACATTTTTCACAACCCACATGTCCAATCTTTCTTAAGAAAATAGTAAACACCTTATTCCCAAAGCAATGCGAAGAAAAATATGGAAATGCAATAACCTGTGATGAAGAATATATACCACCAGTCACTGAAAGTGAAGTGCTAGATGCTTGTAATAAGATAGGAAACAACAAAGCACCGGGACTAGATTGCATCCCCAACACTGCTCTTAAAATAGCTATTAGAAACCGTCCCGATATCTTTGCATCGGTATATAATTTTTTTAAATGACGGTGTTTTCAACCGTGGAAAGAACAGTTTCTAGTATTACTACCCAAAGATAATAAACCTCCTGACAAACCATCGCCATACCGTCCAATATGTATGCTGGACACAGCTGGAAAGATATTGGAAAAGATTATAAAAACAGATTGAAATGGCTATAGAAGAGGCAGCCGATTTTCAGAAAATCAATATGGTTTCCAAAATCGCGTTTCTACAATTGATGCAATTAACTCGATTCTCAATATTATTCAGACTAAAATTTCAGGAAAAGATGGAAAAGAGGATCAAAAAATACTGTGCAATAATAACAATGGATGTCAAAATGCCTTTAACTCTATTAATGGAGTTCCATAGAGAAATCTATTGATATACCATCAGTACCTACATATATAAGAAGAATTATCGGGACTACTTTAAGAATAGAATTCTCAGATAACACTGACGAAGGTCCAAAACAATATATGATTTCAGGTGGAGTTCCACAAGGTTCAGTTTTAGGCCCACTACTTTGGAATTTAACATACGATGGAGTCCTAAGACTGAAATTACCGGATGAAGCTTAAAACTGTAGCATTTGCAGACCATTTGGTACTAGTGGTTACTGCAAAGCTAAAGGAAGAAATCGCATAAATCTGCAATGAATCTGTGGAAATAATTAGGCAATATCTAAAAGTTTAAACCTTGAACTAGCTGCAGAAAAACTGAAGTCGTTTGTGTCCAGCAGAAAGATACGTGAAACAATAAACCTGCATATAGGTAATAACGAAATTACTTCTAGTCCTAGTGTACATTACTTAGGTGTGAAAATCACGACAAATTATCATTTAAAGAACATTTGTCCCACGTGAGCAAAAAGCAGCAAACACAACAACAAACCTCCAATTAATAATGCCTAATGTTGGTGGACCAAAACTAGTAGAAGATTACTTTTGGCATCGGTTGTTACATCTATAATTTTATATGGAGCCCTATTTGGGCTAATGCAGTAAAAATAGAATCAACTGCCGAAAATTTCTTCCGGTACAGATTAAGCACTCTACGAGTAATATGTGCATACCGAACCCTTATGAAGCTGCATGCATTATCGCAGGTATGCCTCCCATTGAAATATTAACGCACTACCCCGGGAGTGGTATTATAGAGATAAAGCCAGAACAGAAAAAGAAAGAAGAAAAGGCAGAATTAATAGCTTAAATGGCAACAACGTTGGGATACATCGAGAAAGGTAGATGGATTAATATGATACCACTTATAGAACCATGGCTTAATCGATGTCATGGAGAATTAGACTTTTATCTAACCCAACTTCTAAGTGGTCACGGGTGCTTTAGAGCATACTTCTATAAATTTAAATTAGATACAACTCCTAATTGTCCAATTGCACTGACGTTCTTGAAGATGCAGAACACGATTTTTTCACTGCCCACCATTTAACGAACCTGGAGAAACTAACTACTCTTACAAAAATAAACCTAAGTCCAAATACGTTGGTCCAGAAAATGGTAGAATCAAAGAAGTATGGTCAGCAGTTACCATATTTGCTGCAATGGTAATTAAGGAACTACAAATTGACAACACAAGGAGAGAAGGAAATACATAATAATTTATATACATAAAACACGACCTTGCTATCAGAAGAAATATTAAAAGCCATTATCATTGAGGTTAAAAGGAAATTACATTAGACGGCTAGATCCAAATAATGGAACAACAAACTATTCATTCTATATAATCGAATCTTCAAAGAAGAGCGATGAGCAACAGCCACTGTGAAGTTATGCTTAATTGCGGTTCCGCGGAAGATATTGGTATTGAGAATGCAGTGCATGTATTTATTAGTAATGTAACTTATTTATGTTGGAAATAAAAACAACCAAAACAAACAACACACAACACACACACACACACACACACAAAACAAAAAAAAAAAAAAAAAAAAAAAAAACAACACAAACACAAAAAAAAAAAAAAAAAAAAAAAAAAAAAAACATATATATATATATATATATATATATATATATATATATATATATATATATATATATATATATATATATATATATATATATATATATATATATATATATATATATATATATATATATATATATATATATATATATATATATATATATATATATATATATATATATATATATATATATATATATATATATATATATATATATATATATATATATATATATATATATATATATATATATATATATATATATATATATATATATATATATATATATATATATATATATATATATATATATATATATATATATATATATATATATAAATATATATAAAACAATAATATATATATATATATATATACACACACACACACACACACACACACACACACACACACAAAAATAATAATAATAATACACACAAATAATATATGGACGATAAATAATAGAAAATAAACTATAACTAATTACCTACTTAAAATAACAGGAACGCACAGCAACGACATAAACATAACCTTTGGAACATCCAAATGTAAGAAAAAGAGTAAAATAAAAGGTAAGTTAACAAAACTAGAAAACTACTACATGCTAAACAAAAATTACGATCGCATACATGCAGTGGACTCCACAGACACAGAGACATATTTTGGATACAAACAAAAACTATGAATAGAACACTCATAAATGATAGAAGAAATGAATCAGAAATACAAACAAAAGATTCCCTAATATACTCAAAATAGAATTCACAGCAAGAAACAAAACAATAGTAATAAATACATATGCAATACCTATACTAACATACTCTTTCCCTGTAATAAGATGGAACAATACTGACCTAGAAGCACTCATATGATCACAATGTCATAAGTATAGAATACACCACATACACGCAGCTATAGAAATATATACGCTTAATAGAAAAAATGGAGAAAGAGGATTCATCGATATAGTAAACATGTGCATCAAACAAATAGATATTCTAAGAAACTACTTTATAAGAAGAGCAGAAACGAGCAACGTACACAAAGCGATCGTATTCGTAAACACATCAGCCACACCACTACAACTTAACAATAGTTCTTTCAACCCCATAGAAGAAATTGCCACAACACACACAAGGCAAGAACACTTGAAGGAAAAACACTACACGGGAAACACCCACAACCACATATCGACTAAGGAACATCAAACACATGACTCAAAAAAAGCAACATATTCAGGGAAACACAGGGATTTATAATAGAGACACAAGACCAGACGCTTTACAAAGGATGAACAAAGATAAGAAGAACTTACAGTGAGGATGGTTGAAATTGACATAAGTGTTTGGAATAAGTTAATGTTTCTTATAGAATAAATATTCATGTAAATAGTGAAAGTAAAATAACATTGTCATTTTTGATAAAAGTTTATTATTTGTTTTTAACGACAGTGTTGGTTTGTGAGTGTATGTGCATGTATGTGTGTGTGTGTGTGTGTGTGTGTGTGTGTGTGTGTGTGTGTGTGTGTGTGTGTGCGTGTGAGGGTGAATGTGTGTGTGTAATTGTGTATGTGTGTGGGGGTGTGTGTTGTAATAATGAATTAATTAGAATCTGTGTTATCAACTGAAATGTTCTTTAATTATATACGCCTCACGTTGCCGGCGCCTATGAAATATCATTTTATTTGAAAATGAAGTTTTTCTCTTTTTACTATATTCGGGTCTAGTCTGGGAATTACCCCAAGGGTGAGCAATGAGTTTGGGGGGTATATGGTGGGCTCGACTACTAACGGAACAAAAAAAATAAATGGACGCCACTGCATCTATACAGACAATAAACAAGACTAAAGTATCCTACAGGAAGACGAGAAACCTATAGGATATAAATGATTACAAGAAAACTTACAAACCTCAATATATAATACCTCTGAAATCTCTGCTTTAGCTTCCCATGTCGGACCTGCAAGAAGATGTCACACAAAAATAAAATATAAGACACCGTTTGTGTCTTACAGCAACAAAATATCTCGATCTTTATAGATCGATTAGCCTGAATTCAAAATCTTAATAACACCTTACGATGAGAAAATACTCTACTGGAAATTACTTATTCCATTTCTATTACCTGATATTGTATCAACTTTTTCCACATTCAAAATTTTCTGGTCTAATTTGATCAATGTTAATTTCAATAAGTAAAATAAAAAGACAAAGGTATCAATTCAATGTTTAATCTAAATATATATCTCTTTTGTTGCAAAATTACTTGTAAATAAATTTCATTAATCAATATATAAACTTTAAAACTTTTCTTAGAGTGTTCCTCTATAATCAAAATAATCAACATTAAATAAGTTACAGAAGTTTCTGAATATACTTCTCTACATAGAGAGGTATTAGCATTTATAAGTTAGTTAATACAGTTTAGTTTCTTAAACATCCATGAAACAGATCTGTTTTGGCTTACAAGATTTTTATCTAAGGAACTTGTTACATAAATAGTTCATATGGTTTAAGTATGAAAATAATAAACTCAGATTAACATATGTCAAAAACAGCTTAGTTCTTCTACTAATTACAACAAATTGCTAGAAAACACCTTTCATCCAAAGGTGGACTTTATACATGTTTTTATCACTTGACAAGTGCATCATAAAAGCACTTTGAATAACAACTTTAGAGCATCTAAAGATTAAAAAATTCTCTTATAAAGCAATCTAGTTCGAATGAAAAATATTTGACTAATTAAATTTTAGGTTATGTTTCCTACTAAATTTTTACGTAGTATATAAGCATAAATACATTTAGCAAACAAATTTGAAATTTACGTTATTTAACGAAGGTTTCTCATGATTTCATAAATAGTAATTTAAAGCTTTAACCTTAAACAGCACACGAAATTGATTTTCAGCAAAAGGTTCATAAGTACCTGGTAGATTTAGTTTTCTTACAGCAACGATGTTGACGAATGTAATCGATGAGCTTGGACACTTTACTTCCCATCTGTTTGATATTTTGAAAGACACAAAACAGGCCTGCACTAACCGCAACTCCTCGGACGCTCCAAAACAATCAACTTCCCAATGCTCGACCAAAATCCAACACCATCGCTTAGCGTGTTCCTCAAATTGTGCTAAAGGGATTGAATCAAGTATTACTATTAAACACGGCTAATTAATTACACGGTCCTTACCACTAAGGATTTCTCACCACGTGTTGCAGCTGTTGCTTTGAATTGACTGGGCGGCTTCCACGAGAGCTCTTCGTGGAGCCTCCACGCGACAATCCAACAGCCCTACCATTCCTCTAGAGCTATCCTCCTCTTCCACTTACAAGCAGAATTCACCATCCTTGTAAGTGAAGTCTACGACCCACGGTTGCTTGCAAGATGGCCGTATTCTTTATTTGTCGATGCTCATAGCCTTCGGCGTCATTTTCGCGCAGGCGTTATGTTTAACAACGCTCTAGTGGACGCCAGAACGCCCGCAATATATGCAACACAAACCACGCTCAAGGCATCCTCGATATTGAAAGTATAGAAGTCTGTTAAATACTCCTTATAGGTAAAAATAACATAAACGGAAAAAGTTGTTCTTCTTTATAGTTCATTAAATTAATTAATGATTACACGCTAAATGACAGATTCGCAAAATAATAGCAGTTAGAACTGTTTTTTCTTTATAGATATGAAATGTAACAAAATTTTGTTACACTGCCTCCGATCAAAAGAAAAAAACTTTGAGGTTAATTATATCTTAATATATACATAACCGAGAAGTTTTTTTATATGGACGAAAACTATCGCCTTAACCAAAAGATAAATACAAAAAAGCATTACAACAAATCGAAGTATGAACAAAGTAAGTTTGCACTTTGATTTCTGAACTAAAAAATCATGAATGAACTCTTGGATTAAGAAAAGGAAAATGGGTGCAACCAAATGAGTGTGTAGGTAACTCATGCGTACCACACATCCGTCAGGAGTCAATATAGGTATGTCGTAATCGGTAAAAAGTCATAATCGGTAAAAGTCAAAATATTGTAGTCTAACACTCGAGTTGCAACCAAACGGGGACCAAAAAACAACCCACTTCTTAAAATATAAACTGAAATTCAAACAAAAGCCTGACATGAACTATCGCAAAATAACAACAAAAGATTTACTTTCCTACTACTACCCTTGACATGACAACCTTACTAATGTTAATAGCAAAACAAAACTCACACCTATATACAGAAATATCAATACTGCTCCAACAATGATTATGTATTTGCTGGTCTCAAAAATTCCAGCTCAATACATTCAGCAAAATTTGATTATTGCCTCTACCAAAATAAACTGCTCGTCAAGCCACTACTCATTGTAGCTTACTAATGAATACTTGGCTTCTTCAGCTTATAGCTATTCATAGCCCAATCGCTACTCTTTTCTTTGGGACACCCAGTCTCAAAAAATCCTCAACTCTACTGTGGCCACACCAAACATCTCGAACCAAAACTACTCAATACTACAATGGTCTCACCAACTAGGTTACTCCGACCTACGACAACAAACAGCACCTACCTTCCTCGCACTCTAGACACAACAACACATGACGCGATCAAAACACGTCCACAAACATGAAGCAACAAACATTTGCCTCACTCCCACTTCGGCTATAACAACAACACGGGCAGAATAACTCCCTTTTTTTTTTTTTGAATAATCCATTAGTGCACATTTAAAACAACACTAGTTGAGAAACTTTCAATCTCTACCAGCAACGATATACTGGCAAAAGCCTTCAATTTGTCTTCACCACTCTATCCCATAACCAAATTTATACTATATTCATTACGACACAAATACTAAAGATAACCAATCAGTCCTCTGGTACATATTCTGGATCTACGACAGAATAGGGTTTTAGATCCTTGACATGCCACCTGCCTGCTTTTGATCCATCTAGATTAATTAGATCGTACACCACATTCGAGCACTTCTTCTTGACTACACTCAAAATAAATTTTGGAGCCAGTTTAGCAGCAAATTTATTAGCCGCTCGACAACACCTTGTTGGACCTCCACACTTTATTGCCAACCTCAAAAGAAATGTTTCTCCTCCTTAGATTATATCGATTGCTTGACCTTTGATAAGCTACATGCAACTTCGCAAACGTCTTCAAATACTTTAAATATACCTTGGTGGTCTGAAGCATATAATGGGCGGCTACCAGGAACGATTTCAACATCAGCTTCAGGAATAAATCCACTACCGTAAAATTTACCGGACATGGGGACGTGTCGGCCAAAAACTAAAAATTCGGAGTATAACCCGTCGACTCATGCTTAGCAGAATTAATAGCAAACTGAATCTGCGCTAACTCAGCATCCCAGGTATCATGTTCTTCGAGATAGGATCGAATAGCTGTCCCTACCGTCCTATTAATCCTCTCAACAAAATTACATTGTGGGCATAAACAGCATTATACCATATCTTTTGAATTTCAAACCTATTACATAATGACTTAAAAATTCGACCAGCTAAATTTGAACCATTATCGCAAATAATAAATTGGGGCACTCAAACATTAAAAACACTTTCTGTTCTATAAACTGTTCTATGACATGTGACTTTGCACTGCGTAGAGGATGTAGAATTGTATATTTTGAGAACCAATCTCCTACTACCAACAACCATTTAAATCCTAATTTTGAGCGAGGAATGGACCCATAAGATCTAACGCGATAATTTGAAATGGAAACTTGGCCTCTTTCTCCTTTCCCATTAAGCCTAAAGGACCTGCATTAGAAGATTTTTGCGCACCACACACTAAACATGCACGACAAAATTTCAACACATCTAAATTCATCTTGGGCCAATAATAATGTTCTTGGACTCTAGCATTTGTCTTCGAGAACCCAAAATGTCCTGCAACTGAGGGGTCATGACACGATCTAATGACTTCTTCTCTTTGAACCTTCGGCACTAAATATTTCCACTCTACTACATTTGACAACATAGGCAAATTTGATGGGATAAACTTAAAAACAAAATCGTTCTCAACTTTCCATTGAGGGTAATCCTCAGGCGACGCCAAAATTTTCTCACGTAACGACACATACCAATTTTCTAAATTATCAAGCTTGACCTCTATTAAATTTACAACATGTTTTTCTTCCGGATCAACATTAACTCTACTTCTTCTGAACTTTGCAAACAACGATAACTTTAGGCTTAATAAATTTATATCTTAAATTGCTTTCAACCTTCCATTGAGAATAACAATAACTAAATATTTTGGTACACCCTTACACTACTCATAATCAAACTGTTAAGACAAACTATAGTGCTTCACAACGCATAAACTTGCTAGAGCGACAAACTCCTCTATGAGCCTCACCTAGACTAATAAACAAAAATTACATCTTAACTAACCTCCAATAATAATGACCAAGCTGCTAAAGCGACAAACTTACCACGAGTCTCGTTTAGACTAATGTAATGCTGAGCGGCCAACTCTCACGAGTCCCGTCTAGACTAACATACCGCTATCCGACAAACTACTACGACAAATTTCGCTTAGACTTACAAACCTCTCAACATACTGCGTGCAATGCGGATATAAATAAAAAATTGCTACCAAAACGAATCAAATCAAAAACGTGCCGATGCACAAGAGCAAATTTTCAAGCAATACTTCAACAACAAAAACCTGTGTACCAAATTCTCAAAGCATTATTTCTTGGATCAAGAAAATAAACAACAACTATTATACCTAATACGAATGGAAGATGAACCTACTATTGAAATAATACATCCAGAAACAAATAAACCTAAACTATCTATATCAAACAACTTTACTATCACATATGGTCGATTATCACCAGATTTTCAATAGATAACGAATCAGTCTTGGGTTGTGAATTAGTATGACAAAAAAATTTTTACTACACTGAACCAATCTGACCAATCTTTTTTACTAACATAATTTTTCTGCTACCAAATCATAATGGCTGTCTTTTGAGAAGGAACGGCCATTTTAAAAAATTTATTATGACAACCTAAAATTATTTTATTTCTTGACCAACTCACTATGACAAAAAAATTTCTTTAATGCGAATCAAACCTGTTGTGACATTCAAATAACTAATGCTTAAGAGACTTGAGGTTCCAGACACGATATAAATCCTATGAAAATTTACAACCAAATTAATTTTGAGTTTACCAACTAAACCAACACAATAAGGGATAATGAAATAACTAATTTTTATAAATCAAACATCAACGAAATCGAGCCTCACACGTTGTGCGCCAGTGAAATGTAGTTTAATTATATACGCCTCACGTTGCCGGCGCCTATGAAATATCATTTTATTTGAAAATGAAGTTTTTCTCTTCTTTACTATATTCGCGGTCTAGTCTGGGAATTACCCCAAGGGTGAGCAATGAGTTTGGGCGTGGGTATATGGTGGGCTCGACTACTAACGGGAACAAAAAAAATAAATGGACGCCACTGCATCTATACAGACAATAAACAAGACTAAAGTATCCTACAGGAAGACGCAGAAACCTATAGGATATAAATGATTACAAGAAAAACTTACAAACCTCAATATATAATACCTCTGGAAATCTCTGCTTTAGCTTCCGCGATGTCGGACCTGCAAGAAGATGTCACACAAAAAAATAAAATATAAGACACCGTTTGTGTCTTACAGCAACAAAATATCTCGATCTTTATAGATCGATTAGCCTGAATTCAAAATCTTAATAACACCTTACGTATGAGAAAATACTCTACTGGAAATTACTTATTCCATTTCTATTACCTGATATTGTATCAACTTTTTCCACATTCAAAATTTTCTGGTCTAATTTGATCAATGTTAATTTCAATAAGTGAAATAAAAAGACAAAGGTATCAATTCAATGTTTAATCTAAATATATATCTCTTTTGTTGCAAAATTACTTGTAAATAAATTTCATTAATCAATATATAAACTTTAAAACTTTTCTTAGAGTGTTCCTCTATAATCAAAATAATCAACATTAAATAAGTTACAGAAGTTTCTGAATATACTTCTCTACATAGAGAGGTATTAGCATTTATAAGTTAGTTAATACAGTTTAGTTTCTTAAACATCCATGAAACAGATCTGTTTTGGCTTACAAGATTTTTATCTAAGGAACTTGTTACATAAATAGTTCATATGGTTTAAGTATGAAAATAATAAACTCAGATTAACATATGTCAAAAACAGCTTAGTTCTTCTACTAATTACAACAAATTGCTAGAAAACACCTTTCATCCAAAGGTGGACTTTATACATGTTTTTTATCACTTGACAAGTGCATCATAAAAGCACTTTGAATAACAACTTTTAGAGCATCTAAAGATTAAAAAAAATTCTCTTATAAAGCAATCTAGTTCCGAATGAAAAATATTTGACTAATTAAATTTTAGGTTATGTTTCCTACTAAATTTTTACGTAGTATATAAGCATAAATACATTTAGCAAACAAATTTGAAATTTACGTTATTTAACGAAGGTTTCTCATGATTTCATAAATAGTAATTTAAAGCTTTAACCTTAAACAGCACACGAAATTGATTTTCAGCAAAAGGTTCATAAGTACCTGGTAGATTTAGTTTTCTTACAGCAACGATGTTGACGAATGTAATCGATGAGCTCGGACACTTTACTTCCCATCTGTTTGATATTTTGAAAGACACAAAACAGGCCTGCACTAACCGCAACTCCTCGGACGCTCCAAAACAATCAACTTCCCAATGCTCGACCAAAATCCAACACCATCGCTTAGCGTGTTCCTCAAATTGTGCTAAAGGGATTGAATCAAGTATTACTATTAAACACGGCTAATTAATTACACGGTCCTTACCACTAAGGATTTCTCACCACGTGTTGCAGCTGTTGCTTTGAATTGACTGGGCGGCTTCCACGAGAGCTCTTCGTGGAGCCTCCACGCGACAATCCAACAGCCCTACCATTCCTCTAGAGCTATCCTCCTCTTCCACTTACAAGCAGAATTCACCATCCTTGTAAGTGAAGTCTACGTACCCACGGTTGCTTGCAAGATGGCCGTATTCTTTATTTGTCGATGCTCATAGCCTTCGCGTCATTTTCGCGCAGGCGTTATGTTTAACAACGCTCTAGTGGACGCCAGAACGCCCGCAATATATGCAACACAAACCACGCTCAAGGCATCCTCGATATTGAAAGTATAGAAGTCTGTTAAATACTCCTTATAGGTAAAAATAACATAAACGGAAAAAGTTGTTCTTCTTTATAGTTCATTAAATTAATTAATGATTACACGCTAAATGACAGATTCGCAAAATAATAGCAGTTAGAACTGTTTTTTCTTTATAGATATGAAATGTAACAAAAATTTTGTTACACAACAATTGAGTATATGTAAATGTAAAATGAACAAAACAGAACAAGAATAAAAAGAGTTGAGGGTGAGGGGTTTGAGTATTATTGAAGGCATTTAATGTTTAAATTTTAATCGATATGAATATATGTGACGCTTGGGTTGTCAATGTTCGTTTCTTTGTTGAAGTTGTTTGGCCTCTTATAGATGTAGCACATCTCCAAAAAGTTCTTTTAAAAAGATTTTTATAGACTCATACCATTTATTCAAAATTTTACCACTAAATTAAGCAAAGTACTCAAAAACGTAAATGTCAAAATTGCCAAAAAGAATTTACTAACGTGTAACGTTCGGTTTAATTCAACGTTTAGTATTATATAGTTTACTTTAGCGAGCATATTAAACATGCCAATTTGTGATAAAGGACAGTCAAGTAAACTGTACACTTTTTCAAAATTGCGAAGAAGGCTAGAAAGTGACAGTTGGGGATTGTCAAATTAATTAAAAAGTGTCGAGTCGCGTTTTACGTTTGGGGTGTGTTTAATTAATCTTTTGTAGGTCCACTCTACCATCCGATGTTATATACCGTCATTGTTATGCCTATAAGATGCCAATTCATATTGGGAGTTTATTTGGATGAAAGAAAAGTGACCTCAGATTACATTTGCCGTACGCTGTAATCAACCGATTTAGTCGGGAACCTGATGAATTAACACACACCTATGATAAAGTTAGTTGGGCTGTTGCATTATACCGACACCCACTCTCCTCGCTGTGTCTATAGTGACCTGATTCACCCCACAAACCTTTCAAGGTAAGCGTTGCACTGTAGTAGTTACTGAGTGACCAAATTAGTTCGCACGCTGGTATTGGGATATTTTACTCTGAACTATAGAATGTTCTTTTTCATCTACCGTCAGTGAAGCTAAAAGTAGATAGTGTGTTTCGCCCCGTATTTACCCTACTTTCACTGTAGTCTACAGTGTAAGACAGAAAGCCGCTTGTGTACGCATTGTATATCTATTAGTCCGTAAAATTTTAAAGCTGCGATACTTTTCCAAATTGTACAACTTGGTTCGTAACGTAAGACTGTACCAGTTGTAGCGCCTAGATAGTTCAAGTAGACTTACGTCTACCGTCCACATTGTTACCGGAGGTTTGCATGCACCCGGTGTAACCCGCGTGCTATTTCGGGCTATAGTCTACACTCTTTTAGTCGTCAAACCTAAGAACCCGTACTGCCGTGAGGCCCAGGTGCATTCACCCCTACCTCCATCTTAGAAATAATTGTACTCACAAGTATATCTTTGGTAGCCCTGGCCAGTGCGAACTTACACTTAGTTGTTACTTTTGGTTAGTTATCTTAATTAATTTGATCGTAGTTGTGGCGTACTCAATATACGCCGTACCTACATTTGCTTATATACACCTTTGTTTATGTTACTTACTGTACTTAATTAATGTGTTCTTTTCAGCCATGTGTTTGTAAATAGAGTTAAGAGTATAATCCAGGTGCATTATTCTGTCGTAGTAATTTGCGTGAGTAGGGTGAATCAGTACATTCTACACCGTGAGTTTTCTTTACCATCATATTTTCTTATTATAACAAGTGCAGGGGCGTTTGCTCGACCAGTAACGAGACCCCGATTATATCTAACACAGTGACATTACTGGTGGTGCCCACCTGATTTTGCCGTCATACCCGATTTTTGGCATACTACCAAGTTTACGACCCATTATAATTGTCATCTTAGGCCATTTAGCAATCCCGACCTACGAATTTTATCATACCCACCCCTCACCGGCTAGAGCTAGGCCGCGCACGGATTCCGATCCGTCCCTTGGTGTCGTAGTGCTGAATTGGTCCGTAACAAACGATATGAAATCTGCACTCTAAACTTAAAGATGCAACACCAACCAAACTTCAAAGAAATGCAATCTACAAAATTAACTGTTTAGAATGTGATCAGTGTTTCATAGGCCAAACGTCACAAAATATTGGTCAAAGAATTACCCAACATAAAAGTGACACTTGAATAAAACCAAAAGCTTGTGCATTAACAACTCACATCCTCAACCAAAATCACAAAATGGACTTTTCAAATCCAAAACTTATAAAAGTGGAATAAAATCTTTTTAAAGAAACTTTCTTGAAGATGTGCTACATCTATAAAAGCCCAAACAACTTCAACAAGAAAACGGACATTGACAACCCAAGCGTCACATATATTCATATCTATTAAAATTTAAACATTAAATGCCTTCAATAATACTCAAACCCCTCACCCTCAACCCTTTTTATTCTTTTTTTGTTTTGTTCATTTTACATTTATATATACTCAATTGTTGATAACACAGATTCCAATTAAATCACTATTACAACACACACACACACACACACACACACATACACACACACATACACAATTACACACATATGTGCACCCTCACACGCACACACACACACACTCACACCTACATGCACATACACTTACAAACCAACACTGTCGTTAAAAACAAATAATAAAATTTTATCAAAACTGACACTGTCATTTTACTTTCACTATTTACATGAATATTTATTCTATAAGAAACATTAACTTATTCCAAACACTTATGTCAATTTCAACCATCCTCACTGTAAGTTCTTCTTATCTTTGTTCATCCTTTGTAAAGCGTTAATACAGTTGTAACCTGTGATCACGCGCACGCACGCACACGCACACACATCCACAGACACACACAAATACACACACACACACACAAACACACACACACTCACACACAGACAGAGAGACATTATAACGTAAATTACTCAATTACTGATTGGGTTAACTAGTTTGGGGTTATTTTTATATCCCCAAATGTGACCAGTAACCTTTAAGGAAGGATTTCCTTAAAATGATGGAACGCAAATATCTTCCGACTATGCTAGGGGTCTATTCCTTGGACAAAGCTTATGAGGATTCGTCGTGGTTCTTTTTACAAAGCATTATTTTATTACTAGGGCTAGATTCTCAACAAAACAGGGGTTTGAATAGGGCGCCACCAAGTCATTAACTTTAAACACAGGGTTTCCCTAAGGGGGACTTGGGCGTCCTTAAGGAGGAACACCGTATTAACTGCTAACGCAGGAGCTGTAAAGAAAATTTAATTAAATATACAAAAATGAGGACACAAAAGGTATTCTCTTGCTACCTCATATAAAAAACAACAAAGATTAATCAGGCAACAATAATATGAACACAGATTTCGTGCTTCAAATTCTAAAAAGGATATTAAAGCTTCTTGTTAAATTGGGTTTACCACTTTACTCTATTTGATCTTATACTTTGTTACCCTACTTCTGAACGTATTTGTTCAAAATAAAACAATTAAGAAAATTAAATGTTGTTTCTTTAATTAAAATTGTCCTTTCATAAAAATTGTAAGTATAAAATTCATGTTTAAGAAAAGATAATACAAGTTTCATCTACTCATAAGGTAGGATTCTATATTCAAAGAAAAATATCAAAACTTTAAATGTTGCTTTAGTAAAAGTTTAACTTGAATTTATACCAGAAATATCAGATCTGTTTTTTCTGTTTACATATTCATAAAACTTTAACTACGTTGTCTATTAATTCATTATTCAAAAACTGTAAGTGAAATCATGCATATATGAAACATCAATAAGAACTCTTTAAGTTTGCCTAATTTCATAAAATTTAATAACTGTAATTATACTGAACTAGTATTGACAATAAAAATTTACTAAGGTCTTTCTTAATATGCGAAACGGATTTATGAGAATAGATAGTTACAAAAATATTTTCTGAAGCAGCTTCGTATCAAAGATCACCAAATGTAGACGTGATGCAAGAATAATTCTAAACTCTTACCTTGGCTCTGCAGGTGTTCTTTTACATGTTGTCGTCACAACATGTTAGGGCAGGTGTTAATACGTACATTTTTCAGAAAACAAGTAACGTAAAATCCACATGTTCCACAGAACACGAACGGCTGCGTGACCCTTGGACCGGACCATGCTAACTTCTATGCGTTTTTGTTATACGCACAAACTGGACCAACCAATTTCAAATACTAGACTTAGATGTTCTACTGTGTGTAAATCTTGAACGAAAGTTTCAACACAGTGCCATTCCAATACATCATCGGACTTAATTTACAAACCATAAAAATTTCTACATACTTTGTAGAACGTTTCCTTAAAATTCGAGTTTATTGTTTTCTCCATAACATTACATAAAATCCAACTATCCATCGTACGGTTGAAGGACGTTCATGTTGGATCGATACCTTATCGCAAAGTTGACGTGAATGAGCCATAGGTTGATATTCGCAGGTGCAAAAGTAGAATTTTATCTTCTTTTAAATACAGCATACTCGCTGCCTTAGTTTTATAAAACCACATAATACAAAACGACTTCTTAAAGTTGATAATTATAAAAATAAAAATCTAATCGAGGACTTCTACGAAACGTTGAAAAATATGTTTTATCGTACTTTTACGAAATCATTAAAGGGATATTTTATATGTTATTTACACAAATGTTCAAAGAATTATTAATTGAATTTATCTAAGGAATTATCCAAACGAAGTTATTTATTAGAAGTCATTTAAAAAGGTCTTTAAAAGGAACGTAATAACAGAAGAAATGAAAAAATACTAAAAGAAAAATTACGAAAAAAGAAATTACGAAAAGAGCGCTACAACAAATTATTCAGTTGGTCTAATTAATTATTATTTTAATTCTTACCATCGTTAAAACATCAAGGCCTAGTGTCCAGCGCACTAGGGTTTAACTACCGCACAAAAAGCCAGACGCAAGTTACATGCTAGAACCCTTATTAGTTCCATTATCGTTCTCGACGAGAGCTCTAGCTAATGTGAGCGCAAATGTGCTATGCACAAAACAAGAAAGCTGCTTGGCCTTGATAATAATTGTATTAACATTCGGCGCCTGATGTTAGCAACCAAACTAGCATTTCTGTATGGCGGTTAGCACATACAATATCAATACTGGTATTTATTTGTTTAAAAATGGTTCGCATGATATTAATGACTATACTAGAGTTATTAGGACTAAAAATTCGTTGATATTCTGCAATGGTCAAAAAAACTGCTACAACTTCAACATACTGGACCTAACTGGACGAAGGTGTTTTTTTGGTGAAAAATGTTTGTTCAACAATTTTCAAGCGGCCAGTGTCATGAATGTGTGTGACTACTACGCCCAAGGTTCCGGGTTCGAATCCCGTCACGGTCCGCCTGAAAAATGTTAGGCGAGCATTTTTCACAAAAATACATTCTCGTTCGGATGAGAGGTAAAATGGAGGTCCCTACCTTGCTTGGAACAGCAAGGGTTCGGCAAAATTCAAAATTTCCAGGTTAAAAAAAACTCGCTTCCTGGCCAATGTAGTACTTTCGGGGTGGAGCATTGGAAAATCACATGTAAGGTCAGTGTCATGGATCGAACCCGTATCATTAGTTGTGACTCGTATACTCGGTTAATTCTCTGGAAGAACTAAATAAGAACTAAATAAAAATTCACAAAAAAATGAAAATATCGGTGCTACACTGCGATAAAAGTCCCGAATAAGGAAGCGAAGTATTTTGGAGAAGGCATTTTACACTAATTCTATCATAGCATTATAATACACAAATTTAAAGTAATTTTTGCATATACCTAAGTCATCTTTGTATTTTTTCCGTAGTCAAAAAATTTGAAATGAACGTACTTTATGTAAGAATTACTGGTTTTGAATGATATGTTAAGACGCTGTTTACCTGTTTTAACTTTTTCATGGTTCTAGAACCAAAAGTAACGAATATAAAAAGTATGACGTTTAAAAAAGAACGTTTTCTGGAAGAAGGACGTCTCACTCGATTCAAGAAATATAGTATCATTGTCTGTAATTGCAAGAGTTATAGTTTCTACCTGTTACAGATCGTGTGAATAAAAGACCTAAAATTTGAAATTTGTATTCAGCTCGGTTACATGCTATTATCCTCAACAAGAATCAACTAGTAGGTAATACAGATACCTGAGTTATGGGCCGGTTTGAACGCAGCATGTATTATTGATGAATTTATCATTAAGATCTACATATATGGTCATATGCAAGCGGAAACTACCTATGCTAAATCAATATTATTTACTATTATGCGCTTTCGAAACGGGTAAAATTCTTATTAAAATCGCTAGAATTTCATGTCTAAAGCAAAGCACTTCGAAGCTCGTACTTGTGGGTTAGTAATATTAGCACACCTGTGGGTGGATCAATTTTTTTTCTCGAGATTATTAATATTTATGGTATTCTAAGAATATCAATTTTTATGACAAACACTTTTGGTTTTTCAGGTATGCAGCTCGAAAAACAACTTCATCAGAATGGCGACTAGTAATCTTAGTTCTACACCAGTTCAATATATTTCCTCTGGACACACCTAGTACGGCCTTTCTCTTAAAATATTCGTGGTACACGATACAGCCCCGTTTATAAGACAATTCGATTAAATTAAAATCGCTCAAATATAAAATAGATGTTTAAAATAAAGAAGTTACAGAGTTTCAAATGCGAACCAATAAAAGTATGAGTAGGTTCATTTTTCAACAAGTTGCTCTCTTCTGCAAAGCTCCAAAGATACAATATATGTTGAATATCACACCTTAAAAAACACCTTTATTAGTGTGACAGCTTTGCTGTTTCTACTTTAGTTTAATAATTTTTCTGAAGCACCTAGTACGGTCCTTCTCTCAGAAATACTGTATTCACAACAAAAAAATATTTATGGTACACGATTGAGCTTAACTTCATATACATGACAATTGCACCATAATACTGTAGCCCGCATCCTGAGTAATTTTTAAATGAGATTAAGTTTTTATATGTAATTGTTAATGTAAAACAGGAATTTAATATTCATTTCAAGATGTATTTGGGTAGTGCTCCGTCATTTTTATTCTGTATTTCCTCCCTTGCATTCTTTTTTTTTCTAAATGGCGCTCCGCATTCTTTTATTCGTTTCATCCTATGGATATATTAAACAATAAATTATAGAAATGAAACGTCTATTTCGTCTTTTAAAAACATGTCTTTTTCAAAATTATTTATGCCCTCGTAATGTTTATTGATGGACAAATTTAAATATTTTTAAATTTTTGTCGTAAATCTTAACAATTTTCACTACAATACACAAATTTAAATCATTTAAACGTTTCTTCAATTGGATAAGCCTAATATTTGTAATAAATAACTGTATTTTTGATAAATATGTTTAATAATTTTTTAAATAAATAATAAATTTCGTGAAATTTCAATAAAACACAAATCATTTATGCGACTTTAATGCAATAGAAAACAAAAAAGAATTATTTTTTAATAACTAACCTTAGAACAATTTTCTAAAAACTGAAACAGTATTATAAATAACTACTTGTAAGTTAGACAATATTTGAACCACCAGGCAGTTAAGGGTACGCACAGGTCGACCGCTTAACTTATGAAAACATATCGGATATCGCGGACCTTCGAGATTATTCCATGTGCGGTCGTAAGTGTTTCGTCTAGTATCGGTGCCTGCGTACACTTCAAGTGTACCCTCATTGTTTCCTATTCTGAGCTCAGATTTTATGTACAGATTTTTCTAATTATTATTATCGCAATTTAGTATATATATATACCATTTATGAATATAATCTGCTCAGAGAAATTATTTTAACAAAAGAATTATAAAGACGCATTTATATGCACAAATTATTACAAATTATCACAAACCAAACGATTATTCATCAAAGTCTGAAAGCTTGATGTATAAATAAAACGCTATTTCTATTATAGCAACTAGTTACAGAAACAATTTATTTAAAACCTAACTTTCATCAAATTCTATAAATTAAACACTTCAGTGCAACAATTGACGGAACTGTATAATTGTAAAAGCATCTTTGTAATTTATTATTGAAAAAATTTACTCAGCACAAGTTTGAAACAATGCGTGCAAATTTATAACGCAATTATCATACAATTACTACCGAAAACCATCACTGAGATAAAAACCATTCAATAAAACCGAAACTTTATAGACAATTCAAGGTAACGAACTGTACAATTATAAAGGAAGCATTTACGCACTATTAGTGCAAAACCTGACGAAATAAGTATTGCAAATTGTTATTGCAAACACTTAATTACTCAACAAGACTGAAATAAAAATGTACAATTATTACCTACATAAAACCATTCAGAAAATAAACACTCGAATCGCAACAATTGTAACATCTGCAAAGTATAAAGATACACTCAATACTACAGCAATTGACGAAACATTACCAAGCAAAAATTCCTTAATGTAATTATATAACACGGCATAACTACAAATAAAATATAAGTAAAGCGATTCTTTAAATAACTCAATACAAACCAAACCGAAAAGTAAATCTCAATTTATACAAAAACCTGATATAAATCAGAACTGAAAGCAACCATTAATTATTAAAACAACCATGAATTTAGATATGATGATTTATCTCAATAGTATCTTGCAATATAACGGAGATTAAGTGCTGCTAGGCAACTTTATTACCGCGTATGAAATATTTTTAAAAACCTTTTATAAACCAGGAGACAACAAACGTAATGTTTTTCTTTTACGCCTGATAATAAGTAAATTGACCGTGAGGGCACTAACGCTAATTACCAGCCGAGATGATTTGACAGAATGGGACGACTTCAAACGTATCCTAATTGCATATTCCAGAAACCAAAGGAACATCAAATGTCTAATCCGCGATTTAATAAACCTTAGAATGGAAAGCAACCAATCACCCTATCAATTCGGAATGAAATGTCAAGACGTACGAAGTTTAATTCTGACAAAACTAAAAATTGAAGAACCCGATCAAAATATCCGCTTATTGAAGACAAATATGTACGACCAAATGGCATTAGACACCTACATAAACGCACTACCTGAACGGTTATTAGATAAAATAAGATTCCAACATCCCCAAAATTTAGAGTAGGCAATGAATATGATCATAGTAGACGAAAACGTTATATATTACCGAAACAGATTATATAACCCGAACGCAAATAAAAACTACTCATCGATAAAAAACATACAAGCTGCGAGACAAATAACCACACAACCAATATTTGCAATGCACAAATACATAGAAATACCCCACGCAGAACTTAAATTATTAATCGATACCGGATCTTCAAAAAAACTAATTAGCCCCCAACCGTAAAAAACATTATTTAGATTTTGTAGAAAGAGAACCCTTTAAAATTAAAACAGCCCATAAAACAACACTACATCAATTCATTGCAAACATACCTTTGCCAAAAACTTTTAAGGTAAGAACCAAACATAAATTTTGCATTTTTGTATTTAACGACAAATACGAGGGACTAATAGGAATAGACGTTCTAAGAAAATTAGGAGCAAACATCGATATAAAAAATCGCATATTTAGAACAAAGCACGGGCAAATCCCCATTAAATTCAAAGTCAGTAATATACAAACCGAGCAAAAATACACCATAGCACCTAAGACAGAAAAACAAATAAAAGTTTTAGTAAATTCAAAAAACGACGTAGACATTATAAACCACATGTCATTCCAACCCGGAGTAGAAACACCCACGGCATTAGTACAAATAAAGGACAATTACGTCACTGCAACAATTTTAAACTCAAATGACTCCCCCTTAGAACTATCTCTGACAAACCCAAATGTAGAAGATGTGAAAATTAACGAAATGAAAATAGACGAAAACTCAGAAAACAATTACAACCCTATAAAAAACGACAGGATGTTAAGAGAAAACTTAATTAACATTCGTTTCAATAACGAAAATGAGAGAGCAATTAAAGACTTAGGTTTTGAATACCGTGATACATTCCATTGCAAAGAAATATCTTTAACTTTTACTAACACCGTCAAAAATAATATAGAGTTAACGAATAACAAGCCGAGTTTTACCAAAGAAACTTAAGTTAGATGCAACAATTTAATTCAAGGATAAATAAAGAAAAGGTTAATGAAAGTTCACAAGCAAGTTGTGAGAACGGATGTGAAAACAATGTATTCCAGACGTAAGTGATACTTCAGGTGCAGGTCACAGACGGTTATAAAACCGCAATTATTGGAATTAAGATTGTTACCTTGTATTGTATAAATTAATAAAGAAATTAGCAGTCATGAGCTCTGCAAGTTCCTACAAAAATGTGAGCGGCAGGCACAACATAAATACGCCGGGAGCTCCAAGATGGTGAGTCAGTCTTGAGCCTTACAGCTTTTACATCCTAAATTATATCATTTAATAAATAATTTCTACTTAGAGTAACTTTATATAGTTTTGTAAAATTCCACTTGTAATTTCTGGTTAAATAAAAATTTGCTACAAGAGTTTTTGGAAGAAGACCTTTTAAAAAGGCAGCTCCCAAGGCCCAAAACGTAACTCGCGTACCCTCATTGTTTCTTATTCTGAAATAACTTATACATTTTTCTGAAACTTACACAGTCTGCATGTATCACTATCTGCGTGCGATAGTCTGATGTAGGTCTATCTCTACCTCTTTTCTATCCTGCTTGTAAAATATTTTGTATTATTTCTCAAAAATGCCTTAGAACGTATCCTGGCCTTCTATTTCTCCTATTTTTTTTTGTTTTCCACAGATATCTTTAGTTTCCTGCTTGTGTGGTATACGTTGGAGTGTATAAATCGGGACAGCTCCAGAACGTTTCCCAAAGCGTAAAGCTTAGCAAATGGACTGTAATTGTATGCAATTGGAGGTTAGGCGCGAAAAACAGTAACATAGGTCAAACCGTAATTAATGTTTTGCTTACCTTGCAATGTTGTTCACCAATTTACTCCCGCGAAGATAGGTGTTGTTTACCGGTCGACGCACTTGGTCGGGCAGCAGCACTTATGCACTCGCGGTTATAGTTACTAGGTGTTGAGTCGGTGAAACGATACGAGAGAGTGTCATGTTGGTCAAGCGAAAAGGCTTTATCGCTCCGCCATATGTGTAGCACAACAACAATATACGATAAGGCCATCTATACTGTCAATCGCTGACCTCCAACTGTATGAAGTTTTAACATACCCCCCACCCAAAATGGTAAATTTTGTTGTATACCGTGAAATGAATGGGAGAAAAAATAAAAATAGAAATTTAAAAAAAAATGTTTAAGTATGTATAAATTATTCGAGTACTCTGCATTTTGCTTCCTGCATTAAAATATAAAATAAAACATAATTTGTAGAGAAAGAAGAAAAAAAATAAAAATTGCATGTTAGAATGCTGAATTACTTATGGTGGAGGAAGTGGTACCACTTTGTTAATTGGGCGGACCGCTTCGCCTGTGGGTGTTTTTAGCTTTACAACTCTTGTTACACCATCTTTACCCGGTAAAAGCTTCGCCACTCTCGCCAAAGGCCAATACGCCGTGGTGAATCGGGAGTAAAAAAAAGTACTAGATCCCTTCTTCTATGGTTTTGGAAGGGGTGTTCCACTTAGGCCTTTGCTGTAAGCTGTGCAAGTAGTCTATGGACCAGCACTTCCAAAAGCTCTGTACAAGTTGTTGGGACATTTGCCAACGACTAAGCCGATTCGCAGGAACTTGTAGGTCCACTTCACACTGCGTAATTAAAGGCCCACCAGTTAGAAAATGGCCCGGAGTCAAGGCATCCGTGCCTTCGTTAGGTGACGTTGTAAGTGTGCAAAATGGACGGGAATTTAAGATTCCTTCTATGCGGGTCACAACTGTGCTAAATTCCTCCAGAGAAAGTGTCGTTCTACCCACTATTCGTTTCAAGTGAAATTTAGCACTTTTGACGCCGGCTTCCCAAAGCCCACCAAAATGGGGTGCATAGGGAGGGTTGAAACACCAATCAATACCCCTAGAGGATAAGTAGTGCGCAATGACGGGGTTAGCTTGATCAAAATGTTTATATATTTCTAACATGTCTCTAGCCGCCCCACGAAAATTTCGGCCCTGATCGGAGTATATGTTCATGGGTAACCCGCGTCTGGCTATAAATCTATCTAATGCAGCAAGGCAGGCTTCCGATGTTAAAGCTGTGACAACCTCCATATGTATGGCACGTGACACCATACAAATAAAGAGGGCAATATATGCCTTTTGAAATTTGGTCGATCGCAACGAGGATAGCTTGATTGTAAAAGGACCGGCAAAATCCAAACCGGTATGCGTAAAGCATCTTCCGGGTTCGAGGCGATAAAGCGGAAGATCTGCCATAGGAGGCTGAATAGGCTCCCCTTGGAAGCGATAGCAAGTCAGGCAGCGAAATATTCTACTTCGAATTAATTGACGGATACACGGAATCCAAAATGTACGGGTAACTAATGATTGAGTTAGCCGCGGACCCGCATGACCTGAATATATGTGATAGTAATCACATATTAATACAGCTAACCTGCTGGTTTTTGGGATAAGGTAGGGATGTTTGCTAGTTATAGAAAGGCTGGAATGGCGTAAACGGCCCCCCACCATGACTAATCCCGTGGGAGAGAGAAAAGGTGACAACGGACGGTACATTTTTGTGCTAGGTTGCCCTTTTTCTAGTAAGACGATATCGTCGTATATGTGCTCGTACTGAGTAATTCTAATGGCAAATGTGAGAGCGCTACGATACTCAGAAGCATTTAACGGACCAGTAGTCCTTGCAATATTACGTTTGCGTGCAAGGCAGTTAAACGTAAACCTTTTAACGTACGCAAAAGTTCGTTGAACTTTTAGCAAGTTCGAGGACCTTTGTAGTACTACCAAGTATTGTTTCACATCAACAGTAGAGACGAGTGCGTATTGTACGGCTATAAACCCGTCTGCAATATTGTGTGTGTATTTATCACTTGGCCAATCACAATAATCGCGGTATAAAAAATCAGGACCCTGCCACCAGAGTGTACAATTCAGTAGTTCGGATGGCCTCAATCCTCGGCTTGCAGGATCGGAAGCATTCGCAAAACTGGGAACGTATCTCCATATGGCTGTGGGTTGATTTTCATGAATTTGCACCACTCGGTTCGCAAAAAATAATTTTAACTGATAAGGTGGCGTACAAATCCACGTCAGTGTGTTTGTAGAGTCACTAAAGCATATTGGATCTAGTAAATTGATGGTGTCAAATGCTAATGCTGTATGTTTCATTAGTTTTGCCAAAAGACATGCCGCTCCTAATTCAAGACGAGGAATAGTCCACGTTTTCAAAGGGCTACACGGGTTTTGGAAGCTATCAAATGTACATATATTTTTCATCAACTTCTAATCGCAGATACACAACAGCGGCCATCGCTACGGAACTGGCGTCGGAGAATCCGATTAAACGGACTTGACTATTGCCGATTTTCCAAATAGATCGTGGTATTGTTATGTATTCGAGAAGTGGCAGTTCAATTTGAATTTGCTGCCATTCTTGAAGAATTTCTGCGGGCAATTGTTCATCCCAATCCACCTTTTGTAGCCATAGGCGTTGCATAAGGCATTTGAGAAGAACCGTAAATGGACTTAAATAACCATTAATATCGAATATGCGTGCTATGCGTGACAAAATTCCTCGCTTAGTAGGGATGTCTGCAATATTTGGAACTTTACATCTAAATGTATCGGAACCCATATCCCAACAGAGACCCAGAACATCACGTGTTGTCAAAGTAGGATTAGAGTTCGGTAGATTTAGAACGTCCGTCTCCGACTTATCAATAACTGAAGTGTGTGAACTTCCCCATTTTCCTAAGTCGAAGTTACCTAGTTTTAGTAAATTGATCAATTCATTTTTTAGAAGGAGAGTTTCTTCTACAGAATCGGATCCAGTCAAAATATCATCAATGTAAGTTGATGATCTAAGGGCTCGGGAAGCCCGGGGGTACGAGTGACCATCCTCTTCTACCAACTGCTGTAGAACACGAAGGGCAAGGAAAGGGCTACAGGTAGCGCCAAAAATAACACGGGTATGTTCATATTCCGTTAAAGGTTCACAAGGGTGAAACCTCCAAAAAATATGTAAAAATTTTCTATCTTCTGGGTGAACGACTATAGATCTAAACATTTGTCGAATATCGCAAGTGAGTGCGACTTGAGGTATTCGAAATCTTGTTATTACAAGACCAATATCAGATTGTAATTTGGGGCCCGGTAAAAGAATATCATTGAGACTTGTACCATTAATATCCCTATCGGCTGGACTAAACACGACTCGAACTTGAGTACTAGAGTGCTTATTTTTAACCACGCCGTGGTGAGTCATGATATATAAGGACTGTTTTACAGCGGGAGTGAGTTGTCCCTGCGATATATAATTAGCAATATTTTCTGAATATAATTTATAAAAGTTTTTGTCGCGTGCAAATCGAGCTTCTAGTTTTAGAAAGCGATTGGTAGCTAATTCTCGTGTTGAACCTAATGTTCGGGTGGTGTTTTCTATGAACGGTAGTCGAACCACATACTGGCCTAACTCGTTTCGTATAGTAGTGGACTTGAAATAATTTTCACAAGCCACGTTTTCAGGCGACATTGGCGGCGTAAATGGTATTTCTTCAGCTTCCCAGAAGGCACGAATGGTGTCGCTAAGGGACGGTTCTTCCGATATGCTAGTGTACAACGCAACCCCTGAATACGGTTGACTTAAAGCTGGTACATCACCCATAATAACCCAACCAAACGAGGTAAGAAGCGCCGATGGCTTGCCTGTTATACGCAACGAATCGTTGGGTGTGGCATCTAAGACAGCTTGAACACCTAACAGCATATCGACAGGAGCGGATATGTGAAATTCAGGATCCGCCAATTGTAGGGACGAAAATTTGTCTATTAAATGCTTAGATAAATTTGCTATCGGAAGATCTGCGGTAATACGAGATAAAACAACAGCCTGTAAATTTAAAGAAACGTTTTGATCATATATTGATGTAACTTTACAGGTAGCAATTCCATGAACCTTTTCTAGCGGAGATTGGCCTACTCCACGTATTTCAAAAGGACATTTCTTGCGTTTAAGACCTAACTTGTTAGCTAAAGATAATGTGATGAAATTAGAATGCGAGCCTTGATCTAAAACCAAGCGACAGCGATGCCAACTACCGTCACAGGCTAAAATTCGTACCTGCGCCGTGGCTAAAAGCGCAACGGTTCCCTGTTCATTTGCACAGGAATGAACAAGAGAGACTGGAGTAGGAAAATGTTCAGCCGAATTAGAGGCACCTGTAGAGTGTCCTACCGCGCTTTGTGGCGGAGTCGGAGTACTGCCTGAAATTGGTGCCTCGATACACTGTAGCGTGTGGTGCATTTTACTACCGCACCGTTTGCACTGATACTTTGACTTACAAGTCGAAAGGGGATGTGGTGATAAACACGCAAAACATCTATGATATTGCTTTACCATGTATTGCCTTTCTAGAGTTGATAAAGCTAATAATTTTGGACATCTGTAAAATTTGTGGAACTGATCGTCGCAGGCAGGACAGGGCTTAGAAACTGCCTGCTTTGCATTAAATCATCGTGAAGTAACTTCCTGTGCGGACATTGTTACACGCTTATTGTTTACAGAATTTGTATAATATGGTCGAGGGTTAGCCCTTTGTGGTGGACTAGACACATTTTTTGATGGTGGTGTATTATTGTTACCGCTCACCAGTTCTAAGATAGAACATTTGTTGCGTAAATATTTTATAAAATCGTTAAATTTCGGAAATGTTTGATTTAAATGTTCCTTTTCGAATTCTTGTCTCGACTTCGGGTCTAATAAACCGAGGGAAAAAATAAAATATGTAATCGGCCAACTCAGGTAGCTGCATGTCGATAAGAGCTGTGACGTTGGCTTGCAGAGTTTCACATAAATCACTAAGAACTTTTGGGGAATCCGTCTTTAGTTGAGTTAGTGAAAATATTTTGGATAAATAATGATTAGCAATTATTCGTTTATTAGTGTAGCGTTGAACTAAAGATTATAAACAACCATATAATTTTCTGGAGCAAATCGAACAGATTGTGCTAGCTTTAATGCCGTCGCATCCAAATAAGTAAGCAAATATGTGAATTTTTCGCAATCATTAAGTGTGTTATTGTTGTGAATAATGTTGTCATATAGAGATTTAAACGCACCGAATTTCTCGGGGTCACCTCGAAATATATCTATTTTTATTTCTGGTAAATGAACATTAGATCTGGTATTTCCAGAAATATCAATAGTATTTACATTGGGCGTTGTGTTTGGAGCGACATAGCGCGCCGCATTAGCTAAAATGTCATAGTACATAGTATTGAACGTAGATTCTAGATTAACGGTATCCGTAAATAAGGTTTTATAAACGTCAGAGAGTGACGATAATTCATCTAAGACATCTAAAAAATTTGTTCTTACGTCATCTAGCTGACTAACACGAGCTTTAAATTGATCAAGATTAGTTGGTAGCGTAGAAATTAAATCGTAACAATCTTGCAAACATCGCCAGTACCTTTCTTTGCGATTTGTTAATCGTTTAAAATCAAAAATAACTTCACGTTCTGGTTCCATATTGTACCAGGTATACTCGTAACAAATTGAAAACACAAATAACTAATGGAAAATGTAACGCAGTTGCAAAGCCTTAAAGGTAAACACAGTACTCGTGTAGAAGATTAATGTTGGTACAGGTTTAAACTAACATAAGTAAATTCAGAACTCTAAGAAATAAAGTGCATTAGGTACGTAATATTTACAAACAAAATGTAAACAAACAGTTTCGTTAAAGTCTTTTGACTTATTTTGTTATCTACACAGCTGATTGATAAGCGTAGTAACAAGATGTTAATGAACTACAAACTTTAAATAAATTGGAACAAGTTTTTGAACACCTGTGATTCTAAATGCAAAGTACTCGTTTATTGATAATAATTGAAGTTTGAAATCTTTAATAGAAATGATGCATTTTAATATTCAAACCCACTTTTAGAAAATAGTTTTGAAAATGAATTAATGTAATAATTTAAATTTTAATGATCCCGCTAATGAATTATATTAATTTTGACTATAATTCAAAGCTTATTTGTTCAGTAGGACCACTTTTTGTGATATGAGGCTCAGGAAGGCCGCTTTTTGTGATATGAGGACCACTTTTTGATATGAGGCTCAGAAGGACCACTTTTTGTGTGGTATACGTTGGAGTGTATAAATCGGGACAGCTCCAGAACGTTTCCCAAAGCGTAAAGCTTAGCAAATGGACTGTAATTGTATGCAATTGGAGGTTAGGCGCGAAAAACAGTAACATAGGTCAAACCGTAATTAATGTTTTGCTTACCTTGCAATGTTGTTCACCAATTTACTCCCGCGAAGATAGGTGTTGTTTACCGGTCGACGCACTTGGTCGGGCAGCAGCACTTATGCACTCGCGGTTATAGTTACTAGGTGTTGAGTCGGTGAAACGATACGAGAGAGTGTCATGTTGGTCAAGCGAAAAGGCTTTATCGCTCCGCCATATGTGTAGCACAACAACAATATACGATAAGGCCATCTATACTGTCAATCGCTGACCTCCAACTGTATGAAGTTTTAACACTGCTATTTGTACAACCTATTTGTTATTAACTTTGTGTGTCCATGCTATCATCCTCATACATCTGAAGCACGACAATCCAAAAGGTTTCTATTTCTTTCTGTCTGCTTTTTCTACTGTCCCTATTTCATTGACGTACAGTGCTGTGCTCCACATAATTGCTTTTACCAATTGTCTTCTTGTTTCTGTGTTTGATGTCTTTGAACATAGACGCTATTCTTTCTTGTTAGATGTAGTTCGGTCCCATTCTATTTTTCTACAATTATATACCCTATTTCCCCGATATTCAGTGGCATGTGAAGGGGGGTGGGCGGCTCCGTGGTGTAGTTGGTATACATGTGGCTACTGTGTCCAAGGTCTTCGGTTCAAATTCCGACACAGTCCATTTGGAAAATGTTAGGCAAGCGTTTTTCACAAAAATACGCCATCGTTCGGATGAGAGGTAAAATGGAGGTTTCGTGTGTAAGTGTTGTACGCACGTTAAAGGTCCCTACCTTGCTTGCAACAGCAAGGGTTCGGCAAAATTCAAAATTTTCAGGTAAAAAAAACTCGCTTCTTGGTCAAAGTAGTACCTTCTGGTAGAGTATTGAAAAATCAAATGTAGGGGTGTGTGAAGGGGGGTCAATAGCCTGTGACTGCCAGGTTCCGCCAACACTTGAACATTTGCTGAATTAAAAGTTTTTACAATATATTCTTTTGCACAATCAACATCAGTTAAAAATATTTCACAACCAACACCTGTAGTTGTGTAAGATAATCATCAGATTTAAGTGCAGTTATATTTTCGCCATTAGGTTTTCCGTTTTGAAACTGGTTGGACGTGTATCTCGACTTACTTATATTCTGAGCTAACCTACACAGTTTCCTGAAATTTCCACAACGCCGATATAAAGCTCGGTTCCCTTTCTATTGTTTTTCAATTATATGCCCTATTTCACCGAGATACAGTGGTATGTGAAGAGGGTTAAGCAGCCCATAGCTGTCAAGATCCCCCAACACTTAGACATTTGCCGAATTAAGTTTTCCTGCAAATACTTTCGCACAATTAATATTATTAGAGAATATTGCACAACCAATACCTGTAGTTGCTTATAATAATCATCATGTTTTTTTCGGCATTAGTTTATCCACTGTTCTTAGCTAGCTTACACATTTCCTTGAAATTTTCACAGCCTACATCTTTCATTATCTGTGCAATTGTCTAACCTAGGTCTACCTCTACTTATCTTTTTTCCTATCTCTGCTGCTAATATATTCCGCACTATTCCCTCATCCCTTACTATGTGGCCTATCATCCTATCTCTCCTATTTTTTATCATTTTCCACATATTTCTTTCTCTCCCTACCATTTCTAGCACCTCGTTGTTCTTAACTTTGTCTCTCCATGATATCTTCATCATACGTCTGTAGCACCACATTTCAAAGGCTTCTATCTTTTCCTCTCAGCTTCTCCTACTGTCTAACTTTCACAGCCGTACAGTGCTGTGCTCCACACACATATGTTTTAAGCAATCTTTTCCTTGTTTTTATGTTTGTTGTCTTTGAACACAGCAGTTGCATTTTCTTGTTAAATTTATCACGACCTTGCACTAATCTTTGTTTTATATCTTTTGTGCTTTTCCCATCTCTCGTTATTTGACTTCCTAGGTAGCAAAAATTCTTAACCCCTTGTAAGTTCTCGCCACCTATTTGTATTCTTGTTTTTGATTTATTTCCCTTCTTTTGCATACTACTACCTTAGTTTTATTTTATTTTTAATTTTCAGATTGTATCTTTCTGTTATAACTATTTCCATTTCATTAAGAGTAGCTTCTACTTCTTCCTTGCTAGATGCTAATACCGCTATACAATCTGCAAATCTAAGCATATCAATCTTTTGTCCCTGCATAATAATTCCAAATTTCTTCTTGCATTTGACAGTATTCACTGCCTCTTCGATGTAAGACTTAAAATTAATGGAGATAGGGCACATCCTTGTCTCACCCTTTTACTAATATTTACTTCTCTAAGTTCCTGCTCTAATTCTATTACCGCTGTTTGCTCTTTGTATAAGCTATGTACTATCCGCCCATTCCTAAAACTCTTCCAATCTTTTTGAGTATTTTGAACATTTTTTTTTCCATTTTAAATCGTCGAATGCTTTTTTCAGACCTACAAAGTCTATACATACGCTTTACCCTTTTTCTTTTGTTTTCTCTATTATCACTCTAAGAGCTAAAATAACCTCCCGTGTTTCCCTGTTTCGCCTAAATCCAAACTGATCTTCTCATAGTATTTCTTCGGCTCGTTTTTCCACCCGTTTTTTTACAATTCTAGTTAATATTTTGACAAAAATGTTGTCAAAGTTATTGTTTGGAAATTTTCACATCTATCCGCGCTTCCCTTTTTCGGTATAGTTACTATGAGGTTACGATTGAAATCTTTCGGTATCTCGCCTGTCTCAAACATGAAGCTTACAAGTTGGAAGAGACGTTCTGTTGCTGCTTGTCCAGCGGCTTTAAGAGTTTCTGCTTGCACCTTATCTGTACCGGGCGTCCGACCATTTTTCAGACCCTTTAATGCTAATTCAAAATCATCTGTAAATTTTGGATATCCCAAGTCATCCTTTTCAATGTCTGTTCTAATGCTGTTAGTTTCTCTCCTGCACATAAATTCCCTATATATTCTTGTCATCTAACTACTTTCTCTATTTTTTTATTCAACCAACGTTATAGAAAATAGGCTTTCTTTATATAAAAAAATTGTAATAATTAAGGTAATATAAAAAAAGTGGCCATTAAAGTATATCGCCAAACTTCAGCAGTGGTAGAAATGAAACAAGTGTCGTGCAGGTATCAAACTGGGTACAATGGTTCTTGTAAAGGATTAAATCGTAAACTTTTGAATTTGATTCTTGGACATGTCGTCAACCTACACCCGTTATCCGACGGCATTAATCGTGTAGTCATCATCAAAACAGCTAAATGACCCTTGAAGAGAGCTGTTTGCAACGTATGTCTGCTACCTGTAAATAATATTGAAGATTTTGCTTGTATTATAGAAGAAAAGGGTGCTTCTTATTTTAATGTGATCTGAAATTGTTAGCAATTGTTTTTTTCATTGTATTCGGATTTATTTTATTTGTTAAAGGTATTAATTTTAAAGCGAGAGATACGTACTAATTTCATGTAAATTATGTACTTGTTTAATTCTAAAACATAAATATTTTAATTATTTTTCCAGGGTACCTATTACTTATATTTTAGTACCTGAATCTAGTATTCTGTGTAGGTCAAGACGGGTGGTTGTAATTCAATAAAAAAATGTTTATGTAGTGATAAAGAACATTGTTAATAATTTATAAATATTCTTTTTTAAAAATAAGGTAAAAAGTACCATCCAATATTCAGTCTATTAGGGCTATTCTACATCTTCTTCAATAGTCAAAGTAGAATTATTGCTCCAAGCAATTATTATTATTTTTGATCATCTTTTAATAACCAAAGTAGAATTATTTCTTAAAGTTAGTCTATAAATAATCTCCCGTCAATTCATTTCGCCAAATACTTACGGCAGAACCAATACTGCAACGGACAACGTTGATTGCAGATTAGTTGTTTCAAGTACGGGTAACATGTACATTCATTAATATTATATTTATTAATACAGGGCTAGATGATTCCCACACCAATTAAAGTGGGAACTGAATTTCAATTATCAGAGATGGTGCCTGTTGCAATATAAGAACATGTTTTTTTCTACTTAAAAATGCTACATTGTTTTTATACAAGACACGAACTACTGTGAGTGCCCTGTTTTGCAATAAAACCAGTTAACTCTTCGCCAGATTTTTGATGATACATAACTGCAGCCCTGCCTCTTAATTAAAAAGAACCATAGATCACCTTGTTATTAATTACCACCGTTATAATTAGTAGCAATGGTGTATGAAATGAGTAACTCTTAATTATCGTAGGATATGTACGTTCATCAGTGACATGTAGTGAGTAGATAGTGTGCAAGGGTGGAATCAATACCTAAAAATCATTATTATTGTACTAATTTTTGGAATGTGAAGATTTTAGTAGATCTAAAAGCTTTACTTCGAATTTGCACTATATTTCAGTGCAAACCAATTTAACCATTACGTTTTTGGAGTTTTAGCAACCTGCTAGAGTAACAAAACTGAGGTTAAAGGTTAAGAAAATAGGGTCTAAATTTCCTAAGAAAGAAGACATTACAGATAGTATCAACAAATGGGGCAGCCACCTTTTCTGATATTTTAATTTTAATTTAGGCCCTCCACTACACGTTTCTCATAATTTTTTTCACATTTTCATCCGTAATGTCAGTCATCGACCTTAGTCAGCGGGCGTCATTTTGGAACCGTTCTCTGCCTTATTTAAATTTACTTGACCAGTTTTGTACTGCAAATAATGAAGATACAGTTTAAATAAACGCCCATTACCTTTAGTAAATGTTTTTTAAACATTCTTCCGGTTTTATAAGTTTAATAACGGCGCAGAGCTCAATTTTTGTACAACACCATTACGTCACTCATTATAATTGTCTTCCTGTAAGGACTATTAGAGAATGAATAATTGCAACTATTTATAATGTTAGATGTATACTTTCATATAGTAACATTAGCTTGTGATATTTTTAATTTACCTTGTCATCATCATTTGGTCTTCAGCTTTGGAACTGGTTAGACGCGTACCCTTATTGTTTCCTATTCTGAGCTAACCTACTCATTTTCCTGAAATTTCCAATCTACATCTTTCACTATCTACGTGCATTGGTCTTATCTAGGACTACTTCTACTTCCCTTTTTCCTATCTGTACTTGTAATACAGCCCGCAGTATCCTCAAAAAATGCTTTAGAACATATCCTGCCCTTCTATTTCTCCTTTATATTATTTTGTTTTCCACTAATGCTTTCAACAATTCTCTCTTTGTTTCTATGTTTGTTGTCTTCGAACATAGCCGTTGTCCTTCTTGTAAGATGCAGTTTGGTTTCCCTTCTATTGTCTTACACAGATATATATATATATATATATATATATATATATATATATATGAGGTATATATATATATATATATATATATATATATATATATTGGGGTATATATACCCTATTTTCCCGATATGCATTGGTATATGTAGAGGGGCGGTTCCGTGGCGTAGTTGGTATGCGTGTGACTATTACGTCCAAGGTCCCGGGTTCGAATCCCGACACGGTCCGCTTGAAAAATGTTAGACGAGCATTTTCACAAAAAATACGCCTTTGTTCGGATGAAAGGTAAGATGGAGGTCCCCTACCTTGCTTGGAACTGCAAGGGTTCGGCAAAATTCAAAATTTTTCAGGAAAAAAAAACTCGCTCCCTGGCCAATGTAGCACCTTCGAGTGGAGCATTGGAAAATCATATGTAAGGTATGTGTAGGGGGTTAAGCTACCAAAATCCCCCAATATTCGAACATTTGAATAGTTTTCCAATATATCCTTTCAAACAAGGTTTATCGTCTTGAAACTGGTTGGACGCGTACCTCCACTTATTTCTATCCTGAGCTAGCCTACATTGTTTCCTGTATATTTCCACAGCCCAGATACAGCTCGGTTCACCTTCTGTTGTTTTCTAATTATATGTCCTATTTTACCGAGATTCAGTAGTATGCGAAGAGGGTCAAACATCCTGTGGTTGCCAAGATCCTCCAACACTTTGACATTTGCCGAATTAATAGTTCTCCAGGAAATACTTTCGTACAGTTAACATTAGTTGAGAATATTGCAAAACCAATACCTGTAGTTGCTTATTTTATCAGGTTTAAGTACAATTATTTTTCCCGTCATTGGGTTTTCCTCTTCGAAGTGGTTGGACGCGTACCTCCATTGATTTCAATTCTGAGCTAGTCTACACATTTCCCTGAAACTTCCACAGCCTACTTATTTAACTATCTGTGTACAATAGTCCAACCTAGGTCAATCTCTACCTCTCTGCTTCTAATATATTCAGCACTATTCCATCAAGCCTTAGTATGTGGCCTATCATCCCATCTCTCCTATTTCTTACTCTTTCCGTATATTTCTTTCATTCCCTACCTTTTCTAACACCTCTTTGTTCTTAACTTCGTCTGCCCATGATATCTTCATCATACGTCTGTAGCACCACATTTCAAAGGCTTCTATCTTTTTCCCGTCTGCTTCTCCTGCTGTCCAGCTTCCACAGCCGTATGGTGTTGTGCTCCACACATATGTTTTAAGCAATCTTTTCCTTGTTTCTATGTTTGTTGTCTTTGAACACAGTAGTTGCTTTTTTTATTAAATGTACCACGACCTTGTGTTAATCTTGTTATATATCTTTTGCGCTCTTTCCATCTTGTGTTACTTGGCTTCCTAGGTAGCAGAAGTCCTTAACCTTTTGTAAATTCTCGTTACCCATTTGTATTCTAGTTTTTGATTTATTTTCTCCTTCTTTGCACACTAGTACTTTAGTTTTATTTTTGATAATTTTCATACCGTATCTGTCTGTTAGAACCGTTTCTATTTGATTAAAAGCAGCTTCTAACTCTTCCTTGCTAGATGCTAATACCGCTATATCATCTGCAAATCTAAGCATATCAATCTTTTGTCCCTGCATAATAATTCGAAATATCTTCATGCATTTAACACTATTCTTTGCCTCTTCGATGTACAAGTTAAAAATTAAAGGGGGCAGGGCACATCCCTGGCTCTCCTTTCTCCTAATATTTACTTCTTTACGTTCCTGTTCTAATTCCATTACCGCTGTTTGCTCTTTGTATAAGCTAAGTACTATCCGTCTATCCCTAATACTCATTCCAATCTTTTTGAGTATTTCGAACATATTTTTTACTTTACATTGTCGAGTGCTTTTTCCAGATCTACAAATCCTGTATACACGCTTACCCCTTTTGCTATTGTTTTCTCCATTATCACTCTCAGAGCTAAAATAGCCTCCCGTGTTTCCCTGTTTCGCCTAAACTTAAATTATTCTTCTCCTACTATTTCTTCAGCTTGTTTTTCCATTCGTCTTTGGATAATTATAGTTAATATTTTTGACACGTGTGCTCTCAAACTTATTGTTCGAAAATTTTCACATCTGTCCATGAGTACTTGTTGTCCATTTGTAAGTAGTTTACTATACAGTGCTATATCGTATTTCGCATAACTATCCCCACACCAGAGTTTCCTGCCCCTTATCCATTATGAATTACCGTAAAATTTCCACTCCAAAAATTTCCCGCCTCTGGCCAGCGAGCTTCACTGATCCCTATTATGTCTTGTGCTAACCTATTCATTTCAATTTTTAAGTTCTCTAGCTTATCAACTTGCTTCATACTTCTGACATTCCACGTTCCAAGTCGCAGAATGTTCTTGATTCTTTTTCTAAATTTTCCAATCACATCCTCCTAAGTAATCTCCTCCCAGAGATCCAAATGGGAGATATTTTACCACAGAGGATGCCATCTTCTTAATTACAATTTAAGTACGCTGTGTATTTGGGAGTATCTAAGTACCGAAAGAGCCACTGCGCTCTTAGTCTGGTTTCTCACTAAAAACCCTACTACTTTGGTCGAACTTGTGGTTTGGCTTTTAATGACACTAGAACGCGGAAGCGATTACACACGTTCTAGTAATCTAGAACTTTTTCAAGTTGCAGGTCCATTCGGAATGGAATTTACCTTGTATCAAGAATATATGTTGACGTGGTAAAGAGGTCACGAGAGGTCATTGATATGCAAATTCTGTAAATTTAACCCATCCAAAGAGAAGGAAACGGGAAAAAATTGAAAATTTCGAATATTTATTGTTTTACGCTGTATAAATATAAGCGTACTTCTTAGCCATTAAAAGACAAAGCCCTTATTTAATTATGTGATTAAATTTCCATGCATTTCATATGGCAGATTGTGAAGAGATCATAAAACGGGTATGAACGTAAAAGTCCAAAATTTAAATGAATTTATTTCAATCGTTGATGATTATTTAGTCGAAACGAGTTTCAATCATTAAGATATAAATACACAGACATTTAATACATCCGCGTATAAACTATATCAATCTTATTGCATTTGCAAAGAAAACAATTGCAGGTTTCAATTATTTATATAATTAATTCTCTCTGCATAAAACTGCATTAGAACACGTTTCACGTCCAATTTAATTGTATATACTTTTAAGTTACTAAACTGTTTTCCGTGTTTATATTGTTTAAAACCAGAAATAAAATATTCATTCTTGTTAAAAACCTCCAGAATCTTTTTTATTAAAAAACGAATGCACCATTTCTACTAAGGAATATTGCATAAATTAATTAATGATTAAACGGCGGTTTAAGGAACTCGAGCGTACATTAAAATGCAATAAAAATGGATAAGAATTATTTTATAGGTTTCCGTGTTGCAATGAGATAAAATGAGACGCGACCATTAACTTCGTACGTTAGGAGAGAATAAACGGTACGCTTTACGATAAAATATAAATCACGACAATTCACACTCATTGGATTGTTAAAGCTCCAAAGTGGTGTAAATTCTCATTAATCTTACATCACACAAGTGACTAATTTTCTTGGCGGATACGCAAGAATCCCGAATGTGAAGTTTTGAAATTACTTTGTATATTGTCATTCGCGTTTGATCCTTTCTAAAGCCAAGTAACATGTAAGGTTTAAGATTTAGTACTCGGTGATTGATTTAGTTTAAGGAGATTCACCATGTAAGTCGAAATAAAGATTAATTTGTCATGCATTTGACATTTAACATGTATTTGCGAATGTATAAGTTAGAGTAATTTAAATTATTATACTAAATGCAACAAATATGTTTTAAATAATTTGTAAGCAATCTCATAGGCGTTCCACAATTAACAATAAAGATGTATCTTACAAACTGATATTCTAATATCAAATAGATGATCTTGTAAACTGGGATTTGAGCGTCAATTAAAAATAGACCAGGATGGAGTAAATACCATTGAGGGCAATGAAAAAAAGATTTCGATAAGCGCTGTTTAACAAATAGCTATAAATATAATATTTTGGATTTCTTTGTTCGTTAATTGATAATATTTGAATATTTTGTAATTTGAATTTAGAATAGGTTCTCATTTTTATTGTTTGTGAAGCGGATGTTTTGCAGAGAATTTTGAGGTCGAAATTCGAAGCATTTTGACCTTTAATGAACTACCTGTGAAGCGTTTTTAGCCAATCACATTTTACGAACGTAGTAATAAGAGACAACCAGTTATTAATTAAGGAGGATTGTATACCTTTTAACAAAGATTAGATAAGAATTATTTTAATAATTAAGTAACTCCTAGGAATTATACTCTGTATGAGTTTGAAACATTATTATTTTTAATCGTTGTTAAGCCACATTATGCAGCGACAGTGAAACATTTAAGTTTTTACTATGTTAGACTTAGGGGATATCTAGGCTAACATACTTCTAACGAAAGTCATGTAGAAGATGTAGATTTATCCTACTAACACAAACTGACAATTGTAGACATTTGGACTAACTCTGAACTCTATCTTCAGCGGTTTTTAGACACTATCAGGGGGAGTCGTTAAATAAATACGGATGGGTCAGGCGCCACTGTACTTATACAATATATAAGAACAAGGAATATTGCCAAGAGAAATACAGGAACCTCAACGAATATATTCTGTCATTGGAATACAAGATTTTGTATTCATAGATGGTACAAACGTTTATCTTGAATTAAAATAAAGCACATAAAAATACATTGGAGACAGCAGTTTGCGTCTCAAAATAATAAAATCAATAAATCAAACAAGTTATATGCTCTTACAGAATTTGCTTGTGGCCACTAGTGCATGCACACTCTACTTATTAAATTTATGCACTCTTGGTTCACATAAAATTTATAGAATCCAAAAATATGTATGAAGTTGAATAAATTCATCTTCTTTAATATTTCTTAAAGTGTGATTAACCATTTCTAAATTTATAAAAAGGTTAGACTTTTTAGATATCAACACATATATTAACTGAAGATAATTCTATTTCAAATTCACAGGTATTTACAATGGATTTAATAAGTGTTTAATTAACCATCTCTATTTCTGTCAATAAAGTTAATTATATGAGAGCTTTTAACTAAAATAGGCCTTATTTATTTCATTAACAAGTTTATTAGCTTTTGTCATTTTGCCAGTACTCATCAAACGTCGTACATTTTCATTAAATTACTTTTGTGATAGGATCGTTTAATTAGTAAATTTAAAGCTTGTTAAAAGAATAGCATGCATAAGAAAGTATTCAATTGTATGATAATTAATTAGCATGAACAAATAAATCCTAGTAACAAAGTGTACTAAGTATGATTCATAATCAAAGTTCTTAAACCGATCGTTTCGGTAAACAATCCTTTAAAGCAAGAATTCAATTTAGTGTATAGTTCAAAGATTTAAATTTTAAAAATAATTATTCAGGTATTAGTTTTCAATAATTTAAACTACAAAGATTACGGCTTAACTTTGGATATTTTCTAATTGGATAAAAATAACCACGAAACGTTGTAAGTCAAACAGCTGATTTTTATAACAATGGAAAATCGACTTACCGACATCCAACATAGAGTTCAAATTTCTACAAACGATTTGGTAGATAAACTCGCACCATATATGCGCCTCCAATACTGGATAAGGACAGCAAAAACTTATTGTCTATCTTTACGGCAATGTCCTGAAGGTCAGAACATAAAAACATAGGGTGGACTCCACCGTTGGGGAGAGCCAGCGTCGAAATCTTTAACCAAGAAAAGTATACCACATCAATCAGTAGCTTAAACTGCAAATCCCATTACTACTGCAGGTTTCCATACGTATATATTTTATACGCTATAAATTAGCTATTACACATAGCCATTATTAGATGAAAACTTCAGTGTTGCGCATGATGAATTTTCTAACACACACGGATCGATTTACTGCACAAATGAATTGCCAGTCTCAAGTCACCCTTTAATATTAACTTCTGCATTTTATCGCTAGGACGATAAAGGGTGGACTGTCGGAGTTCGGAAACAATCGAGACCTCAATCCTCGAGTAAAGAAAACAAGAGCTGCGCATAATCGCACTAAAATACGTTACCTTGAAGATAATTTATGGAAATTCTAAATAGCATGTAGGACTTTTAACATGATTTTAAATACAATCTGAAATATTTATAGCGATGAATTTATTTACCAGATAAATAGAATAAAAGAACAATAAATAGGATATTTCAAAATTATGACAACTTTCTTTTAATTATGCATAAGTTCTAGAATTACAAAATGTATCGAATTATCAAAGGGGAATTTAAGATTTTTGTACACAATACAGAATTTATATGCGTTACTGCGGGAGAGGAGAAACAAAACGTTTCAAGTTTAAGCAAAACGTTTTTGAATGAATATATGTTTCTTGGGATTAATGTGTTTCATTTCATTTTTTTAAATTCCACAGTATAGTTTTTGTTGAGCGAACCAGGCAAAGAAAATGCAGGAAGATAACATAATAATTTCAAAGTTCTCATCACTGTACCTAAGTCACAGCAAAAATTAGTGGCGTTCCTACTTGCATCCGTGCCACAGCAAAATTTATTAAATCTGTCATGAACATCTTTGGCAATAGGTGAAGAAAACTTTATAAGGAAAATATTATAATTTTAATAAAATTTACAAGTTTTGTACTAGCGTCGAGTGTGATATCCTTAATCGGGAATATACAATCTTCTAAATAATCGCTACCTTAAATTAAAAAGTGTATCAAAACCCAGTAGTGACGAAGAAATTTGCAGAGCTAACTGAATCACAAATCAAGATTCCCCCAATTGAAGATAATGAAAATATCCAAAAGCCGATGCAGCTAGAACATTTGGATTTAGACGATCTCAACCACACAATTAAACTAAAGGACAACTACCAAAAACATTTAAATAGCCTAGAAGTAGTAAAGTTACACGACGATAATATTAGTGTCTGGACAATTAATTGTGTTGATAGTTTCAATATCATTAATAGTTGTATACTCAGTACGCAAACTGCTGATCTATTAGGAGCAATCAATTTTAAAAATTGAGTAATCAACCTTTAGTTTTTTATTTAGGATGGGAGGAGTTACATATTTCTTATATTAACATGTATTAAAAATTAAATAAAATAATTATTTTTATAGAAATAGAATGATGCATTGTATTATGGAATGTAAATGTAATAAGTGTCAAAGGAGTTGATACTAGGAGTAGAAAAGGGACAATTTAATACAGACGCAAGTTCTTACAATTAGATAAGAAACAATGAACAGCTACCAAACAGACTTATTTATAACTACCTTGTTACGTTTATTTTCAATGATAGATACAAATGTCTTTTTTGTGGTAATTTGTTTTTTATTCACCTAGCTTCTGTTTCTATTCAAAACCCCGTACTGTATTTTTACCTCGTAACAATAGTACACGCAACCATAACATTTCTTTCAAATTTATTCATTCTAAAACGAAAATTTATTCGATAAATTAAATAGTCAACACCTTGTTCTAGGTATCCGTTAATTTTTTAAACATTCCGATAACGTATAACTGCTTTCTCTTGTGTTTTCCATTTAAAGACTTGGCAAAATAATACATCCTATTATTATTATTTGATAGCGCGTTTTCCAGTTTGCTAATCGTGCTTTGATAACGCGAGAATTACAGTTCGAACTCGTATTATTTTGAACCAATTTTTAATTTGATTCTGCAGCTTGTGCGTTGAAATATTTTCTACAGCGATCCACGTTTTTTTTTGTTCGACCAGTTGAAGGTATCTTGCATGTATTTGCTGTTAGCTGGAGGCCAAAGTGGTTCTTCCTTTATGTAGGCCCAACTGTTCGTTGACGTAGACCAACTGCTTTCGTCTGTAGATCGCTGCTGCAGTTACGGTGGAAGGGCGAATGAATTCTGAATACCGTGGCGTTGCCCCCGACGGGTTGCAAGATAAGCATCTCGACGCATAGAGGTATGTGACTAGTTTTCTTTTATGCACATTGAAGATTATTATTTATCAGCGGTTGATGTTATGAAATCAGTTCACCATACATGTTTAAAAGCTTGCTACGCTAGTGCTTCTGGCTATATTTCTTTAATTCTTTCTACAACTTGATCTACATTTAATACTTTAATTTAACACACTTGCTATTGAGAAAACCTAAGCATTGCTTTTTTCAATGAGTTTTATTACATGTTAGCTACGAAATGCGCACTTCGTGGATCCATTATAAAATTTGTCTTTTACAATATAACTTAAATCCATGTGAATCAAGAAATTTTTATTTATTCTTATTGTTAATAGATAGTCGTAGACGATGTGTTTTTTGTTTTTTTTAGTATTTAGGCGAATCCCGCCACTCTCCGAGTTTAGTAGTTAGCCTGGTATTTACGTTTCTTCCGACTACGTCTAGGTACGTAGTATAAATTCTTCCAGCTAAGAGCTAAAAAGAAAATCTGATTAGGATGGATAAGCGCGGAAAAACTCACCGAATACATGCAAGATACCTGTGGCCGATTAAAAACGCCTGTTATCAAGAAACAGACTAAATGCAATTTTGCAGTTTCCTGCAGAACAATGTGAGACTAGAGACCAGAGGCTTCATGTTAAATGAGAGAAGCTGTGCAAGTTAGCTAGTTTTCGCATCTAATAACTCTCGCATTGTTAGAATTCAAGCTACTCCACTAATTATTAATTATTGAAAATAGTAACTTGCAAAATTTCAAACTTGTACTTAAAAAATATGTGTTCAAGTTGTTTGTGAATAAAACAGGTTTGTTGGTATTGAAATAGTAAAATTAATTTTGATAGTTGTAATTCTTGAGTAAAAATTTTTAAAAAGACGTTTTTAAGGACTCAAAATCTGTCTCGCTCCCCGTAGATAGACGCGCTCCACTGGTTGGGAATCGGTGATGTAAGTTTTAATTTTATCTAAAAAATGAGATATTTCATATGTAGAGACCTGATACTAATTGTAACATTATTTTGAAATGCTAACGTATTAACAGATTAATTAATTAATTAAATTTCATAAACTTGTATTACTTATAGGCAGAATTCCATGATAAAGTACCGTTATATTTTAGTAAGGATCCCTTATAATAAAGACCTCAGGTTTGGAAATAGCTTTATCCTTAACTATTATAAATTCCAGTGGCAGTCATAATAATTTAATGGTCCTACCTTGCAAACCCAATACAATACCTTTTTAAAACTTATGTCGGTTATAGATTGACGAATCTGATAAATTTAAATAGAAAATTACCTTTTAACGTAAAGAAAGAAAAGCAATTTTCAGTTGTAAAACTTAATTTTCTTAATATTTCAGTGATTGACAAGAGTTTATAGAATACGAAACATTACAAATAGCCAAACTATTTTCTAATTTGATTTGTTCAAAGATTGCAAGTATTTTTCAGTAATCTGGAGACAACCATTGTATTTAAATCCATTTCGGCTCGGTCTTTTGTCAATGGCAGACAACTGTCGCCAATAGATATGGTGAACAGTTTCATTACTTAAAATTCCAAGAATGTACAACGTATTTAAGCCGTTAGAAAAATAACTGCTATCCGTGGCACTCATCTTGAAAGTGGTTGGATTTGATTTCTGAAATCTTGTTTTTGGGAGGTTTTGTTAATAGTCATTGGATAACAGAAATATGATGTAAATAATGGTTAAGGATAGAGTTGATATATAACTTAAGGCTTTAGTCAAAAAACAGAGATTCCAATGGGGTTTTCAGTTTTAAAAACGTAGAAAGAAACGTAGCCAGAGAAGTTTGCTGGTAGCGTTCTCCCGGCGTAGCAGATATGATATCGCACTTTATTATCCCCCCGTCGGTAGGGTACGCGAGCCACTATGTCAGTTGGTAACAATATTAGATAATGTAAAAATTGATGCGCAAATTATAGATGACGTCACACAATTATACAAAATTACTCCATTACATAAAAAAAGAAACAAAGATACTACTCACATGAATTGCCGGGTTTCTTGCGGAATTACTCCATGATGGGTACAGCGGGGCTCCGTTGTCGATCCTTCTCGGGCGTCAGCTGCTTTGCTGTTCTTTCTCGGACGTGGGAATTCTTGAGCCGGGTTGAATGCAAATTCAAATTTGTCTTCTTTCTATATGTAGGGAACGACAGGAACTGGTTTATAAGGAACGATAGTCAAAGATAAGAGCAAAAGGGATCTACATAATACAAAAAAGGCACGATAAGATACAAGACAGCCACACCTGTTCACATTTCGGAGGCTAGTTCTCACACGTATATCGGAAATCCACCACTCCCTTCTGGACCCACCGCGTCGGCGCAAATCTCCCGCAACGCGCTATCTGAAGTGACGGAAATACGTGCACAAGTCTTTTTAACTTTATGGGGCGAAATTCTTACATAATAAAACTTAATTGAGAATGTCTAGTGCCGAATTTTTCGGCACGTAACAATCGCGACAAAGCCATAAAAGAAAAAACTTAAAAAAAAGACTGTTAGCACAGTAACATCTTAAAATCTAAATCCTAACTAGCCTACATAAATCCTAACTAACCTACATGAATCCTAACTTAAATTCTACAAAATGTTTATTTGAGGCGCCACCTGGTTTTTTCGACCGATAACACGTCTTCCGGATTACCAGGAAACGAAAAAGTGCACACACGAGTCTTTGGTGTGGCGCAGTTATAGTCGACAGCACAAATTTGACGGGGAGCATGAAACACTACTTAAACTAAAACAAATGCGACAAGTCGCCTAACCTATATACTAAAACTAAGCTAACATTACAGTTTCCTAAGTGCAAACGCACATGAGCGTTGCATCTAGACTGTTTTTTCGTTGGCAAAAAAATGCCCAAATTCAAAAATGTTCAAAAGTGTGAGTTACTCTACACTCTAGCAAATTTTTAGTTACTGGTACTCTGGTTTAATAAACAATACACATCAAAACTTGTCCATGACATGCTTGTGAATCAACAAATTTTCCAAACGTACCACCTTACTAAATCCTTACATTGCTAACTTAACAAATTACATTCCTACCATCAGGTTAGCTTTTTCACTTAATATTCAAGAAAAATAATTCCCACGTCTGGTCATAAATACCAAACGTTAGGAAGATTAAAAAAGATAAAACTAGGTCTCAAGTTAAAATCGAAGATAATAGATAAGATAACGATATTGAGAATAAGTTATTATCAAAGGTAATAGCTAAGATAACGATATTAAGCTTTAGTTATTATTAACGATAATAGGTAAGATAATGATATTAAACTAAAGTTATTATTAAAGGTAGTAGGTAAGATAACGATATTAAACTAAGGTTATTATTAAAGATAATAAATAAGGTAAAATTATTAACTTAAGTTATTATTAAAGATAATAGGTGAGATAACGATGGAGTGGCTCCGTGGAGCCGTTAAATGGGAATTTCTCGTGCCCGTTAAAAAGAGCGACCTGTGAAGCAGGCCCGTTTGCAATAAACGGCACGAGGGACCGGCAAAGGCATTTGGGTGCATCCCTGCACCCGGCGATAATTGATATCGGTACGATATTTGTACGATATCCACACGATATTTCTACATACACTCACACATTCACACACTCATACATACATTTACTGTTAGCGACCATGTGCGCTGACAGCGGCACCGCATGACCTCACGAAAGATTCCCAGAGACGGGGTCCGGGTGTCTGTGAAAACCCCCCGCGCAACCACACGGTGACTAACAGAAATGGAAAGGCAGTAGGAACGGTAGAAAGAGGTAGGCATTTGGAATGCATAAGAGGCACTTACAGGTAGAAAAAAATAGAGGAAGGGCTCGCATTGAGCTAAAGAGACAGAAAAGGTGGATAGCAAAGCACTACTCAACCAGACAATGTAGTCAGTAGCCCGGAGTGAGGAAAAAATCACTCTTATGTGGTAGACGGGTGTTCCGGGACGAGAACAGGTCTACCGAAAGAAAGATAAGGCAGAAACGGAGACAGCGGGATATGAAAAAGTAGAGTTTTTTGACAAGCGTCCGAGAGAAGGTAGAGAGTTGTCTCTGTTAAAACATAGATCGGTCTGAAGGACCACCTGCGATATTAATCCCACAAGTTAAGGTATATCATAAGTTAAAAACTCACTAGACTCTTAGGAGAACTAGTACGATCATTTTCCTAACGAGTGCATCTACTACGATAAGAAAATCAGACAAAAGTTAACACAACAACTTAAAAGTATCACTACAGATATAATCACACGAAAACAAACTGTTTCAAGGAAGTTTTTTTTTACGGTAACACCCTAAACACAAAGATGCCTAATTATAAGCCGTTAAATACAGACACACTGTCCCAATATGCTAAAACAACCGAGAATTTAATAAGATACCAATAAAAAGCGATAGCGCCTCACAACGAAGTTCAATAAAAAACAACGAAAAAAAATGTTTGTATGTTATGATGATTTAATGGAAGGAGAAGCAAGTAATGATATAGTATAATGTGGGGGTCATAATTCACAGGAAAAACACATGGAATAGAAAATCCTAGTTTTTTGCAACTGCGAATATGAACTATTTCTTACAATGGTATAGGCGCGTCTCCTATGTGAGCCCAAAGAAGAAAGCATCCACTCTAACATCAGCTCAAACCAATCATAAAAATTCAATGAGATATTACAACCAAAGTTACGACAATTACCACACAATTAAACGATGTAAGATAAATACTGAAAACAAAATAATATGTTGTAGGAAAGGTGCGAGAGTTAACTAAATAAAACCACAGAGATACTGGGGGTCTAGACAATAAAGCGAACATACAACTAACGGTATGTTCAAGGAAAAGTCAATCAGAAGCAAAAAGTTTAAGGTAAATAAGTTAAACGTATAAAAGGTAGGTGTATAAGAGAAGAAATAAGTAATTAAAGTTATTAATTGGCAGTAAGAACAAAAACCATTTGGTAAATCGTTAGGGAAATGAAACGTAAAAAAATTTTGAATGTACGTAAAGTTGAACGATTTTAAAGATAATTTTATGCCACCTAGTGTGGTTTAAATCGATATGTAACGAGATAACAGTAATCGAAACTCGATTTACTGATAAAATTGTTGAAGAACGGAAAGATATCTTATAACACATATATTTACTAGGATGAGATGCACTCGTTTGAGTTCCACCCAAAATAGTGAAGAAAAATCATCATCATTCTCAAAAAATGATTCACAAATTGCTAAAACGACAAACTTACCAACCAAATTCTCGTCTAGAGTTACATAATGCTGAGCGACCGGTCCTTCGATGGGTCTCGTCTAGACTTACATACAGCAGGGCGACCAAATTCGACAGTAAATCTCGCTTAATAGATCTTAAAATGTTGCATTGGAATATCGATATATCTAAAAAATATGCTATCAAGACAAAATCATACTCGCTACACAAAAGAAATATTCTATGATACATGTATAAAGAGAACAGTAATCCAAATTATTAAAATATTCTTTTGATATCGCGGAAATTATCCACAACTATCATAACTGAGCTTAAATATAAAACGTTAACAACGACTTCATTATTGCAGTGTTTAAAGGAGTAGATATAAAGAGATTCAGTTTATTACAGCGTTTTGAAAGGTAAAAAATATAGTTAAATAATTGCGTTAACTGTATTTGAAGGCATAATTTTCTTTAAAAAGGCATTTGTAGGTTACAACTATTTAAATTACAAAGGAAACACTTTTAGAACGGTATCAGAGTAAAATAGTGTTTAATAGAACAGATATAACAACATTACGTTACTATAACGTTTTAAAAGACATACTAAAAACTCAGTTAATTAAAAAATCTATATTTTGGAAGGAATTTTCTTTATAAAGGTAATTGTAAGTTATAATTAATTATTTAGGTTATAAAAAGACGCTTAAAATCGTAGAAAAATACATTATTATGTGTTATTTAAACGGTAGCTTTAAAAATTTATTCCAAAATCAAGTTAAGGTAGGCCAAGAAAATTTCAAAAGTAAAGTGATTATTTCAACTAACCTTAATGGCAATTCAAAAGGTTTTTTTCCTTTTTTTCTTCATAACGGGTAGAAAACAAAGCTATTTACTTATAGTTAAAAATACTCACAGGCAGAATTATATAATCCAAACATGTGTTTTAATGAGGTTATATTACATGATAGACACTGCTGAAAGAAAGGCACTTTCAATTTTATTCCAAACAAATTAGATACTTTTTTTTAAGAGAATTTAAGTTAGAAAGCACACTATTTTTATAGTTACAAGAAAATTAATTGGATTAAAATACATTGTAAAAAATATATTAGAAATTAGTAGTGAATATGACCACTTATGTTAGATTAGCATAACAGCTGTCATTTCACTTCCGATGATTGACATAGTAACTTCCAGAGCTACCACCCTAAATTTTGAGTTAATAGATATTAAAAATGTTCATAATTATTTTTTCTTTAAATGAAAAAGCTATAAATATAGTTAATTAATACATTATAAGGTATAAAACAAAAGAAATTTTTTTTTCACAACCTAACCACGTTGGATGCGTCACTAAAACATCTCCGCCGTCAAGGTACGCGAGCCACTATGTCAGTTGGTAACAGATAATGTAAAAATTGACGCGCAAGTTATAGATGACGTCACACAATTATACAAAATTACTCCATTACATAAAAAAAGAAACAAAGATATTACTCACATGAATTGCCGGGTTTTTGCGGAATTACTCCATGATGGGTACATCGGGGCTTTGTTGTCGATTCTTCTCGGGCGTTAGCTGCTTCGCTTTTATTTCTCGGGCGAGGGAATTCTTGAGCCAGGTTGAATGCAAATTCAAATTTGTCTTCTTTCTATATGTAGGGAACGACAGGAAGTGGTTTATAAGGAACGATAGTCAAAGATAAGAGCGAAAGGGATCTACATAACACAAAAAAGGCACGATAAGATACAAGACAGCCACACCTGTTCACATCTCGGAGGCTAGTTCTCACACGTATATCGGAAATACACCACTCCCTTCTTGGCCCACCGCTTCGGCGCAAATCTCCCGCAACGCGCTATCTGAAGTGACGAAAATACGCGCACAAATCTTTTTAAATTTATGGCGCGAAATTCTTACATAATAAAACTTAATTGAGAATGTCTAGTGCCGAATTTTTCGGCACGTAACAACTTAGTATCACTATAGTAAAAGTGGAAAAGAGTAATTGACTCACCCAGTTCGCGAGGGTTTATGCCCGCGTGTTCGCGGATTTATAAGTGATATTAAAGTATATAATAAAAAGCTTGCGTGCGTGTGTGCACAAGTTAGCTATCAACAAGATCCTGCCGGGTACGTATGCCATTGAATTATTTGAGTAGTTGCGAAGAAAAAGAGCAACAAACGAGATTCTCTCCCCCAATTTAAGAGCTGTTCTGGATTGAAAGGTAAGCAATCAAACAATTAATGATTTTTAGAAAGTAAGTTTTTATAGTTAAGCTAGCATGACGAATTTTTAGTTAATTTATTTGTTAGGACGTTTTGGCCATAAACCGTAAGATTAATTTAATGTAAAATTTATAAGATGAGTTTTCTTCTATATAAAGTATTTGGGAATTACTTATGTGCGTAAAATTATCATAATTCCATATCAAACATTCAATTAAATTTCTAAATGAAAATCAATGAATTTCCTAATGTAAAAGGTTCACGTTTATTGCTCTGTGACTAAATATTTTTTGTTTGCCGTTGATTAAGTCAATGGTTTTTTATTTTTGATCATGATAGTTGCAAAAGTAGTCAAAAAGGTAAGATTTGATTAAAAGAAACAATTGTCCTCCTTGGGATGACGTCTCTTAAGGTTTTGCATGAACATTTGGACATTCTCGACTTGTCTGGCGCCCCTGGTAATTGTTTTTAAGCAACAATATTTATGAAAGGTAAGTCCCAAATTTTTTTGTTGTATATTATATATTAATTTAGCCCTTTCTGCAAAATGCATTTAACCCTCTAATCTAAACGATCCACGACCTTCCGCTAGCTAGTGCCGGTGACCCCCTTTAATTTTTGTTTCACAGGCCGTTCCTATTTTATAATTTTAATGAAAATAATATACTTAGTAGCTTTTCTGCCTGTAACAAAATTATGCATCGTTGCGTATTATTTAATTAAAAAATTTAGGTTTCAGAAGCAAATGATTACAAAGGCACCGTAAGCATTCGACGCGGACTTCATAGTAATTCATTGCTTCATTGTGGTATACAAGATGAGACAGATGCACAAAAATTTTTAAAATAAATTTTGGTTAGATTTTATCTGCACTCTTGTAACGAGCACATTATTAAACTGCAGACAGCTATAAAGAACGACCCAACGCTTTTCATCACGATATCATCGCGAATTTTGTTAAATGCTCTTTTGTCTGCCACAATAAGTGCCCAATATAAAATAATTGTTAGCGTTCGTGCACATAATGTGAAATCGTGAACAAAATGCCAATCAATATCTAATCAGTGGATGACGATTGAGACGAATTTTTTCGTAACTATTAACTTTGAAAGTTGTTCTCACATACCAATGGGTTGTCTTTAATAAGCATAACACATGCCGATTTGCTAAATTACTACTAAATGTCTTTTATCTATTCGTTATTTCAAATTATAGGCAACTACCACCAATACGTGTAATTGAAAATCTATTAATTATGTTTCAGGTGCCATAATAATTTTAATAAATACTTTATAGAGATTTTCAGTCGTGTAACTGTTAAACAATAGGCATGTAATTGCATAACCGTTTCTCTATTTTAATGTATATAATAAATAACTAATGCACTAATAAGATCAGCAATAACACCTACACCCACCTTCTCTATTTTCTCTGTTATAGCTGCAGGATATGACGGCCGAAGCGTTACGCCTGTTTTTCGCTCTTCTTGCTGTAACAGTCGACCATATTTTATTACGAACACGCATTTTATAGTTTATAATGTTATTTGAATACGTTGGGCTATTAAGATCTAGTCTAACCGCCCAACAAGTATTAGTATTTCCTGTGTGGGCAAAACTATTTAAGGCTTTATTCGCCTAAGCCAGTACAAATTCATTATTTATTACTATAGTAATTGAAATACTTTTTCACATTCACATCGTTGCATTAAGAAAGAAGTTTACGGGATTTTTATTGTAATGGTAAATATCTGTTACAAACAGAAGACAATTAGGTGTAAATTTTCACTATGTGCGATTAATTGCAGACCTGATGTAAACAGAATATCATTGTTTGCAAATGAAGAGAATGCGTATTCAAGCTCTTACAAAAATTAAAGCTTTTAGCACGTACGTGTCGCAGATCATACGCACAAGGGAATGCTAGAGGGTCGATGATGTTTTTCCTGTGACCCCTCAACCTTCATAGCCGTCAAAAGTCTATACCATTGCGAATATTATGTTCACTACGTTCCAGTCTTCAATTTTATCCTACATGAATTATATGGACCAACTGCAAGAGTTGTAGTCCCCTACATTTGACTTTTCAATATTCCACTCGAGGATACCACATTAGCCAGAAAGCGAGTTCTTTTTTACCTAGAAATTTTGAATTTTGTCGAATCCTTGCTGTTCTAAGCAAGGTAGGGATCTTTAATGTGCCTGACAACAATCACACACCGGACCTTCATTTTACTTCGCATCCGATCGAGGGCATATTTTTGCAAGTGGTCCGTGTCGGGAATCAAACCCGGGACCTATTAGTAGTTACACGCGATACAACTAAGTCACAGAACTTCCCAATATCTTGTCTACAAACCAGTGAAGAAACCAATTTCTAAGCTTAATTAGGAAAAAGCTTTTTCTAAGTATCGATGGCTAGAAGGCACCCGAAGACGCCTAGCGTCTGTTGCACTAAGGAACTTTTTGGGATTTTTTTTCGAGAAATTTGCACATCATTTCTCATTATCTCTGTAAGTTATAGCTTCTTAAAAATCTTGCTACACCTAGGGTTTCCAAAGTACCACTCTAATAGGAAAATTTGTCTATGGTGGTGCTTTGTGCCAACTGATCGTAGCTAGTTCTTGAAGACGGCAGTAGAGTGCACTACAATTCTTTAGGCGGGTTTGTGGATCAGACCGTTTTGCGTATGACTGCTGATCCAACGGTTTCAGGTTCGATTCCCAACACAGACCGCTTGAAAAATGTTAGACGGGCGTTTTTCACGGAAATACGTCCTTGTTCTGATGGGAGGTAATATGTAGGTCCGTTGTGTGTGTGTGTTGTCAGGCACGTTAAAGATCCCCACGTTCTTTGGAACAGCATGGGTTTTGGAAAATTAGCGTGCACGTATGACAATGCAATTGGTAGGTCATTTACAAAACTAAAGGATAGAACGGAGAAATTGTTGTGTGGCAATGTTATTTACTAAGTACATTGCAGTTGTAAAACAAGTTACGTGAGTCAGACGAAACAGTGGGTCAAGAACCGTATAATACAGCATAAGAGCAATGCTAGCATAGGAAAATCTTTTTACGCCTTGTCTTCTCATCTTTTTGCCACCAAACATATAGCGGATTTAGATGGAACAAAAATTTTGGATTTCGAAGAAAATTATCATAAGAGATTTTTCCTAGAATCCTTCTACATTCTCCAACAACGAGACTCATTAAACAATGAGTTAGATTTGAAGAATTTGGTGCTGTTTATTCAGGATTGTATAGATTTCACAAACCTATATAATTTCATCGTAGTATGAGGCTTACAGATTTAATTTTATTATTTCTCTTAATCGTAATATAGTGTTTGAAGTTTTGAATTATCTAGCATTTACTTGTTGTCACCAAATATTTAATTACGTACCGGTTTGATATACGTTCATCAAATGTTCTGTCAATTTTTCAATTAATTTTAGCAGATAAACGTTTAACTAAGTAAGAAGTTTGTATTGTATTGTAGTTGCTCCTTTCACTAACTGCATTAACTATTTTGACTCGTTGCTTTTAACCCCACATGAATTCCGCATACTTTAATCTAATTTTAAGAGTTTGTCATCTGCATTTGTCTATTTTCAGCATATTAGGACATTCTTTTACGTATATTTAGTCAATTTAAGTGTCTGTTATGCATAGAAGGGATCTTTCATCACCATCAGGTTTTCTGTCGTGGAACTGGTTGGACGCGTACTTCCATTGTTTTCTATTTTGAGCTAACCTACACATTTTCCTATCTCTCTATTTTTTACTGTTTTCCACATATTTCATTCGTCTCTTACCATTTCTAGTATCCTTTTGTTTTAATTTTGTCTGTCCATGATATCTCTTGAAGCGGTTGGTTTTGTAATTTCTACATTTGCCATTATTCATGTAATTTAATATTATTTCCGTGCTCAGTTCTTCATGGTCTGTAATACCTTTTATGTTGGCTAAATTGATAACTTCAATTTGGAGGTGGTTGATAAGAACCTGTTGAGGAAGCCATTGTTCTTCTTTCAACGAACGCCACTTTGACAAGCAGTTTTTTGATGCATCCATCTTCATCTCGCCTTATAGCGGTTTTGAATGTATTAAATGATATATTTGTGGAGTAGATTTTAGTATTATATTGGTTTATACGTTTATTTTTCTACTCACAATACCGCCTTGCGGATATTTCCTGCTTTTACTTATATTAGGTGAGTCACGTTTTTTTGGTTTTGTGTTTTCTGATATTAATTATTTATCTTTCAGAATCTTGTATTGTACGAATATCAAAGTTGCTCTTTGTTAGCTATTAATTCATTCAAACCCACTTCTATGGTAAAGTACATCTTCCTGAAATTTCAGCACTAACATTACTTATTTCAGGGTCCTTAATCTTGGTATTAATCTCGTTTCATGTAAACAGATCCTTATATCAGCCCTTGGATGCTCCCTGTGAGCCTACTTCAATTCTGAACTAATCATCCGTTTGGATTCCCGTTTAAATTCAAGATTAAATATTACTTCATTCTGTGGCCTAAGTACTGAAGAATCGTTGGAAGCGGAAAGCATTGATTTATGATCCAGACTCCAGGTTGTATATTTAGAAGTTAATTATACCTATTGCTGTATTTGTTGTGTGTTACGTTACGCAGGTATTGACGTAATTATTGTTTATTCTTGATCGAATCCGTGTAATTAGCCGTATGCTGGTTATATTATTGCATTGTCATTGGTAAACTATATCAAACTCTTGGTATCCTACCACCAGCTGTTCGTGTGTTTACTCATGTTACAGATCAGCACTGGAGCATAGCTATTCACTAGCTAGTGATTGCATCGTTCAGGTATGCTCAACTTATGCCGCTTTCTGGTGAGTAACCATTTACATTAATTAATATTTATTGCTAACCTGTAGGTGAAAAGCCATTTGTATGTATTTTTGTAAGGCCTTTCTTCTGTGTTTTTAAAATTTACTTATTAGCAAGAAACATTTTGCGGCTAGCTTAATGTCAATTTGTACTCACCTTAAATTCGTTGCTTTTAGTGGGATACCGGTTTATATTATCCTTTATGTGTATTATTAAAATACGTTTATATTTGCATTGCCACTGTGGTGTGTATTTAATTCCAGATAAATTGCGTGTGCTTGTAATTCAGTTATTTTGAAATATAGTTATATGATTGTAGTGGCTACCGTTGTTATATTTATTTTGCTCTTTAGGTGTGATATTATCCGAAACCATTGGGACTTAGGGTTTCGTAGTTCTTTCGGCATTTTAATCAAGTCTCTGGCGCCTTTTATACTGTATTTACTTGTAGGTCTGTTCGGGTTCTTAACGACCTACTTGCAGGAATCAAGATCCACCCCTGCAGAGGAGTCTTTATTAGCCGAGGTGCAAAAAGTCACCGTTGAAAGCTTTCATCAAATTACCGTGACACTCTATCACACGCCTGCAGCACCACATTTCAAAAGCTTCAAACTTTTTCTTGTCCACGTTTTACAGCTGTACAGCGCCGTGCTCCACACATACGCTTTTAGCAATCTATTCTTTATTTTGTTGTCTTCAAACATAGTAGTTTCTTTTTCTTATTCTTTTTTTGATTAACCTCACATTTGATACCTTCAACCTATACTGGTTGCGAGTATTGATAATCTTTTGTCGAATGACAACACTATGAATACCTTATATTTCTCCCTCCAAGCGTTGGGAGATAATCTTTAACCTGATATCTGTTTTTTATGGATTGAATCATTTTCTCACGTCTGTTTAGAGCTTTAGAGTGTAGGTTTTTTTTTGCTTTCAGTTCCTTGCGTAGTGAATTGTTTGATACGTAGTATGGTGCATCTATTATTTTCCTGAGATTTTTGTTTTGTGTTATGCTCAGTCTGACTTCTGCCTTCGGAGCGCCGTAGACCCAGACTTCGTGTTCATACATAAGTTAAGGCGTTATAATCGTGTTATAGATCTTCATCCTGGCGCCCATGCCGATTCCGCTGTCGTGCTTTAGTATGGGGTACAATTTTCTTAATGTCTTTATTGCAAGCGCTTCACGGCTTTTGACGTACGCTTCGAATTTTAGTCTGTGGTCGAACTTAACTCCCAGGTAGGTCGCTGATATTTTTACTTTGATTTTACTGTTTTTCATTGTCACAGTATTGTTCTCCGGTCTCTTTTTGCTAAATTTCACTATTTTGGTTTTGTCCGCATTCAACTTGATTTTCCATTGTTCGCAATAGTCAGCTATTTGATTTAGGGTTTTTGACAACTTTTTCCTGGCTTGTTCTGCTGAGGATGGGTGTAGTACCAAAACTCCAGTATCGTCTGCAAACTGCAGAATTTGAATATTCTTGTCTTTCTTGAAAGTTGGGATGTCTGACACGTAATACTTAAACAGGTCGGGCGAGATTGAGGATCCCTGCGGTAGGGCTTCTTTCATTATTGTGGCTTGCAACAGAGCATGGTATACTTTGACGCGAAAAGTTCTTTCCTTTAAAAAGGACTGGATTATTTTTACCAGGTCTATGGGGACTTTTCGTTGGAGGATATTAAATATTAGACAGTCTTGCCATATTCTGTCGTAAGCTTTTTCTGCATCTAGCAGAGCTAAATATGCAAGTTTAGGTATTGTCGCGAACATTGCTCCTCGAACCAGTGCCTCCAGATTTGCAGCCTGTTGAGTGGCCGAGAGTTTATTTCGGAAGCCGAGCTGGCATGGGGGGAAGATTTTATTCTTCTCAGTATGCTCGTGAATTTCAATTTTGATTATGATTTCTAAAATTTTTAAAAATCCATCTAGAAGACTTATTGGTCGTCGGTTTTTAGGCACAGAAGGGTCCTTTACCTTTTTTTGGTATAGTAACAATTATGACATCTTTCCATCTTTTGGGGTAGTATGACATTTGAATAGTGGCGTTATATATATTACATAGTTCTAGTATGGCCGGTTCAGCGAGAAGCTTTATCGCTTCGTTCGGTATGCCATCTTCCCCTGGTGCTTTCTTTAGAGTAAGTGTGCTTATAATTTTTTTCACATTCTTGGCCGAGATCCTTAGCCGTTTATTATTGTCTATTTTTGCGTCTAATGTACGTTGGGCTGCATCAGTTACTTTTTTGAGTGTATCGGGGTTGGATGTGTCAACGTTGGTGAATTGCGTTTCGAGGTGGTTTGCCAAAACCTCCGCTTTCTCTTCGTCCGAAAAGACAAATTTGTTTCTATCTCGAATTGGGCAGTTATTTGGTGGATCTCTTCTGATGTTTTTAAGGAACTTCCACAGAGGAACTTCTCCGTCGTTATAAATTTCCTCCATCTGATTATCCCACGATTCCTCTATTTTGTTTTTGAGCATCTGATCCACTTGTTTTTGTAAAATTTTAAGTATTATTTTTTCCTGTCAGTTCCTTGTTCTTACTCATTTGGATTTTTGTTTGTTTTTCTGCACGATTATATCCTTTTCCTGTTGATTTAGATGTAGCGGATTTATTACGTTGGTTATGATTGTACTTTCTTGCAGGTTATTTTGAACTTTTTCGGTGAGTCGATCTATTGCGCTGTCTATTTGTTCTGGAGATAGGATATTGTGTGTTGATTGTTTGAAGCTGCCCATTTTATAAGCAAACTTGCTCCAGTTCGTCTTGGTGTATGTTTGATTTTCCAAGTTTTTCCCGTTTCCGAAGTTCGCCACTACTGGGAGGTAGTCTGAGTTTAGTGCACTGAGTGCCTGAACCTTGGTTAGTTTCACTTTAAGTGTTATGAATATGTCTATGACATCTCCTATTCCGTTCGACGGAATAGAAGTTGCCACAGTCGGCCCGAACACTGCATATTTTTATATTTATTAATTATTTTGAATAATTCTTTTCCAAATTTATTTGTTGATCGCAAGTTCCAGGACGGGTGTTTACTGTTTAGGTCACCACCAGCGATAGTTCTTCCGTTTTTCATTATCTCGCACATGTCCGCTTCGGTGGGGTAATTAGACGGCTTAACATACACACTTGCAAAGTTATACTTATCACTATTTATTTGTGTTTATATTAGCACTGCTTTACCGTCGTTTGTACTTAATTCTAATTTCCTCGCACAGAATATGTTTTTAATAATTTGCGCCGAAAGGTTATCTTAGTTGATTTGCGCTTTGATTAAACCTGGGTGTAAATGCAAGTTTTATGAAATGCGAATCGAATGTTGGTTGAGGAAATTGCCTAAATTGTTGAAGTTTGTGTTGTTAAAGTTTGTATTGTTATTACGTGGGTGATTCATTGGTGCGTTAAATGGTGTAAATTTTGGTTGTGTTAGTATTTGTTTCGCGGCTTAAATCGTTTTAATAGGTGAGTAATTTTTGTTTGCGTTAGGGTTATAAATTCTGTTTCTCTAGTACATTACGTTTTCTTCTTCTACAATCATGTTCATAGCTTTTTCTAAATTTTGGGGGTTCTGAAATCTTATTTTGTCCGATAATCGTTCGGGTAACGTGTTGATGTAGGTGTCTAACGCCATTTCGTCGTACATTTTTGTCTTTATTAAACGTATGTTGTGGTCGGGTTTCTCGAGTTTTAATTTGGTTAATATTAAACTTTGCACGACCTGACATTGCATACTAAATTGATATGTTGATTGATTGGTTTCCATTCGTAAATTTATTAAATCACTGATAAGACACTTGATATTTGTTTGATCTCTGAAATATGCTATTAATATCCGTTTGTAATTCTCTTATTCTGTGAGGTTATCGCGGCTTGCAATAAGGGTCAAAGCTCTAGCTTAAAATCAAGCGTGAAAGCCAGATATTGCGTTACATGTCACCTTGTTTTTAAAATGACTATAAAGAAGTTCCACAAGCAGTAATGAAAATACCTAATAAAACTTGGTTACCGTCGTATAATGGAATTGAGTCTAAGTACAGTTTCATGTTCCCAGAATTCATCTTTATAGTTACTTTCAGTCGAGTTTGTATTAAAGTTATTTAAAGATTTATTTATCGTTACGTTTATTGCGTAATAACCTTGGTTATAATTACATCGGTTTCAGACTTTTGCTGAATAATTGTTTCATTAAATTGTTGCAATAATAAAGTACAAAAAATGCGTTTAATTATAAACCTTTGTAAGAGATTATAAATGTGATGAGATTCAAGTGTTTAAGATTTTTCTGAATAAATAATTGCTGTAATAAATGGTACAAAGAACTGTGTTATAATTATACAATAATGCTTCAGTTTTTTACCGAGTAAATTCTTTAAGAAATAATAATAATTGTGATAATAAAATTATACATATAAATGCGTATATAAAAATTCTTTTGTTTTTTACTAGCCAATATCAATATGCAATTGAAAATGGTTAGGAAAATAAACTTTTGATATTTACAAGAGTTTGATTGCCAGTTCCATTAGCCTTCCTTCTTTTATTGGACTTGGCCGATTTTTGAACTGGTTGGTTTTTTTGTTCCAATTAAAAAATTAAAATTTATGACCATCAGTTCCTCGATTTTTGATTCGTTAGTGCCCTTCTGGAATCCTACAATCGACTGCGCCAGAGAGGTATTGGGCCTACGGGAGCTTTTTAGAAAGAATTTTTATTTTCAAACACTCCTATCAAGTGTATTTTAGGTTTTATTCTTTAATTACAAAATATAACTTGTTTCTAGAACAACAACTTAGACGTTTATATTCACTAAACGTTAAGTAATTGAATTTGACAAAAATACTTGAAGTTAATAAATCAATAATTAATAATCAAAAACTATAATGTGTAGCTTAAACAACCAACAATGTTAAAGTTATGAAGTTCTAAGAGTAACTCTCAATAACTAATAATTACAAATGAGTAACTAGAACAACCAACAATGTTAGAGTTATGAAGTTCTAAGACTGACTGGCCATCATGGACTCCTCAGGGTATTTATGTTATCCCTGCCTTTACATCTTCTGGTGGGAAATGCAGATCTCATGTCTGCTATTTCTTGATACATTACAATGTATTACTTCTTAGTAATCTTAATTCTAACAATTGCTCTTTTATAATCTATTGTGACCTGCACCAGCAGTATCATGCTACGTTTGGAATACAAAATAGTTGCTTCCTTTCGTACGTCTGATTATGAACTTTCATTAACCTTTTATAATGTGTCTTTCAATTATACAATGTAACAATCTATTTCTTAAGACATAATAATTGCATTTAATTATACATATATATTAATTTGCGGGATATGTAACTCGCGCCAAACGTGAATAACTAACTTCGTGCCCTCAACGGAGAGCTTCTTTATACTCTTAACGTTTGCATCTTACCATGATTTAGCAATTTGTAATTCTGATGTATTCTCTTAAAAAGAACCTTCGATTTATAGCAATGGTAAGCGAATCCATCAATTTCTACGAGGACCATTTTTTTCTATTCAAAACCAAGTTGCTTTAAAACTTTCGACAAGGAAGTTCTACCTCCTTCAAATGTTTTCCATTACGAAGTCTTTCCAATAGGATGTCTAAAGTAATAGGTTCTCTCATTACTAAAAAATTTGTTACAAACATACTATTATTAAAAATAAGTACTAACACTTTTTATACATATCGTATATCTTGTTTCTAATAATATCCTAAACGAAGCAATCCACCTCAACGACAGTTTCAGTACGTATGGTTTTCTTTGGACCTGTAAATCCTGTACCACTGTTAAATTGTGCCTCGATATTATCAACAGTACGCAGACTAATATTGAGAACTGACGCTACCAGCTAGAACAAAAAAGGACTACAGAAAAACTTCTTCAACTTTCATAATAATTTCGAAGAAAATGAAGTTAAATTTTATTGTATTAGTATTAAATATGTACTTACTTCCTTTACAGCTAATAAAGATAGAAGCGATCTGTTGTTATCACGTTCGTTTTAAAAATATTTGATGAACAAAGCCAGCATTTTTTGACAACAGGAATTCTTGCGCTAGGACATATTAAAGTTCAATGAATCAATACGTTATCGATTTAGAATTTGTTAGTTCTAAAAAAAACTGTTTGCAATAAAATAAATCTAAACGAGTAATAACAAAAGAAAACTATAAATGTCAAGTGATAAATACAAGTGAATGCAAACAAAGTTTAGCAAAGTGAGAACATATACCCGGCTACACCGTTTGATACTATGAACTTCATGCTATTTTATATTTAATAAAATTATATGGAAATCAAGTGACATTTCTTTACTTTAATATTTGTTACTTTAAAAGCTTATCACAGCAAGTTACCTACCAACTGCTGTAAAAGCGCGGGTTGGGGTGAGGTAGCATAGGGCGGGACGAAATGTCGAGATGCAGATATTCATAAGAAAAGGATATGAAGTTTAACACTCTGCCTACTTGGTTTATGAAGTGCCAGGGAGCACATATAGATGGCAGTGTTGTGGAACACAGTTATAAACCTCACAGATATTTAATTTATACAGATTCTCTAACATTTATAACCAGTGAAAACCTTTGAAATTCCGATATCTATTGTAAAAAAAATTATTAGGGAACAAGAAATTACAAGATTTAACATTCCTACATTTGCATCGCACAATTATTTTACAATTTCTAATATGCAATTGACAAAGCTGTTATATTAATTAATTGGCCAATAAATGGAAAAAACAGAATAACGGTTTAAACGTATCTCTAATAAAAAATGAGTAGGTTAAGTGCCAAGTGGGTTTTGATTACAGTTTGTGAAAAGCTACAAATATTGGTTTGGTTTCTTTTCATATCACACCTTCGTTTCCTTTGTTTTTAAATTTATCCAAAACATTAATTGAACTTCGGCATAAAAATTAAACAATTCTGTGTTTATTCTTTTTACATTAAACTACACCCATTCTGTCACCATGTTACAAGCCAGTTTTTCATCAACTATATAGTATATTATTTTAAAATTTAAAAAAAATATAGAACACTATTGCAATGCAGTCTTTCATTATTATTTACCTTAAAACTGGGGCGAATACCAATTACTTACTCACTAAATAGGAAGCCCAACAAAAATTTATATAAATTCAAGGTTATGAAGAACAACTCACTTCTATAATTGCCGAGGCCTAAATAATATGTCCATAATGAAAGTATAAATAGATTTGCGAGCAATTACGACTATAGTCGAAAACGCTCATAATAATAGTTTGATCTCAATAGTATAGCGTTTCCTGTATGTTTGTTGTGTTTTGTTTTGTATAGCATGTATTCAAACCATTTCTGTTTTACAATAATGTGTGACATGGAAGTTCTGAATTTTTCTACGGCAGCACATTGCAGGTACATTTTTCTAAAAAATACTAATATTTGATTTATTCGATAAATAAAGTAAAATGTAGTGTGCAATTTTGATGAAAATTCATAAAAATTATTCACACATTTGGGAAAGTTACTGGTTTTGTTTAAATCGCTCTATTATCAGCAAAAGAAAATATTTTGCAGTTAAAAAAACCTAAATGACTTTTCCACATAGACAATTATTTAATAAGTAAGTTTTATTAAAACCGTTTTTAATTTGGGTGCCTACTAGGAAAGCAATTTGGATATTTAGAAATTTCAAGATGGCCGCTACTGTGATGAGCTTTTAAGTTACTACACGTGACGTGGCGAAATATTAGTGTAAACAGAGTATATGAATATCCAGAAGGTAAATATGAAAACCACATGCTCTTAACTGATTGAGTTATTTCATTATAATTTTGTGAAACCAAGAAGTTCTTTTATATACACCGTGTGAGTGTTACAGCGAAAACTATACTTTATTGTATTTTAGTCTATTTGTAATAAAAGATGGTTTATCTTAGCTTCAAGGCTTGTTAAGGGTTAGCTAAAAGGGGTAAACACATTTCTAAGGAGTAATATGCCGAACGCGAGGGTGACAGCATCTCGTTTGTGAAGATGCCACTGTATACAAAATAAAGTTAATAAATAGTTATCCTTAGATTTTCCTTTTGTTGCCGAAGGCCTCTAAGATAACGGTACACTTTGTACATTAAAAAATCAAACAAATCGACCAATTACGAGGGTGGTTTGAAAAGTTCGCGAAATGGTGCACAGATGGCAGCATCAGTTCGAATAAAATATATGCAATTGATGGATCCAACTATCTAGTGCGCAGATGTTAAATTTGACATTATTCGGTCAAGTAGTATTAATTTGGTGCTATATGAAGTAAAGTTAGTTTTGTGAGTTTTTCAAAATGGATAAAACTGAAACGCGCGCTGTTATCAAATATTTTGTAAAAAAGGGTTGGAAAGCAACAGAAATACATAAAGATATGCAGGATACATTAGGAGACTCCGCTCCATCATTTACAACTGTACACAAGTGGGTGACGGAATTTTAACGTGGTCGTGAGAGCCTAAAGGATTACCCGCGCAGCGGACGACCAAAAACTGCCACCACGCCTGAAATCGTCCAAAAAGTTAATGATATGGTTATGCAGAATCGTCGATTAAAAATATTCGTGAAAAAAGATCTGCATTGCGTAAGAAGAAGATCATTTTCCATCAGGATAATGCACGTCCACACACAAGTTCAGTACCAATGCAAAAATTGAATGAACTGAAGTACGATCTGTTGCAACATCCACCTCTTTCGCCTGATTTGGCTTCTTCTGACTTCCACCTATTTCCACGACTAAAAGTTTTCCTTGGGGGAGAACGATTTTCCACGGACGAAGAAGTAAAAGCAACTGTCGACGACTATTTTGGAGGCCTTGAAGAATCGCACTTTCGTGATGGCATAATGGGTTTGGAACATCGCTGGATGAAGTGTATTCTACTTGACGGAGATTATGTTGAAAAATAAACTATATTTAAAAATTTTTTTTTTTTATTTTCCCCTTCGTTTCGCGAACTTTCCAAACCACCCTCGTAGTTTAGTCAAAAATTAACATTAAACGTTTGGCTATTTTTGGTTGTAGGTTAATTTTTTGGATTAGGTCACTAAGTTTGTTTATTGCTATTTAAATGAACTTTCATAATAATGAAAATGTGTTACAATTATTTTACTTTATATTGAACCTATTACGGGCACCCCAACGCTATCTATGTACTTTCAAACTAATTTTAATTTGCCACTGATCACCTCAGCAGTCACAAAAACACTGGGGGTTCGTAGAATAATACTGTTAATAATTTATACACCAAATTGGTTAATATTTCTCATTTAAACGGGGAGAATCTCGAAGAAGGTAGACGGATTATATCGCCTTGTATTATATAGTGTATTGTTAAAAACAACAATAAATCAAATAGGTGTGTGAGCGTAAATAAGCATAATAATATGTAATTGGTGTTTATGATTATTTGAAATGTAAATACTACATAACACAAAGCGTTTTGCAATGAAACTAATAGCTACAGTAGACATAAATGTCATTTTAAACAGCAAACCATTAAAACTGTCTTTTAAATCTTAAGCACTTAAAAACTAACATTTATTGAACGCATCTGCAATAAGCGTCTCATTAGTTTATCATAATTTGAATATAGCATTAAATAACTTACCCGTTAACAGGTGCAAAAGAAAATAGATGGTATTGCAAACTGAATTTACCTACCTACCTTTAAGATAAGTATATGGAAACTCAATCAAAAACTATAAAATATTTACAAATTTGAGGCAAATTGGAGCAAGCGAAAAAATGTTGCTGTAACAGTCACTTCGTGACGTTACAAAACTTGTTACGTTCAATTCCTGTATTTGCATCTTTCCAATACCCTTCATTGATAAATTATTACCAGTTTAAATAAATATCCTAATTCGCTCTTTTTGACTATTTTCAAAGTTATATCTATTATAGATAAAGCACATTTACATATCAGTTTATTCATAAAGCAGTTTGGTTTCTCTATTTATATTAATTTCTTATCACCTGTACTACAATTTAGTATCCAAATTATTGTCTTTATCAACGCCTGTTAATTTCTTGTTTTATTGGTATTCCTTATGATGTTATCAGAGTAGAGATTCTAAATTGCTCTGTTGGCAATTAATTTATTTTTACTTTGTACTTGATTGCATGTTGAGCAGATCCTCTTGAACAGTTCTTAATTCTGAACGAGCAAATACACGCACATTCTTTTCTGTTTCTACTTCTTGTTCTTGTGTATTTGGTAAGTGAATAAAATGGTTGATAAATTACTGATTTTCATATTTACTTTCTAGCTTCTATCGTATGGTTATATCGTACGACTTAAAAATTGTTCGTACCCAAGGTTTAAAACTTTCCCGTACGTGTAGAATTTTATCGTATAGATTTGATTGTATGTTCAGGTTTAATGTTGGACCACGTGGATTGCTAACTACTCACAACCCTTTTTGGTCTACCAGATTCCTGGAGCTACCAGGTATTGTGACTATAAAAGAAAAGGCATTGTTCCGGATCTTGACTGGTTACTGGTATGTTAAACATTTCTTTGTCTCCTTATAAGTACGTAGACGAAAGTAGACTACTTTTTTTAAATCCTATGTTACTAGTAGTCCATACAATAAATTATTTCCCACATATATGTTAATAATAGCGTAACACTTTCCTCACCAGCAGTGCTTTCCTATAGCTCTTATAGTTACAAATTTTATTGTAATGTTTAATAAGTTTGAATCATCTACAATCCTTCAATACTAATAAGTTATAGTTACCTATAGTCGTTACTTTTGAGATACTCTCACATTCTATATGCAGCATTAATTTTCCATTATGAACATAGTTAACATCAGTTTGTATAAAAATAAGTATCCATTTTTTCCTTCTATCTACAAATGTGTTAGAATGTAATTACACGAGCTCGTTAGGGTTATTAATTATAAATTATTTTCTTTATCCTGATTGCGTCAGGGGCGTACTTGTAATATTTTATCATAACGCCAAGTGTCACAGACGCACAAACGTACTTATTGATTAGTGAACGTTCCTTAAAAGTTTATTTTGTTCTTATACTAATCATATATATTTATTACTGAAATGATTATTGATTACAAGTCTTTTGATAAGCAAACAAAGTATATTTTTAACTTGAATCTTTTTAACAAAGTTATTTTCGAGTACCTATATGTTTTGGTTGAACGGACTGGCGTTCTGTCATTAATTATTGCTTTTCTTTTGCAGGTACAAACCTTATTTTATTTCAATGATTAATTTTCTCCTTGCTGAGTTACTTCAGTTTTAGCTTACTCCCCTTCCCAATCTTCGGCTGCAGCCTAGTCGGCACATCCTTTTACTTACGATACGAGGATACCGTGACAAATTTGTACATACTTAATGTCCGTTAGCGTAGCTTGAGTCACTATTTTGTTTTTGTTATATTCGACAGGTCTGTAGAATTTTCTAGAAGATTGTTTTCTTATATCTTTTGGTTGTACAAGGCCGTATCAAGTATTGCATTTTCGTACTTAATCCGTTTTGTAATTAATAGTGGAATAGGATATCGTAGAAGTTGTTCATGTGGTGATAAGAATAAATGTATAAACCTTACACACAGATGTGATATCTTCTTAATATAAAATTTTACTTTGTGGTGAGCTGTCGAAAACAGCAATTGGGTCTGCGAAAGACTACGCAAATTCTAGTTTACATAAAAAGTTGGCTGGTGCCTAAAATACATCTATAGAAGTGTGTACTTTATCTGAAATACTTGGGATTTTGGTAACTAAAATAAATTATTTCTGGAGGGTCTATTATATGGTTGTAAGCAATGTTGCACTTACAGAAACTCTGGTCGACAGGTATCGAAGAAGTAGTTACAGATTCATTGTCTGTGGGAGATTATTCTGAGATAATTAATTAACAGAAGGCGGCAGTATCATATTGTGAATGTTTAGTTGTAGATATTTGAGTAGTAAGAAAATTGAAGAAAACTGGTTACGAACTGATTCAAAACTATTTATAATTTTTTTTAACCCGTGGTAGCACGGTAAGTTAAACTGGGAAATCTAAAGAGTGTTTGCAGTTTATTTTAGGGTTCCTCTATATGGTGTTATACGAAGGATTTTTCTACCTTACGTTCCTGATCATCGGTGTGATTTAATTATATCAGGGGGAGGATCAAGACCAAGGAGATATAGAGTACGGTTCTGGAGGCGGTTTAGAAGGTAGTATTAAACCTTTGGTATCGTGAGTACTGTCATTAAGATATACAAAAGTGCAAAATAAAACATTGAACGACGATAGTCGAACTTGCATAATTATATTTTCCTGGTGCATGAAATTAATATCAAATTAATTATTAAAAGATTTGTAGGCCTTGTGACTGAAGTCAAATATTAATTAATTGCTAAATCGAAGTTTTACCAACGTTGCAAATATTAGTTATCCATAGTGCACTTACTGGAAACTTACGATATATTATTTTGTTGTATTTTTTTGCTTCTCAGGTAAACTCCAGAAACGGAAAGTCAGACCCTTCTGTCTTCAGCCTTTGGTAAACAGGTAATTCCTAAAGTATTGTGTTCTTATAATAAATTTTGCTTGAAATATGAACGTGTTGTATGACCACATTCTGGGATTCTGTACTTGCACATAGATACATTGAACTATTTAATTATTGATAATATATAAAATTCTGGTGAAGGATCGATGTGTTCCTATAAATTATTTGTATGCGAGTTATAAATAAATCGAGTGAGGTTTTACACGAATAACATAAGACATTGGTTGGTTTAATTGGGTGTTTGAAAGCCAACGGTTTAGTTGCGTTTCGGGGGGGGGGGGGGGTAATCACCCTCATCATCATTTTGTTTTCGACCTTATTTAAGGTCGGTTTGACGCAGCTCTAACGTCTTTTCTATTCTGTGCTAATCTAAAAAGCTCTACATACCCTTCACAACCTAAATTTCTAATAATTTGACTAATATAGTTTGGTCTAGGTCTTCCTATATCCTTCTATCTTTTTCCTATCCCGCTGGCTCTACATAGATATTAGCAACCTGATGGTTGTTAAAGAACTCTAACTTGTTTACATGATTACCATTTATAGGAAAATGAAATATAACCTGGTTATCCGCTTCAAAAAAGGAAAAGTGTTAAATTATATGTTATGGTAAGGCTTGAGCAACGAATCGCTGCCAACATGCCAGATCGCTACCTAATTGTGAGTTATGTCATGGTGACGTTTATTAAATTATATGTTATGGTAAGGCTTAAGCAACGAAACGCTACCAACATGCCAGACCGCTACCTAATTGTGAGTTATGTCATGAAAACGTTTATTAAATTATCTGTTATGGTAAGGCTTAAGCAACGAAACGCTACCAACATGCCAGACCGCTACCTAATTGTGAGTTATGTCATGGTGACGTTTATTAAATTATATGTTAAGGTAAGGCTTAAGCAACGAAACGCTACCAACATGCCAGACCGCTAACTAATTGTGAGTTATGTCCTGGTGACATTTAGTTAACTGATTTTTTTTTTTTTGTTTTGTTTTCGGACTTACTTAAAGTCGGTTTGACGCAGCTCTAAATTCTTTTCTATTCTGAGCTAGTCTAAAAAGGTCCACATACCCTTCACAACCTAAATCTCTAATAATTTGACTAATATAGCTTTGTCTAGGCCTTCCTACTCTATTTTTATTTGGTAGTCTATAATCTAAGACTTTACTAAATAGTCCCTCATGTCTTAACTGGTGCCCTATCATTCTATCTCTCCTGACCTTCAATTGTTTCCACATACAGGGTTCCACACCTATCCTTCTATAAACTTCCTCGTTTGTTACTCTATCTGTCCAACTAATCTTTAACATTCTCCTATAACACCAAGTTTCAAAAGCTTCTATCTTTTCTTATCTACTTCTTTAATTGTCCAGGTCTCACTACCGTATAGTAGAACGCTCCATACGTACGACTTTAAGAAACTTTTCTATTATCTAAACTAATACTATTAGCTATTAGTAAGTTTTCTTTTTAAAACATTTTTCTAGCTTGAGCTATTCTGGCTACTATATCCCTTCTGCTACGTCCATCCTTTGTAATTATACTACCTAAATAGCAAAATTCATCTACCTCCTCTAACTCGGTATTACCTATTTTTAATTTTGGTTTAGAACTAGGCTGTAACTCACTTGTCATTATCTTTGTCTTTACTGAGTTAATTCTCATACTATAGTTACTCCGTAGTATCTCATCTAAAATATTTAAAAACTCTCCTAACTCTTTTCTAGACTCTGCTATAATGGCTATATCATCTGCAAAACGTAACATGTCTATTTTCTGTCCCTGTACACTATAACACCAAGTTTCAAAAGCTTCTATCTTTTTCTTATCTACTTCTTTAATTGTCCAGGTCTCACTACCGTATAGTAGAACGCTCCATACGTACGACTTTAAGAAACTTTTTCTATTATCTAAACTAATACTATTAGCTATTAGTAAGTTTTTCTTTTTTAAAAACATTTTTCTAGCTTGAGCTATTCTGGCTACTATATCCCTTCTGCTACGTCCATCCTTTGTAATTATACTACCTAAATAGCAAAATTCATCTACCTCCTCTAACTCGGTATTACCTATTTTTAATTTTGGTTTAGAACTAGGCTGTAACTCACTTGTCATTATCTTTGTCTTTACTGAGTTAATTCTCATACTATAGTTACTCCGTAGTATCTCATCTAAAATATTTAAAACTCTCCTAACTCTTTTCTAGACTCTGCTATAATGGCTATATCATCTGCAAAACGTAACATGTCTATTTTCTGTCCCTGTACACTAATACCTATCTCTTTCTCTCTCTAGCTAAGTTTAAAGCTTCCTCAATATAAACATTAAAAATCAAGGAGACAGTATACAACCCTGTCTAACACCATTTCTAATCTTAGCTTCCTTTTCTATTTCATCCAATCTAATTACTACGCTTTGGTTTTATATAGACTGTAAATAATTTTTCTATCCCTATGAGAGATTCCTATTTTTGCAAAACCCTGAACATAACAATCCAATTAACCCTATCAAATGCTTTTTCTAAATCTACAAACGCGAAATGAGTCTTTTATTTTTTGTAACCTTTTTCGATAATTAGCCTAATCATTAGTATCGGTTCTCTAGTCCCTCTGTCTTTACGAAAACCATACTGGTCTTCGCCTAAATAATTCTCAGTTAAAGCTTCTACTCTATTTTTAATTATTATTGTTAGTATTTTGGAAGCATGAGAAGTTAAACTAACCGTTCTAAAATTCTCACACCTATCTGCTCCTGACTTTTTTGGGATTGGGATAATAATATTTTTTTCGAAATCTATTGGAACCTCACCTATGTCATATATTACCTTTACTAGTTCATATAATCTGTCTAAAGTTTTCTGACTTGCATATTTTATTAATTCTGCGGGAATATCGTCTATCCCTGGCGCTTTATTTAGTTTAAGATCCCTAACAGCTCTATCAAATTCCTCTCTTAATATTGAGAACCCTATTTCTACATCCTCTTCTTGGTCGTTCTCTAACTCATCCATATCGTCTCCCTTATATAAATCTTCTAAATATCTTTTCCATCTATCTGCTATCTCAACTTTACTTATTAGAAGCTCATTATTCTCGTCTCTAATACCATTATATTTTTTCCTATCTTCCCCAAAAAACTTTTTAACTGCCCTGTAAGCCCTGTCTATCTTACCTACTCTCAAATCATCTTGTATTCCTTACAATTCTCCTCCATCCATTTATTTCTAGCTTTTCTACACTCATGTACTATCGTATTTCTAACTGTATTATATTTTGCTTACTTTCACTATCCACTTCTCTGAAAGGTTTAAGCTTTCTTCTATTCTCTATTAAATCTAATATCTCCTTTGTTACCCACGGTTTTCTCGCTTCTATTTTTTCTTACCTATAGTCTGTGTTGCTGTATCATGTACAGTCAGTTTTATTTCTTTCCATCTATTTTCTACGTTCCTCCTACAGCTATCTCTTTGCTCTTAATATCTAATACTTGTTTATATTCCTCTTTTACCCTACTATCATTAAGCTTACCTAGATCCCATCTCTCTCTTTTAACCTTTCTCAATTTTTTGAATTTTAGTTTACACTTCATTTTAACTAAGTTATGATCGCTATCTATGTCAGCTCCTGGATAACTACGACAGTTTTTAACTTGGTTTTTAAATCTTTGTTTAACTAAAATATAATCTATTTGGTATCTAGCCCTATCCCCTGGCGCTTTCCAGGTATATCTTCTCCTAATATGTTGTTCGAATAGGGTGTTTACAGTTACTAACCTATGTTCCTAGCAAAACTCAACTAATCTTTCTCCTCTATCATTTCGTCTGCCATACCCAAATTTTCCTACCATTTTTCCCTCACTACCTTCTCCCACTGACGCATTAAAATCGCCCATAACTATTAAATTCTCATCTCCTTTTACTTTTCTCACTATACTATTTATATCCTCGTATACCTTTTCTACTTCCTCATCCTCGTACTGAGTTGTTGGCATGTAAACCTGAACTAAAACAGTGTCTGTGGGTTTTGTACTCAATCTAACCATAATTATTCTATCACTAAATTGTAAGTACTCTTTAACTTTATGCCCTAATCTTATACCTAACACTATTCCTACGCCTGCCTGTCCATTAGTTGAAGAAGTTGTAATTATTCTATAATTATCTTTCCAAAAGTCATTACTATCTGGCCATCTCACCTCACTAATACCTAAAATGTCCAGCTTTTCCTTTCTCATTTCGACTAGTAAATTCGTTAACTTATCTACTCTAAGTAATGACCTTACATTCCAAGTCCCTATCACTAAATCGAACTTTGTTTTATATTCTTACGATGACGAGCCCCAAGTACCCCCTCCCGGAGATCCGAATGAGGGAGTATTTTACCTCCGGACAAGAATTTTACTTGTGAGCTCTCCATCATATGTAATTCGTGTTTTAGGCCACGCACACCTGGGAAATATTGTGGTAGGCTCCCATATCTTTCCACAACGCAGTTTTAAAGATTTTAGCAAAAGCCGTATCCGTCACGGCCAACCCCAACAAGCTTGTAAATTATTGAGGATCGCCCGAGACCAACCGACCCTCCTCCAATATCTTTTAGCCAGCAAGGCTGCTGCCCCTTGCTGCGCCTTTTAATCGCCTTTTACGATAAGCAGGCTTACTATAGTAGTATTCTTTATCCCCTACTATAGGGCCCATTAATAGCGCCCATAGCGCCCATTAATATATTGTTTCCATTAACACTCTTGACTCTTGACTAGCTTGGAGACACTCGAAATGTAACTACTCACTGTATGTCCAGTGTAAAATAAAAACAGTAGTATTATTATTGTTAGGGAACGTCATAACTTGACGCCCCACAATAACTTGACGCCTAACATCACTACGGCAGCGTCAGATTGTAATAAATTTGGTGCGACACGAGCAATCAACAAAAAAATTTAAGGTGTGTTGAATTATCAAATACAACAGGTGACCAGGAATAAAATTCAGTTTTTAATAAATCATAGGAAATATGTATTGTATATTATAATTGATTTACAGATGAAATATTAAAGTAGACAAATGCGGATTTATGTTTTAAATAGAATGTTATCCATACGCCTGCCTTTTTGTTCCTATCACTCTTAATTTTTGGAAGACCCGATGACACAATTCATGGGAATATTTGCGATTTCAATTCGAATACATTCTTTTAACTGTTCCAGATTAATTGGAGGGTGGATGAATTCGCAGCTTTTGAAATACCACCACAAAAAATTCATTGGGGCAAGATCAGGTGACTTGGAGGGCGGAATGTTATCTCGCTTGAGGATAAGGATGTCTGGGAAAAATTCACTCAAAGTGTCAATATACAGATGTGCAATGTGTGCCGTGGCACTAACCAGTTGTAACCACTTGGTATCATCGTAACCACGAAAGTTTTGTAGTTACTTACCATTGCACAATAATGTTCGCTTTTAACAGTTACCGTGCGGTCTCTGGCGTCTTTAAGAAATAAGAACCGTTGCCGTCATAACGTACCAAACTGTAGCTTTCTTGCAATGCAGCTGCTTCTTGTGTTTGGATTGTTAAGGGTTCAGTAGCGGAAATTCTGTTTATTGACGTAGCCGTTTAAGTGGAAGTGAGCTACGTCGCTAAAGAGAATTCTATCCAAATCACCAACGTTCCCAAAAAAATTTATCATTTTGTACATTGGTACCATTTGGATTTTGTAAGAACGAACCTCCTTTTAAGAATTTGTTGCACACTTGTGCATGTTATGCAGGAAGCTGTGTCAGCTCACGACGTACCGCCGTAATATTCCCCGGGGTTCTAGCGGACTTTATCTAATCTGCATGCTTTTGATTTATGACCGAATCTGTTTTTCGGAACTGGCTCACCTACAGTTTCAGTAAATTTACGGAAGGTACATCAGGTACACGCTAAATATTATTGTGGTTGCAAATTTGACGCCTGGTCGCCATGTATGAATTATTCGCATCAAAGAACGCATAGTACATATAGACACGTTGTTCTATCGGTCACTGCCACAACAATATATATTTCTGCGAAATATGCCCCACGATTGTGTGTCATAAAATTGCTTAGATATAGCCCTCTGATTTCTTTATTATTTTAAGCCCTACGATTGGGCATGTCATAAATTTGCTATGATATAGGCCGCACGATTGAGCGTACCATAAATTGCTGTGATACTCGATATTAGGATTAATGAGCCCCTACGATGGGCGTCATAAATTGCTGTGTTTTGCCCTATTATTATTTTAAGCCCCAATGTTATGAAATGTTAAATTAGAATTTTTACCCTGATTAGCTTACTAAATAGATCTTATTGAATCAAATAAAGCAATTCTATAATACATAATATAATAGTTGATAATATTTACAATACTAGAATTTTGCTTTTTGTACAGAATATCTACATATACCAGATTAATGTTTTTCTGAAAGCCAGCAAAAATATCTTGTAATTATTCAGGGACCTTCAAACGTTCCAAGATACCTTTTTCATTTTCATAAATTTTTAAGTGACCCTTTTTGATGACTCTTACAACTATACAATGTGGCAAATATTAAATCAAAGACAGTTTTTAATAATAAAGTGTATTATGATTGCTAACCTGGAATGTGCTCTGTAGTTCCATCCTAGTCTAGGATCTGCATCCCCTTTCTGTGTTCGGTTTGCTTATTGATATGCCGACCCCATATAAAAATCGCCTCCCATAAATAGCTTGCAATTAAAATCGTACCAAGTAGGAATATGTCCAAATTAGAATACGTTCATTTTAAATTATCTCCAAAATTAGAGTATGATCAAAGTTAGAAGTCCCAAATTAAAGTCGTCTCAATTAAATATCCCAAATTAAAGTCGAAATTAAAATCCAACTTTACAATCCAAATTTAAAAGCCTTGTTTTATTAATATTAGAAATGAATTTAATTAAGTAGTTTTACTTACGTCTATCTATAGATCGGCTTATTTTCGGTGCACAAATTCTCCCACTTTGAACTCTGATTTATTTTAATTTATACTTCACTGTTTACGTAAGTTTTTAGCATATTTGAACATAGTTATTACTCAGTTTGAATATAGACTAAAATGTCGCTCCGTTACTATCATATATATTAGCCCTACCTCCAATTGATTTCATTGGCTTGTTGACATTCTAGAACGATACTTCTGCTTATCTCGCATACCTTGGAATTTTCACCAATTACTTACGTTAAATCTTTCAAAGTATGCCTTGTCTGTCCCGTCCGCATCTCGCATATAGTGATATTATTCGAGAATTTCCAACATTTGACTTTTATTAAATCACGTATTTGGATGTTTGTTAATTTTATCGTCTAATTGAATCGCCTGGTGCTTATATATTTCTACAGAAAATTGGATTTTTGAACAAATGTGTTTTTTCCAGTCACGTAACTATTTTCTAATAATGAATTATTTAGAATGCGTGTACGATGATATTTTCGACGCAATTGTTAAATATTTGCAATGCCAATTTGTCTATGCTTCCCGATGATTTAATTTTTGATACGATTTGTTGCATTTTAAAATATTATCTTTACTTGTAAACTACACTTAGACATCTTTATGTTCTCATGCATTTAATCTCGTGTATTTTATATACAGTGTCCTCTCAACTAGCAATATGTAGAGTGACCGTTTTACTCTTATGATTTCTTAAATCATGTGCTTTTCTTAAAGTAGAAGTTGTTTATATTTATTCTACAACCCCCATGACTTAACCTATCCCTAAACTACCCTATTATCATAGCATTACTCCCCCAAATTAAAATAGAAAAATTTTGATCAATGCCTTTTTTGGCGCCCAACGTGAAATTAAATCCTCATTGATGAAATTCTTCTATTTTTATTTTATTCGCAAAATCTAATTAATCCTATCTCTAAATTGCTATCTTAAATTCTATCTACACCTATTTCAACTTATGATTATTATTTACTCAAGGCTCTATACTAAACATTTTATTTCCCTAATTACTATCTATTTATATTTTTCCCATTTTTCATACATTTACACTACCTTTGTACTCTACTAATGTTTCACTCCTTATTATCTATACTTTTTCCATTTCCATACATTTTTCCCATTTTTCATAAACAAATCATCATCTCTTCATATTTCTCCCGTTTATCTATCCCTATTTATCTATACTCTTTCCATCTACATATACTTTTTCTATTTTCATAAATGTATTATCATTTCTTCATGTTTTTAATGAACCACTCCTATTTATTTATACTTTCTCCAATTACCTATACTTTTCCTATTTTTCATAAATGTATCATCATCTCTTCCCATTTCTAATAAACCACTCCTATTTATTTATCTATACTTTTTCTTATATACATCAACCCTTACTAAATATTGTTTTCTTCGAATATCCCCACTAAACTAGTTTCTATTTACATATTTCTTCCCCTTTCCATCAACCTATACTACTCCTACTTTTCCTAAACCTTTCCTAATTTCTTATTAACCTATGCTATTTTGTGATTATGTCCCTAATTAATCCTCCTATTTGTCTATACCTATCCTACTTTATTATATCCCTATTTCCACTAGTTTATCTTACAGTATGTACACTTTTCTCCATTATCAAAAGTTTGCTCTCTGCATTAATCTTATCTTTCTTATTTCCACTACACGCTATCTTTTCAAAATTATTTTCTAAAGTTCAGTTATTATTTGCATTATTTTTCCGCCTAATATATCCTACTTCGTATCCCAAAATTTTTGTTTCCTCCTGAAAGAATTCACACTTCTTCTTGTTTACTTTTCTCCCTACATTTAATTTCAACAAAATTCTTTCAAAGTCTTTTCTAAAATTCAACATATCACTCCCAAATTCCTCATACGGTTCCCATATCACATCCTTATTTTCTAACAAACCAAAAGGAACCACTTTCACACTTATAAATTTGCCCTTTCCTATAAAAACCGGTATATTTTCTTGATTCGCGTTCTAATGGAATAAGCCAAAATGAATTTTTGAAGTCAATTTTTGAAAATATTCCCTTATTACCTATTATTGCTAAAATTGTATCCATAGTTGGTGGACTGTTACATTGAGGTTTGGTCCTTGTATTAATTTTCCTAGCGTCCAAACATAGTCTGATGCTATCATCATTCTTATTAACAACAACTAATAAATTAACAAAATGTGTGTTTGCCTTCTCAATGACACCCTCACTTAACATCTGATCTATCTCCACCCTCATTCTATCCCTATACGCTGCTGGAATAGGATATAGCTTCGCGTTAAACGGCTCCGTGTTTACAACTTTTAATTTATGCACATACCCCGTTGCTATTCTGGATTCTGATCCTATTAATTTTGAATTCTTCATTAATAATGCCTTCACCCTATCTTTCATTTCTTCTTGACATTTTATTTCATCATCAATATCTCCCTTTACATCAACTTCACCCTCAAATTAATTAATATTTAAGCAGTCTCCTTCGACTTCAATACTTTCCTCATTATCCCATTTTATACATTCTCCTTTTACATCTATTACCTTTCTTTCGGCATTTATTTTTATCCCAACTTACCAATTATGTCCATACCAAATATTACGTCTACTCTTAACCTTGGCACTATTATAACTTCATTCACAAACTTCATCTTACCCACTTCACATTCCAGATTTATTATCTTATTTACACTTGCAAATCTCTTGGTATTCGGTACTATTAAATTAAACTTCCTAATAGGCATCATTCTCCCTATTAGCTTTTCCCGTTTAACAAAATCTTCAGATACTAACGACGCTTCTGCTCCCGTATCAATGAGTGTTCCATCTCTACTATTTCCAATTTTCAATTTAATTATCGGTAATAAGCTTTTATTCATATCCTTTTCCATTTCACATTTTATATATTCACGCTGGTGTTCATATCCATTAATTCTTAAGGGCTTCCTTGGTTTGTTCTCTTTCAAAAATCCTGATTCGACGTAGATGGTCTTGCTTGACTCCTAACTTCTGCATAGGTACGGTTCGTTCTTATTGGTTGTGCTCATTGTTCCCGATGTCGTGTTTGTAGCGTACACTGATTTATGTTTCTGTCGTGGTTCGTTTGCTCTGCTTCTCTTCTTGGCGTGTCTCTTGTATTAAAATTCCTTCTAAAATTATTATCGTTGCAGTTATTGTAATTATTTCTATAAAAATTTCCTCTATAATTTCCCCTATTATTCAATCTATTATTTTCTGTGCTTCTTTGCATTCTAACTATGTTTTCTCGCTTTCTTTGTATCATCCTACCTTCCGCCACACGACTCTGTCCTAACTCATCACAACGTTGTAGATATTTCAGGAAGATCTCTCTATTTACAATATTTTCAATCATCACATAATGTCTTATCTCTTCTCCAAAATGTTCCGCTAAGTACTTTATGGTTTGTGTTTCTTCCATCGCAGGATCTAATTGCTTCGCTATACTGAATTTTTGTATGGCATATAGTTCTCGTGTCATCCCTAAGTTCTGATTATATTTTCCTGTAATTAAATTATCTCGCGCCTTGTATTGTTGATTGTCCCCCAAAATTTTCTTAAAAATCTACTCTCAAGTTCCTGAAATGTTCCTATCTCATTTTCTATCAAGTCAAACCATATTTCCGCGCTTCCTTTCAACATTGACCTAACGAAATTTAAATTGTACCTTTCATCCGTTGATCCCTGTATTAATTTTCTTACATTATTCAAAAATATTTTCGGATTCACCTTGTTGTCTCCGTAAAATTTGGAATATTGCTCAACTGATATTTTCGGTCTATTTATCTTAGTGTATTGTGCTGATTCCTACTAGCATTTTCGAAATCGGATTTTAAATTACCTAATTCTCTATTTACATCATAAAGTCCCATTTCACAATTTCCTTGAATTTCCCGAATCTTTTTACCTAAATCTGTAATCCGATCATTAGTTTTCTTTTCACACGTTTCCTGATCTAATTTAACTTTCAAAATCTCGTCCCTAACTTTATTCACATCGTCCATGATTCTAATAAATTTATTCTCAAATTGTACCTGCATTTCCGCGATTGTTTGATTCGTTTTTTTTAATCCGTCGCTTATAATTTTTATTTAGGCCCCTAATTTTTCTCCATTTTCCTTAATCTGCATCTTGATGGCCTCTTCGCTTTTGTCCATTTTCCTCGTTAACGCTAATAAAATTGACATCATTTCCGATTGTTGCGATATCTGTTGTTTTTCACTTTGACTTCGCGTCAATTGTTGTCCTTGCATTTCCATAGATACATCCTGTAAAATTACGCTTTCTTGGGACCCTATCTCTACCCCCTGGTTCCTTAATGCTTCTCTGGTTTCCTTTATTCGTTTAACCATATTTAAAATTTTTTAAATTTTTAATATTTCAAATTTCTTGCAGATTTTAAATTTCCTAACCCTTATGGTTTTTAAATTAAATTTTATTCGTGCTTCTACAATTTTTAATTTCTAAATTTCTCGCTCCTACGATATTTAATTTTTTAATTTCTTTTTGTGGTGTTCGTGCCTCTATGATTTTTAATTTTTAAATTTCTTGTTGTAGTGTTCGTGCCCCTACGATTTGGGTCGCCATAAAATTGCTATAATAATCACCCCACGATTGGGCGTCATAAATTTTGCTGTGAAATACGTCCCACGATTGTGCGTCATAAATTTGCTACGATATAGGCCCCACGATGGGGCGTACCATAAATTGCTGTGATACTCAATTTTAGGATTAATGAACCCCTACGATGGGCGTTATAAATTGCTGTGTTTTGCCCTATTATTATTTTGAGCCCCAATGTTATGAAATGTTAAATTATGATTTTTATCCCACTAGCTTACTGAATAGATCTTATTGAATCAAATAAAGCAATTCTATAATACACAATATAATAGGTGATAATATTTACAACACTAAAATATTTCTTTTTGTACAAAATATCTACATATACCAGATATATGTTTTTCTGAAAACCAGAAAAATATCTTTTAATTATTCAGGGAATTTCGAACGTTCCAAGATACCTATTTCATTTTCATAAATTTTTAAGTGACCCTTTTTGATGACTCCTACAAATATACAATGTGGCAAATATTAAATCAAAGACAGTTTTTAATAATAAAGTGTAATATGATTGCTAACCTGGAATGGGCTCTGTAGTACCATCCTAGTCTATGATCTGCTTCCCCTGTCTGTGTTCGGTTTGCTTATTGATATGCCGGCCCCATATAAGAATCGCCTCCCATAAATCTCTTCCAATTAAAATCGTACCAAGTAGGAATATGTCCAAATTAGAATACGTTCATTCTCCAAAATTAGAGTATGATCAAAGTTAGAAGTCCCAAATTAAAGTCGTCTCAATTAAATATCCCAAATTAAAGTCGAAATTAAAATCCAACTTTACAATCCAAATTTAAAAGCCTTGTTTTATTAATATTAGAAATGAATTTAATTAAGTAGTTTTACTTACGTCTATCTATAGATCGGCTTATTTTCAATGCACAAATTCTCGCACTTTGAACTCTGATTTATTTTAATTTATACTTCACTGTTTACGTAAGTTTTAAGCATCTTTGAACACAGTCATTGCTCAGTTTGAATAAAGACTAAAATGTCGCTCCGTTACTATCGTATATATAAGCCCTACCTCCAATTGATTTCATTGTCTTGTTGACATTCTAGAACGATACTTCTGCTTATCTCGCATACCTTGAAATTTTCACCAATTACTTAGCTTAAATTTTTCAATGTATGCCTTGTCTGTCCCGTCCGCATCCCGCATATTGTGATATTATTCGAGAATTTCCAACTTTTGGCTTTTATTAAGTAAGAGTAAATTTTAATCTGTTGTTTGATTTGGACTACATCCCATGAAAATTTATATGTGTATTATACTGACCAGTCCATTAATTATTAATATATATATATATATATATATATATATTAATAATTAATGTATATATATATATATATATATATATATATATATATTAATAATTAATGGACTGGTCAGACTTATAGTATAATACACATGTAAATTTTCATGGGATGTAGTTCAAATCAAACAACAGATTAAATTTACTCTTTAATCAATCACCTAACGTTTCGGTACATTTTTTGCATCTTTTTCAAAGGCTAAAATGGAAACAGAAAATAGGAAATTAGCAAGAAATACATAACCTGTCGCTAACTACCTACTTTGATCAACTAGAATAAATGAGATTGAAAACAAATTACTAAACGATTCACATAATGAATGTGGGTCAAAAATTAAAATATTACACAATTGCCTGAAGGGCACGTCATGCCTCGATGGCAGTTAAAACAGAAAAACAAAATTAAAAGTGACAATATTTAGTAGGAATGACAGGGGACGTTCCAAAAATGGCATTAGTTACATAACATGAAGGGTAATATTTAACGTTGTTTGAAAATATCATTACTATATAAAGCAGAGTAGACATTATGAACTCTATCAACATCCATCTTATTATTGATAGGATTATTTTCTCTATTTATGTAAAAAGACTAAATGAATAGCCTAGTTTTATAATTGGTTTTGTTGTCCAAAATGATGGTGTCGTCAAACAATGGTGTATGACTGGTTGCAGAAACATAAGAAGACAATGCACATTTAGTGGAGTTTTTTCTGCAATTACTCCTGTGCTGGGTTTAGCGACTCTTAAGCCACTGGCTGGTCTGACCAATGTAACTATTGTTACAACTGCACGTGATCTTGTAAACAACGTTACTGTTTAACAATTTCGGAGTACGATCCTTTAATTTCGTAAACAAATTCTGGATGGAGTAATTGTTCTCGTAAACGATAGCAATCTTAGGTTGTTTAAGTAATCGTACTAAAAGAGGAAATAACTTCTGTATATAAGGAAGCTTTTTGTACGTAATATCTATTTCTGTAGCGTTTACTTTAAAAAGTTGCTATAAATCGATCTATGCAACATACTCTTTGGGTAACCGTTGTTCACTAAAGTGTCAATCAATAATTTCTTATATATATATATATATATATATATATATATATATATATATAAAGTAAGATGTATATGTAAACAAACTCTTATGAAAATAATAAGAGCCATTGACAAATACAAATTGGGCTGGTAGTTATATAGCCATTAACAAAACATTAGCTTTATTAATTCATGGGAGGAAACATCCACTGACCAATGGTTTCGGCTTGTTAGCCTCATCAGAGTGGACTGTTCCCAAGAACCCTATGAAGTAATTGAAGCTATTATAATATAATTTCGAAACAATCACTGTACTATGGCAAAAGTAAATAAAACCGCCATCAGGTGATAAAACACCAACACTACTAAAGTGTGGAAGTACAGAATTGAACCGAAACTACATAATAAATTTTGAAAATGACTATAAAAGTACGTTGGGCCTTTGAGTTTGCGGAATGTTACAGCAAAATTTAGTTGCTAACGTAACAAACCTTCTCGTGGCGACACCCGGGTTTGTTACGTTAGCAAATAAATTTTGCTGTAACATTCCGCAAATCTCAAAGGCCCAACGTACTTTTATAGTCATTTTCAAAATTTATTATGTAGTTTCGGTTCAATTCTGTACTTCCACACTTTAGTAGTGTTGGTGTTTTATCACCTGATGGCGGTTTTATTTACTTTTGCCAGTGATTGTGATTGTGATTGTGATTGTGACAGTGATTGTTTCGAAATTATATCATTATAATAGCTTCGATTACTTCATGGGGTTCTTGGGAACAGTCCACTCTGATGAGGCTAACAACCATTGGTCAGTGGATGTCTCTATGCAATTAATAACAGTTATGTCTTTGTTTATATATATATTATATACTATTCTATTGCGGACTGCAAATAACTTGTCTTTGTTTATATATATATATATATGATATATATATATATATATATATATTTCTATGGATTTTAAGTTAGAACAAAGGCAGATAGGTCAGATGAATATTTATGAGAGGGTACACCATGTATATAGAAGCCATGTAATAATTTAAAACATTTAAAAGAAGCGTTAAGGTTGATTTTACTGCATTTTAGAGTTAGGATAAAATTAATTACAATAGGTGTAAATCCGTAAGGTAAACACGTGCGTGTAAACATATAAGTATCATGTAAAGGTAGTGATAGAAAAACTTTTCATTTGTAGCATAAAATCGATAATTGAAGAGGGTGAATTTCTTAGTAACAGATATAAAAAGCGTAATTATTTTATTTGTGTACATAACTTAGTGTATGGTAATATGAAGCTAGAACATTTATAATTGTTACAAGGTTTATCAGGGTAAATACGTTCTTCGAATTGATTTAAAAGCCTGTCATTAATATCAAGGTTTCCTAGGAAAAGATCGGTAAGGACGAACAACAGGTCGATGTTAGTTAGGGTGTTAAATGTTACAAACAAAAAGGAATCGATAATATAAAGGGAAAGATTGTGTTTTATATGAGGTAGCAAGGAATGGAAGATATAATATATTTAGTTGTCATTGACTTTGAAATGTCCGTAAGACAAAGAAATTCTTAAAGGTAAAATAAGCAAGACGGAGATGCGGCGTGTTTTCATAAGACATCGGTTTGGAAAGGGTAATGAAAAGTACGGTAGAAGGCTACAGACAAGGTAGGACTATTAGGCTGTGCATACAAGAAAGAGAAAGACGATAGTGTAGATTGGTAGGGTGGATTAGAGTTAGTTAACAGCGGGGATAAAGATAAAGAAATATTACATACGGGTTAAACAAGGATACAAGAAATCGATAACGAACGTTTAAAATTGAGGAAGAGTACAAGACAAAAAACAGAACATTTTGAATGCAAGTTAGAGTAAGATGATAGAATGTGCGCGTGTTTTGGATGCTTGGATGGGAGTTAGTTGCCGAGGGATTTCGACAAAGTGCACAGCCGTTAGAGATTTTTAATAAGGGTTTCGAAATAAAATGCTTGTTTGCGAGTGAAATTCCAAGATTTTTGAGACGGTTGACAGTCGGTTGTCAAGTTTACCGGGAATAACTGAAGGATAATGGCTGGTTTTTGAGAACTGGACGACGGTTAGGTGTTATGATGTGCTTGAATTTGTGGAGTCGGTAAACCGTTGAAGAAACGTTATCAAGAAAGCGTGTTAGGGGTTTGGTGTGATACGATTCGGGGGGCCTTTTTGAGTCTATATAAACTAAGAGGAGGCGGTAAACGCTCTCTTTCTTTTTCGATCGTCAGCCAAGCATCGAACTACGATAGTAAATGTGAATAAATGAGTTGAGATTTTTAGTTACAATTAATTGATTGTGCAGAAGTTGGTGCAAGTTTAATGTAGCATTGTGAGATATATAAAGTACAATTTGAAAAGTGAAGCTTGCTGAACGTAAGTAGACTTCCTGTTATTTATGGTTGGAGGCGCTTGGTGTGCATTGGGTTGGAATAGTGGATTATGATAGACCAGCAGCCGATGTATGAAAGCTTGGAAGTACCGTACATTGGATGCTGAGAGATCTGGATAGAAGAATGCTGTTCCTGATGGTAGGAGTCAACAGATACTGATTCATGCACGTACAGTCATGAAGGAGGACTACATCAGAGATGGTTCCAAAGCAGTGAGCTGGTTGTGCTACAATCCAGGTAAATGAATTTTAGAAAACTTTTGACTGTTGTAGTTTTCTTTAGTGATTATGGCATTTTGTGTTTATTTTTGGTGTATTTTGTTGTATTTTATGAACATTCTAATTGACTATGTACCTTTGAAAAGGAATTATATGAAAATATATTCATGTACAATTTTGTATTATAAAATGAGTGTGTAATATTGGCTTTTGCACAAAGTAAACGGGTTTTGGTCATTTTCAGTGCAATAGTTAGCACTTAGGTACAGAAAGGTTTTTACTATGAGCTCGTATTGGACTTGGGGTTTTAAAATAAAGTTGAGGGATAAGCCCAATTACTTTTTACTAATTATAGATGTAAATAGATATATTTTGGAATTATTTTATTTTAAAATGACCTCTTTTAAAATTGATAGTTGTTATATATCCGAGGTGTGAACTAAGAGTGTAAATACAAAGATTTTTGACTAGCGATTGTGATGTTAAAATAAAGTGTGATGAAATTTTGGTAGTCACATTTTCTTTTCTTTGGATTGTAGGGTAGTATTTTCAGAGAGCAAGTGAGCAATCGTGGCGAATATCCATAAGCAAGCTGAGCAGAACGCTGGAGATTTGGCGTCCTAAATGAGGAGCATCTTCAGAGAATAGTACTATGAGTGATATGAAATGCAAATCTAGGTGGTAGGACTTTCTTTACAGGTATATGCAGAGCTTTTATGGCACCCAAATTGTGGGACTAGAGTCATCGACCCGGACAAACCGGATAGCTCAGAGCAATATATATATATATATTACTGTGTACGGGTAGGCGTAAACATGGGTAAATAGGACAAGCGTTTATTCATTTAATGACCCTGTACCTAAAAATCAATAACTTATTTGAAAAGCTTCAATTTGGGACAATATTACATGTTATAATGTAAGTTTAATTTGTATACGTTCAGTTAAACGACTTAAAATATTTAAAAATTATAAATTAAATCATTCGTAGAAAAGCTGCAAGGTAGAAGTGTACAAACAAGCTAGAGCAGTCAAGGTTTTCAAGGAATAAGAGCAGGGGTAAATAAATAATTCCTGTTAAGACTAGAAACGTTGAAAACAACAATTCGTAGTATTATGCTAACGGTCAGACACAAGGTTTATAATGACACTACTATTTTAAAAACAGATCGATAGGATTAAGCGACAGAGAGTCTTTAGGACGTAACAAAGTGAGATGAAAATAACAGATGGGCACATGACAAAAACCTTTCAAACGCGTGGTAAACAAGTATATTTGTAGAGGCTAATAACAAAGCGCAAATGCAACAGGTTTGTGTTACACGATATCGATTTTTTAAATAGAAAGGGAGCTTTAAGCGTAGACAACATGGTAATAGTGGGATAATAAGAAAGACAAAGACAGGAAAAGTTGTTATAAAAGCAGGACTGCAATAACGAAATCGACGCGCACATAAGGGGCGTGCATTGAATTTGTTTGCACAGGAAAAAATTCACGGTAAATTTAAACGGTTGGAAAACATACGTAGTTGTTCGTAGTAAAAGCGAGGTAGAGTAGACAATTTCTCGGTTTTTGAAAGTTCTTTATATGTTTGTATGGTAAATTTGTAGAATGGCGTGGCAGTTTAAAAGTTTTCAAAGAATGGGTGATGAACATTCGTGCAAACTAAGTGGGTCTGCGAATATATAAGGAAGGCTGAAGTTAGATTCGCTCTCTGATTTTTCGCTTTTATATTTCGCTTTTATCATTTGACTTTTCGATGATAATTTGAAGAACATCCTAGTTTTTAATACCGCGTATAATGCAGTCCGCCGAAAGTTATTACAAGTGTTTATAACGCACAAGTGGGTGCATAGTAATTAACGGGCTGAATTAAAATAAACTATAATAATTAAAAACTGGATGCTACGTAAGTAAAAGCATTTATATTTTTGAACGAGGGTGCTGGTAGCTCATTAACTAGACGAAGAGATCTGAATTGGTTATTGTACGGGCAGTCTGACGGGAGGCGACTTCAGATTGGTAAAGACTTGTACGAACGAGTAAGATAGAGAAATGCAGGTCTATGCAGCCTGGTGAAAAGTCATCTATGAAGGTGGTTCATCTATGGAGGTGGTAATCTGAAAGAAAATTTCAGGTAACGATTTTTGTTATTGAAACTGTTGTGCTGGTGCTTAGTTATTTTGATTTATGAGTGATTTGGTTATAATTTTTGGTGAACATTTTTATTTACTTCTATGGACACATGCAAAGGACAATTTTCTATTATTAATCTGAGGGTGTAGATACATGAATAATATGTTATCAATGTAGGAAGTAAACGAGTCTTTGGTATAATTTGAAAATACACAATTTTATGCACAGAAAATAACAAGGTTTATACTGAGCTCAACATAGACCAGGAAAGTAAAGTAAGCGTAGAGGATAGGCCCATCCATTTTTAATAAAATATGAAATGTTGAGGTACATAAAAGTTTATGGGGATTTTAGATTGATGTTTGCCTTTTAAATAGAAGTATGAAATGTTGTAACGTGAATATTAACTGTAACTTTAAATTATGAGAATTGATCTTGTATGTTAGCAGAGTAAAAGGATTGTTTGTTTTTGTCGAAACATTTTTTTATTATTAACTACAAAGGTTGTTGGAAGAATGAGTGACAGGGGTGAGTATCTAGGAGGACACAGTGAGCAGGGTTAGCCGAGGTTTCGAAATTTGGAGAGCATCTTCAGAAGGTACCCCACAAAAGAGGTGATTTACAGCAATTTTTGGTCGCCCAACATTGTGGCACGATTTTTAGGGCTTCTTTCCAGGTAGAACCACTGCAATTTTTATGACGCCCAAAGTAAGGGGCACGAGTTAGTAGAGCCCGTTCCAAAGAAGATCTACTGCAATATATGTACATACTTATATACAGGGCGTTTCATTAACAATGGCACAACGGTTAACTGGAGATAGTATGCATCAATTACGGACCAGACCATTAAACTAAACGTTTCCTATCTGAATCTTGATGGTTTAAGAAGTACAGGTTTTTGAAAATTATAATTTTATTTCAAGTTTGTGGCATTACTTTGAAAATTTTTGGATTATCCACTTGATAATTAGCATCTTTATGTTTTTGGGAACAGAGAAATAGAATATGATACTATTTTTGATTTTGATCATAGATGACGATACCTACAACTCTTTTTATGTTAATTAGCCATAACTTTTAGCCTCTATATCTAGCGTACAATCGACTTCGAAATCTGAAAGTGCAACCCTTTTTCCATAAAAAAACTATACTTGTTTTTCTTTGATATTTCAATCTGTTTTCAAGAAAAACTCTTGAATTCAAATTGTTTTAATGCTTTAGGCAACCCAATGTACATCAATTATGTCTTGCTAGGATTAATGTGATTACTAAGGTGGCTGCTCTGATTGAAATTAACAGTTAGCAAATAAAATTAGGGTAAGAGTTCGGTTTAGAAAGACAAACATTTTTAGGGGTCGTATATATATATATATCGATTCGACTTGGTCCCCTGAGTCTAACGACATACGACTTTTGTTTAGGAAACGACCCCTTAAAAAGTTATGGCCAATAAACTAACCCATGTTAAGCATATGGGATTTATTTTTCTACCAAAAAATTGTCTTTTTCTTAAAACCAAACCTAACGTAACCTAACCTAACCAAACCTAACCTAACCTAACTAACTTAACCTAACCTAACCTAACCTAACCTAACCTAACCTAACCTAACCTAACCTAACCTAACCTAACCTAACCTAACGCAACCTAACCTAACCTAACCAAACCAAACCTAACCTACGGGAATTTATTTCCTACCAAAAAATGTTTTTTTCGTAAAACCAAACCAAACCTAACCTGGCCTAACCTGGCCTGGCATGGCCTAACCTGGCCTGGCCTGGCCTGGCCTACCGGCCTGGCCTGGCCTGGCCTGGCCTGGACCTGGCCTGGACCAACTGGCCTGGCCTAACCTGGCCTGGCCTAACCTGGCCTAAGGCCTGACCTGGCCTGGCCTAACCTAAGCCCACTGGCCCAACCTGGCCAACCTGGCCTGGCCTGGCCTGGCCTGGCACCTGGCAACCTGGCCTAACCTAACCTAACCTGGCCTACCTAACCTGGCCTCAACCTAACCTAACCTAACTCAACTAACCTAACCTAACCAACCTAACCTAACCTAACCTAACCTAACCTAACCTAACCTAACCTAACCTAACCTAACCTAACCTAACCGAACATAACGTAACGTAACCTAACCTAACCTAACCTAACCTAACCTAACGTAACCTAACCCAACCTAACCATACCAAACCTAACCTAACCCAACCCCTAAAAACAACAAAAACAACGAGAGGTTCACAATTTTTTATTTACTCACGAATGTAATTTGAATGAAGCAAAAGAATAAATGTAAAATTAATGAAGCACGTGAATCACCATATTCATGGCTAATAGCCTGAAGTAAAGCTTCGAAAGGATCTCTAGCATATTTATAATTCCAGCGACGCCTGAGGAATTCGCATAAGTGATCAGTGATCACCAAATATACCCGAAATGTCATTAAACATTTTTCCAATAAACTTAACATGGGACAGTTTATTGACCATAACTTTTTATGGGGTTATTTCCTAAACAAAAGTCGTATGTCTTTAAACTCATAGGACCAAAACTAATCTAAATATATATACGACCCATAAAAATATTTGTCTTTCTAAACCGAACTCCAGCCAAAATTGGTCTATCTCTCTTCTGCTCAGATAAAGTACGCATAGAGAAAATTACATTGCAAACGTCATCTGTCCCAGTTCTTTTCTAACACGTTGATTTTGTCGTCTAGCACGTTGACTGCCATAGCGCTATATACACCAAATGGAGATAATAAAGGACATAGGGTAAGTGATGGCCCCCAATATGAACTATTCTTAATATTTAATTATAATAATTTTGCAAATAACAAAAAATAACAAAGTGATACATCGATGAATATGAAATAACGAAAGCTTTTAGATTATCGGGTCATATTTAAAAAATCAAAGTTTACAATGTGCACGAGAATACAAAACGTCGTAAGTAAAGAAAAGGCAAGCCATATGAACGTTTATTGAAAGTTGATACGCAGATGTGTTCTTGGTTTTGCTCTAGCATTGATAATAATGCCAGAAAAAGATAATCAAAATATCTAAAAATGACATTTTTTCAAAATAACTATAAGAACAACAATTACACTCATTGTTTTTAAACAGCAAATTATTATCTTTCTAATTTTACAACTGTTTTCCTATTTAATCGCATTCGTATATTATATTACCATTCCCGAAATTACCACCGTGGCCATCTTTATACTTTGTATACTCACTTTATTATGTGTAACTTCATATGACACATTTAATAGACTAATTTAAACATGCCTCGCTGTACTAACGCCTTTAATATTCCATTTGCCTTAATCTTGCGTCATAAATTAAAAACGAGTTAAGAATAACATATTTTCTTGAGCTTGCTCATATCAGCAGTGATTTATAGTTCTCAATTCCAACAGTAAGGCCTTGATAAATATAGGATTTTAAATTAATTAGCAAAACCATATTATCCTTTTAAATTTAGTGGCGATTACACATCTTTTTCACCGTAAAATTATTTTTTGCCAGTTTATACCCACAAACTCTACTAATATACAAATCTCCCATAGGGAAATTAAAATACAAACTACTTTTGACTGAAATCTGAATTAAATTACATCGAGGTTTTACAATAAATAATGTTATTGAGCTCCTAGCATTAGACCTATGCTGTGAACTGCAATTATTCTGATAAACATGTTGCTTTGGTAAGATAGAACCATAAATTATTTTAATGATAGGCGTGGTAGATAATGTAGGCGGTTGCCAAATCAAGACACTAGTTTTCAATGGAGAATTTATTTCAACATACCAATACGTTGTTTTTTACAGATAATCTTAGACCTGATTTTGTTATGTGATATCAAATTAAAATCTATAACTGTTGTAATATTCCATTTATTATTGAGTTGCGTAGTCATCATCGGATGTTGGCCATCGATGCAAGATATGCTAGGTATAATTGTCAAGTAGATACATATTAGGTTGACATTATGTTATGAAATACCGTTAATGTTTTAAGATAATTTTCGATCAAGGTATTAGACGATAATAAGGTCGGCTTAGTACTCTAGTAGTATTCAATTATACAATTCTACATTTTCTCTCAAATAGTTATATATAATATAAACTTACACAACAGTCAAGCTTTAGGTAATGGTTCTATAATACAGACACCAAAAAAAAAAGAAATCTTTTTATAGAAGATACAAAAGTTTACTTAGGTTCTGAAGAAATCAGTTGTAAAAATTTTAATATTATTGTACGTTTAAGACTTATAGAGATAATCGATTGTATTTAAATTATCGCCAAAAGACAAATTATTTATTACAATGTATTTTTTCAAACAAAGTCAACATTGTTAAAAACGCCCTCTTGCCCAATTCCACAAACAATTTTGTAGGTAATTTTATTAAAACTACAACATACAATTTATATATTAACACGTTGCCTGTGCACCATCAATGTACGGTTAATATATAGCATAAATACACAAGTCCAGCTTTAATCAGTCTGATGTACCACAAATGGGTCATGTGACTTGGTCTAAAAAGTAAGGCGGCTCCGTGGTGTAGTTGGTATGAGTGTGACTACTATGCCCAAGGTCCCGGGTTCGAATCCCGACACAGTCCGCTTGAAAAATGTTAGGCGAACATTTTTCACAAAAATACGCCCTCGTTCGGATGAGAAGTAAAATGGAGGTCCCGTGTGTGAGTGTTGTTACGCACGTTAAAGATCCTTACCTTGCTTGGAACAGCAAGGGTTAGGTAAAATTCAAAATTTTTAGGTAGTGGTATTAAGTGGATGTGTGCTTATGTCTCGTAAACGTAAACCGCTTACACAGGCAGAACTAGATTATTACGCTAAAGATGTAGACCGGATTAGTGATCTATGTGAATATGACGACGATAAAGAAGATCCAATTTTTTTTGTCCAGCGTGATGATTTAAATAAAGACAGCAATGTTGATAATGGCATTTCACCAACTGCTAATAAAGATGGTGACGATACAAGTACCGATTCTTGTGATGATTGCTTTTATTCGGTCCTGTATCTTGCAAGGTTTACTTTCACCGGCAAATCTGGATTCAATCACCTGTTGACGACAACACTAAAATTTCACCTGTGGACATTTTAAAAGCATTATAACTAAAGAAGTAGTAAACTTGAAGGTATTAGAAAGAAATAGGTATGCGGTACAGTTGATGCAGGTTAGAAGGATTTCACGTACTTCTAGGCTGTCAAGGTGGAAAGATACTAATGAGGAAGACATGTATAATTTCATTGGTATGTTGCTTGATTCTTTGTACTTCATTTCTGTGAATTCGTATATTATATTTTAGGTGTAATGTTGTTAATTGGAGTAATTTAGTTTCCATCCATTGAAAGTTATTGGAAGACTGATCCTCCATACAATCACAAAATTTTCCATCGAATTCCAATAAGTTACAATACATTTGTTTTATTACTAAAATGTTGGCACTTCAGTGATAACACGGAACCAAATAGCAATAGACTCAGAAAAATACAGTCTTTACTGGACATTATAATAAACAATTTCCAAGCTGTATTCACCCCTGCAGATGTCATTGTAGTGGACGAAACGATGATACCATTCCGTGGTAGATTAATCTTTAGGCAGTATAATAAAAAAAAACAGTCCATATGGTATCAAACTTTATAAAGTTTGTATTTCAGAGGAGTTTACGTGGAATGTTTGTATTTATTGTACAAGAGATGAACGTATCCCCGAATTGGACGTAACCGGATCAGTTGTTGTTAATCTCATAAAAGATTTACTAAACGGAGGAGGGTTATGCATTACAGATAACTATAGCATAGCATTAGCCAAATATTTGTATAACTATAGATCAAACCTACTTGGAACTATTAGAACCAATCGCAAGAGATTAGACGCCTAAACAGCAGCCTTGCTGCCTAAAAGATATTGAAGGAAAGTCGGTTAGTCTCGGACCATCCTTAATAATTTACAAGGTTGTTGGGGGTTGGTTGTGACAGATAAGGCTTTTTGCTAAAATCTTTAAACTGCGTTGTGGGAAGATTCGGGAACCTACCACAATATCTTCCCAGGTATGCGTGGCCTAAAACACGAACTATGTATGATGGAGAACTCACAAGTAAAATTCTTGTCTGGGGGTAAAACACCCCCTCATTCGGATCTCCGGGAGGATGTACTTGGGGCTTGTCATCGTAGGAGTTTAAAACAACGGTTTGATTTAGTGATAGGGACTTGGAATGTAAGGTCACTACTTAGAGTAGATAAGTTAACGAATTTATTAGGTCGAAATTGGAAAAGGAAAGCTGGACATTTTAGGTGTTAGTGAGGTGAGATGGCCAGATAGTAATGACTTTTGGAAAGATAATTCTAGAATAATTAAAACTTCTTCAACTAATGGACAGACAGGGGTAGGAATAGTGTTAGGTAAAAGATTAGGACGTACAGTTAAAGAGTACTTACAATTTAGTGATAGAATAATTATGGTAAGATTGAGTACGAAACCCACAGACACTGTTTTAGTACAGGTTTACTTGCCAACAACTCAGTACGAGAATGAGGAAGCAGAAAAGGTATACGAGGATATAAATAGTATAGCAAGAAAAGTAAAAGGAGATGAGAATTTAATAGTTATGGGTGATTTTAATGCGTCAGTGGGAGAAGGTACCGAAGGAAAAATGGTAGGAAATTTTGGGAATGGTAGACAAAATGATAGAGGAGAAAGGTTAGTTGAGTTTTGCCAGGAACATATATTAGTAACTGTAAACAACCTATTCAAACAACATGTTAGAAGAGGATATACCTGGAAAGCGCCAAGTGAAAAGAGTAGATACCAAATTGACTATATTGTTGCGATCCACTATTAGGCAACCCGTCAAACATACAAACGCCCGGGGCACAGCGTATTCTTCAGCATTCGAGAATCCTTCTACAAAGTTCTAGATAATGAGTCATATCTTTATGCAGGGTATATATAAGGCCGCTTATGAATGTAAGAGTCAGTCTATTCTTGAATGTCTAATATAAATTATATCGTTGTAAAGTAAACGTAGTTGAGTTTTTAGAATATATACATAAATGATATGCTGTGTCTAACGTGCATGCAGCTTGCAGTATACATAAATAAATAGAAGTGTATAAACAAATAGTTGTGTTAGTGTTGTTATTGGACCTAGGGTAAAGAAGTTAGTTTAAGAAGATATTAGTGCTTGTAAATTCATTAGTGTAATAGTGCTTCATTGTTAAGTGGACTGAAAACATCTATAAATAAGGCATATACTGTTAATTAGACTTGTGAACAGTGAGTAATAAAGACCATTATTATTACTTGTTTTAAATTAAAGAAACGCGGTAGTAGTAGCGCGTTACACTGGTGTCAGGCATTTGTGGGGTATATAGTGATTAATTTAAAAGGAAAGCACACCAGTCTAAAGACATTTAAGTAGTTTATATATATGCCAGTTACAAGGAGTCAAAATAAGATGGAGGCAGAAAATTTAATGAATTTCCTTAAGGATTTTAAATCGGGTATAGAAGAAAAGTTAAACGAAAATGCTGAGAAAATGGAGGAGAGGTCGGCTAAACTGGAAGTGACACTCGGTGAAAATTTAGTGAGGTCAGTTGAACTGGAATCAAATCTTACCGAAAGGTTAACTGAAAATGCTAAGAAAATAGAAGAACGGTTTAGTGAAAACGCGATGAAAATGGAAGAGTTGAATGAAAAGACGGCCACGTTAGAACAAAGATTAATAGCAAGCTCCATTGCATTGAAAGAAGATGTCACTGTACAGGTAAAAACAGTTGAGCAAAAGTTGGACAGTAAATTGGTAAAATGGAAGAAGATATGATGAGGCTGCAAGAACAGGTGATTTCACTAACAACGCGGCCACTTGAATTAACAAACCAAGTTTTTCATCAGAACATTCCAGAAATAAGAACCCTGGAAAGAAGCGAGTCAATTCCGTCTAAATTTAAAGTGAAACCACCCACATTTTATTGCAAAACACCTTGGCCCACATATTTGAAACAATTTGAAGCTGCGGCAATAGCCAACGGTTGGTGCAACAAAGAAAGCTATCTCCTTAATAGTGGCCCTACGGGGAAGCTCTTAACATCTTACAAACGATTCCCGATCACCAGCAGAATGATTACGGTCTCTTAATATCGAAGCTTGAGATGAGATATGGAGACGCTCACCTTCAACAGGTTTACCACGCACAAGTTAAGAACCGCTCGCAAAAGACAAGTGAAAGTCTGCAAGAATTCGAAGCTGACATCGCAAGATTAGATTGGCGTACCCAACGGCACCAGATAGTTTCCTCGAACAACTGGCTGTTCAAACATTTGTAGATGGCATCAAAGACAGTGAAATACAGCAAGCGCTAAGACTAGCAAGGCCAAAAATTCTGGATGACGCACTGGCTCATGCGCTTGAATTTGAAGCAGCTAAGCAGACATCACACAGGATGGGTCACAAAGTTCGGTCTGCCTTAGAGGAACCTGGTCAAGCTCAGAATAGCATAGATGAAATAGTCAACCGTGTGGCAGAAAGGCTGGAACTACAACGACCGCGGAGATGGCGTCTGCGATGCTGGAACTGCGGCGAAGTTGGTCATATACAGAGACGCTGCACTCAACCAAAAACAACCGGTTGAGCAGCAGGAAAACTAAAGCAAGTCGACGTAAGGGGGCGAACGTCGACAGCACAACGTAGTGCCCCGGAGATTATCATCCGTGCTGCATCGTCGATGGGGAGTCTGGACAGCATTTATATCGATGGAAGAATTAATGGTAGGGTGTCCGATTACTCGTGGATACAGGAGCGACAAAAACTATTGTGAGACCAGATTTGGTTGGTCGTGGAAAAGTGCTACCTGTATCGGTGTGTCTTCGAACGGCAAGTGGTGAGAAAATTTGTACTCACGGAGAGACTGCCGTTATGTTGACAATTGGGGACAAATTAATTAATCATCGAGTGCTGGTAGCTGAAATTACAGAAGAAGTGATCTTGGGAATGGATCTCATGAGAGAATATGGGTTTCATGTAAACATGAAAGAAAATGTGCTTCGGATAGATGATGATGAGATTCCATTTCAAGGTAGGAGTAACCAGACGATGCAAGTTCGAATGATTTGTGATATGAAAATACCCGAGAAGGCGGAAATGATAGTAATGGGACGCCCGGATGTTACGCTCCGGGAAGGACAAGTATGCATGATGGAAGCAACTGAATCGGGAATGGGTCAGGAGGATTACTGATTGGAAGAACGCTGGTAAAGTTTCGAAATATGGTACCAGTAAGGGTGCTGAACATTAATCCGCATACGGTGACCCTGAAGAAAGACACGATTGTGGGAAGTTGCATTCCAGTAGGCCATATTAAACGTTGTGTGGACGACACGAAAGATAAACCAGCCAACGGTTGCTCACAGAAATTGCTGGATATGTTAATACCTTCGTGTCAAGGATTAAACGACGACCAACTGGGCAAGGTGAAAGAGCTGGTCGGACGATATCGAGGTGTGTTTGCACTGGATGATAGTGAGAAAGGAAGGACGAATGTTGTGCAACACAAGATCAATACTGGAGATGCGCAACCGATAAGACAACACCCCAGTCGGCTTCCTTTGGCAAAACGTAAGGAAGCTGAACAAATTATCACCGATATGGAAGAACAGGGAGTGATTGAACCCTCGAATAGTCCATGGGCATCCCCGGTAGTGCTTGTCAAGAAAAGGACGGGTCGACAAGGTTTTGTGTAGACTACCGGCGGCTTAATAACGTGACAAAGAAAGACAGCTATCCTTTGCCCAGAATTGATGACACCTTAGATACTCTATCCGGATCTAAATGGTTTTCGACCTTGGACTTGAAAAGCGGATACTGGCAGGTAGGCTTGGAGCCAAACGACAAAGAGAAGACTGCGTTTACAATTGGAACTGGATTATGGCAGTTCAGGGTCATGCCATTTGGATTATGCAATGCCCCTGCTACTTTTGAACGATTGATGGAGTCGATACTGCGTGGACTGTCTTGGAAGACTTGTCTGGTGTACCTAGACGACGTGATAGTGTTAGGCCGGTCTTTTGAAGAACACCTTAAGAACCTAGAGGAGATATTCCAAAGATTACGGGCGGCAAACCTTACATTGAGCCCCAAGAAGTGTCACCTGTTTGGAAAAGAGGTGAAATATCTAGGACATGTCGTTTCGGAGACCGGAATAAGAGCTGACCCTGACAAAATAAAAACGGTACAAGAATGGCCTATACCAGCAGATTTACACCAACTACGCAGTTTTCTAGGATTGTGCACATATTACCGACGGTTTATACTTGGGTTTGCGAACATTGCCAAACCGTTAACGAAATTAACCGAAGATGGACAAGAATATGATTGGAATGACGACTGCCACAGTGCATTTGAACAGCTGAAACGGCTGCTAGTTACAGCACCAATTTTGAGTTATCCACGGATGGAGGGAAATTTGTGTTGGATACCGATGCCAGTAACACAGCTATAGGAGGCGTTCTTTCTCAAGTGCAGGACGGACAAGAAAAAGTTATTGGGTATTTCAGCAAGGTCTTGTCGCGGCCAGAAAGGAACTATTGTGTGACAAGAAGGAGCTGTTGGCCGTCGTCAAATCCGTAGAGCACTTTTATAAGTACTTATACGGCCGTAAATTCCTGTTGAGAACAGACCATGCTGCACTAAAATGGTTATTGCAGTTTCGAAATCCTGAAGGGCAAGTGGCAAGGTGGATAGAGCGGCTGCAGGAATATGACTTTGATACAGAACATCGTGTAGGAACTAGCCATCGGAATGCAGACGCTCTATCAAGGAGACCTTGTCCGGTGGACTGCAATCATTGCTCCAAGATGGAAGAGAAAATAAGTGTCATCCATAGAATGACGGTAACCGATGATACTTGGCAACCCGAAAGAATGCGAGAAGACCAGGAGAATGACGCCGAATTGGGACGTATTATTGAGTGGAAAATAGAGGACAACGGCCAGCTTGGGAAGAAATTAGTATTTTAAGTAGGAGCCTGAAGGCATACTGGGCACAGTGGGACTCCTTGATGATGGAAAATAGAATCTTGAAACGACGCCTGGAATTTGAAGATGGCACTGAGAGACTTCAAGTGATAGTGCCGAGAAGCAGAGTGCCGGAAGTGTTGCAGCACTTGCACGACGGTATTTCCGGAGGGCACTTTGGCGTGAAAAGAACTCTCGAAAGAGTGAGAAAAAGGTTCTATTGGGTGAACTGCAAAGAAGATGTGAAGGAGTGGTGCCGGAAATGTGAATTGTGTGCTTCTGCAAATGGCCCGGTCTCAAAACGGAAAGCCCCAATGAGACAGTATAACGTGGGGAATCCTTTTGAGAGGGTAGCCATTGATATAGCTGGTCCGTTTCCTGAATCAGAGAAGGGAAATAAATACATCTTGGTTGCAATGGATTATTTTACCAAATGGCCGGAGGCATATGCTATACCTAACCAAGAAGCCGAGACGGTTGCAGATGTACTAGTGAAGGAGTTGTTTTGTCGCTTTGGAGTTCCGTTGGAATTACACTCCGATCAAGGTCGGAACTTCGAATCAGCATTGTTTCAAAATGTCTGCAAGCATCTTGGAATCAGGAAGACTAGAACCACACCACTTCATCCCCAATCGGATGGAATGGTTGAAAGAATGAACAGGACGTTAGGGAAGTACCTGGCCAAAGTTGTCTCTGAACATCAACGAGACTGGGACCAATATCTACATTTGTTCCTACTGGCGTACCGATCTTCGGTACATGACAGCACAGGGTACTCGCCCGCTTGCGTAATGCTAGGACGTGGAATTGCGGCTACCATGTGATCTTCAGTTTGGATTTAAACCTGGAGAAGAGATCGCAGGTGAAGATTACGTTAGTAAGCTTCGTGAAAGATCAAATAGTATTCACGAAAACGTCCGAAAGAATATACAGGCAGCAAGCGATCGAATGAAATCACAATATGACACGAGAGCACAAGAAGGTGGTTATCAACCTGGAGATTTAGTGTGGTTGTACAATCCACAAAGAAAACGTGGATTGTCGCCAAAACTACAAAGACAATGGGAAGGGCCGTACGAAGTGTTAAAAGGATTAATGATGTAGTGTACCGGATCAGAAGATCCCTCGTGGTAAACCGAAAGTGGTACACTTTGACCGTTTAACATCCTACGCTGGCAACAACCAGGAAGACTCGAATAATGATAATGGTGTTCGGCAAGTTATTAATCATGAGCCAAATGTAGATTTTGAGAGCTTTATGGCGGCGTATGGTGGTTCCGCTAAAGCGAGATTTGGCGTTGTTGTTGAAAACAGCAAGATCTGTTTAGAGCACCAGAAGAGTATTCCCTTGCACATTGCGTAGCTCAAGATTTGGCAATGTCAAGGGAATAGCTGTTGTTTTCAAGAAAAAGTTTGGATGTGTGGATGAATTAGTACAACAGCAGCCAACTGTAGGAAAATCTTTGGTCCTTCAAGATAAAAATCGTTATGTTTACTATCTGGTCACCAAAATTCTTCATGGCAAAGACCTAGTTATGGACATCTATGGGAGGCTTTGCTAAATCTTAAGGCGCAGATGATGGAAAATGGAGTAACGAGACTAGCGGTGCCCAAGCTGGGCTGTGGACTGGATCGCTTAGACTGGAGGATAGTCCGAAATATGCTAGAAGTAGTTTTCAGGGAACCAACGTCCAGGTTCTTGTTTGTTGTTATCAACCGGTTGCCTACCAAGACCAGGAAAAGAGTGTTGACTGTTACTTCCAACGACGCGGTGGATGCACCAGAGGAGATAGCTGCCGATACCGTCACCAGTCATCGAATTGGCGTCAAGATGGATTTACAGTTACGAGACGTAACGGTTTTAAAGAGGGGGCAGTGTTGCGATCTACTATTAGGCAACCCGTCAAACATACAAACGCCCGGGGCACAGCGTATTCTTCAGCATTCGAGAATCCTTCTACAAAGTTCTAGATAATGAGTCATATCTTAATGCAGGGTATATATAAGGCCGCTTATGAATGTAAGAGTCAGTCTATTCTTGAATGTCTAATATAAATTATATCGTTGTAAAGTAAACGTAGTTGAGTTTTTAGAATATATACATAAATGATATGCTGTGTCTAACGTGCATGCAGCTTGCAGTATACATAAATAAATAGAAGTGTATAAACAAATAGTTGTGTTAGTGTTGTTATTGGACCTAGGGTAAAGAAGTTAGTTTAAGAAGATATTAGTGCTTGTAAATTCATTAGTGTAATAGTGCTTCATTGTTAAGTGGACTGAAAACATCTATAAATAAGGCATATACTGTTAATTAGACTTGTGAACAGTGAGTAATAAAGACCATTATTATTACTTGTTTTAAATTAAAGAAACGCGGTAGTAGTAGCGCGTTACAATATTTTAGTTAAACAAAAATTTAGAAACTGTCGCAGTTATCCAGAGGCTGACATAAATAGCGATCATAACTTAGTTAAGATGAAATGTAATCTAAAATTCAAAAAATTTAAAATGGCTAAAATAGAGAGATGAGATTTAGGTAAGCTTAATGATAGTGTGGTAAAAGAGGAATATAAACAAGTATTAGATAATAAGATGAAAGAGATAGCTATGGGAGGGAACATAGAAAATAGATGGAAAGAAATAAAAAGGGTTGATCATGATACAGCAACACATAGTATAGGTAAGAAAAAAGAAGAAGCGAGAAAACCGTGGGTAACAAAGGAGATATTAGATTTAATAGAGAATTGGATAGTGAAAGTTAGCAAAAATGCAATGGAGTTAGAAATAAGATAGTACATGAGTGTAGAAAAGCTGGAAATAAATGGATGGAGGAGAATTGTAAGGGAATACAAGATGATTTAAGAGTAGGTAAGACAAACAGGGCTTACAGGGCAGTTAAAAAGTTTTTCGGAGAAGATAGGAAAAAAATATAATGGAATTAAAGATAAGAATAATAAGCTTCTAATAAATAATGTTGAGGTAGCAGATAGATGGAAAAGGTATTTAGAAAATTTATATAAGGGAGACGATATGGGTGGGTTAGAAAACGATCAAGAAGCGGATGTGGAAATAGGGTTCTCAATATTAAGAAAGGAATTTGATAGAGCTGTTAGGGATCTTAAACTAAATAAAGCGCCGGGGATAGACGATATACTCGCAGAATTAATAAAATATGCTAGTCAGAAAACTTTAGATAGAGCATATGAAGTAGTGAAAGTAATATATGATACAGGTGAGGTCCCAATAAATTTCGAAAAAAATATTATTATCCCAATCCCAAAAAAGTCAGGAGCTGATAGGTGTGAGAATTTTAGAACGGTTAGTTTAACTTCCCACACTTCCAAAATACTAACAATAATAATTAAAGATAGAGTAGAAGCTTTGACTAAGAATTATTGAGGCAAAGACCAATATGGTTTTCGTAAAGACCGAGGAACTAGAGAACCGATACTAATGATTAGGGTAATTATCGAAAAAAGTTACAAAAAATAAAAAGACTCATTTCGCGTTTGTAGATTTAGAAAAAGCAGTTGATAGAGTTAATTGGATTGTTATGTTCAGGGTTTTGCGAAAAATATAAATCTCTCATAGGGATAGAAAAATTATTTACAGTTTATATAAAAACCAAAGCGTAGTAATTTTGATTTGATAAAATAGAAAAGAAAGCTAAAATTAGAAATGGTGTTAGACAGTGCTGTATACTATCTCCCGTGATTTTTATTGTTTATATTGAGGAAGCTTTAAACTTAGCTAGAGAGAGAAAAGAGATAGGTATTAGTGTACCGGGATAGAAAATAGACATGTTACGTTTGCAGATGATATAGCCATTATAGCAGAGTCTAGAAAAGAGTTAGGAAAGTTTTTAAATATTTTAGATGAGATACTACAGAGTAACTATAGTATGAGAATTAACTCGGGAAAGACATAGATAATGGCAAGTGCGTTACAGCCTAGTTCTAAAACAAAATTAAAAATAGGTAATACCGAGTTAGAGAGGGTATATGAATTTCGCTAGCAGAAGGGATATAGTAGCTAGAATAGCTCAAGCTAGAAAAATCTTTCTAAAAAGATAGACTTTCTAATAGCTAATAGTATTAGTTTAGATAATAGAAAAAGTTTCTGAAAGTCCTACGTTGGGAGCGTTCTATTATAGGGTAGTGAGACTTGAACAACTAAAGAGGCAGAAAAAAATAGAAGCTTTTGAAACTTGGTGTTATAGAAGAATGTTAAAGATTAGTTGGACAGATAGAGTAACAAATGAGGAAGTTAATAGAAGGATAGGTAAGGAACTCTGTATGTGGAAACAATTAAATGTCAGGAGAGATAGAATGATAGGACACCAGTTAAGACATGAGAAACTATTTACTAAAGTCTTAGATTATAGACTACCAAATAAAAATAAAGTAGGAAGACCTAGACAAAGCCACATTAGTCAAATTATTGGAGATTTAGGTTGTGAAGGGTATTTAGACTTTTCAGACCAGCTCAGAATAGAAAAGAATTTAGAGCTGCGTCAAATCGACCTTTAGAAATTTTGAAAAGAAAAAAAAAATAAATGAAATATAGTTAACTAAATGTCATCAGGACATAACTCACAATTAGTTAGCAGTCTGGCATGTTGGTAATGGTTCGTTGCTTAAGCCTTACCATATCATATATTTTAACACTTTTCCTTTTTTGGAGGGGATAACCAGGTAATATGTCACTTCCATGAAAAGTAATTTGTTGAGTAGTGAGATCGGGTAAGAATTTTGCGAAGAAGGTCTCTTAGAATAAGCAGGTTTTTGTATTTCAGGGTACGATGAGAAATTAGTTCTACTCTTTTCTTCAAGCCTAAAACGAGGTTAATTTTCGTATTAATTGGATGAAAAGAGTTATAGTTCATCTAATTATTATAAAAATCACCCTCGTTTTAGGCTTGAAGAGAAGAGTAGAACTAATTTTTCATCGCAGCCTGAAATACAAAAACCTGCTTATTCTAATAGACATTCTTTGTCAAAATTCTTACCCTATCTCACTACTCAACAAATTACTTTTCAACACCCCTTCTCTCATTAACCAACCTACTCTCAGATACAACACAACTCCCGCAACTAATTCGATTCCAAAATGTTCATTCCTCTCTTATATATAGACAACCTCACATCTAAATTCTGTCATATTCTTAAATATTACAAAGGGATATCTCTCACCAAAAAACCTACCTTGACGTTAAGACACTTTTCAGCAAATTAAAAGATCATACCCCTCAACTGCAACAGTCAGGAGTTGTTTACCGTAAACCATGTAAGAATTGTCCAGGCCAATATGTAGGTCACACCTCTAGGCGGCTTTCATCCAGAATCACTTCCACAAAAGTGACTTTAACAGATACACAAAAACCTGTGCAGTGGTGTCACATGCTCTTGAGACTGGACACACAATCGATTATAAAAATGCTAAAATCATGTTCAGGGAAAATCATTACAAAAAACACGTTTTCCTAGAAATGGTAGCGATAACGCTGCAAGATCACCCTCTCAACAAAAAAACTTTCACCTAAAATCTTAATAGTATCTGCTCACATCTTACTTCTGTTATAAAGAATAACAAGGATCGCATATCTTCGTAACTAGTTATTTGCCTTATTTCTTTTGCTCTTATAGATTCCTTTAACTTCAAGTTTGACTCGTTATATTTAATTATTATTTTAGCTATGTTTGCTTATGACATAATTTATATGTCAAACGTATTTTATATTTTGACATTATCCAAATTAATAACTTTTAAATTGTTTTGTTACTAATATTTAATCATATTGCCACTGTATTTAATTATTATATTAACTAGTTATTGTATTTGGAATGTTTTTATCAATTTTGGTAGCGTATCCTAATATACTGTTGCGATCCACTATTAGGCAACCCGTCAAACATACAAACGCCCGGGGCACAGCGTATTCTTCAGCATTCGAGAATCCTTCTACAAAGTTCTAGATAATGAGTCATATCTTAATGCAGGGTATATATAAGGCCGCTTATGAATGTAAGAGTTAGTCTATTCTTGAATGTCTAATATAAATTATATCGTTGTAAAGTAAACGTAGTTGAGTTTTTAGAATATATACATAAATGATATGCTGTGTCTAATGTGCATGCAGCTTGCAGTATACATAAATAAATAGAAGTGTATAAACAAATAGTTGTGTTAGTGTGGTTATTGGACCTAGGGTAAAGAAGTTAGTTTAAGAAGATATTAGTGCTTGTAAATTCATTAGTGTAATAGTGCTTCATTGTTAAGTGGACTGAAAACATCTATAAATAAGGCATATACTGTTAATTAGACTTGTGAACAGTGAGTAATAAAGACCATTATTATTACTTGTTTTAAATTAAAGAAACGCGGTAGTAGTAGCGCGTTACACTGGTGTCAGGCATTTGTGGGGTATATAGTGATTAATTTAAAACACAAGTCTAAAGACATTTAAGTAGTTTGTATATGCCAGTGACAAGAAATCAAAGTAAAATGGAGGCAGACACTTTAATGAATTTCCTCAAGGATTTTAAATCCGGTATGGAGGAAAGGTCGGCTAAACTAGAATTGACACTTAGTGAAAATGCTGAGAAAATGGAGGAGAGATCGGCTAAACTGGAAGTGACACTAAACGAAAACTTAGTGAAGTCAGTTGAACTGGAATCGACCCTTAAAGAATTTAAATACGGCATGGAAATGACACTTAGTGAAAATGCTGAGAAAATAGAGGAAAAGTTAAGTGAAAATACAGCCACGTTAGAACGAAGATTAATGGAAAGTTCCATTGCATTGAAAGAAGATTTCACTGAACAGGTAAAAACAGTTGAGCAAAAGTTGGACAGTAAATTGATAAAAATGGAAGAAGATGTGATGAGGCTGCAAGAACAAGTAATTTCACTAACAACGCGGCCACTTGAATTGCCAAGCCAAGTTGTTAATCAGAACATTCCAGAAATAAGAACCACGGAAAGAAGCGAGTCAATTCCGTCTAAATTTAAAGTAAAACCACCTACATTCGATGGTAAAACACCTTGGCCCACATATTTGAAACAATTTGAAGCTGCTGCAATAGCCAACGGTTGGTGCAACAAAGAGAAGGCTATCTCCTTAATAGTGGCCCTACGGGGGGAGGCTCTTAACATCTTACAAACGATTCCCGATCACCAGCAGAATGATTACGGCCTCTTAACATCAAAGCTTGAGATGAGATATGGAGATGCTCACCTTCAACAGGTTTACCACGCACAAGTTAAGAACCGCTCGCAAAAGACAAGTGAAAGCCTGCAAGAATTCGAAGTTGACATTGCCAGGTTAGTTAGATTGGCATACCCAACGGCACCAGACAGCTTCCTCGAACAACTTGCTGTCCAAACATTTGTGGATGGCGTTAAGGATGGCGAAATACAGCAAGCGCTAAGACTAGCACGACCAAAAATGTTAGATGATGCACTGGCCCATGCGCTTGAATTTGAAGCAGCTAAGCAGACATCACATAGGGTGAGTCACAAAGTTCGGTCTGCCTTAGAGGAACCTGCTCAAGCTCAGAACAGCATAGATGAAATAATCAACCGTGTGTTTGAAAAGCGAAAGGCGGAAAGGCTGAAAAGACTACAACCGCGGAGATGGCGTCTACGATGCTGGAGCTGCGGTGAAGTTGGCCATATGCAGAGACGCTGTACTCAACCAAAGAAACAACCGGTTGTGCCAAAGCTGGTCCATGTAAGAGGGCGAACTTCGACAGCACAACGTAGTGCCCCGGAGATTATCATCCGTGCTGCATCGTCGGTGGAAAGTCTAGACAGCATTTATATCGATGGTAGAATTAATGGTAGGGTTGTCCGATTACTTGTGGATACAGGAGCGACAAGAACTATTGTGAGACCAGATTTGGTTGGTCGTGGAAAAGTGCTACCTGTATCGGTGTGTCTCCGAACGGCAAGTGGTGAGAAGATTGGTACTCATGGAGAGACTGCCGTTATGTTGACAATTGGGGACAAATTAATTAATCATCGAGTGTTGGTGGCTGAAATTACAGAAGAAGTGATCTTGGGAATGGATCTCATGAGAGAATATGGGTTTCATGTAAACATGAAAGAAAATGTGCTTCGGATAGATGATGATAAGATTCCATTTCAAGGGACGAGTAACCAGACGATGCAAGTTCGAATGATTTGCGATATGAAAATACCCAAGAAGGCGGAGATGATAGTAATGGGACGCCCGGATGGTACGCTCCGGGAAGGACAAGTATGCATGATGGAAGCAACTGAATCGGGGATGGGTCAGGAGGGACTTCTGATTGGAAGAACGCTGCTAAAGTCTCGAAATATGGTACCAGTAAGGGTGCTGAACATTAACCCTCATACAGTGACCCTGAAGAAAGGCATGATTGTGGGAAGTTGCATTCCAGTATGTCATATTAAACGTTGTATTGACGACACGAAAAATAAACCAACCAACGGTTGCTCACAGAAATTGCTGGATATGTTGATACCCTCGTGTCAAGGATTAAATGGCGATCAACTGGTGAAGGTAAAAAAACTGGTCGGACGATATCGAGGTGTGTTTGCACTGGATGATAGTGAGAAGGGAAGGACGAATGTTGTGCAACACAAGATCAATACTGGAGATGCGCAACCGATAAGACAACACCCAGGCGGCTTCCTTTGGCAAAACGTAAGGAAGCTGAGCAAATTATCACCGATATGGAAGAACAGGGGTGATTGAACCCTCGAATAGTCCATGGGCATCCCCGGTAGTGCTTGTCAAGAAAAGGACGGGTCGACAAGGTTTTGTGTAGACTACCGGCGGCTTAACAATGTGACAAAGAAAGACAGCTATCCTTTGCCCAGAATTGATGACACCTTAGATACTCTATCCGGATCTAAATGGTTTTCGACCTTGGATTTGAAAAGCGGATACTGGCAGGTAGGCTTGGAGCCAAACGATAAAGAAAAGACTGCGTTTACAATTGGAACTGGATTATGGCAGTTCAAGGTCATGCCATTTGGATTATGCAATGCTCCTGCTACTTTTGAACGATTGATGGAGTCGATACTGCGTGGACTGTCCTGGAAAACATGTCTGGTGTACCTAGACGACGTGATAGTGTTAGGCCGGTCTTTTGAAGAACACCTTAAAAACTTAGAGGAGATATTCCAAAGATTACGCGGGCAAACCTTACATTGAGCCCCAAGAAGTGTCACCTATTTGGAAAAGAGGTGAAATACCTAGGACATGTCGTTTCAGAGACCGGAATAAGAGCTGACCCTGACAAAATAAAAACGGTACAAGAGTGGCCTACACCAGCAGATATACACCAACTACGCAGTTTTCTAGGATTGTGCACATATTACCGACGTTTTATACTTGGGTTTGCGAACATTGCCAAACCGTTAACAAAATTAACCGAAGATGGACAAGAATATGATTGGAATGACGACTGCCACAGTGCATTCGAACAACTGAAACGGCTACTAGTTACAGCACCAATTTTGAGTTATCCACGGATGGAGGGAAAATTTGTGTTGGATACCGATGCCAGTAACACAGCTATAGGAGGCGTTCTTTCTCAAGTGCAGGACGGACAAGAAAAAGTTATTGGGTATTTCAGCAAGGTCTTGTCGCGGCCAGAAAGGAACTATTGTGTGACAAGAAGGAGCTGTTGGCCGTCGTCAAATCCGTAGAGCACTTTTATAAGTACTTATACGGCCGTAAATTCCTGTTGAGAACAGACCATGCTGCACTGAAATGGTTATTGCAGTTTCGAAATCCTGAAGGGCAAGTGGCAAGGTGGATAGAGCGGCTGCAGGAATATGACTTTGATACAGAACATCGTGTAGGAACTAGCCATCGGAATGCAGACGCTCTATCAAGGAGACCTTGTCCGATGGACTGCAATCATTGCTCCAAGATGGAAGAGAAAATAAGTGTCATCCATAGAATGACGGTAACCGATGATACTTGGCAACTCGAAAGAATACGAGAAGACCAGGAGAATGACGCCGAATTGGGACGTATTATTGAGTGGAAAAATAGAGGACAACGGCCAGCTTGGGAAGAAATTAGTATTTTAAGTAGGAGCCTGAAGGCATACTGGGCACAGTGGGACTCCTTGATGATGGAAAATAGAATCTTGAAACGACGCCTGAAATTTGAAGATGGCACTGAGAGACTTCAAGTGATAGTGCCGAGAAGCAGAATGCCGGAAGTGTTGCAGCACTTGCACGATGGTATTTCCGGAGGGCACTTTGGCGTGAAAAGAACTCTCGAAAGAGTGAGAGAAAGATTCTATTAGGTGAACTGCAAAGAAGATGTGAAGGAGTGGTGCCGGAAATGTGAATTGTGTGCCTCTGCAAATGGCCCGGTCTCAAAACGGAAAGCCCCAATGAGACAGTATAACGTGGGGAATCCTTTTGAAAGGGTAGCCATTGATATAGCTGGTCCGTTTCCTGAATCAGAGAAAGGGAATAAATACATCTTGGTTGCAATGGATTATTTTACCAAATGGCCGGAGGCATATGCTATACCTAACCAAGAAGCCGAGACGGTTGCAGATGTACTAGTGAGGGAGTTGTTTTGTCGCTTTGGAGTTCCGTTGGAATTACACTCCGATCAAGGTCGGAACTTCGAATCAGCGTTGTTTCAAAACGTCTGCAAGCATCTTGGAATCAGGAAAACTAGAACCACGCCACTTCATCCTCAATCGGATGGAATGGTTGAAAGAATGAACAGAACGTTAGGAAAGTACCTGGCCAAAGTTGTCTCTGAACATCAACGGGACTGGGACCAATATCTACATTTGTTCCTACTGGCGTACCGATCTTCGGTACATGACAGCACAGGATACTCGCCCGCTTGCGTAATGCTAGGACGTGAATTGCGGCTACCATGTGATCTTCAGTTTGGATTTAAACCTGGAGAAGAGATCGCCGGTGAAGATTACGTTAGTAAGCTTCGTGAAAGATCAAATAGTATTCACGAAAACGTCCGAAAGAATATACAGGCAGCAAGCGATCGAATGAAATCACAATATGACACGAGAGCACAAGAAGGTGGTTATCAACCTGGAGATTTAGTGTGGTTGTACAATCCACAAAGAAAACGTGGATTGTCGCCAAAACTACAAAGACAATGGGAAGGGCCGTACGAAGTGTTAAAAGGATTAATGATGTAGTGTACCGGATCAGAAGATCCCTCGTGGTAAACCGAAAGTGGTACACTTTGACCGTTTAACACCCTACACTGGCAACAACCAGGAAGACTCAAATAATGATAATGGTGTTCGGCAAGTTATTAATCATGAGCCAAATGCAGATTTTGAGAGCTTTATGGCGGCGTATGGTGGTTCCGCTAAAGCGAGATTTGGCGTTGTTGTTGAAAAACAGCAAGATCTGTTTAGAGCACCAGAAGAGTATTCCTTGCACATTGCGTAGCTCAAGATTTGGCAATGTCAAGGGAATAGCTGTTTTTCAAGAAAAAGTTTGGATGTGTGGATGAATTAGTACAACAGCAGCCAACTGTAGGAAAATCTTTGGTTCTTCAAGATAAAAATCGTTATGTTTACTATCTGGTCACCAAAAATTCTTCATGGCAGAGACCTAGTTATGGACATCTATGGGAGGCTTTGCTAAATCTTAAGGCGCAGATGATGGAAAATGGAGTAACGAGACTAGCGGTGCCCAAGCTGGGCTGTGGACTGGATCGCTTGGATTGGAGGATAGTCCGAAATATGCTAGAAGTAGTTTTCCAGGAACCAACGTCCAGGTTCTTGTTTGTTGTTATCAACCGGTTGCCTACCAAGACCATGAAAAGAGTGTTGACTGTTACTTCCAACGACGCGGTGGATGCACCAGAGGAGATAGCTGCCGATACCGTCACCAGTCATCGAATTGGCGTCAAGATGGATTTACAGTTACGAGACGTAACGGTTTTAAAGAGGGGGCAGTGTTGCGATCCACTATTAGGCAACCCGTCAAACATACAAACGCCCGGGGCACAGCGTATTCTTCAGCATTCGAGAATCCTTCTACAAAGTTCTAGATAATGAGTCATATCTTAATGCAGGGTATATATAAGGCCGCTTATGAATGTAAGAGTTAGTCTATTCTTGAATGTCTAATATAAATTATATCGTTGTAAAGTAAACGTAGTTGAGTTTTTAGAATATATACATAAATGATATGCTGTGTCTAATGTGCATGCAGCTTGCAGTATACATAAATAAATAGAAGTGTATAAACAAATAGTTGTGTTAGTGTGGTTATTGGACCTAGGGTAAAGAAGTTAGTTTAAGAAGATATTAGTGCTTGTAAATTCATTAGTGTAATAGTGCTTCATTGTTAAGTGGACTGAAAACATCTATAAATAAGGCATATACTGTTAATTAGACTTGTGAACAGTGAGTAATAAAGACCATTATTATTACTTGTTTTAAATTAAAGAAACGCGGTAGTAGTAGCGCGTTACAATACGTTATGTTTCACTTATTTATGAAATAGACTGTATAATCGTAAGTAAGCAATTTATGTATCAAGAAATTTTGTAGTCCTCTTATTAAAGTTTTCCTGATGATGATAATAAATTTTTCGAAAGCTTGAAACGATTAAAAGAGTTTACCAATTTCCCAAATTGACTGCTACCCGATATTTACTTTATAATATCAAATCTTTATAGTCGAAAATCCCCTAAGTTATATATATATATATATATAAATATATATATATATATATATATTGCTATGATAAGAAAACCAAACAATTTCACCATTAAATAGGATTAAATCGACTATTTTATATAAAGTCAATAGCGAGCACACTGTATATAAATCATAACCAATTTAATTCATAAGAAAGAAGCTCCTTATTTAATAATCTGATACTATTTAGCAACAATAATAATGTGTACGTCATAGAATACGTTCCAAGTTAAATATACAAGTCCAGAACTGGAAGGAAGCGAGCAAAAATAAGGGATTGGAAAATCTAGTTTTCAATAATGGATTCAACTAGAACATGTACAACTAGTTCCACAAATATGGAAGTTGCAGGGTTGCCTATAGCCATGCCTTTTATTTGCTTGTAATATACAGGGTGAATTACCTGTTAACCATGGATGAGTCACCCTATGGTCTATCTGATCATCACATTTTCACCTTAGTGAAAATCTTACGGTTTTCGAAATAATAACGCTTTTCCAATTTTTTAAATAACCTCACTTTGTGTTAGTCTTGAAAGCCATTTGAATAACTGAAGGAATTTTTCCAATCAGATTGTTTCAAAATTCTCTGGAATACCTATGTTAATAATGACACATCTCAATTATTCTGAAACAATTATGACATTGTCAGAATAGTCTAGCACTTTACGAATTTGCTCTTTGACTTTATTTCAGCAACAGAGTTTGAGACTTAGTGCTGTGAAAATTTAATCAATCTGGCCTCTAGCATTTCTTTAAAAATTCCTTTGGAATTCTAGTTTTCAAACATGTATTACAGTCATATTTCTCTTATTTGAAAACAAGCCAATAATAATTGAGATGGTCAAGGAATACCCTTAACTAAACTGAAAATGGTTTTTAAATTAACCATTGTGTTGTTCTTTTGGAATTGGACTGACTTTATTTACGACCGCATGTGAGGAGTTAGCAAAGCATATCACAAGGGTTCGATTGACCATGATTAAGTGGTCCCTAAAACATGTTTAAATTTTCAATTGTGTTGAAATACCATAAAGTGTACCAAGACATCTTGAAGATTCATAACAATAGCTTTTACGTTTCTGGTCGAGAGACCGCTATCTGAAATCCTGTGCTATTGTTAAGAGTTATCACAGGTATAATGAGTTACAGTGTTATGTTTTCGTTTGAAAAATAAACAGGGACACGTAATGGAGCTAGGGTGATTGGTTTGTTTGTACTCTTCGGTTGCTGAATGAATGTGTACCTCATACCCCAGTCAAATTAGACTTCAACCTCGGATTTCGAGCGAGTAAGCTGGAAATTTGCATAGACCTTTATTTTGATGTTCTAATGACTGACAAAAAAGTCTCATATTATATCGCGCCGGCGTCATAAGTTATTCAAGGTCAAAGGTCGGGTAAAACGGTTTTTTGCAATTATTTCGTTTTCTATGCAAAATACGGCATTTGAGGCTATCATAAATTCTGTAGATAATACAATTATCTACAATTTCGAATTAACTATTTTCGATAACTCCAACCGTTCTCGAGATATAGCGCGGAGAGTGGGAGCGCGCATCCGTATATGTAATACCTATAAGTGAACGGCGTCGCTAGGTGAAAAGATGACTATACAAAATAATTAATAAAGTAAGAGCACAATTTTGATATTATTTTTCATTATTTATAGATGTAATAAGTTTATTTATTTATAAAAATTATTAAATATATTATTTATAAGAAATTTTCGTAATAATATTTATTATTCTATAGTATATGACTCTCGGCGAGTCTGTATAGTTTTATCTCAACGTTAATATTCATAAATTATTAAAATAAATAACAGAGGAAAATGTGGCAAATATTGAAAGAAATAAGACGATATTAACTTTATTCTTTATTTATCACACTGTGTAATTACAAAAAATATATTTATATTTATTCTTAATGACTTAAATTGTCAGATAAATTTCTATAATGGGTCTTATTCGTCATTGTCTTCTTCGTCTTGATCTTCAAAGTCGATGAGTAGATCATTATCGCAATCTTCCGTATCGGTAATATTCGTCTCTAAGAGATCAAATATCTCTTGAGGCATATACTCAATTTCTTCATCAATATTATTTGATGTCGATGGAGCATTGAGACAGGCTTGGCCATTACACTGGCCACATACCGCAGAGCATTGCAACCCTACTTTCCTACATCCACAATTAGCACCACAGCCCTTTTGCAATTACAGAAGATGATGCTCAACAGTTCTTCTGGTGCTGGTGGCAATAATGTTGTTGTAGGAAGTAGAATATCATATTCTAAAACCACCCCATTCCTCAGGGATAAATCTTTTCCCAGCCAAGTTTGAGTTTGATAGTACACCCGATAAATATGTTGTTGAGCTGCTGCACTCGTAGGTGGAAGGACGATAACTGCACCGGTCTATTGAGCCTTGTAGATTTAATAAATTGCAGATACCTGAGATTGTCGATATTCAGTTCAGTTTTCGGAGCATTATACATTGCTAAGAGAACACGTACTCCATTATTATATAATATGTCTGGAGGATAGTTTTCTTGCCGAAATAATTGCGCTGACTGACACAAATCAGGATGTTTTTCAAATATTTTAATAATTTGCAACTTTCCTTGTTGAATAGTGATGATGTCGTGTCACACCCAGTAAATGCATGCAAAAATAAAATATGTTCTTTGCAGCGAGGATATTTGTCCAAACTTTTGATGAATACATTCTTGTTTCTATATTCCCTTTGCCAATTTTTTGACAAAATTTCTCGCTGATATAATTTTGTTCGTCCGATTAATATGACCAGCAAATCGATGTCTTCTCCAACGATGACAGCAGTTTTTGTTGTTCGGATATTGCAATGGCTGTCTCGACAATCAGGACATCAGCATAATCTCTAGCTTGTTTTGTAGCGATATTAATGATTTTAGTTGTTCAATAAGCATTTCAATGAAATTTTTTATTGTTCCTGTTTGATAAAAATTTTTCTTGACTGGTCGGCACAATCATTGTTGCATCAAAACGTACCTCGTAAGATGTTGAAAAAGCTGCGGTTCGTCGCAATTGCTCCATTGCTTTTATGTTTTTACTGTAATCTGCATATCCGTCGAATACAACAACAACATTTGAACCAAAATGGTTTTGCAAATAGTTGATGTATTTATTGACGATTACAGAGAAAGTATCATTTTGTTCCATACGACGCGATGCAAAAGAAATCCACCATCGATGATATATGTAACATTATTCTGATTAAGTTCAATATCAACAGGTTCCATAATATTGAACAATTTGGCTTTTGGACTTTTTCGCATGCCAGCATTATCAAATAGTGATGTTGGGTATGGACTTAATTCATATTGTAGATATTTTTCAAGATGGTGGTCAAACTTCTTGTTTACAGTTATTCTCTGAAAAGTAGCAACGGATCTATTGCGACTTTGCAGTTATTCACTTTAATAGATCTGTTGACTGTAGAAAGTGGAACAACTTTGTCTGCACGCTTCAATTTTATGTCATTGAATGTCAATCCAGTAATTTTTCCATTGACTCCAGGCCGATAGTGCTTGCTTTGTGGCAGTTTATGGTGTCATTTCCCACAATTCCTGAAGCTATTGATACAACTTGCCTTATATTTGGGAAAGGATTGTGAAGTGTAAACCATTCTACAAGCTTACTTACATCTGTGTTGTCTCTTTTATTCGTGAATCTCTAGAATCGACATGCTGGTCTACTGAGTCTAAGGAAATATTACACAACTTTTCGATTTCGTCACAGATAGTAGACGTAGCATACATGCTGTATACCCACTTGGACAAAACGCTATCTTGTGTACTCCGACCTCTTGATACGCCTCCTTCTGTCTTCATGGACTTCATCAAACTTTGCTCGATTATCATATCAGTCCACGTTCCTGAGTTAAACTTATCTGTGCGTTTTACCGTGAAAAAACCGTTTTGAAATTCTCAAAATTCTGTTGGTCCATTGTATCTCTCAAAGTAATTATATCTTGGAGGTAGAGATGCGTTGACTTGGCATAAAGAAAGCGACCACTTGCATGAAAATACGGAAGCATTTTTTCACCGCATTAAGATGCTCCTCAAAGAGTCCGAGCCGTTCAGCGCGAATGAAGTCTAGTGCTATTGATACCATATGGAAATATTGTAACCATAATTGAGCTGTGGGACCTCGAGCTTTTAGTTCATTAAATTTGTCGACATATTGATTGATTATTAACTGGCAGTTATTTGCACATCCTTCTAAATTTTCATAGGTTACTTCGTGACTCATCATCTGTTCAATTAATTCATCTAAAACGTTATCATTTTCAATCTCCATATCTTCAAAAATCACCTTTGATAATGCAAGACGTAATAGCGTATGACCTCTGATACTTCTTGAATAAGCATGACCATCCAACATTTTGTCGACAGAATTAGCAGCATATATTTGACTGAGAGCTTCCTTGATCCCACTTCCATCCATAATATATCCTATGCTTCCAAGAAAGCACATGAGCATATGAAAACCTCCTAGTCTTACAATTACTTGAGACAAGTCTGAGTTAGCATCTGATGCAGCTACGATTTCTCGAGCTTTTATATAGAGTGGCTGATCAAAAGTTATTATGCACGTTTTTGTCCGTGTGTCTTAGCAATATTTATAGCACATTGTAATGTAGTGTAAATTGTATTCATATTACTCGCAGGTTGATCAATAAAGGGAAGGAACATTATCTGAGAAGTCTGAAAATTCTTATTATTTTTGTTAGTTCCCCTATAAATCCATTCCATCCTGGCAATGGTGAAATATTTCTCCACTTTCCGTACATCCACAAAAATCAACAGTATTAAACGAATATTCAGTAAGTACATCTTCATCATTAACATTTTAACTTCAATTCTGCTCAATCCAGGTATAGCATGCTTTTCGTATGTTAGAAGGGGTACATGTGATACTGCTGCTAACTCTTTTGCACTAGGCGTTGTTGTACATTTTTATACGTTCATCGTAAATAACAGCATTTTTGGAGTTATAATTTTATCATTCCCATTACATGGAAGGTATTATTACCGTCAAGAGTATTAACATTTATATCTGCATTATCTCCAACATATTGTACTAATACACCTGTCTCTGATGGTAGAATACGAGGTTGTGGGTGCAAAACAGCAGAAACTTCATACTTCACGGTATCGTTATATGAAGCAGAGAATCCAAAGCTTGACAAAACATCCAAAAGTCTTTTAGATCCATATCTTCTATGAAGAAATACAGATAGACCTAGTAATAGCTGTGATGAGAATGATCGCTCTCGCATTGAAGCCATTATAGCATGACTTATGGCTGTACATTTTGTTTGTAAATGATCCCTCTTAGTTTTTTGTTTTTACAATAACTTCTTCCAAAAATGCAGTAAAGTTCTTGGAATTTCTCTATTAATATCGTCCATCATTTTACTTGGAGGCGGATAAGATTTAGTCTCGACAACAGAAGAACGAATATCTTCTCTAATAATCGCAGCAGCAGTTTCTACCACACGCATTCGTTCTTCTTCCACAGTACCTTTTTTATTATTATACCAAGCACTAGATAAAATATTAGCTTGCGTATCACGAAAAGAGATAATAGTAAATGATCCTATTTTCGTCGTTATTATTATATTAGTTAAATATCTTTCCTTAATTTTAAAATGATTGTTCTATCATTTGGAACATAGCCCGTAATGACATCCCTCAGTTCTTTTAATGTAAACTGCGAGTCTTCATTGTTTTCAATATAACAAAAAATTTCTTGCATTGCTGCTATTATTTTGTCATCTCGTCGAGGCACTTCATCTGTAGCAAGTAAACGTGTTTGACGAAGAAAATTAACATGGCAAATACTATGGTATTTGGCCTCGGCAGCTATCAAGTCGTGTTCAAAAATAATGCGATCTTTTACTAACTTGCCTAATAAATCGCCTCGTTCATCTGCTCTTTTCATGATAGTTTTTTTAAATTCAATTGTGCTCACTCTACTAATTGTGCGTTTATATTTTCCCTCCTTCTTCATCTCCGCTACTTCATCAGCTGCTTCGCTACAGAACATATTTTTTATAAATAAATAAATTCATACAATTGCAATAATTATATTTTATATTCAATTAAAAGTTTTGTATAGTCATCTATTCACCTAGCGACGCCGGTCACCTATAGATATTACATATACGGATGCGCGCTCCCCACTCTCCGCGCTATATCTCAAGAATGGTTATAGTTATAGAAAAATAGTTCTAATAAAAATTGTAGATAAGTGTATGATCTACAGAATTTATGATAACCTCAAATGCCGTATTTTGCATAGAAAACGAAATAATTGCAAAAAACCGTTTTACCCGACCTTTGACCTCGAATAACTTATGACGCCGGCATGATATGATATGAGACTTTTTTGTCAGTCATTAGAACGTCTAAATAAAGGTCTATACAAATTTTCAGCTTACTCGCTCAAAATACGAGGTTTGCCCTTTTTTTTGCCTTATTTGACTGGGCTATCATACATTTCGTCAGTGCAATATTCTACTTAGTATACGAGTTGCGTCGCTGTTGGTTTGCGTTGTAAAGAGTATTATAAACTCCAATTCAGAAGCGTTAACTTTGTAATTTGAGCTTTAATTGTTTAGTCTTACGTATACTGCTACTTATTGCTCTCCCGGCGGATTTTGTAGTGTGCTACAGCAGATTCTTCTGCAATGGCACAGTACATACTACGAGAGTATGCTAACATGCATTTCGTATACGGCGAGTATCGTGTCAACGTATATGCAGCTGCTCGATTGTATGCAGAAAGGTATCTGAACGAACGTCATCAGACTTCTGTGTATTTGTTAGAGTACATAGTACATACACAAAAGAAAGGCTAACTGGCAGCGGTATTGGGGGCGCGAAAGAAGGCAAACCTTGGCGTATTATTCAAGACGACTTGGTGGATGAAATCAATGCCGATCAGACTACATCAAAACGAATTATTTCCCACCGAACCGGAATTTCAAAAACTATAGTCCATCGAGTGGTAATCAATTATCAACTTCATCCGTATTACATCCAACGGGTACAAACACTGCAGGCGAGAGACTATCGTGCCAGGTTAGTATTTTGTCCTCAGATGCTGCAGAGAATTAGGGCAAATACGAATTTTTTAAATCAAATCTTGTAGAGCGTTGAATCTGCGTTTCTGAAAATGGAATTTTACATCTCCGTAATTTACATAGCTGGGAATTTGAGTATCCCCATGCAATACGACAAGGTAGATCGCAGTATCAATTTAAAATCAATTATTGGACTGGAATTTTAAACAGTGAGATTCTAGGACACTTTGAGTTACCTGAAACATAAACGGACAACGATATATGCAGTTTCTGCAAAATGAGCTTCCTATTCTATTGGAAGACGTTTGTCCAACATTGAGGTGCACTATGTGGCTTTACATGTGATTTTCCAATGCTCCACCCGAAGGTACTACATTGGCCAGGAAGCGAGTTTTTTTTACCTGGAAAATTTTGAATTTTGCCGAACCCTTGCTGTTCCAAGCAAGGTAGGGATCTTTAACGTGCGTGACAACACTCACACACGGGACCTCCATTTTACCTCTCATCCGAACGAGGGTGTATTTTTGAGAAAAATGCTCGCCTAACATTTTTCAAGCGGACCGTGTCGGGATTCGAACCCGGGACCTTGGGCGTAGTAGTCACACACATACCACTACGCCACGGAGCCGCCTGGTGCACTATGTGGCTGCAGAATGACGGGTGTCCTGCTCACTACACCATGCAAATGGGTAATTATAACGATACTTTTCCGGAGAGATGGATCGGACGCTTGGAGTCAATTACGTTGCCCCCACGGTCTCCTGATTTAAATCCACTGGATTTTTATTACTGGGGTTGCCTGAAAGGAAAAGTGTACTATAACCCAGTACAATCCATCAGGGAGTTGTGCGAGCGTGTTTAAATGGTAGCTCAAGAAATACATGAGGCAAGACACATACGATACGTCCAACGGTCCTTCATACGTAGATGTAGGGCTTGTATAAGAACAGGAGGAGGGCGCGTTAAACATCTAATTTAAGATGTACACTGCATTTTTACACAAACATTAAAGCTTTATTGTGTGCCTGTTTTAGGAACACCTGTACGTGTCGACTAAATAAAGTCAGCTTTAATCACAGTAAATAGCATAATAATTGAACTCAACCCTATTGTAATGTGTTAATATGTGGGTCTTTGCAATTACAGTAGCAATCACGTGATCTATAGTGAGACAAATGTGAGAGTAATACTTTTTGAAAACTAGAATGCTTAAGGTAATTTTTAAAGAAATGGTACAGGCCAGAGTGATTAAATTTCTCACATCACAAGGACTCAAAATCCGTTGCCAAAATAAAGGCAAAGAGCAAATTCGTAAAGTGCTAAGTTATTCTGACAATGTCATAATTGATCCAAAATAATTGAGATGTGTCATTATTAACAAAGGCATTTCAAAGTATTTTGAAACAATCATATTGGAAAAATTCCTTTAGTTATTCAAATGGCACTCAATAGACTAACACAAGGTGAGGTTATTTTTAAAAATTGGAAAAGCGTTATTATTTCGAAAACCGTAAGGTATTCACTAAGGTCAAAATGTGATAATCAGATTAGACCATAGGCTGACTCATCGATGGTTAACATGTAATTCACCCTGTATGTTGTTGAAAGTAGAACAACATTGTTTACAGATCTTGCCAGGGCTCATCTATTGTAGGGCATTCACTTTTTTTTGGATAACATTGCACAATATTCCAACATTTCTATCAACAGCTTCATCAATATTGTAGAGTTCATATATGACAATAGTTTTTTTACTTTCAACAACATATACAGTATTGCCCGAAATAAACAGTACTGAAACTAAGTTGGCGGTGTTTTTATGCGTGCGCTGTCACACTCAAGTTAGCTAGTATAGACCTGTCAAGTAAACCTCAAACAAGTAATTAGTAGGGCCTAATTGTTAAAAATGGTGTTAAGTACAGAGGAGAAAGTGTTTCTGGTAGAGCATTATTTTCGTTCATACGGAATCGGCCGACGTAATGGTGCAAGTTTGCTATACGTGTCTGATCAATTCACACAAAGGTTTAATAAACGTTCTCCAAGTAATGCTGTAATTTTGAAGGTTATTGAAAACTTTAGAAATACAGGTAGTCTATTGTGCCAACGAAAAGGAAACTCGGGGCGTCCCAGGACAGTTAACAACAACAATAACCATGAACGTGTTTTTGAGCAAATCTTAGAAAATCCGAAAGTCAGCCAGGCAAAGACAGCGTTACAACTTGATTTAAAAAGAACTTCCTTTCAAAGAATCCTGAAGGAGCTGGGTACATTTTCGTATGTGATTCAGGTACATCAACAACTACATCCTCGGGATTATCGCAGTAGAGTGGAATATTGCGCCAGAATTCTCGCGTTACAGTATGAAAATCCTGAATTTTTGAAAAATGTTTGGTTTTCAGACGAAGCACATTTTCACTTGTCAGGCTATGTGAATCGTCGCACAAATCGATTTCTGGGCTTTGCCAGACACGATGAGGTTCAAGAGGTTCCTTTACATAGTGAAAAAGTGAGTGTCTGGTGTGCTGTTTCCGGACACGGAATCATTGGTCCGTACTTTATCGAAGAGAATGGTAGGCAAGTCACACTTAATCAACAGAGGTACAGACAAATTTTAACACGATTTATCCCTGATCTACGTCAATTCTGTCGTGCACGTAACTTGGCATTTCGAAACCAATTTTTCAGCAGGACGGGGCAACTTGCCATACTGCTGCCGCAATTCGTCAATTTCTTCAAGAACATTTTCCAAGCAAATTCATATCACGATTTACTGACTTCCCTTATCCTTCACATTCTCCAGACCTCACACCTCCAGACGCATACATTTGGGGCATGGCTAAAAATGCCGTTTTCAAACGGGCACCACAAACCATCGATGAATTAAAGGATGCCGTTAGAGTCTTCTTCGCAGCCCTGAGACAACCCTTATTCAATAACATGACCAGAAACTTAGAACATCGTTATGAAGTCTGTCTCGAACGAGGAGGTGCACATTTAGAACATATAATAAAGTGTCAATAATATGTATTTTTTAAATATACAAAACAATTACAATTTCAGTACTGTTTATTTCGGGCAATACTGTATTATAAGCAAATAAAAGGCATGGCTATGGGCAATCCTGCATCTTTCATATTCGCGAAACTAGTGGTACATGTTCTAGTTGAATCCATTATTAAAAAACTAGGTTTCCCAATCCCTATTCAACTAGTGTACGTTGACGATTTTCTTTTGCGCTGACCAAAAGATAAATAACATATACCGCGTTTAATTCGTACCACAAAGATTTAAAGTTTACTATTGAAATTGAGTCCGATCAAAAACTGCTACTTTTAAATTTACTACTTATATGGCATGGTAACCATATTTTTACAGATATATATCAAAAACTCACAACTTCTAATAGAATTATAAATTTCAAGTCCTGCCACAGCTTGACTCAAAAGTTAGTCACTGGAAAGTTTGTTGTCCAAAAATACATCGTCTGTGCAACGCAGAGTTCTTAAAAAAAACTATTCTTTTTATATGACTTTTTTCAAAAAAAAGACGGGTATAGGCCAGATCAAGCAATTATTTGGTAATAGAATCAGGGGGCACAAATTCGATTGTAAAAGTTCATCGCGAAATAATAACGACACCATGGCCTTGGTCGCTCATTATAAGTCATTTGACTACGAAAACACCTCTGTTTTAGTCATGGAAGAAGATCTTACACGTCGTTTGTTTAAAGAAATGTTTTTTATATATAAACAAAAAAATTTTATTGATAGAAAAAAGGATACTCAAAATCTGTCTCCAATATACATCAACATTTTTAACTTAGCATAACCGACCTACCGTTAACTTTAAAATACTAACTATAACCGTAAGTGTATTCTCCGCTAACAAACATTTAGAAAATTTATATTATGCATCCTTTTTACACTAACAACAATTTATATCCACTCAAGTGGTCACTCATATCTTTGTGTTAATATCTATAACACTCTTTTTAATTAGATTGTATCGTTTAGGTCTAGTAATTTACTTTTAATTATTTAAGATTTGAGGTACATATTTTTAACAAATTTTAATTTATACTTAGTTGTTCTTGTGTTTTTATAACTTTGATAATGTAAATAAATTTCATGAAACTTTAGCATACAATCAGTTTTTAATATTATAATATTTTTATATTTCAGTTCTCACTAACCGCAACCAATTTATCCTTAAAGTGGGTAAGTGCTACCATCATAGAACGCTGACAACTTTTAACAACTACATAAGTGGCTTTGTAGTTTATAGCATAGCAATTGGAATGTGCACGACAATATTGTTGCGAGCTACTATTAGGCAACCCGTCAAACACACAAGCGTTGTAGGGTCTGCATAGTTTCCAGGATTCTAGAATGCTTCTAGCAATCAAACACACAAAACGCCGCCAGCACTGTTCATTCTCGCATGGACCGGGAAGCTTCTAGTAAGTACCAGAGGATGAATCATATCTTTAACTCAGAGTATATATAAGGCCGCTAAGAAATGCAGGGGTCAGTCTATACTAGAATGTCTAATATAAATTATAACGTTGCAAAGTAATAGTAGTTTGAGCTTTTAGAGGTATACATAAATGTTATATGCTGTGTCTAATGTACATGCAGCTTGTAGTATACATAAATAAATAGAAGTGTATAAACAAATAGTTGTGTTAGTGTTATTAATGGACCTATGGTAAAGAAGTTAGTTTAAGAAGAAATTAGTGCTTGTAAATTCATTAGTGTGATAGTGCTTCATTGTTAAGTGGACTGAAAACATATATGAATAAGGCATATACTGTTAATTAGACTTGTGAACAGTGAGTAATAAAGACCTTTATTATTACTTGTTTTAAATTAAAGAAAGGCGGTAGTAGTAGCCCGTTACAATATTTTCGTGTTATTGGTGTAAACTTCTTAATTTACGCTACAATCTCTGCGAATTGTAAATAATCTCTTGTTTTTATTAACTTTCATGGATCATATTTGAAATTGTAACTTATCTTTGCATATGTTTATAGAATTAAAAGTTTTAGTTGTAAACTATAAGGTGTATAAGTGTCTTAAATATTCTCTACAGGGTATTAAACAAAAACGTTACAGCAACTGTTAAGAGTGACCTCCTCCAAATCACTATTCTTCTTGCTAATGTCCCTACTCTTTTGAACACCTGAGTATTTCTTATGGTTTCAAATGCACCTATTATTCGATTTCGTAGGTCATCAACGGTATTCGCTGATGTTGTGCACATTAAAGATTTGAGATACCCCATCGAAAAAAATCTAGGCTATTGAAATCAGGGGATTTGGGGTACCATAACTGAGGTCCATCTAGCCTTATCCGTTTGTTCTCAATCACTTCATTTAAATACTCCCGAGACAAAGTAGAGAAATATGTTAGGGTGCCATCGTGCATTTACCATTTGATTTTTCAGAATAAGAGGCAGGTCTCGAGTATTAGAGGTAATTCGAGTTGTAGAAAATGTTGGTATTATTGACCAGTAAGTTGACCAGACAAAAAGAAGCGACCAGTCAGATAATCCCCAATAATACCACCCTATACATTGAATGAAAACTGCTCTTGAAAATGCTTGTCTAATATTCCATGTGGACTTTGTTTAGTGCATATGTGGTATTTGTGAAAACTTATAATCGATATCCTTGAACGATTGGCTTCGTCAGTAAAAATGGTTTAATGCTAGGTTTTTACTATATCACTGGAAGAAATTGATCTTTGGTGGGAAATCTCAAGGAAGGAGCGCCTGCACGCTTTGAATGTGATAATGGCATAACATAGAATCACGCAGTATACGCTTAGCAACTTGATGACTAATATTTAAATAGACATCGATTTTTCTGGTGCTAGAGTATGGATGTTCTTCTACTTTATTTAGAGTAACTTTTTTGATTTGTGGTGTTCTAACAACACGTGGTTTACTTGCATCATTGGTATTCTTATTAAGGGTTCCAGCTTCCACAAAACGACTATGAATGTCTGAAAATACCCCTTGATCCTTTCCTTTCCTCACCCTTAATATCCCTTGAAATATTATTTAGGTCGTTTCGGTGTAACGTACCAGAGTCTACTGAGCATTGTCATAATTTTAATTTTATCTAGCGACTTATAGAACATCCTTTTTTATTTTTCTTCACGATAACGGTCGCACGTGCAAAAAACTACAAAAACCAAAGAGTTTCTATACACAACAGAAAATTCATTTTGTATTTTAAAACCTACCAGCGGAGCACCGTAAAAAAGTTCAGAGGGAGAAATGTGAGCTTGATCTCTGAAAAAATATAACCGTGTAGAGTACTACATCACTCAATAAGTCCGTAGGATGATACATAGATGGCGTTGCTATGTAATAATCCATATGATTTGTAGGAAGTACTAACCTTAAAAAGATATCTGTCAAAATTTCATGACAATCCGACGATTAGTTTACAAGTTACAGAGGTTCAAGTGACGATACTTTTGAGTTTTTCAAAAAAATGAATTCCAAGCAATTTCGCGTGTTGATTTATCATTGCTTTTGATGGGTAAAATACCATCGCAGCCAAAGCATGGCTTGATAAGTGTTATCCGGGCTCTGCTCCATCGAGGCAAACGGTGAGAAGTGGTTTGCTGATTTTAAACGTGGCCGTACAGACACTGACGATGCTGAACGCTCTGGAAGGCCAATTGAGGTGGTTACACCGGAAAACATCAAAAAAGTCCACCGAATCGTTTTGGAAAACAGAAAAGTGAAATTGCGTGAGATAGCTGACACCTTGAAGATATCAGAAGGCAGTGTGCACACTATTTTGCATGAACATTTGTCCATGAGAAAGCTGTTCTCAAAGTGGGTGCCGCGTTTGCTCACAGTGGACCAAAACAACAACGTGTCGATGATTCTGAGAGCTGTTTGGAGCTGTTCAACCGGAATAAAAGGACTTTTTGCGTCGGTATGTGACAATGGATGAAACATGGATCCACCACCACACTCCAGAGTCTAATCGGCAGTCAGCTGAGTGGACTGCAGCCGGAGAACCACGTCCAAAGCGACCAAAACCGCAAAAGTCGGCTGGTAAGGTTTTGGCGTCTGTATTTTGGGATGCGCACGGAATTTTGTACATCGACTATCTTGAGAAAGGAAGAAGAATCAACAGCGAATACTACATGGCATTATTAGTGCGTTTGAAGGAAGAAATTGCCAAAAAACGGTCACACATGAAGAAGAAAAAAATTCTCTTTCACCAAGACAATGCACCGTGTCACAAGTCGATCGCAACGATGGCCGAATTGCACCAATTGGGCTTCGAATTGCTTCCGCACCCACCGTATTCTCCAGATTTGGCCCCCAGCGACTACTACCTGTTCGCAGACCTGAAAAAAATGCTCGCCGGAAAAAAATTTGGCTCGGATAAAGAGGTGATCGCTGAAACTGAAGCTTATTTTGAGGCCAAAGACGAATTGTTTTACAAAAAAGGTATCGAAATGCTAGAACGACGTTGGACTGATTGTATCACTCTTGAAGGAATGTATGTTGATGAATAAAATCGAATTTCGCCAAAAAAATGTGTTTTTCTTAGTTATCCTACGGACTTATTGAGTGATGTGTTAAGCCCTACGGCATAAGCTATATTTCAAAGCTATATTTCAAGTATCTCAAAGACACTGAAATATATTTTATAACGTCTTGGTGTAAGGTACCAGAGCCTACTAGACCATTTAAAAAATTTCAGTTCTATCTAGCGATTTATAGAAGATCGTTTTTAATTTCCTTCTTCGATAACGATCGCACAAACGAAAAACTGCAAGAGTACAAAAAGATTATAAATAAAACAGAAAAAAGCGTATTGTATTTTAAAATCTATCAGTGGTGCACAGCAAAAAAGTTCAGGGAGTGAAAAAGAGGCATGGTTCCTGAAAAAAATATCACCCTCTAGATTCTCACAACCATTTAACATGCCCAATGATCTAAGCCATGCAACGCACCTTATGTGATACATTTGATCTACATTTCTCAAAAACTGCTGTAGCTATAAGGAAAAGAAATAAAAATTTTGAAATTCCAACATCCTGCAAATCGAAAACGAAGCGTTTGAAGACCTATGTTTATATGAATTGTTTTGGTCATAAAATTAACTATAGATTTACACCCTTCCGTGTGTACATGATATTTAAAAATACCCTGTATATGTTCCTTAATAAAATTTAGGAGAAATCCTTACAAACATTTACCATTTTCTATTACCATCGCTGTAAAGCAGTAATAGAAAAAAAGTTGACAAACGCCGTATAGTGGCGTTGGTTTTGAAAAATAACTTACAACTTCTTGATTTGTACAGGGTGGCGTATTTAAAATATGGATGGAGATGCCTCGTAGCTCGATGTGTAAACGTGCTTTTTGTTAAAAATGGGCAACGTTTTCGACTGTTTAAAATCACCAAATTTGAAATTATTGTTCAAATTGTTTTTGAATATAATGACCAAAACTTTATGAACCACTTTGTATGACTATGATACCAGTTTGTATATTTTCACAAAACTATTTACAAAAAAACTAACAATTTTTCGCAAAAATTTGACAATTGTGTTACGACTGCTAAAAATCTTGGTGCTATTAGAACGGGTTGAACATACGGTGTCGACAAAATTAGGTCAAGTTTTTAATAGGTTCTTAAATACAATGTTGATGTTTATTTATTTGCGTTAAATCTTGCCTAAAAAAAACGAAACCATTTATAAACTTAAATACAAATCTCCACTGTGCTGAATTATACCATAATTGATCACGATAGTTCGAATAACTAGGCGAACCACTATTCTGTTGCCTTAGGCTTAAAATAAAATTCATTTATATTTCATGGCACTATAATCTTATGTATTTTCTAGAATATTTGCTAGTTACCATAATAATTTCGGTCAAGGCTTGAATTCTTGTAGCTAATGGTGCACCTAATTTTAACTATACTTATCTTAAATTAATAACATCGAGTATAATGGACAAATAGTACCTAAGGTGACAAGCAATAAACCTAAGGGTAGCCTATAAAAGTAGAGCCTAGCACTGATGGAGCTTATCGCATCCGGTGGATCCGCACGCAAATCTTCATAAGGAAGTGGAGGCTGCACAAGGAGTATTCTCTTTGTGTAGTTCGGCTCTGCACGGATTCTATAACTAACCTAGATTAGCTCCACTGGTTTTTAAATAATTCTTTTACCCCACCTCTAAAAACTCGTAACTCCACTCTTAAAATTTTTAAAACACCTCTCGCCCCCTATCGACCCCGCACGACTTTTATATTCTCAACTTTTTAATTTTGTTACTCTAAATCCAACCCTTAACGAATTACAACCCTTAACGCATATTTTTATTTTTATTAACATTTTCGTAGAGTTTGATGAGTCCAGATTTTCGTGGAAGTCCCAATTCGATGTTACCTTTAATCTGAGACCCACTCCAAGCAGTTTTGCAACACCTAAATACCTCCATTTTTATTTATACACATTTTTTTAGCGTGTAAAGCATTTGATGGACAGAAATTATTTTGGGAGTACAAATCTAACATTATTTTGAATCTAGGTCCAACAAAATTTTTTTTGGAAATCTAAATCGAATATTACTTTTAATCAAGGACCAACCCCTAACAGATTTACCACCCCGAAATTCCAATGCTCTAACTTTTCTATTTAAAAACGTGTTCTTAGCGTGTAAAGTATTGGACAGACTCAAATGCCATAAGTCCGAATCTACAATTAATTTAACTTTAAACCAATCCAAGGCAAACACTAAAAATTTTCAAAGAATTTCAAGATTGTTTTAGACATATAAAGTAGTACTTTTATTTACTTAAAAATATATAAACCGCTTCTTATGCTTACGCAGAAACTCGGATACTCCATATACAGCGTCGGTGTCTTTTGCGCGGTAACTGGCTATACGCTTTCTGAACACAGTGCTAACCATTTTTACCGTGCAGTCTCCGTCAGTAGCAGCAACTGCAGCATTGTTATGCATATTGCTTCGTAAATGAGCAGCGTTCACAGATTTCGTCACCTCCACATCACACACATTACACCGGATACTAACTCATTGTTGTATGGAGATAGATACTGCGATCGTCGACAAAGTCGAACACTGCAATCAAAAGGAGCAACAATCGCTTAAAGCTTCAAAACGTAAGAAATAAGAAAGAAAAATTCTCTTTAATGAGAGTTCACATGCACGGAAAACTTAAATTAAATAATGTCTCTAAGCGCCACCTAGTTTTCAAGCCGTAGCAATAGTTACTATACTAGGAAAAGGAAACGAGAAGCCAGTCAATATTCAGACTATATCATCTGAGTACAAGTTAGTTCTTCCTGATTTGTGTTGATTGTTTCTGAGGGTTCGTTCTCCAAGTATGCTGGTTTGAAACAGTTTTTCGCTATGTTTGTAGATGGTTGATGGTTGTGGTTAGTATGGGTTACTTTGTATGGTTCATTATATATACATTGTAAAGCATTTTTGTTGCCTTTGCAGTGTAGAAAAATGTGGCTTGAATTTTTCAACTCTTTGAATATGAATGTTCGTCTGTTTCCATGCTTGGTGCCTTGGACTGATTCTGGTTGTTGAAACTCGCAACGTAGTTGGTTTGCAACTGCCTCAAGATGTTTCTTCCATTGGCTTGCTCGAACTTGGAATGAATTCTCCTGGTAGGCTTAGGTAAGTGCTGCAACTGTAGCGTTTAGTTATTCCGGTCAAGCATTTCTGATTCCGAATATTACTAAAGGTAATCCTTCTGCCCATTTTTCTGTTTCGTGGTAGATCAATGTAGTTTTCAGCTGTCGGAGGCACCCATTCACGATGCCATTTGATTCTGGATGATATGCTGTTGTGCAGTTTTTTGTGAATCAGATGAAGGTTTTTAATTGTTTGAAGAGTTGCGATTAAAACTGACAACTTTAATCTGTTGTGACTTTGAGTGGTACGCCACAGCGTGTGATCCATTGTTCTGTGAATGCTCTGGCTATCGTTTCAGCTTCAATGTTTTGCAGAGGTATTGCCTCTGACCATCTTGTAAAGGGGTCGATGCAAGTAAATATGTATCTGTATTCTTATGATATGTCCACGTGGACATGCTCAAATCTTGAAGATGGTGGCTTAAAGTTTTGTGTTCCTCTGACCACGTGTCTTGTGACTTTGGCTTTATGGCATTGGATACGATTAAGTATCCAAGTGCGGCGGTCTGATTTGATGCCAAGCCAAACGAATTTTTTGGTTATTAGCTTCGTGGTTGCCTTTATACCTGGAGATGTTAAGTTGTGATTTCTTGCGAAAGCTTCTTTTCGAAATTCTTTTGTTACAAATGGGCGAACTATCGTTATTGAAAATGTCACAGAAAATTGTTTTGTCAGAGTTCGGCATTTGTATCAGTCTGTCATAGTTTTTCCTGTTTATTTCTGGTATTGATTTTATAAGTTCACAATCATTACCATGATGCTTGACCTACATAACATTTTCATGATTGAATTGATCATTTAATTTATTGACGCAAAGGTTTTTATTTTTAATGCAAATGGCGTTGAAAAACTATTTCCAATGTCAAACTTCTTATTTTTAAATTCATCTTGGATTCGATTCCAGTCATGAGAAAAATCTGCAAGAAGAGCTATTGCATTTTTCTCAATATTCCTTGGGAATTAAACCACTCATACTTGTTAAAATCGGCTTTATTTACGTATCAATCCATGACCTAGAATCGTTGTAAAAATAATAAAAATTTCAAGTTTGACATTAATTACATAAATTGAAGGTAAATTTGATTTTTTAACGTTTGATATATTTGGTGTGAATACATTAAGTAAAAATTTTTAAGTTTAGAAGAATGTGTGCCTTCGATTTGTGTTGCACCCTGAGAGCAATTTTGAGGTAGGCAATAAGTTTAACGTGAAATCAGCTGATTAATTTTTATATTGTTAAATTTCATATAAATTCAACAACTTGAGGATTTGAAAACATTTTGTAACACGTTTCTATTTATACGATTGTGAGGATGGTTATTAAAGAAGTGTGCGACTAAGTTTCCGTAGGGTTTATGCAACCGTTTTTATATTTATCTTGAGGAGAAAAGCCACTATGATTCAGGCTACCACTTTGGAGGTGCCGGACTTTTACCGACTAAAAACTCCTCTGTTGCAACATGGCTCTGATTCGACCCTATGGCGGGTTTACACTTGTTTCCTATTCTTTGGATTTTTTCGGAGAATCCTATTATGTATGGTACTGAGAGCATTTTTTGATGCCTATCGTTGTTTCTGTTTTCTTCTTCTCTATTTTTTTGGTACTTTCTTCATTTCTTTCTCTATTATCCCTTTAGGATAGTTGGTTTTGATTAGTGAACATTTGATTAGGTCTTTTTTCTTTCTTTAAAATTTCTTCATTTGGTGATATTAATTTTGCTCTACCATACATGGCGTTGATAATTTCTCGTTTGACTTAGTGTGGATGGTTTGAATCGAAGTTTAAGTATCTGTTGGCGTGTGTTGGTTTTCTGTCTACTGATGTATTAATTGTTGTATCGTTTTGCTAACTAAAATATATAAAAATGGAAGACTTTCATGTTGCTCTAATTCATAAGTAAATTTAATAGTGGATTCTATTTTGTTAATTGAATCTACAAAGTTTTTAATTAGTTCTGTATTATGAGGCCAAATAGCGTAGATATCCTCTACGTATCTCCACCAGATTAGTGGTTTCAATTCTTGTGTGAATATTACATCTTTTTTGAATTCTTCCATGAATATATTACTAAAGATTGGCGATAGTAGACTTCCTATCGCCATTCTGAAGCTCTCTTTGTAGAATTGGTAATTTATTTGAGAACATGTGGAATTGACGCATACACCTGTAATCCCATGATAGATGATATACTTAGTTTTGTTCTTTCTTTAAGGTTGTCATGTATTGGTAGTCTTTAATAATATTAAACGCTTGGTTTACAGGGACATCTGTGAAGAGATTTACTACATGAAAACTTACCATTGTATGTTTATTTTCAAAATTGATTTTCGATCATTTTTCTAAAAGTGTTGGTTGTTTTTTATGAAAGAATTCGTTTTCCTGTTAAGAGATTTATAATTTTTAGTCGGTGAAAGTTCGGCACCACCAACAAGATAGCCTGAATCATAATGGTTTTCCTCCTCAAGATAAATATAAAAAAGGGCTGCTTAAACCTTATCGGAACGTAATCACACACTTCTTTAATAACCATCCTCTCAATCGTATAAATAGAAACATGTTAAAAAATGTTTTCAAATCTTCAAGTTATTGAATTTATATGAAACTTAACTATATAAAAATTAATCAGCTGCTTTCACGTCAAAGTCGCTCCCAGGGCGCAACACAAATTGAAGGCACACATTCTGCTATACTTTAAAATTTTCAGCTAATGTATTCAAGCCAAATGTATGAAACATTAATAAATCAAAGTTACCTTCAATTTATGTAATAAATATCAAACTTGAAATTTTTATTATTTTGACAACGATCCTAGGTCATGGATCGAAACGTAAATAAAGCCAATTTTAACAAGTATGAGTGGTTTAATTCCCAAAGAAGATTAAAAAAAAATACAAAACAAACTACAACAAACATAGAAGGAATATTTACATGACCTATTGCGTTTCCTCGTTATACACAATCCTTGTTATTTGCATTAAGAAATTCAAACTTCTTTTATCGACACTAACACGGACTAACCTCTTGTATAGATCTCTTAGAAAACTAATGCTCCGAGAGCCAATAGTACGCAATGTTTCGATTGCTATTGGAACGGAACTATATGAAAAAGTTAGATTTGCATATTTCTTTATTTTCTCAGTTTCTGCGCGTTCAGTTGTGGATGAAGGAGAAGTTGATGTTTATGCGATATTGGATTTAGCGAGCGTATCCGTGCAAGTGAAGCCCCTAACTAAGCATTTGCCATTCTTCCACGGGACTAAGATCATACCATCAAGTCTTTTACCGTCGAAGCGATCGAGACCGACGGGGGTTCCTGTATGCAAGAAATATGTGCTTTCCTTAATGAACATGCAGTATTTTATTTATTTCTCCGTGACGAAAAAATCTAACCGTGTTAAGTCTACACGAAAGACCATGGGGCGGTTAGAAGGAACGTCTGATGAGCACTTCTGCATCGGTGAGGAGAATATACTAGACATCCAAGCCTAAGTGAAATAGCAATCCTGAATTGTTCGCTATTAAGTAATAAACCTAACTAGGAACTAGATGATGCGTTTAACCACGCTCCAGAACCTCAGGAGCAAAGCGCAGCAATTTTTGCATTATCACTAGGTGAGGAATCGACGTTTTTAGTTCAAAAATGTCTCTGAAACCTGACTACTTCATTCTTTCTGTTTCAAAATTTATTTATTTATGTATTATCTACAACTCTATCCAACAGAATTTCAGAAAATTCCAATTATAAGATAGTACATAGTAACAGATGGGATGAAAATTAAAATATAAGGGAAATCTTAGAGAGTAGAAAACAGCAAATTAAGTTAATAACTAATTTTCACGTTGGTAAATCACATAAGAAAAACTAAGAGATGGGCACTTCATAGTAAACAAATAAAATGTTAAACCATAAATTAAATTAAATATAATGCTGGATTGGGGAGATAAATATTCATTGTTTTTCAATGCATGCAATTATAGTCTATTTGTGAGCTACAGACAAGAATGAGTAAAATAAGTCAATATGATTAAACGAAGAGTTGAAGTTTCTTGTATTGCTGACAGGGGTGTGTTACAGGCGTAGTTAGTAGAGTATGACTACAAGTAAAACATATGTCTTGTGCGGATAGTATTGAAATTTATTTTAAATTGAGCAGACGAGTTATTTGAGGTGAATCAATGGTACCATGAATAAGTTTATACAAAAGAATTAGATAGGCGGCATTCCTTCTACAGGAGAGTTTGACCATTCAATATTTTGGAAGATTAATTTAATGAATGCCTGGCATGGGGAAAGTAATTCGAGCTTAAAGAACAAAAATCAATATAAAGTGAAACCGGTCTTTTTGCAAAATAACCAACAATTTAAATTAATTTTTGTTCCCTATGCTCGAATTACTTTCCCCATGCCAGGCAAAATTATTCATTAATATTTAATTGGAAAATATTGGTTTTCGTCGACCAACTTCCTCGTTTAGCATTGGGTGCAGTATCTTCTTAGAAGGTCTGCCAGTGTTTAGTAGATAACAGGTCATTTGTTTATTTCCATTTCCATCTTGTCTTTTGACTCGCTATTAAAATTTTGGCTGGCAATGCCATCTACACTAGCATGTCGGAGACTGGAAATGGTCATCGATGGTTAGTTGCTTATATTTGAGTATAGAGGGCGCGAGAATAATTTTCCATTATAAATATACCTTGATTTGTGTATAATACCAGAACTTAGTTGGTTGTTTTGCAAAAGGAGATGCGTCCGTCTGATGATCTGCAAGAACAGTGAAACCGGTCACGGGCTCTTCTTTTTGCAAAATAACCAACAATTTAAATTGATTCTCTCTCCCTATGCTCGAATTATTTTCCCCGTGCCAGGAAAAAATATTCATTAATATTTAATTGGAAACGTATTGGTTTCCGTCGATCAAGTTCCTCGTTTAGCACTGGGTGCAGTGTCTTCTTAGTAGGTCCGCCAGTTTTGAGTAGGTATCAGGTCATTTGTTTATTTCCAGATTAATTAAATGTGTGTTAAAACGACAGTTTTTTGTTAAATTTGTTAAAATTGATTCGCAGATGTCACGCCTGCAATCGAACTCAGGGAGGACATTTTGAACATTTATCGTAATCAATTAATATTTCTTTTAAATTAACCATTTGTTCTTTCTATATGCGTAATTTTATAATAATTCTTCTTTAATAAGTATTATTAATCCAATAAAATTTAAAGTTGTTGTCATTCCCTCAATAATTGGATTACGGACAAGCCAATGCCTATATAAGATTGTTTGCTTAATATTACTTTCCGAACAAAATGGAGAAGTTTGTAACACCTATTACAAATTACTCTGTATTTGTAATATAGTGTTTTCCAAATGACACAAGAGACTTGAAACGAAGCTAACTCTCGCTTTATCAAACAAATATCCTATAAATAGACTATCTACAGGCCAAAGTTTTGTTTTAACCTTGCTTTCTCAATGCAGTAATTGAATACACCAATAACAATGTTGACCTCCCTATTCGTCAACTTGTTACATAGCATTTACAAAGAGTTTGTATTTTTTTATCGCAGAGAGAGGATGTCAAAGATGCCTGTCACAGCAAATAGCTATTTTAATATTGGATCGATTCCAAAACTGACTTCTGGCATTGTACCGTTATGAAATGTTTCAGCGGTAATCGTTAGTCGGATAAACTATACCATTTATTCGATTCCTGCAAAATCACAAAGAAAGTACTAAAAATGCACTAGAAAAATATTAAGGATTGCACTTAAGGTTGCACTGAAAAAGAGAGTTTAGAACGCACAAACGAAGTATTTATTTTATGTTGGTTCAAATTACTAAAAACCTCCATCTTTAGATTACATGTAGATCGAAATTCGTCTTGGAGAAAAACAAAGTCCAACTAATAATGGATAATTTTTGATATCTTCAAATGTAAAATTGTTTTGACGGTTATCTAGCAGTAAAAGCTGGCAACATTCACCTTTGTCATCTTGTTTGGATAGTGTCACGTGCAATGACCTCGTAATCAATAGCTGATGTCTAATGTTACGTATACACGTGGCACATAATTTACAACAAGAAGCTGTACTAATTTAAATACATAGAAGGGATGAGTGTTTTTGATACTATGTTTGTAGTTCATTAGCTAACATTTCTACGTTAAAATCTTTTGATTGGTAGTTAGAAGTTTAGAGCAGACTAAATTTCTATCTTCTGTAAATTAATAAATTCGTTTGAAAATCCACCGGTTCGTAAAGTATTAGACGCAGAAGGGGTAGTCTGGAACTACCACCACCGCACTTTGCACTTTCTCGTTACCACCACTGGTGTTACAAATGTCACTTTGACAGCTTTTACTTTAATAATCCGACATTCTGTACGTCACTTTGCCAATTCGCCATTTTTGACGTCACTTTGACAATCCGCCGTTTTTTCTTAAGTCATTACTTTTGACTACTCTGTATATATTCACTTTCGTTCCATCCTGTATGTACATTTACACATAACTACGTCATGCAGTTCTTAGAAAAAAAAATTTATTCAAGCGGAGTTTAAACCCGAGTCGCCTGTACGTAAAGTGAATGCTCTATCCACCAGACCACGAGTCAACCAAAATAATTACTTGTACTTGTATATCTCTTAGTATTGTTAAATGCTCAAATTCTATTTTAATTTATAGATAGACCTAAAAGCACCTAACCCCAAATTTTATATAGACTTACCCCGTACAATTTTATTAAGGAGCAAGGTAGGTTTTGGGGCTCTTGGAGTTTATTTTTAAAAAGACGTCTTCCAAAAAACACTTCTATCAAATTTATTTTGATAATAAGTACAATAATGATTTTTTAAAAGTGCGACGTTATTTTCATTAACGTCTTAATTTCAAAAATAGTCAAAGTTAAACGTTACTAATTAATAATTAAAACTACGGTGAGTAGCTTGAACAACCAACAATGCTAAAGTTATGAAGTTCTAAGAGTGACTGGCCATCTTGTGTTCTTGAGGGTATTTATGCTATCCCTGCTTTTACATCACTTGTGGGAAATGCAGATTTCATGTCTGCTATTTCTTGATACAATACAATGTATTACATTTTAATAATCTTAATCCCAACAATTGGTTTCCTATAGTCTATTGTGACCTGCACCTGCAGTATCATGTTACGTTTGGAATACAAAGTAGTTGCTTCCTTTCTCACGTCTGATTTATGAGCTTCCATTAACCTTTTATAATATGTCCTTCAATTATACAATGAAACAATCTATTTCTTCAGACTCAACAATTTCATTAAATATACATATATATATATATATATATATATATATATATATATATATATATATATATATATATTATACTGTCAAGAAGGGGGTGGGCTTATAAAATGTTTAAATAGGGCTTCGAAACGACTTTGCTAGAATGGGGTTATATTTGGTTTTGTTTGAGTATTTTCTTTCAGGTATTTTTGGTTTATAAATTAACAACAACTATTCCACGTTTATAAATTTATAAAGCTTTTGAAACTGCATTGCATTCAACAACATATACCGGCCATAGACCAGGCTAAGCTAGTTATAAGTTTGCATTGTATACGTATTTTAATTGTTATGGTTGCACGTATATGAAATTTAATTTGGAGTTAGCGTTTTCAGAACCATTTGAATGTAAAACAAATATCAAAATTGCTTGGTATACTGCACGCTTTTAAAATTTTAAGGAGTTAAGTGATACTCCCGTAAAATTTGTAAATCAATTTCAGTTTAAATATGTTTTAACAATTAAAGATTGGTTATGTAATGACAGGACGTTTACCGAATAAGACATAAATGTCTGTTGCGTACAATTTAAAAGCTGAACCATCAAAGTTTGTTAGCTATTTTCAATATTGTAAAAAGTTCAATATACATAAATCACTGGATTACACACCATCTAGAAAATGAATGTATCTAGAGAAAACAACTGTATTATTAATCAATTATTAATAATTATAAATTACATAGTGTGCGTAGAGATAGTTGCTATGGCAACGGAAACAAAAGAAGACGGAATTTATTTTATAATGGACTTCAAATTGATATTACTGAAAAATAGACGTGTTTTTGTACTGTTATGAGTTTTATTACATTTAAAAGTTACGAGAAAGTTTTGAAAGTCAAGTTGTACCTGGAGATAGCAAATAGTAGCAGTTTTACGGCGAATAAAAGTTAATTAAAAGAGGGAGTGCTGGTCTGTACCGTTATTGTTTGAAGACGAAAGCATAGTGGAATTGGAGTTATCTGAGTATTTGTATAACATAAAATTTGTAGAAATATTAGTAGTTTTATAGTCTGGAGATTACCAGTTGCTCGAGTTACTTATTATTTACAGGAGGTGCCTGCAGTTGGTCACTTGGCTTCAGGACGGCTGGAAGGCGGCGCTTGTATCTGGATTCCAGGTATTAGTATTTAATATCTACGCAGTGCTTTAATCAAATTTATAAAAGTGGAACTAGTGTTTGGGAATACTTTTGGCTTTTAAAATTATTTGAAAAATCCTTGAATATTTGTTTGGGTGTCTAGTTGAGAGGTGTTTGCTTAGGACGGACCCACCCTAGGTAGATTCCGCCACGTGTTTGACGGCCCTGTAAAATATTTAAGTGCAGCAGCCGTGTAAAATATTTAAAGATAAATTGTGTGGCATAACTCAACAAGGCTCTAAAATAAGACAAGGAGTGACAGATAGATATATTACGCCTATCACTAATAAGGTAGGATCACAGTATATATAACAGATGAATTGTCCTAAGATAAAAAAAAGAAAGATCAATCCTGTAATCATGAATAGACAATACAAAATAGGTGGTAATTGATTATAAAAGGGTTCTCTATAACTCAATATATACCAAAATATAACAGATGGCGCTAACAACGTGAGGCAGAGTAGATTTGTTAGTTGTACGTTGCATATATTCTATTTAAAAGTGAAAATTAATATTTGATTGACGTTTCATATATATTTATTTGACAGTTGTTGAAGGTTTTGAATTTATTGTAGTAGGCTAAGACGTAATTTGATATTCACACTTTGGTCAATTTTAGCGGCGGTAAAACATTAGGTGGGGCTCGAATAGGTAAATAACTTCGCAACAAAATATTTGTTCGCCTAAAGGTGGGGCTCGATAGGGCTGATTCAGATTTGCAGAGGTTGTGTAGCTTAGTGGGGCACATCATTGAAGTTTATTTTGAAAATTAAAGGGACATGTCTGATGAGGAGAGAATCACGAGGTCAGGAAAGTTTATGGAGTTGAGACTGGTGTGAGAGGGCAACCGGTGGTTAAGACTGTAGCAGCAGGGGATGCTAGGGATGAAGCTGGGGATATGTGGAGCCGGAGGTGATTATTGTGAATTCAGGGGTACATCGGGAGAAAATGAAATTGATAAGGAAAAGAGAATATGCAGATCCAAGATGTGATGATGGTTTTGTTGGAATTAAAAGGGTCGTTAACTAAGTCGCATGAAGAATTGAGAGGATCATTGTTGGCCGAAGTTAGAAATTCACAAGCGGAAGTTAAGGAAAAATTTGATATGATGGAAATGAAAATTGAAGGAATTAATGTATCAATACAGAGCAGTTTGTGTTCATTTAAGGATGAAGTTCTGAAGGACGTAGAGGATAGAGTCCAGGTTGTAGAAGGAAGGTAACAACAGGTTTAAATGAATTAAGGGAAGAGCTGTACATGGTCGAAGTTAGACAGACAGAAAATTGCAGAATTTAGGTGAAATAGTTCGGATTCAGACGGAGGACAATATTAACTCTAAAAACGAAATTATAGGCAAATTGCGGGCGAGTCAGGAGGTGGCAGAGAAGCTGAGAAGGGATACGACGGTTCTGGGGAATACGGTAAATGGATTGTCTGGTCTTGAAGGGAATGTTAGACAGATGAGAGAACAGTTGGTTGAATTGGAAAGGGGAAGAGTTGTTTGTGATGCAGGATACCAGTATAGGCTAGGGAAAGAGACCTTGCCGAGGTTTGAAGGCAGAAAAATGAGCAGCCGATGGTCTATCTTAGCAAGTTGGACGAGATGGTAGAGAGTGAGCCTGAGAGGGTGAAGATGCAGATGGTGAGCGTGACATTGGGGGGTTGTGCAGAGAAATGGCACTGTATCGTGAGGAGGCAATATAGTTCGTACGAGGAATTTCGAAGGCTATTCATAGAACAATATTGGGGAAACACGCATCAGGCTAATATTCGAACGGATTTAAACACTGGGAACTATAGGTCATACCAAGGATCGAGAGAAAATTATGTGATTGAAAAGTATAACCAGGCGCAGCACCTGATTCCTAAATTAAGAGAAGATGAAATTATATTATTGTTGTCAAGGCATATGGAGGCGGAAATAACTAGGGCCGTAGCGATACAAAACGTTCGGACTTTAAGAGACTTTTTGGAAATGATGCGAAAGTATGACGTAGCTAGGACGTTTGAAACGAATACCAGGGAAAATAGTGATAATAGGAATTGGGATAGGAATAGGAATAGCACAGACTACCAGAGGACTGGGGTGCAAGGATACAATTATAGGGAGAATGGACAGGACAACTACAGAAAGCAATATCAGGGAAATCAAAGGAGAACGAATAATAATTGGGAACAACGTTTTAATAGAGACGATAATTATAGGGGGAACAATGACTGGAACTGGACGGATAGGAATGACAGAGGTTTTGGACAGCAAAGGACGGGTTTTGGGCAGAGATGGCAGAGAGAAAGTGAGCAGACATCAACGGATCAGGGGGAAATACCGACAGGGATTAGAGACCGAGAACGGGAGACAGATAGAAACTTGACGATCCAACACGTAACAACAAGAGACACGCGACAGAGATCGGAGGATAGGATAGAGAAAGTGGAGGTCCACGATGAACCCACGGTACAAAAAAAAAACGTCGATTTATTAGTGTTAGGAAAAATCAGATTTAGGGACACAGCATAGTATTAGTTTAGTAGATAAGTTGTTAGATAATAAGTTTGAAAGAAGGCGGGAGTTACCATTTATTCATATTAGTTTAGGGGATTCTGTTTACACGGCATTGATAGATACAGGGTCGCAGTTATCGCTGGTGAGAGAGGAAATAGTTTTGAAACATGCAGAATTATTCAAAGGGAAAATTTGTAGGGTTAAGAGTATTAATTTATGGTCTGCGATTAAGAGGAAGTTAACTACGATAGACAAAGTTGTACGAGTATCGATTGTATTAGGAAGTACCAGAATAGGTGAAGTAGAGTTTTGGATAGCAAGAGGATTATATTTAGATTTTATTGTAGAGATAGATGTAATTGAGGAATTTGGACTGGTTATAGATGGTAAAGCACAAATGGTAAAGGTATTAAATTTAGAGAAGAAATGGGTGGTGCCTAAGGATAATCGGGATACTAGGGATGAGATAAATACAGATAGTATTGGATCAGGAAAGACTAAGAATAGAATTTATGATGGAATTGATGAGTTACGGTTATGTAATATATTTGAGAAGGTATTTGATGAGGAACAGATAGGATTAATAGGGTGGATATGAAGGAAATGTTATATGAGGTGTTTAATAGACATGCAGGAGTTTTTAGTAATGAGCCTAGGTTTGCGAAGGAGTATACGCATAAGTTAGAGGTCACAGACGAGGAAGTTTTCGTACTAGGGTATATCCAATACCATTTGCATTAAGGGTCGAGTGAAAAATGAGATTAAAAGATGTTAAAAGAGGAATTATTGAATCAGCGAGAACACCCTATATCAATCCGGTAGTGGTTGTGCCTAAATCTGATAATTTAGAATTAAGAATATGTTTAGATGCTAGGAGATTGAATGCGATTACTAAACCACAATTTGAACAACCAAAATCACTAGATAATTTGTTATACAAGGTAAGCGAGATGAAAATTTTAGCAAACTGGACTTAAAGAATTCTTTTGGCTAATTCCTTTGCATGAGGAAAGTCGGAAATATACTGGATTTAGCATTGAAGGGGAGATTTATCAGTACAGAGTTGTTCCATTTGGTCTTTCAACGTCATCCGCTGCATTAGTTCGAGCCATGCAGAAGTTATTAGATGAGTACGAAGACTTCTGTACGCACTATGTCGATGATATTTTGATTTTTCTAAGAACGAGTTAGAACATTTAGAACATTTAAGAAAAGTGATCCGAAGGTTAGACGAGGGAGGTTTGAGGTTGAATTCGAAGAAGTGTGAGTTTTTTAAGGACCAGGTAAAGTATTTGGGGTTTGTCGTTGGCAGCGAAGGAATTAGAATTTGTGAAAAACGCTTGGACGAGTTGAAGAATTTGAAACAGCCAAGAAATTTGAAAGGTTTAAGAGGATTTTTAGGTGTATTAAATTATTATCGTCGATTCATACCAAAATATTCGGAGTTGTGCATTCCATTGTTGGAGTTGTTAAAAAAGAACGAAAGGTGGAAATGGAACGAGCAAAGGGAGCAGGCATTTCGGGAGTTGAAGGCGGTATTTTATAGGAACTGTCATTAAAATATCCCAATTTTACGGATCCATTTATTTTAAGGACAGACGCTTCGAGTTTTGCAATAGGGGCTGAGTTGGTGCAGGTTCAAGAAGGAGAGAAGTGCCAATTTGTTTTATTTCGAGGGCTCTGAAAGACTGCGAGACTAGGTATTCGACAGCGGAAAAGAGATGCTGGCAATCGTATATGCTGTGAAGAAGTTAAGATTTTATTTATTGGGTAATAAATTTCTGGTTGAATCGGATAACACAGTGGTCACGTTTCTGAAGAAGAAAGAGTTTTGAACAGTCGATTGTATAGATGGGCGTTAGTATTGCAGGAATATGATTTTGAGATTAGACATAAACCTGGTAAAGAAAATGTTACGGCTGATTTCTTTAGTAGGAAGGATGAAGGGTTGCTAACGGATAGTAGGAATGGATTTTTGATTGCATTGCAAGTGTTTGAAGATCTGGGAAGATGGTCGAATGCCAGATTTCATCGGATGCAAGCACACGAAGAAATAAGGGTGATCAGAGAAAATTATTCAGAGAGAATTTAGAACAAGACAGAGGTTTTATATGGTCGAGGGAGTTTTGGTGAAAAGGTTATGGGATGATGAATTATTAGTGTTAACGACACAGGTAGCCGTTGAGCTGATCCAGGAAATTCATACTTCGTTTGGTCATATAGGGATTCGTAAGACGTTCTTGATATTTAGGAAGCTTTCTATGCACGAAACGATAGAAAATTGGTGAAAAATTGCATAAATCTGTGTGAGACGTGTTTGTTAGGAAAGGATAAGAATGTGGTGTTGCAGAATCAAGTTAGATGTATAAGAGCGGAAGGTCCATTAGATATTGTGGCAATGGATTACTTGAGTAATTTGATACCGAGTAGGAACGGATATCAGCATATTTTAGTTGTAGTTGATATTTTTACAAAGTTTGTGCAGCTTTATCCAGCGAGGAGATGTAATTCTAGGCATGTATTGAGTTCTGTAAGAAAGTTTGTAGAACGAATAGGTAAGATGAATAGGGTATTGTTGGACAATGCAACGTATTTTCGTAATCGAAGGGTTGAAAGTAAATTAAGGAAGGATGGAATAAAGATGACATTCTGTAGTATCAGACATCCTCAAGGAAATCCGTGTGAAAGATATATTCGAGAAGTAATAAAGTTTTTGAGGTTAATAACGCAGGAACAACATGATCGGCGGGTAAGGTATTTACCGCAAATAGAAGAATATATTAATTTTGTACCAAGTTCAGTGACAGGAATGTGTCCTGTGACATTGATGAAGAAGGTGATTCCAGCAAGACCGTGGAGAGCTGAACAAAAGTGGAGGATATAACGGAGTTGTTGCATAAAGCCAAACAACAAGTCGAAACGATACAAAGAAGGGAGTTGGAGAAACGTAACAAGAAAATCAAGAAGCAAGTGGTTTTTCAGTTGGGGATCTTGTTATTGTTAAAAGATTGAGAATGTCAAATTGGGAAAGAAAAATTTGTGCCAAGTTGTTATTTCCATACGAAGGTCCTTATCGAGTGAGAAGAATTTTTGCAGAAGGAATACTTACGAATTGGAGAATGACAGGGTGAATGTCGGGGACGTTTTCATATAGAAAATTTGTATCCATATTTCCATGTGGAAAGTAAAGTATCGCAAGAATAAAATTAACACTGTAAATAATACTAACGAGCTTAAAACTATACAGAATATACAGAAACTAACACTTAATCCTCATACATAAAAAAAAAAAAAACTATAGTGATTTTAACTAAAATTTAAAATTTCTCAACCATTAAAAGAATTACTTATATCCAGGAAGCAAATTTTCATTTTTATTTAAAATCAGTGGGGCCTTATATACTGTCAAGAAGGGGGTGGGCTTATAAAATGTTTAAATAGGGCTTCGAAACGACTTTGCTAGAATGGGGTTATATTTGGTTTTGTTTGAGTATTTTCTTTCAGGTATTTTTGGTTTATAAATTAACAACAACTATTCCACGTTTATAAATTTATAAAGCTTTTGAAACTGCATTGCATTCAACAACATATACCGGCCATAGACCAGGCTAAGCTAGTTATAAGTTTGCATTGTATACGTATTTTAATTGTTATGGTTGCACGTATATGAAATTTAATTTGGAGTTAGCGTTTTCAGAACCATTTGAATGTAAAAACAAATATCAAAATTGCTTGGTATACTGCACGCTTTTAAAATTTTAAGGAGTTAAGTGATACTCCCGTAAAATTTGTAAATCAATTTCAGTTTGAATATGTTTTAACAATTAAAGATTGGTTATGTAATGACAGGACGTTTACCGAATAAGACATAAATGTCTGTTGCGTACAATTTAAAAGCTGAACCATCAAAGTTTGTTAGCTATTTTCAATATTGTAAAAAGTTCAATATACATAAATCACTGGATTACACACCATCTAGAAAATGAATGTATCTAGAGAAAACAACTGTATTATTAATCAATTATTAATAATTATAAATTACATAGTGTGCGTAGAGATAGTTGCTATGGCAACGGAAACAAAAGAAGACGGAATTTATTTTATAATGGACTTCAAATTGATATTACTGAAAAATAGACGTGTTTTTGTACTGTTATGAGTTTTATTACATTTAAAAGTTACGAGAAAGTTTTGAAAGTCAAGTTGTACCTGGAGATAGCAAATAGTAGCAGTTTTACGGCGAATAAAAGTTAATTAAAAGAGGAGTGCTGGTCTGTACCGTTATTGTTTGAAGACGAAAGCATAGTGGAATTGGAGTTATCTGAGTATTTGTATAACATAAAATTTGTAGAAATATTAGTAGTTTTATAGTCTGGAGATTACCAGTTGCTCGAGTTACTTATTATTTACAGGAGGTGCCTGCAGTTGGTCACTTGGCTTCAGGACGGCTGGAAGGCGGCGCTTGTATCTGGATTCCAGGTATTAGTATTTAATATCTACGCAGTGCTTTAATCAAATTTATAAAAGTGGAACTAGTGTTTGGGAATACTTTTGGCTTTTAAAATTATTTGAAAAATCCTTGAATATTTGTTTGGGTGTCTAGTTGAGAGGTGTTTGCTTAGGACGGACCCACCCTAGGTAGATTCCGCCACGTGTTTGACGGCCCTGTAAAATATTTAAGTGCAGCAGCCGTGTAAAATATTTAAAGATAAATTGTGTGGCATAACTCAACAAGGCTCTAAAATAAGACAAGGAGTGACAGATAGATATATTACGCCTATCACTAATAAGGTAGGATCACAGTATATATAACAGATGAATTGTCCTAAGATAAAAAAAAAGAAAGATCAATCCTGTAATCATGAATAGACAATACAAAATAGGTGGTAATTGATTATAAAAGGGTTCTCTATAACTCAATATATACCAAAATATAACAATATATATATATATATATATATATATATATATATTAATAGTTATTAAGATGAAATGAAAACCCAACTTTGTATTTAAAGTTGAATTACCATTTCAAATCGAACTAGTAATTGAAAACCACTAAAAGAACGGCTACAGCAGGACTTGAACCTGCAACCTCTGATTTTCCGGATCAGTGCTCTAACCAATTGAGCTATCTAGCCTAATTGTTTAGATGATGTTATACTTAATACTACTGAAGCTTGGCTCTTGTGTAGCCGTTCTTTTAGTGGTTTTCAATTACTAGTTCGATTTGAAATGGTAATTCAACTTTAAATACAAAGTTGGCTTTTCATTTCATCTTAATAACTATTAATATATATTAAGCATTCATTTGCATTCCAAATGTGGATTATTCTTGTCTATATATATATATATATATATATATATATATATATATATATATATATAGATATATATAGTGCAACGATTAAGAAGACTTCTATTACCGTTTAATGTGAGTAGAATTTGGGGTAATTGATTTAAGCTAAATATTTATAATAATAGGGCTTCAAATCTGCTTCAAGTCTGCGTTGACAATAATTCGAATCTATGATATAACATTTCGAATCTATGGTACATTTCTGAATATTTCGAATGTGTTGATGACAATAATTCAAATGTGTGGAGTATTTCTGAATAATTCAAATCTGGGTGAATATAATATTTCAAATCAGCGTCGACAATTATATTTTTGGTACAATTCTGGTACAATTTTGAGTTGCGAAATTCAAAGCATATGAAATAAAGAAGCACGAAGTAATTTATGGAAAACGAGGGGTAACTGTGATCAAATACTGGTTTAACGAAGCAGAGCAGTGATAGACGAATGAGGACAACAAAGGGGTGTTGATCCACAACCCGAACAACCTGTAGTAGGTCAGATCTAATTAATTTTAAGATATTTTTCTATTTAAATTTTAATACTGAATTTACTCAATTTATATAAAAATTGTAATGAAGTCAACAACAAACATTGCATACGTTAAACTTACGTAATATAGTATAAAGGGGTCAAGAACGTTCCAGGTTTTTTTGGTAAAAAGGTAGTTTTTGGTGACTTTAGATTGAATTTAAAATATATAAATTTTGGGATAAATAATACATATGATATTGACTGATTGAAGGGTGTATTTAAATATTTTTCAAAAATTGTAAATAATATTTCTTTTCATTATATGAAACTAATTGACTTCGTTTTATCAATTCAAATAAATAGGTAATCATAAAGGGGTGGAGAAAAGAAAAATTGATCATCGTAACGTTGTGCACTCTGTGTAGATTAAAAAGGGCTAGCCGTGGCACAATAATAATAAAATTAGTAAAATTTGAAGTGAGAACACAGAGAGGTAGCGTTAAGTAAAAACGTCATAACATCGAGTACGGCGTTATCATATCAATATATATATATATATATATATATATATATATATATATATATATTATATATATATATATATATATATATATATATCAATTTGGGGATTTGTAACTAGCACCACTAAGTCACGTAGTTATCAAAAGGTGCGCGCTAGACGTCTGCATTGGTTAACAAACACTTTTAACTAACGAATTTGAGGTTTAACTTTTTTTTAATAATCCACCTTTTTTCACGTAATTACGGACATCATTTTCTGTCAATACGTCACAGACACCATTTTTTAACTACGCTATCTTTCGACTACCTATCCCTTTACCTTCTTGCAAAAAAAAAATCAAATTTTCAAATAAAAAATAAATATCAATATCTAGCCACTTGTAACTTTTTACAGATATAGCAAAAAAATTGGGTTTATCAGCAAGAAAAAAGCAAATAATTAGCAAATAATTCATATCTATATATTTTGATGTGTTCTGATAATTCGAGAGTTGCATGTTTTAAGAGTAAATAATTGATAAAACGTAGGTATTCTTTAGTCATGCCTGCATTTAATTTCTTTAATGTACTTTACTCTTGTAGATATTGATATTTATTTTATTATTTGAAAATTTGATTTTTTCTTTTACAAATGGTATCAAAAAAACAGCAAATAATTTATATATTGTTAATTTTTTATTTTATTTTGTGTAGGAATTATTTTTAGTTGGCTAGATAGCCTAATATTAAGCTATCTAGCCACATGTAACTTTTTTTACAGATATAGCACAAAAATTTGTTTTATCAGCAAAAAAGTAAATAATTAGCAAATAATTCCTATATATATATATATATATATATATTTTGATGTGTTCTGATAATTTGGGAGTTGCATATTTTAAGAATAAATAATTCATAAAGCGTAGGTATTCTTTAGTCATGCCAGCAATTAATTTCTTTGATGTACTTTACTCTTGTAGATATTGATATTTATTTTTTATTTGAAAATTTGATTTTTTTTGCAAATGGTAGCAAAAAAATAGCAAATAATTTATATATTGTTAATTTTTTTATTTTATTTTGTGTAGGAATTTTTTTTAGTTGGCTAGATAGCTTAATATTAAGCTATCTACCCACTTGTAACTTTTTTACAGATATAGTAAAAAATTGGTTTTATCAGCAAAAATCAAATAATTAGCAAATAATTCCTATATATATTTGATGTGCTTGATAATTTGGCTCAGACAGCTTAATAGACCTAAGTTTGAAAGCATTTAGAGATATCATTTATAAAGGGTATAGTAAAAGATAGTTTTTGCCATTGATGTGCTGCCAACTCTAACTCATTTATGGTTTTAGAAAAGTTTGAGAGTTATAATACAATTTTTGCTACGAAGGATACTATTTAGGTATTGAGAATAGAAAGAATAAACAAATGAATTTGATGAAAATACATTTATAGCTTTTCAAAATAATCGCCTTTAAGATCTATACACTTTTGCATGCGATTGAACCATCCATCAAAACACTTTGCCCAGTCAGAAGATGGTAGCTCTAAAACATGCGTTTTGAAGGCCTCAACCGCTTCTTCGAGCGATGAAAATCGTTGTCCACGTAGATTATCTTCAATTACTGAAAACAAGAAGAAGTCATTGGGTGCCAAGTCTGAGCTGTAGGACGGATGACCCATCAATTCGATTTTTTGTGTGTCCAAATACTCGTTTGTTGCATGTGATGTGTGTGAGCTCGCATTGCCATGATGTAAAATGATTCGTCGTTTTGGGTTGGTTTCTCTTAATTTACTGAAAACCCCAGGCAAGCAAATGGTCGTATACAACGCTGAATTAGCGTTTTTTTTTTGATTTTGGAGAGCCACGGTTGCCACAGGACCGGTTTTCGTGAAAAAAAACGCCACCATTTGCTTCTTAACGTTTCAAGAACGAACAACGTTTGTTGGCTTTGCTTCACATTGAAACACACAAACTGCCGACTGGCCTTTTTTTTCTAGCTCATACGCATAAATCCACGACTCGTCACTTATGACGATGTTGTATACCGCTTTAGATGCACCACAATTGTATTTTGAATTCATTTTACGGCAACAATCGACACGAGCATTTCTTGAGCATCTATCAACAAATGTGGAATCCAACGCGCACACAGCTTCCGAACACCCAAATGTTCGTGTAAAATCTTATGTATGCTGGTCATACTAATGCTTAAACATCTCTCGATTTCTTGATATGTCACACGACGATCTTTTTCTATTAGTTTTCGCACAGCATCGATATTTTTTGGCACAACGACCAATTTTGGACGACCTTCTTTAACTTCGTTCGTGAGCGAACTACATTCACGTTTGAATTCAGTGTACAAGCGATATACAGTGGCTGTGGATGGCGCTTCACCGCCAAAAGTTGAATTCAGTTAATTGATGCATTGTTCTTTAGCTAGACCACGTCGAAAGTCATAATAAATCATAGCTCGAAAATTTTCGCAAGTTAATTCCATATTTTAGATGAGATGAAATTTCAAACACTGCATCATCATCATTTTGTTATCGACCTTACTTAAGGTCGGTTTGACGCAGCTCTAACTTCTTTTCTATTCTGTGCTAATCTAAAAAGCTCTACATACCCTTCACAACCTAAATTTCTAATAATTTGACTAATATAGTTTGGTCTAGGTCTTCCTATATCCTTCTATCTTTTTCCTATCTAGCTGGCTCTACATAGATATTAGCAACCTGATGGTTGTTAAAGAACTCTAACATGTTTACATGATTACCATTTATAAGGAAATGAAATATAACATGGTTATCCGCTTCAAAAAGGAAAAGTGTTAAATTATATGTTATGGTAAGGCTTAAGCAACGAATCGCTGCCAACATGCCAGACCGCTACCTAATTGTGAGTTATGCCATGGTGACGTTTATTAAATTATGTTATGGTAAGGCTTAAGCAACGAAACGCTACCAACATGCCAGACCGCTAACCAATTGTGAGTCATGTCCTGGTGACATTTAGTTAACTGATTTTATTTATTTATTTTTGTTTTGTTTTCGAACTTACTTAAAGTCGGTTTGACGCAGCTCTAAATTCTTTTCTATTCTGAGCTAGTCTAAAAAGGTCTACATACCCTTCACAACCTACATCTCTAATAATTTGACTAATATAGCTTTGTCTAGGCCTTCCTACTCTATTTTTATTTGGTAGTCTATAATCTAAGACTTTACTAAATAGTCCCTCATGTCTTAACTGGTGCCCTATCATTCTATCTCTTCTGACCTTCAATTGTTTCCACGTACAGGGATCCTCACCCATCCTTCTATAAACTTCCTCGTTTGTTACTCTATCTGTCCAACTAATCTTTAACATTCTCCTATAACACCAAGTTTCAAAAGCTTCTATCTTTTTCTTATCTACCTCTTTAATTGTTCAAGTCAAACCACCGTATAATAGAACGCTCCATACGTACGACTTTAAAAATCTTTTTCTATTATTTAAACTAATACTATTAGCTATTAGTAAGTTTTTCTTTTTTAAAAACATTTTTCTAGCTTGAGCTATTCTAGTTACTATATCCCTTCTGCTGCGTCCATCTTTTGTAATTATACTACCTAAATAGCAAAATTCATCTACCTCCTCTAACTCGGTATTACCTATTTTTAATTTTGGTTTAGAACTAGGCTGTAACTCACTTGTCATTATCTTTGTCTTTACTGAGTTAATTCTCATACTATAGTTACTCCGTAGTATCTCATCTAAAATATTTAAAAACTCTCCTAACTCTTTTCTAGACTCTGCTATAATGGTCAAACACTGCAAAGAACACCAATAGTGCTCGCACGTGAAGACGTTCTGAGTACCTATAACCTCAAAAATGTCAAACATTACGATGGCAATTTCAGATTTCACCTGGCAATACCAGTGTTGCTAGTTCTCAATATATAAATAGTGTCCCTCGTATTTTCTCAGCGCTGTGAGACGAAACTAAGAAGCATAGAAGTGCACTTGAAGTTGAAGATCTAATACCTAGACCACCAAAATTTATTGGCAGCGAAGCCTGAAGCCATGAGTTATTTTCAAGAAAAATATTTGAAACAAATTCTAGGATTAATTTAAGTTGTAGATCCCATTCTAATAAAATAGGGTTAACGTACATAACCGAGTTTCTACGAACGAATTCAATTTTTGGAAGTGAAAAGCAATATCTCAACAACTATATCTATGATAAGAAGGGATTGATTTTAAATTTTCCTCTATAAGTCGCAACATTTCGGTTCTGTTTGAAAGATCAACATTTATTGCATTTTCTCCTGTACGCGACCCAAGAAGGTGCCGCTCGTTGAAGTTTATTCTAAGGATTTCAGATAAGAAATTTTCAAATAACGGTGCCCGAGAAAGGTTTATTAATTAGCATTTCTTTGTATTTGTTAATAAGCCAAGACTTTTGAGTAAGCCTAGCTGATTACTAACTTGATGTAAACTTTTTCGAGCACATGGAATAATGGGACTTTAGTAATAGTTGTGGCAATGGCAACCTTTATATTTTAGTTTCAGTTTATAGAAACCACAGAGGCAGAACAAGTTTTATATACGCTGCTTACGATAAACGTGAATGTGAATCTAAGAAAACGTTTTCTTGTATTTTTAGGTAAAGAAATCAAATATTCACCATGTACTATCCAATCATTAATGTTTTAATAAATTGCGTTAATGTAGAAAACGAGAGAACTTAAATTTGTCAACTCTTACTAAAATAAATAAATACCTTATCTTTAAGTTGATACTCATTATTATGCAGCAATGTTAGAAGTTGAAATTTGTTTGCTAGTGTAATTAACCTACATTAATTTGTACGCAAAAGCACTTCTTTGTGAGTGTAAAGAATCTTCGTTAGTATTAGATTGCACAATATCATTTGCATATTCTCTTTAAGTGCTACGTTACTAAAACTAACTTAAGTGCTGTTAGAAAATACCATGCCTACTTTAGCATAGAAAATAAGGATTAGATGAAAACTACTTTTAGAGATTACTATTCTGTATGCCAATAGTTTATGGGTTAATTAAATTAATCGTGTATAAATATAGCGAGTGCATTCGACACTAAGCTTATATACCCATCAATAACCGCTTTAAATTTAAGAATATATTTCTCATATGAATATTTGTGGGCGTCATAACTTTACATGCGTGAAGTTAGCCCCAACTTTTGAAAAAAATAACTTTCTATAGTTCATTCGTTTGCACATTGTTTGCACATGTGTGCACATACGGTATTTTTGTTTGCACACTTTTCGTTTAAAAATTATTCAAGAAACCATTGTGGGAGTCAACTTCACACTAGCTCCCCGACATTCAGCAAATTCATTTTAAACCGATGAAATTGATAGATGTTAGTTTGCACATGTATGCACATCTATTATTTTCGTTTGCACACTTCCAGTTTAAAAGTAATTTAACATTCAGCTTCATAGTCCTCGCTATACGATAGCTACCGTTGAAAATGTGAAAAAATTGTTACGAGCCTAATTTATACCTTTTATTTTCGTTTGCACACTTCCAGTTTAAAAGTAATTTAACATTCAGCTTCATAGTCCTCGCTATACGATAGCTACCGTTGAAAATTTGAAAAAATTGTTACGAGCCTAATTTATGTCAAATGTCAAATATCGCATTTTTGTGCAATTCTAACATGTGATGTCGGAAATCAAAGTATCTTCGTTTGCACATCATGAATCAAGTCGCTTTTCGTTTGCACAACTTTAGTTCAAAACTTATTTAACATTCACTTTCGTAGTACCCGCTATACGATAGCTCCTGTTTAAAATAAGCAAAAATGGATTACAGTGAGCCTGATTGATACCTTTTCGTTTGCACATTACCAGACATACACATATACCTATACCGTTGATTTACTATAGTATTGTTTTCAAATGTATATAGTCCTATGTATTTAGATTGTTATATAGCGCCACAAGATGTCGCCAGTTCGAGAATTCCGTTTTCAACCGTCTCGTATGAGTTCTAGACAACAGGAGGTATGTATTTCCCCTCAAGCGAAACTTGAAATTTCTGTTGTATGTTTGACTATTAATTTGCAGTTAGATGCAGCTGCTTGAGTTGATATTAGTGGTAGTTAGATAATTAAACAGTATTAGAGGTTTTTACAGCATTTTATAAATAATGGCATTCGTACCGGTTTTTTAAAACAGCATCGGTAGCTATCGTATAGCGGGGACTACGAAAGTAAATGTTAAATAAGTTTTTAACTAAAGATGTGCAAACGAAAAAGCAACTTGATTCATGATGCGCAAACGAAGATACTTTGATTTCCGTCATCACATGTTAGAATTGCACAAAAATGCGATATTGGACATGTGTGAAGTTAGCATCCGTAATTAAATTTAATTTTTTTTTACTTACAGTGGTGTGCAAACAAAAAGTTTATGTGTTTTGTAATGTGCAAACGAATAGGTATCAGTTGGGTTCATTGTAACAATGTTTTCACGTTTTCAACAGTAGCTATCGTATAGCGAGGACTATCAAGCTGAATGTTAAATTACTTTTAAACTGGAAGTGTGCAAACGAAAATAATAGATGTGCATACATGTGCAAACAAACATCTATCAATTTCATCGGTTTAAAATGAATTTGCTGAATGTCGGGGAGCTAGTGTGAAGTTGACCCCCACAATGGTTTCTTGAATAACTTTGAAACAAAAGGTGTGCAAACAAAAATAGTGGATGTGCATACACGTGTAAACGATGATGTATTAATTCCCCTAATTTGTTTCTTGAATAATTTTTAAACGAAAAGTGTGAAAACAACAATACTGGATGTGCATACATGTGCAAACAATGTGCAAACGAATGAGCTATAGAAAGTTATTTTTTTCAAAAGTTGGGGCTAACTTAACGCGTGTCATAACTTTTACAAATTCCTTTATTTCGCAACTGCTACTAATAAAGCAAACATATGACGATAAAATTAAACCAAATAATCACTATAGCCGCATTGCAGTGCTTCTTTAGGAATTCTAAACCAGGGCGTAGTCACTTTTATATACAGCACTGCCATTGGAATTTTAATGGTAATTCAATCCGTTCAAGCGGCGCTGTTTAAAATCTAGGGCCCCAAGACTATTCTAAGGATCCTATTTTTAAATTTATTTCAGATTAAACTTTCTGTTCTGTATTACACCACGTTGTAGGTTATATTTATATTTATTAGATTACTCTGTTCTAAATCATATTTATTATTTTGATTAAGTCTATATTTATTAATGTAACAAAAAGTCACGTGCTTCTATTATGAAAGTTGCTTATCTATATTAACCTTATCTAATCTATGTTTTTAACTTACCGCCCAGCCGATACTGCATATTCTTGACACTTAATTTTGACATTTGCGATTCCTGCCTATTTCTTTCTTTTTTCCGTATTTTGTTTAATTTCCCATTGTTAATAACATTTATAAAAGTCTTTTTTAAGACTACACTTCGTTGTTTATTTTGAAATTGTAAGTAAACGTTTTTAAATTTAATATTTCTTGAGTACATATTTTTTTATTTTAGGTAAGATTCGATTTCATTATGAGCAATTCTCCAAAAATTGTTTATAGCCAAGGTCGTGAGATTATACATAATCTTTACAATTATATGAAAGAGCAGAAGGATGCTGGCCAAGATATGATTTTGCTGAACAATTTGAGCAAAATAGTGTCTGAAGCCACTAGTGTTGGGTTAACCACTGATAATTAAATTATTAAAGAAAGCAAAATGCAGCCAGTTGGAGTTAAGTTACAATTTACCTCACCAAGAAAAACCATCAAGAAAAGTAGTCCAAAGTCTTCAATAGATGAATTTGAAGAAGAAATTGTGCGCACAATTATTTATCGATTTCCGAATACACACCATAAACAAACTACAATGCAGGCTGTATTTGAAGCTTTCAAATCTGAAGGAATTAATATCTGTGGAAAAATCAATTCGTTTAGACGATTGGCGCATAAAATGGGGTTTCGTTGGAAGAAGTGTCAAAACAATCGTAAAGTCTTAATTGAAAAACCAGAAATCAGAGCAAAACGAGTCGATTTTTTACGAAAAGTACAACAATATCGATCCGAAGCAAGAAATATTATATATTGTAATGAGACTTACCTGCACAGTTCACATACTGTATCCAAGTCGTGTGACGATGGTTCAAATCAATGTTCAAAACACCATTAGTTAAAGGTACACGTTTTATTATTATACATGTTGGTTCCAAAAAGGTTTTGTTCCGAATGGATTGCTAATTTTTAAGTCTGGACTTAAAACTGGTGATTATCACGATCATAGAAATTTCTGTAAATGGTTACAAAAAAAATTATTACAAAACCTTGAACCAAACTTTGTGTTACTGGTGGATAATGCATCAGATCATAATGCGACCGGGGAACCAAATCCAACTACAGCTTAATCTACTGTAGGATTAATTTTGAAATTGACAGGCTGATGAAACCCTGTTTACAATGACTCTCACTAACTGCTTTTAAAATACGCTCAACTAATAAAAATACTCAACTCCAGTGCCCAACTTACATAAAACTTTTTAGGTTTTTTTTGATAGGAAAGCACAGCTTAAAATTAATTTTTTTTAAATATCCAACAAATTGGATGTATATGTAATAATTTTGAATACAATTGTGGCGCTGGTTTTTGTTTACATTCCACTCTTATTCAGCGAGTACTCACGTAAATGTCCGAAAATTGTTATATATCGCCATAATTACTTTACTTTCAATTCTTAATTTTAAAAATTCCCATTTCAATACTTTATTTTATTTATAAAGCTTTATTTGGTTAATGTGATGTCATTTCTCTTTGTGGAAAATCTATTCTGATTATTGTACCACAGACGTTATCTCAAACTTACAGCTTGTAATCTCTGTTACTCAAAGTTCCTATTTTTCTTACATCAGAAACCACATTTCGTACTTTACACTTTACACAGGAAACGTTTGTTTCCTGCGTCAGTTAACTAATTTCACCGAAATACCCAAAGTTGAGGTAATCCATTTCGGACCTTGCTAATACACAATTTCAGTCAGGCTATCAACACAAACGTCCCAGTCTTTGTCGCATGGCCGATAGCCTTCAAGAATCAATATATAAGCAACGGCCATTGCGAGAAGGACATGGAGTTAGTCGTTACTAGTTAGTGGAGTCAGTCAGTGGTCAGAGTCAGTGTAGAGTCAGTCCTGGTCCAGCCAGCATGGACCATACATCTCGATGTAGGGCCAGAGCTACGGTACACGTCCAACGATAGCCAAAAACCATCACGACACAATGTAAGTCAACCTTATTTTTGTAGTTGTTATACTAGATTAAGTTATGTTTATGTCCTGTCATGTTCCATTATATTTTAGTAACATTTTATTTATTATACTTGTTAATTGTTGTCGACGTGTTCTTTATTTTTTAATTGTATCAATTCGATCCTACGACCTAACTAGTCATTGTTATGTGCGGCCTCTGTAGCTAGCAGTTGCTAAACCTGAGACTACGTTCCCCTAGTAGTCAGCACGACTCAGGTCGAAAGCGTACATCACATTTGGTGGAGGCGCCGTGATTAACATATGGTGCAGGTGCCGTATTAACATTTACGCCGGCTCCTCAAGTTAACATTTGATGGAGGCGCCGTAGTTAAAGACAGTGGATGTGTCGTGTTTAAATTTTTATTTTTTTTCTATTTAACTGACTTGCATCTTAAAACAAAACGCGTTTCAAATCTTTGTTTCTATAAATATTTAGCCAATTCAGAAAGTACTTGGATTACATTTAATCGAGTTTGACAACGTAAGACAATAACAAGAATCCATATTTATAGTTATTTCACTGTCTATTTCTTATTATTTAAATTTCATTGAAATTGTTTCTTTTTACATTGATCTTATCAAGAATACAAAAAGCTACATCATTTTCTATTTTTTCTATTCAGTTTTATTCTAATACTTAACTTGTTATAAACTCTAAAACTGCATTAAAATAATGGGAAGCAGAAAACACAGTTTATAGAAACATAACTTAATTGCAGACAATACAAACCGACAGTGAAATTTTTCACCCTGCTTGTTTTTTAATATATAGTTATCATTACCAGAATTTCCTGTAACACAAACTTTTTCACCATAACCAGAGAGATAAATAAATCACCGTCAAACAAAACCACAAATTTTTATCACAGCTGATAATGGCAAAGCATACACTTTCTTACATAATGCATTCTACATTAAATCCGATCACACCCATTTATATAAATACAAAAACTTTTACTCCAGGCAAACCGATTATTTTGGATTTTTAAACGACTTTGAAGAATACGCTAATATAAATTCTTGGGATGACTCTCACAAAATTTATTATTTTTCTCGTTTTTTACTAGACCGCACAAGCGTAGATTAAAAACTTTTCCGCTCAAGACATCAGATGCCGAATGAATTACGTATAAATTATTATTATGCACTTCAAAATTTAGTTATGGATGTGACACCTACTATTTCAATTTCAGACTTTGCAGATTATTTTGCACAAGGACTTTTATCCGAAATACGGAATAATTTCATTTTATTAGTTTCCAATAGAGAAAATTACAAAGTATAGCATATACCTTGTCGGATATCCAGTCTAATTCCTTACACGATCCATTACTAAACCAAACAAATTTATTTACCTTTTTACAAAATACAATGCGGACTCATTTTTTTCAAAAAATAAACACTTTTTATAAAAATTAGCATACAGGGAATCAATATATGTATTTATAAAGAAATTCACATGATTATAGGCCACGACAGTATTTTCATTTTAATTGTAGAGCACATAATTTTAAACCACAATGTTCAACGTGTCATAAAACTGGACACTATACTTCCTCATGTAGGAAAAATAAATATCTCACTCAAGGCAGTTACATTTTTAAAAATAATTCTTTTGTAAATTTCAACTCCAGAAATAAACATTCTTATCAACAAGATGGGTATAGAATCAACCGATATAAATTCCCTTCATCTAATTTTAGACATAGCAGAGACGCGAGAACTAATACATATACTTTTTACTCTGGCAGAAATCGGAAAGGTACGGAAACGTATACATTTAATAATTATAAGAGTAGGAACTCCCAGTACATAAACTATGAACACAAAAATACTCTGTTACGTTTATTTGGTACATCCTGTTTATTTTATTTTCTGCGATAAATACGCTTTCGAATAATTCCTCAATTTGAATCTAGTTGCTTTGAAACGAAACATTTATTCGATAAATTAAATAGGTAACCTTCAATTTGTTAAACCTTCCGATAGCGTATAATTGCTTCTTATGTGTTTTCCATCTGAACATTCGTCTACCTAGTGTATTGAACTATTCTCCGATAAAACCGTGTCTTCGAGTTTAAAATCGCGTTTCGATAACACGGATGTTTGGATTTTGTATTGGCGTCATTTAAATTTATTCTGATTTTGTTTTTGCAGCCCGTGCGACAAAATATGTTCTACATTACTCGTGCTATTATTTTAAAAGCAATGCACGTTTATTGTTGTCCTGTTGTCTTGCGTGTATTTGGTGAATGTTCCCGCGCTTACCCCATCTAATACAATTCTCTTTTTAGCTTTTTTTGCTGGAGGCCACAGGCGTTTTGTCTGGGTGTAGCCCACCTGTATGCTGCCGTGTACCAATTACTGTAGTTACGATGGTAGCTACGTTGTTATGCTGACTTCTTCTTTCCAGCATTTGGCAAGTTAAGTATCTTGATGCAGAGAGGTATGTGCCTTGTATTCTATTATACAACGCGGGCTGTATTTAATGCTTAAGTTTAACACATGTACTTCATTTAAAAACCTAAATTTGCCTTCAATACTTCAAAATTTAACGTACTTGCTAGGGAGTAAATTTACATTTAAAAACTAAATTTGCATTTAATACCTAAATTTAACATACTTGCGATTGGAAAATTTTCAGCATTCATTTTCCTTTTTTTATTGAGTTTTATTACATGTTAGCCGCGAACAGCGCACTTCGTGGATCCACTATCCAATTTCTCCGTATAATATAATTGTTGGCGTTGAAATGATAACGCTTATTTTATTGCGTTCTCTTGTTTGTACCGAATAATGCATTTAATTTATTCAATTTTTTTTTATTTGTTAATAGATAATCGTGGGCCATGTACTTTATTTTTTCTTGTTTATTTTTGGTATGTAGGCGAATCCCCTCCACTCTCTGCGGTTGGTAGATAGCCTGATATCTACTTTTCTTCCGGCTACGCCTAGGTACGTAGCAACTCCTTTATTTTTAAATGCTGACGCAGACAAATTATATACAGTATAAGCATTTTACACAAATCAGGAAATTTCAGTTTTGCTTGACATTGCTTCAAGAAAATTTTTAATGACATTTCATTAAACCCACACACGAATTTAAGACTCAAAACAGCAGACAATAGGAACCTGCCAGTTTTAGGAAAATGCAATATAACCATTAATTTCGAGGGACGAAATACTGCAATACATACGTTAGTCATCAGAAACCTACCTGTACCTCTTACATTAGGATTGAAATTTTTAGAAAACAATAAAGCCATTTTGAATTTTTAAAATAGGACGATAAGTTTTGCAACCGCAAAAACTTTACAACACGTTTTGAAAAATACTTTAGTCACAGATAATTTTTTTGGAAATCAATATTATGAAAAACTCGATAATGATAAACCCATGAAGGTTCAATTAGAAGAAGATACTACCAAATCGCAATGTTGAAACTCCAATAAACGTCTTTTAATTGTATCAACTCGATCCTATGACCTAACCAGTCGATGTTATCTACGCTATCGACCTGAGTCGTGCTGACTACTAGGGGAACGTAGTCTCAGGTTTAGCAACTGCTGGCTGCAGAGGCCGCACATAACGATAACTGGTTAGATCATAGGATCGAGTTGATACCATTAAAAGAATAAAGAACACGTCGACAATAATTAACAAGTATAATAAATAAAATGTTACTTAAATATAATGGAACATGACAGGACATATACATAACTTGACTAGTATAACAACTTTAAAAAATAAGGTTGAGTTACATTGAGTCGTGATGGCTTTTGGCTATCGATGGACGTGCACCGTAGCTCTGAACCTACATCGGGGTGTATGTTCCATGCTGGCTGGACCAGGATTGACTCAACACTGACTCTGACCACTGACTGACTCCACTAACTACTAACGACTAACTCCATGTCCTTCTCGCAATGGCCGTTGCTTATATATTGATTCTTGAAGGTTATCGGCCATGCGACAAAGACTGGGAAGTTTCTGTTGATAGCCTGACCGCAAGAAATTGTGAATCAGCAAGATCCGAGCTCGATTACCTCAACTTTGGGTATTTCGGTGAAATTAGTTAACTGACGAAGGAAACAAAGGTTTTCTGTGTAAAGTATTCGTACTTTACACAGGAAACCTCTGGTTTCTGATGTAAGAAAAATAGGAACTTTGAGTAACAGAGATTCTAAGCTGCGGGTTTGAGCTAACATCGGTGATACAATATTCAGAATAGATTTTCCACAAAGGGAAATGACATCACATAACCAAATAAAGCTTGATAAATAAAATAAAACATTGAAGTGAGAATCCTTAAAATTAAGAATTGAAAGTAAGGTAATTATGGCGATATATAACAATATCAATAATTCGTTACGCCAACAATAAAATACAAAACTTGTAATGGCAGAAGATTAAAAATTTTATATCACATACAACTTTTCTTTGAGTACAAAGTTCAACCTCCCTGTGGAAAACAAATAAACCTTAGAATCTGTAATTTAAGATCCAACTAGTGCTTACGAGGTATTTACTAACTACACACTCTGCAGGCAACTGTAACTTACACAATTCCGCAAAGCACCTGCGTTTTTGGGAGTTTATAGTCACTGCAAACCGGCCATATAATATGATGGTTACGTGGATTACTTATAACCGGATTTATGTGCCTTCAGACGAAATTTACCAAAACTGTATTATTTTAGGGAAATCCCCAATTTAGAAATGTTCACACGGTCGGTGGAGTTGATAGATAGTTCATATAGTATTAGTGAATTATTTTCAAGAAGAAAGTAAATATTAAATAATTAAATAAGAATCCGGGTGTGAATTAATAGTAATTTGCGTGGATGGAAAAGTATTTTTCAAATGTAGGAATTTAGAAACTTAAGTGGTGCCAAAAGTTTAAGTTGATGATGTACCAGGAAACTGGTCTACTAAGCATTTATAATTGAAAGTATTAGAAAAGAGAATTGTGAGAGAATTTATTGAGAAGTCGTAATATAAGAATTATGTATTGTAGTGCACTTATGTAGGCTATAGTTATACAAATAACTATATTACGAGAAAGACGTGATGAGGGAATTTTTATAAAAGTAAATTATAGTATTTGGACTACCCCAATAGTCCATATATTAAAGCCAATAACCAAATATAGTTATGTGGCGACTTTAATATAAGGTCCGATCTCTAATTGGAGACTGAAGAATATCCGAACCGACTAGTGATGAACTTTTCACTAAATTAAATGGTGGTGTTTTATTTTATAAAATAGACTTACATACAGCATATTTCCAATGTAAGGGTAAGGAGAAGGATTAGGAGAAACTTACTCTCAATACCCACTTATGACTCAACAGATGTACACAGTTAATGTGCGGTTTCAGTTTACACTTGCACAATGGCAACAAAAGATAGAAAATATCTTGCAAGATATTGAAGGCATTGCCAAAATGCATTTGTAAATGTTTCGTAGATTACACGAAAGCGGCTTACGAATTAATTTAAATAAATCGTTATTATGCAAACTCATGTAGAATATTGTGGTTTTAAAATAGATGCAAAAGGTATGCATAAATGTAAGCCAAAAATTGAGCCCATGCAAAAGGTACCTGCACCAGTAGTGAGGAATGCACCGGCACACACTATCGGATGCCTCCACCTCTCACCTCACTCCACCTCCACCTCACCAAACATTACACCTCACTCTACCTCCAGCCTCACTCCACCTCACACCTCACCCCACCTTCAACCTGTCTCCACTTACCACCTCACACCTGTCATCTCACTCCACCTCACTATTTACCACCTCACACCTTCCACCTCACCACTTCCCATCTGCCACTTCATTATTTTCCACCTCACACCTCCATTTTTCCACTTTCCACTTCACACCTGTCAGCTGACCGCTTCTCACTTCACCACTTCCAACCTCACACCTCCACAGTTTCTTAGAGAATTAAAATTCAACTCATGCGGGATTCAATATCGGGTTGCCTGCATGCAAAACAGGTACTTTAACGGTTACATTATCGGATCAATCAATATTATTACTTGCACTTCTCGTGTTTTTATTGAATATACAGATACCATTTAATTTAAAGAGTACATTTAGATATAAAAAATTTCAGGATGATTGAGAAATGGCCTACAGATTCCATTTTTAGAGATTAATTTAAGAGTAGCTAACCCCAAATTCTATATAGACTTACCCCTGTATATTTTAAATAACGAGCACCATTAAGTCAAGTTCTTCTTGAAAAGGTCCCTCTAGACGTCTGCATCCGTCAACAAACGCTTTTACATTGAACAATTTGAGGTTTAACTTTTTTTTAATTAACCCAACTTTTCCTCATCGGGTATTATTTTCTGTCAATAGGACAACCACCTTAATTCTAAGAATAAAAACAACATAGTTTAATACATTAATCAATAACTATTGCGATGTTCTTTATAGATCGTGCATTGATGTGGCAACAGCTAGGAAAATCTAATTGGTGCAAAACTCTTGTCTGAGATTGGTGCACGGTATCCGACGGCGAGACCGCATAACGTAAGAAAACTAACTGACTTAGTATGGACAAACGACGTTTCTTGCACGCGGCTGTATTTTTTCACAAAATTGTTCAACTAAAATCACCTCCATATCTTTATAACAAAATTAGTTTCCGTACCGATTTACATCATTTAAATTTACGCCACAGAGGTTTTTTGAGTATACCTCGACATCGCACGGAATTATGTAAGCGTTCATTTACATATCATATGTCCAGGGTTTACAATACCACTCACATATAAAGAAATAACGGTAGGTACGTTTCAAAATAATATGATGCTATGGCTGAAACTTCAAAACTAGCCTTAAAATATATTTTATTTTTGAAATATATATATATATATATATATATATATTTTTGTTTGTTTTTAATTAGTTAATTATTTGGCTTGTGTTGCTACAGTCAGCTTATTATAACGTTGTGCTTTCTCACATAAATAGGGATATACTGTTAATTGAAACAATTGCTTAAGAAATAGCTTGCATTGCGACAGCACTGTTCACAAGATTGGAAAGTATTCAACCATAACTTAATAAGTATTATCAACAAAACGGTTTGTGAAATCTGCTATGCGATAATTCAAACGCAGTGGTAGGGTAGAGCAGGGGCTTCTACCTTCAGTGGGAAGCTATCTGACCATCATCGGTTTTCATACCTTACTATGTATATCATTTATTTACATTATTATTAATTGTCACATATGTTTTATAAAAGATAAGAAATAAAACCCTATTATTATTATTATTATTATTATAACTTTTGCTGGTGTATACGTTACAAAAAAGTAAAACTAAATTTATCAAGAAATATTATAAATTATTAAATATATAATTAGCATCCACTGTGATAACCGGGATCTAATAAGTTATGGATAGCCAAATTTCTATACATTTGCGTGAGCGATTGTTCCCCACTCGTATCTTCTATGTACTGGATGAGGCGACATTTAATAATTTCCAACACTGTCAAGTAACTTACATTGCTACAATCATTAAGCAAAAAATTGCTCACACGAATCTCTCCTTCTAATAACATTTGAACAATTCATCTTTATTTTTTGTAAAACCGTAGACGAAAATTGTGGTTAGTGTCAAGGACCTCTTGGTGCGTGGGAAAGTATGTGTACTAACATTGTCACATGGTTTGTTTACTATCAACATCTGCGTCAGGGTTTTCGCCTTTACGCATTTAAATTTTACGAATTTTTGTCTATTTTAATTATTTACAATATTTTCAGTAATATTGCTATGCCTTGGAATATATTTCAGTTTCACGCTTGTAAGCTGATGCGTCATAAAAATTAAGTTGATGTTTGTCGGATTTAGTACGTTTAACCTGAGGTTCCAATTTTTTTTAATTGCTGGTTGAGAAAGAAACAGCTACGTATTTTCATACGAATTTCAGTATTATATTTTAACTATATGATGCAATATTGTCATTGTAAACTATAAGCTATCTGAGCTTCTAGAAAATTATTCATGTAGCTTTTTACTACGGGTCCTAAACTAGCTACAATTGAAAAAGGTGATTTCCTAGTTACTGCGCTAATGTTAGAGGTTGTAGTCCGAAATTTAAAACTGAGCTTTATTAGTGGTACGAAACTTTTAGAGCAAAATTAATGAAGTTTTGACAGAAAATTTAAATATACATACAGAAATATATCACAAGTGATCGAAAACTAAAAAGGTTAAATCCCAACCGTTCCTTATGGGCGTTTCCTTCAAATTCGAAAGCCACCAAAATTACAAAAATTAAACTGCTTTTGTATTTGGTAATAATCACTCATTATTATCAGGTCTTCATTCTTGGAACTGGTTGGACGCATATCCCCATTGTTTCCTAGTCTGAACTAACCTACACAATTCCCTCAAATTTGCAGTCTGCATCTATCACTATCTGCGTGCGAAAGTCTAATTTTGATCTACCTCTACCTCTATTTTTCTATTTCTCTTTGTAATATATTCAGTACTATTTCCCAAAAATGCCTTAAAACATATCATTCCCTTCTATTTTTCCTATCTTTTTTGTTTTTCATAGACATCTTTACTCCTCTAATATTTCTATAACCTGTTTGTTATTAACGTTGTTTTTCCATGCCATCATCGTCATACATCTGAAGCACAACATTTCAGAAGGCTTCTATCTCTTTTTGTCTGTCAAACAAATAACATTCAAGAAAAACTTAAGAAAGAAAGGACTGTAATCTCTTCTCTATTACCCACGTTTGATAAGTTTGAAAGATATTTCCGTAACCATAAGTTTTCGCCAAAATTTTTCATGAGTTTCATATACAGAGTGTCTCATATACGAAGGGATAACATTGTTATACCAGAAACGGTGAGAGACAGGTTCAGTTGGATGGTAAAAAAGTTGCTTATTTTTGAGTATATTAAAATGGTTTTAAGAAATTGACATATTTCATGCCATTCTCAAGTAATATAAAGAAATACCTTATGGAGTATCATCATTAGGTCTTCAGTCCTAGAACTGGTTGGACGCGTACGCTCATTGTTTCCTATTATTAACTAACTTTAACATTTTCCTGAAGTTTGCACAGTTTGCATTTATCACTATCTATCACTGCTTCTTTTTGCTTATCTCTGCTTGCAATATATCCCGTACTATTCCCAAGAAATGCCTTAGAACGTATCCTGTCCCATTTCATTTATTATTTTTTTGTTTTCGACAGATGTCTTTATTCCTCTACTACTTCTATAACCTATTTGTTATTAACTTTGTCTGTCCATGCTACCATCTTTATACATCTGAAGCACAACATTCCAGAAGGCTCCTATCTCTTTCTGTCTGCTGTTTTTACTGATCCTATTTCATAAACGTTTTGCGTTGTGCTTCACACATACGTTTTGAACAATTTTCTTCTTGTTTTTATGTTTGTTGTCTTTGAATATAGCCACTGTTCTTTCTTGTTTGATACAGTTGGGTCCACTTCTATTGTTTTACAATTATATACCCTATTTCCCCGACATTCGGTGGTATGTGGGGGGGTTAGTTGGTATGCATATGACTACTATGTCCAAGGTCCCGGGTACAAATCCCGACGCGGTCCGCTTGACAAATGTTAGGCGAGCATTTTTCACAAAAATACGTCCTCGTTCGGATGAGAGGTAAAATGGATGGCCCGTGTGTGAGTGTCGTCACGCACTATAAAGATCCCTACTTTGCTTGCAACAGCAAGGGTTCGGGAAAATTCAAAATTTTTAGGTAAAAAAAAATCGCTTCCTGACCAATGTAGTACCTTCGGCTGGAGCATTGGAAAATCAAATGTAAGGTATTTGAAGGGGGTTAAGCTGCCTGCGGCTGCCAAGTTCCCCCAGCACTTGAGGATTAATAGTTTTTCCAATATATCCTTTCACATAATTAGTATTAGTTGAAAATATTTCACAACCAACACCGGTAGTTGTTTATATTAATCATCAGATTTAAATGCACTTATTTTTGTGTCATTGGGTTTTCCATCTTGAGACTGGTTGGCCGCGTACTTCCATTTATTATGTTCTTACCTAGCCTACAGTTCCCTGAAATTCCCACAACAGCCTATATACAGTTCGGTTCCCCTTCTATTGTTTTCTAATTATATGCCCTATTTCACCGAGATTCAGTGGCATGTGAAAAGGGTTAAGCAGCCTGTGGCTGCCAAGTACCCCCCAACCCTTGACTTTTGCCGAATTAATAGCTTTCCAGTAAATTCTTTCGCACAATTAACATTAGTTGAAAATATTGCAAGACCAATACCTGTAGTTGTTTACAATAATCATTATGTTTAAGTACAGTTATTGTTTTCAACATTAGTGTTTTCATCTTGGGATTGGTTGTATGCGTACCTCCATTGATTTCTATTCTGAGCTAGTTTACACATTTTTTTGAAATTTTCACATCCTACATGTTTCACTATCTGTGTGCAATAGTCCAACCTAGGTCTACCTCTACTTCACTTTTTTTTATCTCTGCTTCTAATATATTCCGCACTATTCCTTCATGTCTTAGTATGCGGCCTATCATTTTATCTCTCCTATTTTTTATTGTTTTCTACATATTTCTTTCTTCCCTTACCATTTCTAGTACTTATTTGTTCTTAACTTTCTTTGTCCATGGTATTTTCATCATACGTCTGTAGCACCACATTTCAAAGGCTTCTACCTTTTTCTTGTCCGCTTCTCCTACTGTCCAGGCTTCACTGTGCTCCACACATATGCTTTAAGCAATCTTTCCTTGTTTCTAGTTTGTTGTTTTTGAACACAGTAGTTGTTTTTCCTTGTAAAATATAGTACGACTTTGTGGTAATCTTTGTTTTATATCTTTTGTGCTCTTCCCAGTTTGCGTTATTTGGCTTCCTAGGTTGCAGAAATCCTTAACCTCTTATAAGTTCTCGTTACCTATTTGCACTTGAGTTTATAAAGGGAACAGCAAAATTTTTCATATATTTGTTTCTCCAGATAATAGAATATTTTGAATAAAAGATTGAAATTTGCATAAAGAAAAAAGCACCTTTATAAATCTTTGTAGTTCAGAAGCTTTAAGAAGAAAATATCTGTAAAATTTTGTATAAGTTGGGTAGTTTACAGTTTATAGTGGGACTATTCAACTATACTACTAAAGTAAAATAGTGAAATAAATCGTAAAATACATAGTACATTCTTTTGCAACCAGCAACTAAACACCAGAACTTCACATATTGAATATTAAAGTACACAAATAGCAACGTATTTTCCATTACTAGTCATCTTACGAAGGTGGATGTAAAAACATTTTCATGTATTGAAAAAACCATAATTATTATATATTACTCAAACCAACAGAAACCACTAAAATAATATAATTTGAAACGTATTGGGGCTACCAATGACGCAAAAATTAATACTAGAAAGCAACCGCGAAAGTACCTAATGTTCCCATGTACTGAATACCCTTAATTCCATCCGCAAGTCTAGTTCAAATCGTATAAACCGCATGAATATTTAAAATTAAGGTATTCCCTAATAATTATATAGATTATAACTAGGGGTGGGCGATACGGGATTTTGCGTATCGAATATCGATACATATTCTATATCGATATGTATCGATATATCGAATATCGATATATATCGATATATCGAATATCGATATATATCGATACGTATCGATACGTATCGATACGTATCGATGCGTATCGATACGTATCGATGCGTATCGATAATCGATTCGTATCGATGCATATCGATACGTATATTTACGTAGCGGTACGTATAGATATATATAGCGATTCGTATCGGAACGTTTAGATGTGTAGATTAAGTATACATATCAAGACGTAGCGATACCTATCGGTACGAATCGATACGCATCTATAAATTTTTCTACTCTTTCTTTGGAAATAAAATCACAAGATCGTTTTAAAATAATGTATTTACTGACAATTCGATTTTCACTTAAGATTGTTTGTTATCAAAATAATTCAAGTTTCAAGTTTAATATTTGTGACATAAGTATGTATATAGGGGTGGGCGATACGGGATTTTGCGTATCGAATATCGATACATATTCTATATCGAATATCGATACGTATTGATACGTATCGATACGTATCTATACGTATCGATACGTATCGATACGTATCGATGCGTATCGATACGTATCGATGCGTATCGATACATATCGATACGTATCGATACATATCGATACGTATCGATACATATCGAGTATCGATATATCGATATTTAATTTTTGCTGTATCGGGGGGTCGATACGGGGGTTGTATCAATACGTATCGATATATCGATACGCCGACCCAGCCCTAATTATAACTACTGCCATCGCATACTAGAAAAATTTATTCAACTCGCATCGATCTAAGTTCGTTGAATACAAACTTGTAGCTTCTGTCGAGAGACAAGAACGACAGACAAGCAGATGATGAAGTTTACAGAAATTTACGTAACGGTAATGTTATAAAGTCGGGCTTGCTAGTCAACAAAAGCTCTCGAACGCGAAGGTGATCACGGAATTAAATAAGTTGCTGTTGTATGGTCAAAGTGTTTGCATAGAGAATACTTTCGTCAACACCAATTGGATTGTGGATTACAGACACCCAAGTTAGTCTGTCTCTAAGCAGGATGGTCGAACCTTGTACTCGAACAATAGCTGTGAGAGATAAAATTTTAACTTTCTACCTGCTTGATGTTTTGTTGATGTGTATTTCATTGCTTACAGAATAATTCACTAATAAGTAGGACTTTTACGCTGGTGTACGCTTTATACAAGCGTAATATAACAGAAATCTGTACAACTGTATTCGCAGAAATTTACATACCAATCCAATTTGTTGGATAATTAAACTGAAACAAATTTAAGATCCTTTTTAGATATACGCGATTGGTAGTTTAGCCCATCGCCACTATGACAGTTCCTCTTGTTAGAAGTATTGGGGGGGGGGGTCATAATGCTAGACTTTCCCGTCGGGTTTTCTGAATTAGAGAGATCATTTTTCAATCTGGGGTAATATAAAAATGGGGAAAAGAGAATGGTGGTTGAGGTCGATTTGCGTATGAACTTTCCAAACAATTCTTCAATCGCAGATTATGCCCACATGGTTGGGATCCCAGTTGACTGAGTGATCTAGGTTGCTCCATTTCGCAGATGGCAGTATCCTAGCAATTCAGTACCAAAAGTTACGTGCAATTACCCCTGTAAATGTTCTATTCCCATAAGGGCAAAGAAAGCCACTTTACAACTTTTAGCCCTTCAGTGACATATTCAGAGTTGAATAAAGAGTCGATAAACTTCTTATTTTTAGGATTAAGAGATAACTGAAAACATCCCTTAAAGGATTGACACAATCCTTAGTGGTTCGGGGTAAAGTATTTTTAAAAAAATTTTGTTTTTAGCGCATTAATTAAGCATACATTAGGAAAAATAGTTACTAATATTATAGTTCAGGAGCTTTAATAATAAAATACCCGTAAAATTTTATCGAAGTTGGGCAGTTTGCAGTTTATACGGAAACATAACAGAAAGAAATGCACCAGCTAGCTTACAGAAGGGAAGGATGGATTATGTAAAAACAAATGCAATATTTTTCAAGCGGTTGATAAACTTTAATTCTTTCCCTTTTACCTGCCTGGAAAGATTTCTGAACTGTTGGTCTAATTTCAAATGTGGGCGTCAACCCACTTAGAACTGGTCTTGTCTCGCCAGACGATGAGGGGTTTACGAAACGTCTAAATGGTTATTATACATCTCATTTCTTGGTTGACGGAACCCTGTGTACACTTTCTTTTTGCTACTGATTTAAACCAAGCATAAACAATAACAAAACTTGACACTGTGTAGTTAATCTATATTAAAACCTGGATATTTCACAACCAACACACATACACTGAACTCCACTAAAAATGGCAAAATTGCGACATCTAAATTTATTTCAGTTAAATTATCCACAGAATATTTACTGAATTCCAATAATTTCTTTAAGGACAATAATCGTGACAGAGAAGTAACTTCTACCAAGTATAAAGCAGACTGGTAGTACGGGGCTAAATTAGATCGTAAATCGTCTAATTGTTGTGTTTATGATAGGGGAACAGACAATCGCGTAAATAAGGTTTGCATAATGGCTACGTACAACCCACAGGTTTCGGTAAGAGCCATGGTTCTAGAGCTTACTTTATCGGGTATGCGTTTGTTGTAATCCACGAGTAAAAATTTAGCTCTTAATAACTAGACAACGTCTTGCCAACAAGTGAGGGCATCCTGGTGTGTAGGCATGTACATTATTAGAATCCCAAAGGCAGAAAGTATCTGTTATAGCTATCTATAAAACACAGTACAGTTTCGAATTAACATCTATACAGTTTCAGCATTAGTGCTGGTTTTAGCCAACTGATGGCGCTCAATGTTCCTTTCGCGAAAGTACAGAAGATTCTTGGTGCATATAGATTGAGGTTGCTTGATGTTATGTTAGGGGTAAAACTAGTCAATTCTGACGAGACCCTAATGTAGTCGAAACCTGGTCAATTGATGTTTTCCCCTACAAAACGATCAAGTAATTGTTGTGTAATGGCTATGCAAATACCAGTTCGATTTGTATAGGTAAATACAATGTGTATTTACAGTATTAAAATATTTATATTTAAAATTTTTTAAAGAATAGTAAAGTTAAAATTTCTATCACTAAATAAAGAAAAATATATAGCTAAACTAAATTACATGTTAAAATTTAGAATTCAATTTAGAATTGTAGGATATTCTGTTAAAGAAAATTTTTTTGCTTTCCTACAGAATGTTAAGGTCTATTAAGCTGCCTGAGCCAAATTATCAGAACACATCAAAATATATATAGGAATTATTTGCTAATTATTTGCTTTTTTTGCTGATAAAACTAATTTTTTTGCTATATCTGTAAAAAAGTTACAAGTGGCTAGATAGCTTAATATTGAGCTATCTAGCCAACTAAAAAAAATACCTACACAAAATAAAATAAAAAAATTAACAATATATAAATTATTTGCTATTTTTTGCTACCATTTGCAAAAGAAAAAAAAATCAAATTTTCAAATAATAAAATAAATATCACTATCTACAAGAGTAAAGTACATTAAAGAAATGAATTGCTGGCATGACTAAAGAATACCTACGTTTTATGAATTATTTACTCCTAAAATATGCAGCTCCCGATTTTATGCTCGCGAGATTAATATAAGAAACGACAAAATATCATTCGAATTTACAAGAATAAAGTACATTAAAGAAATTAATTGTTGGCATAATTATATCATTCATATGTTTTATGAATTACTTGCGCTTTATATATGCAACTCCCAAACTTTTTGCTCGCGAAATTAAATGTTCAAACGATAATAATGGCTTTTTGTCGTGTTTTATATTAATTTCGTGAGCAAAAAATTCAGGATTTACATAATTTAAGGGCAAATAGATCAAGCTACATGATTATGAAATTATGATAGAAGCAATCAATTTTTTTAAAGCACTTTACGCTTATAGTCTCAGACTATCTTATACTATTATTATCGTTTAAACATTTAATTTAGCGAGCAAAAAATTTGGGAGTTGCATATCTAAAGAGCAAATAATCTATAAACAAGGCAAATGCTATAGTAGTGCCAGCAATTAATTTCTTTAATGTATTTTATTCTTGTAGATTGAAAGTGGCTGGATGGTTTTTTGTCGTTTTTTATATTAACTTCGCGTGCAAAAAATTGAGGATTTATATAATTTAAGAGCAAATAAATCAACCTACATGATGATGTAATTATGATAGAAGCAATTAATTTTTTTAAAGCACCTTACTCTTGTAGTCTCAGGCCAACTTACATAATTATTATCATTTGAACATCTAATTTGGCGAGCAAAAAATATGGGAGCTGCATATCTAAAAAGCAAATAATTCATAAACCATGCAAACGATATAGTTGTGCTAGCAATTAATTTCTATAATGTATTTTATTCTTGTAGGTTGGATGTGACTGGATAGTTTTTTTGTCGTTTATTATATTAATTTCGCCAGCAAAAAATTCAGGATTTACATAATTTAACATCAAATAAATCAAGCTACATGATGATGTAATTATGATAGAAGCAATTAATTTTTTAAAAGCACTATACTTTTGTAGTCCCAGACTAACTTATATTATTATTATCGTTTGAACATCTAATTTGGCGAGCAAAAAATTTGGGAGTTGCATATCTAAAGAGCAAATAATTCATAAACAATGCAAATGCTATAGTTGTGCTAGCAATTAATTTATTTAATGTATTTTATTCTTGTAGATTGAAAGTGGCTGGATGGTCTTTTGTCGTTTTTTATATTAACTTCGCGAGCAAAAAATTCAGGATTTACATAACTTAAGAGCAAATAAATCAAGCTACATGATGATGTAATTATGATAGAAGCAATTAATTTTTTAAAAGCAATTTACTCTTGTAGTCCCAGGCTAACTTAAATTATTGTTATCGTTTGAACATCTAATTTGGCGAGCAAAAAATTTGGGAGATGCATATCTAAAGGGCAAATAATTCATAAACAATGTAAACGTTATAGTTGTGCCAGCAATTAATTTCTTTAATGTATTTTATTCTTGTAGATTGGAAGTGGCTGGATAGGCTTTTGTCGTTTTTTATATTAACTTCGCAAGCAAAAAATTCAGGATTTGCATAATTTAAGAACAAATAAATCAAGCTACATGATGATGTAATTACGATTGAAGCAATTAATTTTTTAAACTCTACGTTTGTAGCCTCAGGCCAACATATATTATTATTATTATGATTTGAACATTTAATTTGGCGAGCAAAAAATTTGGGAATTGCATATATAAAGAGCAAATAATTCATAAACATTGTAAATGCTATAGTTGTGTCAGCAATTAATTTCTTTAATGTACTTTACTTTTGTAAATGTCGACATTTATTTCATTATTTGAGATAATTGATTTCTTTCGTGTGCAAATAGTAGCAAAAAATAGCAAATTATGTATGAAGTGTTAATTTTTATTTTATTTTGCGTAGGTATTTTTTTTTAATTGGCTAAATAGTTTAATATTAAGCTATTCAGTCAATCACAAAAAATACCTACACAAAATAAAATAAAAAATTAACAATTTATACATAATTTGCTATTTTTTGCTACCATTTGCGAACGAAAAAATCAATTTTCTCAAACTATAAAATAAATATCAACATGTTCTACACCAAATTAGATGTTCAAAGAATAATAATAATAATATAGGTTGGCCGGAGACTACAAGAGTAAAGTGCTTTAAAAAATTGATTGCTTCTATCTTAATTTCATAATCAAGCAGCTTGATTTATATGCTCTTAAATTATGCAAATCCTGAATTTTTTGCTCTCGAAGTTAATATAAAAAACGACAAAAACCCATTCAGCCACTTCCAATCTACAAGAATAAAATACATTAAAAAAATTAATTGCTGGCACAACTATAGCGTTTACATTGTTTATGAATTATTTGCTCTTTAGATATGCATCTCCCAAATTTTTTGCTCGCCAAATTAGATGTTCAAATGATAATAATAATATAAGTTGGCCTGAGACTACAAGCGTAGAGTTTAAAAAATTGCTTTTATCATAACTACATCATCACGTAGCTTGATTTATTTGCTCTTAAATTATGTAAATCCTGAATTTTTTGCTCGCGAAGTTAATATAAAAAACGACAAAAGACCATCCAGCCACTTCCAATCTACAAGAATAAAATACATTAAAGAAATTAATTGCTGGCACAACTATAGCGTTTACATGGTTTATGAAATATTTGCTCTTTAGATATGCACCTCTCGAATTTTTTGCTCGCCAAATTAGATGTTCAAACAATAATAATAATATAAGTTGGTCTGTGACTAGAGGAGTGAAGTGCTTTTAAAAAATTAACTGTTTCTATCATAATTACATCATCTTGTAGCTTGATTTATTTGCTCTTAAATTATGTAAATCCTGATTTTTTTGCTCGCGAAATTAATATAAAAAACGACAAAAGACCAATCATCCACTTCGAATCTACAACAATAAAATACATTAAAGAAATTAATTGCTGGCACAACTATAGCGTTTACATTGTTTATGAAATATTTGCTCTTTAGATATGCACCTCTCGAATTTTTTGCTCGCCAAATTAGGTGTTCAAACAATAATAATAATATAAGTTGGTCTGAGACTAGAAAAGTGTAGTGTTTTAAAAAAATTAATTGCTTCTATCATAATTTCATAATCATGTAGCTTGATTTATTTGCTCTTGAATTATGTAAATCCTAAATTTTTTGCTCTCTAAATTAATATTAAAAACGACAAAAGACCATCCAGCCACTTCCAATCTACAAAAATAAAATACATTAAACAAATTAATTGCTGGCACAACTATAGCGTTTACATTGTTTATGAAATATTTGCTCTTAAGATATGCACCTCTCGAATTTTTTGCTCGCCAAATTAGATGTTCAAACAATAATAATAATATAAGTTTGTCTGAGACTAGAGGAGTGAAGTGCTTTTAAAAAATTAACTGTTTCTATCATAATTACATCATCTTGTAGCTTGATTTATTTGCTCTTAAATTATGTAAATCCTGAATTTTTGCTCGCGAAATTAATATAAAAAACGACAAAAGACCAATCATCCACTTCGAATCTACAACAATAAAATACATTAAAGAAATTAATTGCTAGCACAACTATAGCGTTTACATTGTTTATGAATTATTTGCTCTTTCGATATGCAGCTCTCGAATTTTTTGCTCGCCAAATTAGATGTTCAAACGATAATAATAATATAAGTTGGCCTGGGACTACAAGAGTAAAGTGCTTTTAAAAAATTAATTGCTTCTATCATAATTTCATAATCATGTAGCTTGATTTATTTGCTCTTAAATTATGTAAATCCTTAATTTTTTGCTCACGAAATTAATATAAAAAAAGAACAAAAGGCTATTATTATCGTTTGAACATTTAATTTCGCGAGCAAAAAATTCGGGAGTTACATATCTAAAGCGCAAGTAATTCATAAAAAGTATGAATGATATAGTTATGCCAACAGTTAATTTCTTTTATGTACTTTATTCTTGTAAATTCGAAGTGGGTATATGGTATTTTGTTGTTTTTTATATTAATTTTGCGAGCAAAAAATTCGGGAGTTGCATATTTTATGAGTAAATAATTTATAAAACGTAGGTATTCTTTAGTCATGCCAGCAATTAATTTCTTTAATGTTCTTTACTCTTGTAGATATTGATATTTATTTTATTATTTAAAAATTTGATTTTTTTTCTTTTGCAAATGATAGCAAAAAATAGCAAATAATTTATATATTGGAAATTTTTTTATTTTATTTTGTGTAGTTACTTTTTTAGTTGGCCAAATAGCTTAATATTAACCTATAGCAAAAAAATTGGTTTTATCAGCAAAAAGCAAATAATTAGCAAATAATTCCTATATATATTTTGATGTGTACTGATAATTTGGCTCAGACAGATTAATAGACCTCAAGATGTTATCCTGACGGGATCTACGGCAATAAATAACTGTGCGCGCAATTCTGAGGTAGTCTATCAAATAGTGGCTACTTTTTCTTTTTTCTGAGTTAGTGCGAGTTGTTCTAAGAAAAATTTTATATTTATTTATATTTTGTATAAAAGAAAAGGAATCCATATTGTTTCCTAAATCCGGCTCTAGTTATTGTATAAATTGCTATGTACGTTGTAAAAATAAAATAGCTTTGACAAGCATAAATATGCTAAGGTACCGTCTCGGCAATTTTTATTGCTTTAGGGAAAATCGTGTGAACTCCCGCTATTGAAATGAGGAGGTTTTTTATTTTAATTGGCGTGAGACATCCGCCGTTTAAATAATTCAATCCCGCGAGGGACGAACAAGTTCTGTGACAAAGCAGTAATTACCTAAACACTTTTAATGCCGAACTTCGCGAAAGCGATTGTATTTTACGAGAGTTCTGACAAAAAAAGTTCGATTCAGTTTCTAATTTTAATGTCCAAATAGAGTATGTTTCTAAGCTTGTTATATGGTCAACAAAAATATATATATTTCCTACTACACAATAATTTTTTTTTCTTAAATTTTAACCATTCATTAGTATTACCTTTCAGGTGATCACATTAGCCCTATTCATTTTTCTGTAGTATACTAACCTCAATTCACCCTTAATTTTTAATTATCAGTTATGTAGCTATTCTATTGTTATGTGTATGGTGGTGGTGGTGGTCGTGGTGGTCGTGGTGGTGTTGATGGTTTTGGGAGCAGGGGCAGGATTGTTATAAGAAGTTCAGGGGATAGCAAGTTTAGGAAGAACTAATTGAGCTAATATAAAACTTTCGCAAACGGATAGTAAGCGTGGGAACGAAAAATTTTTATAAAATGAATCAATTGATAAAAAATCAATCGATTTTTAAGAAATATTGCATATCAGTAGCAGAAAATATCTTGATTTTCAAGCACTACTTTTTGATACTCTTTCTTAATCGAAATGCACAGAAGCATCTTTAAAAACTCTAATCAGACACAAAAATTTCTTTATCAAAAATAGAAAATGATTTTTTATTATACGTAAATAAGAAAAAATAAGTATACGTCTCTTGTTTGTGAATTTCAGTAAAAGCAAAGTGATCTTTAATTCAAAGGGTTTATGCATCACGACATACTCATATAGTCGTTAATTATGTACTCCATGTACGTATGTTGCATGTGATTGAAAACGCATTACAATCAGTCGGAGGTATCCGGTGTATTCGTAATGCAGATGTTAATTTTCTGGGAAATGGCATTATTATTTATAAATTATTGCTTAAATACTGTCTTGGATTTCTCTTATTAAAACAATGTACTTTATGAATAAATCCTACTTGACCTTTAATAACAGCTTAGAAGTTATATTTATTATACTTAACATAAACTTTACTAACTTTAAACGCTTTATTAAACTTACATGTAGATGTTTAAATCTTTATAATAGCTTCAACTTTCAAATATTACAAATTGCACTCAATGTGTTATGATGAGCATGAAATTGGCGTGAAATTGATTCTCTTCTCTTAAAACAAGAATAACAATTGGCAAACACAATTTAAAATCAACGTAGAGAAATTGCTCTCCATAAGCTTATGATTATCCCATTTCTAGATTGTTCTTAAAAATGAACTTTAAATAAAATGACAGTTAAAATTTGCAATTTGATAAATTGATAAGGCACCATTTACATCGCAACTGTCTTTTTTTAATAGACGTTTTTTCATCCACTGTCAGTACAAAGCTCAGTTAACTTATTACTAATACAAAAAATTATCGCTTGTTGATGCTACAAACTGTCCAGTCTGAAAATTTTACAAAAATGCTTAGAAGTAAAATACAAATATTCAATTTAAAACTGTAGCAAAATAAACACGTTCTCCAAGAAAATAAACCAACAAGTTGTTACGGTATTCCGTGCAGAAAGAAAAGTAAAGTAAGTGAAGAAAATAGCCCGCAACGAATACCGCAACAAAAAGAATGATCGAAAGAATGCCGTGTTAGTTAGAAAGTCGCAGAGTGGAGTAGGTCACAAAGAAAAAAAAATCCTCGAGAAAGGAATTTTAGTTACAGACATCCAATTAACAACAAAAAACATATTACTAAAAAAGGAACCAATCTACAAAAAAAACTATTTATCCAACATACCCCGGAAGATTTACATAGTACGAAAATCTTCGCAAAAATAATTAATACACCCCTTAATTACATCAAACTAATTTTAACCTCAGTCCTAATATATACATAAAACAAAATTAAACAAAACAACAAAACAATATACAGTGAATTATTTCCAACCCCTTGTATATATTACTGTGAGGTAACGCTGAAATCATGCCCCACAAATTGGGTGCCATAATACTGCGAGGTTAAGCTGGAACTCTCAAACAGATCCAATCGTGCCCCACGCTTGGGTCGCCTTAATACTGCGAGGTTAAGTCCTGGAATCTCGTGCCCCAGCGTTGGGCTTCTAAAATACTGTGTGGTTAACTCCTGGAATCTCGTGCCCCACAGCGTTGGCCTGCTAAAATACTGTGAGGTTACGCTCAAATCTTGCCTCGAGTGCTCCTGAATCGTTCTCTGAATTCAATTCTTCCTATATATTATATACATCTACAAAACTTCCTCTCATTGTCACCACAGAAACCTAAATAAAGATCAACATCAATCATGCATTCAAAAATAACTCAATTAAGCAAAATATCACACTCTATTTATCTGAAATCCAAATAACATTTTTCTAAATTTAAAATACCATCGCTTTATATACATTCATGTGTTCACTAAATTTTATAACAATCATTTTGCATATTGATAACCCCTTCAACAAATAACTTTTTATTAAAGTAAGAGGGCATTCCTCATATCTTACGTTACCCTTCGTCTTAGCATGAGCTCATTTTAAAACTTTATAGATGTACATATAAATTCTCTGTACGACCGAATATCAAAAAGCCCTCTATACCTCTTTACAACTTTTGGTTATCTGCAAATTAATGAATAATGCTCAGAAATCAATTTCGTTTTAACAGTCCTATAAATGTCTGTTCAAATAAAAATCAAATGCAATAATAATAAAACACATCAAAACAGCACAAACACTGAAAATATTCACCATGAAATGTCTTATTCTATATCCTACCTTGTAGTTGTCTTCGTACTGCGGTCTACCAACTAGCCCCTTTTAGATGATACCGTCTGGTAGGTCCTCCGTTTATCCATTAATTCCATAGTCGAATCCCCATGTGTACCATACATGCCTCTACTCCAAGAACTCTTCTTTTATAAATTTCAATCAAAATATCCAATCACCAAATTTCGTTCTTTTTATTGAAAATTAATTCTACTACCCAAACCTAGCTTTTATCCTCATCCAAACAATTTTCAAATTCCACTACTTCTCGTGCATCCAAACAAAAGTCTTTGTACTTACATCTCAACTTCACTATTTAATAATAACGCTTTATCAGCTTTTACATAAACTTTATTTAATTAGACTGCACTAATCTACTTGGAAATAAACTAACTGTATCACAGATGGAATAAAAGAGAGCGAGACCCCTCTATGTTACTGATTATATAATGCAAAGTGCCCCCCCCCCCCTGTTTACAAAAAAGCACGTATACTTGTTTAACCGATACTTTATTTTCCCCGAAAAACACCAACGACCGTCGATTTCTCATAATTTTAATAATTTAACATAACAGTACGTGGTAATCCATTTAAAACCGTTAACTGTCGTTTCAAATTCTTCAGATTAGCCTCTACTCCTCCTTGATACACGCCTTCAACTTCAAGCAAACATCCTTTATCTTCCTTGTACATATCGCTTTATCGCACACATATGCCTCTACCACCTGAATTTTTAGTTCTTCTCGTTTAATTTTCATCAATCATCTTGCTTGGCTCCATTTGCCACCTTTTTGAGCGACGCGTGCTTGCTTACAACTATCCTTGAAATTATCAATTTTTGATTTCCTTCTTCTGGATATACTTTGTTTCTCTCTTGTACTCATAGCCTTTTATTCTGTCTTGGTCTTTTCATTGCTCCTTCCGACTCCATATCCAAGATTAAAAATCAATATTTTAACTAACGTATACTGTGTTCACACCAATTCTGTGTGGTTTTGTTTACGCTTTGGCTGCTTTAATTCCAACGGTTGTTCTTTCCAATAAGCTATTAAGTTTGTTTGTAGCAACTCTACTAAAAAATATCTCTCCCCTTGTTATTTGAAACGTGTTGGTTTTTACGTTTGAAACCTAGAAATCGTTATTTTTAACATGCTCAACGCTTTTAAAACTGTTCCAAATTATTATTTCTTATTCTCTTTATTTACATACATCTAATTAAAATAAATTACTCCTACATTAATCACGCGTTAAACTAAATCGATTTTCTTCCCCTATTATCCACTATTTAAGATAGAAAATAATTGTTGAAAATCTTTTAACTAAATAAATTTATATTACTGTATTCAATATATCCAATATATATATATATATATATATATATATATATATATATATATATATATATATACTTACAAAGTGTTCACAAGCACTAAACAAATGTAGAATAACTAATGTAATAGTAGACAGCTTATATTCTACAATTTTTAATAAGAAGTTTCCATATACCTATATAGTGTCCACAAGCACTATATAAATACCAAAATAAATTATGTAATAGTAGACAACAGCAATAAAAGTAAAAAAGAATTATCTACCAGCCAAAATGCATTTCGCAGCAGCTGTATAAAAAAATTATCAGGTAATAACGTCACACCTAGACAATAATATAATTCTAAATTTTTTTATATAGAAAATTTTATGGACAGTCAATGCTGGTCTTATTTAATAATTCATACTTAATCAATAATGGCTATTGCATTAGGGTATTCCAACGATTTGGAAAAGATAAATTTTTACAACAAAACATCTGTAAGTTGTGCGATGAGTAACCTTAAAAAGAAACTTAAAAAAAAAGATCCAGACCCAATTTTCCATGTAGGAAATCATCAAACTGATGCCGAGAACAAACAACAAGTTTTATAGTTTGGCATGGCGTTCCTGTTTTTATAGCTTGTCAAAGCGCGGTCCTGAAGGTGCTGGTAATGTACGGTTAGAGCAGAACAACTATTTATAGTCGATATCTGCTGGATTACATTTTACATTAGTAGTAACTCTAAATAAAGCAAATTTCATTTTGGTACCGCTTGACTGAATATGAAAATATCATTACACTAATTTACTTTTCTTTAATCAAAATGTGTTAAGTGTTCACTTCTAGGTTTTAAAATTGCGATCTTATTAAAGGAGATAGCATATTTCTAATTTTACACAAACGAAACTAACTATTTCTTAAAAAGGAATCATCTCAGATATATGCCGTACAACCACCTGATAGTTTCATTCTCAAAAACGAAACTACCATCGATATTGGAAAACCCAATTAACGTCTGATGTCGTACAACAACCGCTCGTAGCGTTCTCGAACACGAATGTATATCAACGTGTCTACAACGAAATAAGAAATATGTACAACCAACTTTGTTAAAGTATAAAGACGAGTGGGATGAGTTGCTTAATCTTTAGCACAAAATTATAGAAATTCAACATATCAATTAATAATGCCGTGTTAATATAATCGAGCCAGAATTAATCTTGTAATAAAACACGTACATACCTCGTTGTAATATTCCGGAAAACAATGTTTTGATAATCGAATACCACAATAAACGGTATGCCAAAATAAAATAGATTGTAGTACTTTAATTTATAACTATATATCCTAATAAAATCCAAAAAGGCGATGAATAAGTTATCGTTTAATTTGAGAAGGCGGTTGAAATTGCTAATGAATGCCCAAATGACTATGAAAAGAGAGTAAGAACTGTAAAATTTTATCACGAAGAACGAAAATATTCGCGTGCAAGAACAGAACGTAAGAAATTCCCAGACTAGCAAAATTAAAACGCAAGGATAGGAAGCAGAAGGAGAGGCCAAACAATACACCATCAATCTACCACAAGAAAATTCGTTTCAGAACGCAAAAAGAAAAAATAAAAAAAATGCATCTGGCTCGAAGAACCAATATATCGCACCATGCAAAAAATAGAGGATGATAAAAGGATATGGTACCAATCAACAAGGACAACGGACTAAGCTTCAAAGTATATTCAGGGACCTAAAAAATGCTGAATAGAACAATTAAGGTACTTCAAGCTGTGGTAACAAAGAATCGTATCAAACGAACAACCAAAAAAATGAATAACTAACTAGGCCGATAAGTCGACTTAATCGTAATTTCCGAAGAAAAAAGGAAGGTCTAGAAAGTACATACCACAGGAAGTGGATCGAAAAATTTAATCAAGTCAGAAAAAGAACTAACAGCAAGTAAACCAGCCAAAAAAGAAGAGGATGTGGAGCAAAGGAATCGAAAAAGCAAAACTAAAATTAAAAAAAAAACTAAAGAAGCAGCACAAGATCCGAAAGAAGAAGACAAAACCAAATATTAGGAAACAACAACCAGAAATATGTGTGTATGTGAGTACAGAGTGTGTGTATGTGTGCGCGGGTGTGTGTGGAGTGAGTGGCGTGTGTAGACCACCAGTCAGCATCTGTTCACCTTAGACATAACAAATATTACCAACATCAGTAACCAAATTATCTCTGTTTAAGTTTTCTGTCAGCAACCACAATCCAAATCTCTCGTTTGTCACTTCATTCCCAAGTCGTTGAGGAACGTTAATCACTTTGGAGGAGTTCATGTATACCGTTGTAGCTACTGCCAAATACTAAATTACTTAAATATGCGCCCTTATACACACTTTACAATGAAAGCCGACGGCTGCCGATAACACCCAAACAAACTTAATGAGCAGGAGGAAAACTAAAATAAGAGGTATATCCGAAAGAGCACAAGCGCATATTTGAAAAGCTACGGCACGCGTACTTTTTAGAATCAAACGAAAGAACACCTCCAAAGTCGGAGACCCCCAGGAGTGCGGCTCACCTCAGTCCCGGCGCGTACCGCTGTATGACGCGGCGACATAAACAGTAATCTCCCAAGTTATACCGAATACGTAGATACATTTCAGAAGTCAATTTGACATCTTACAACCAACTAGATAGTCTTTTAATGAACAATACACATTTTATGCCATATAACAATTTTTAACAATGTACACACACACGCACACACACACAGACACACACACACACACACACACACACACACACATATATATATATATATATATATATATATATATATTTGTGGTTTTTGAAGGTTAAACCGCTTTAATAAATCATTTGATATATTTAGGTAGTAATTCAGTATCTAGAAACCAGCATATGGAAGTAGAAACACTTTGCAAGTTATTTTTAGGGTAAAATTTAATAATTTTCTGAAAAGTTTCTGTAATTCAAAAGTTAGTTTCGCTAATTTTTCGTTGTAATGTAAACGTTCGAGAAGTATAGCAAGGGTAATATAGCATTTCAAAGGTCAGACTGTAAATAGAATATGTATTTAAATCGTAGTTCATAAGTGTAGAGATAATCTGTAAAAGTTTTTACATTATCGATTTTATAGTTAGCTTTAGGAGGGAGTTATACAAAGAAAGAATAGTGTATCATAAACAGTATATTATTTGTTAAATTGTAGCAATTAAGTGTAGATAGTCAAAAGCTTGTAGCTTCTTTCTAAATAGCAGTTACATTATTTGTTAAACATGTTGTGAAAAGAAATAGTTTCCTAATAAAACAAATGTGACTGTTGAAAGTTTTCTAACAATTTTAATGAAGAGCGTTAAAGATAAGACACAAATAACAAAGCAGTTCTCTGAAGGGTGGCAGGTGGCGCCGGTTAACAGAAATCTATTGTTTGTAAGGAATGGGTAATGGTGAAATGGATACTATACAGGTGTTAACACAGCAAAGAGGGATTATTGGGTTTAGAGTATAGATAGAAAGAGGCAAGAGATATTGTATATTAGGTGTTTGTTTAGACATCGTAGAGTGGGGCATTTTGGTCGATCAGAAATACAAGTTGTTAAAGAAAATAGAGAGGGACTATTTTAGGTAGTATGAGTGAAAGAAAGAGAGATGGATTGTGGGGTTCGTTAAGATTGGGGTTTAGGCAAGGCAGTGAAATGAAAACAAATTGGTGGTTAGACGAAGCAAGGTATAGGAGATTGAGTGCTTATGTTAGAGCTAGATAGATAGAACAGTAGAGGCGTGTATAACGATAACTTTGGCCAGCAGGAATTAGTTTTTAAAGAATGTCGAGACGGTTGCAGCAGATAGAGAGAATTTCTTAGATTTTGATGGCAGTTGATGTTTGTATACTAATTTTCGGGGAAATAAAAGACGGTTGAAAGTGTTTGTGTGTGTGTGTGTGTGTGTATTGTACAAAATTTAAAAAATTGGCAGATTTTAGGGGAACTGAAAAGTGTATATAAGCATTGGGAGTTGATAGTGGGGCTCTTTCTCTAACATTTTACGTCCTTTGTAGTGAATTAGCTTACAGCTAGAAGTCAACTTTGTAATATACAACCAATATGAGTTGGTATTGAGGTGCAACAAGCTATCAGTAAAGTAATTTATACATGTTTTAAAGTACGATACTAGTGAAGAAGTAAGTACAGACTGCTTGATATTATGTAGTTGTATGGAGAGTGTGAAAATTGCTCCAAAATGAAGTAGAAGTCTGTGGCCGAGTGATTTGGTTGCGTACTAAAGACAAACGGATTCAGTAGCAAAATTGGGGGTGTTTGAATGTGCCGTCATACTGGTTGATGGGAGAACACAATAGCAGTGTGCAGTTACGGCTGGTGCAATTCAGAGTTGGGCCGTTCCGAAGGCGTAGTCATTGATGAAAGGCAACAGTTGTTGATGGAGATAGCAGATTTATGGTTTATGATAAAATCCAGGTAACTTATGTTGTTTTAAATTGTTTTGTGCATAACTGGTGTAATGACTTTTGATGATTTCTTGGTATTTTACTATGAACTAAACGGACAATATTTTTTTGAATTATTAATTGAACTCTCTTGATAAATTAATTTATTATTTTATTTGTGTGGGAAACTATGTGTATAAAATTTTGATATTCAACATACTTATTTATGTACAAAGTAAAAGGGACTATTTGGTAATTTATTGTGCAGAAATTTGCACAAGTGATTATGGTTACTATGAGCTCGTATTAATCCAGGGGTAACGTAAGGTTGATGGTAAAGCCCTGTTGCTTTATTTGGATAATAATTAATCTGGGAATTACATGAGCTAGAAATGTTTTATTTTTGAGAAGAGAAATGTAATGTAAGATAATTAATATGTGAATAAGGAGTTGTTGCTGAGGTTTGATGTTTTATGAATCTGTAAACAAATCTAGGTGAGTTGCCGTAGAAGCGTTTATATTTTTTTAGTAGAGTGGTGAGCTTTATTTTTCAGAAGAGCAGCCGTGGCATATTTTAGCAGAGGAGATTTCAATAAATTTATGAGGTGTGAAGGCGACTTTAGTAGAGATAACTTGAGAGACTTTGCAGCAATTTTGACGACCCAACAGTGGGACTCGAGTCTAGTACCAAGTAAAGAAATTATGGCACCCAAATTGTGGCGCTCGTACAAGAATTTGCGGAATTTATGGCGCCCAATCGTGGGGCTCGTTCAGAGAACCTGCAGGAATTTATGGCGACCCGAACGTGAGGCTCGAATTCACATAAATTTAATTTATTTCATGAAACTGGCAACCCGTAATTAGGGGTAGATTGTGTTACAGATTTGTTTCTTATTTTTGTTGTGTATGTGAGTGTGGGGTTGCAAACGTATGTTGAGAAAAAAGTGGTTGAGGAGTCAGGGAGTTGAGATTGGAAGTAGTGATAGTGCTTTGTTTGATAAACCAGAACTGGAAATGGAAGCAAAAGCAGGAGGTAGTAAGGATCAGTCAAAGACCGAATCGGGAAACCAGGAGAATGAATTAATTATGAGAATGTTAGAGGAAATGCGACCAGGTAGGGAAGAATCGAACAGGAAATTAGAGCAAATGACGGAAACGTTGAGTGTGAAAATGGAAAAGTCAACGAAGGAATTGAGTGATTTTAAACAAAGTCTAAATGTGAAATTGGAGGAGGTTGAAACGCGAGTAAAACGGAATGAAGGCAGCATAGTAGGCACTAGGCAAGAAATACGTCAACTGAAAATTGAAGTAAGGATCTTTGTGAGGAGGAAATCAATAGCAAAATTACCGAAGTAAGCGACTCATGTAGGGATTAATTAGGAAAATTTGAGAGAGAAGTGAGCGGTATTAAACAAAACATGACAGGTTTAACGGAGGGTGGACCTAGATATTTTTCAAATAATTTATTCCTAGACCAGCAGATAAAATTCTATGGGGATAATCGGGTAAACCCAGAAATTTTTATCAATAGTGTTAGGACGTTAGTGAGTAATTTATATGATGAGCAGGCGAAATTGAACATTGTAAAAGCATTATTAAAAGACAATGCTGAGGCATGGTATAATTTAGTAGGACAAGACATCGAGTCATATGTGGACTACGAGGAGAATTTATAAAATATTATTAGGATGATCATAAACAAGACCAAGTGAGGGATGACTTAATTACGGGGAAGTATAAAGGGGCAGGATCTAGAGAGCAGTATGCTATCAGGAAATACAGTATAGCGAAACAGTTAAGTCCATCGCTAACAGATAGGCAAATTATCAAATATCTATCTCGGCATTTTGAATTAGAAATTAAACAACACGTAGCTTTACAGAACATTACTGAACGAGAAACATTTTTTGAATACCTACAAAGACACGGTGATGTAAGTACGGGGAGAACTAGAGAACCAAGGGACAGAAATGTAAATGAGATTAGATTTGACTATAGGGGGCAAAAATTTTAATAATAGACGGGGTACGAACTTTAACAGAAATTTAAGAAACAACTGGGAGCCTAGTGCAAATTTTTACCGAAGTCGCAGTAGCACGAGAAACATACAGGTACATGAAAAATTATGTTACAAAAAAATTGACCAATCATATAAGTAACAACCCGAGATTTGTTATCCCTAAAGTCATTATGGTATTTTATGTCCGTCACATATTTTTGATGTATTACCCTGTATACATATAATCGGCTTAGGGAAATGCGCAATTAAGAAAAATAAATAATTTGATGCAGATAGATATTTAGGATATTCTTTACTCTAGTGGATCACAATATTTTAAATTAAATATTTAGGGAGATAAATGAATATAGACCAATTTAAGGTAGTAATGGACAAAGATGCGTAAAGTTTTGAAAGCCTATTTAGCTAATTAATAAATCAAGCTAATTGGACAAATATAATTATTCGAACATGACTACGTGATTAAATTGTGCATTTCATGCGGTCTTTTAATTTTAAATTGAACCACAAAACCAAAAAATTAATCTTGAAACGAAATGTCCGCGCTCTTACTTTAAAAATTACTGGAAATTAATGAATCAGCAACAATCCACTTTTTAATGGTATTATAAATTTCTTCTTCCAACAGTAACTAAACCTTCTTTTTCAGCTAAGATTTTGTCTACCTCTATAAATTACCAAACATTTAGACGCTCTGTTACTTAAGAGTTACCGCTTTTGCTGCATTTTAAATGTTATTCTTAACCATTCCGTACGAGCAACCATTTTTTTTTATTTCCTTAGTCTTCAAGTATGATAAAAGCTATCGAATATGCTGTATACAAAAGCAACGACGAAGAACTGGCTAGTGGGGACCGTCTTCAAGTGGGGAACTCTTGGAGGGGACCGTTATGTAGGTCTCTGGGTCCATCATCAGTGGGTGGCGATCAGTTTGTTCGTGCATTTTAGATAATGTTAGCGTGCAGAAGTCAAAGACTTCCGCCTTCGAAGGTCGTAACTATAAGACCCTGAAATTATACACGCATTAAACTTCATTAGTGAATACAATTTAAACAAGCATAGCAGTGTCAATTACCGCTATCGTAGTTTAAGACAGTTTCATCAAGCCATCACACTATAATAGCCTTCTGCCAGTTAATGCAGTACCACTACAAAGAACAATAACCGAAATACCACAATTTCCACCGATTTAAATTTATTACACTTGAAACCATTTACAACAATCGAACGTCTTTAATTTAGAGTGAGTTCCAGAAACGATTTACCAAATATGGACGCCAATAATTGGGCTTCCGTTAAGGTGCGTTGTGGAAGACGAGTGACTCGAAAATAGGAGGAATATTTTAGTGCAAGTTTTATATTTTTGAGTCGGCGACCTTCACTCCTATTCCGGTTTGCAAATGTCTAAGATCGTGTGTTAACCGCTAAAGATTAAATTCTACCGCTATCTTCAACTTGTATTTTCAATAGAATTTCTGTTGTTTGGAATATCTAATTTTATACTTATAAAATTCCTGCAAATCAAACACAAGACATTGTTTATTTGAACTAACTACTACTTAAAGAAGATTAAAGTAGTGTCAAAAGCGTAAGTCAACATTGATTGTTCAAGTGTATGTACACAATTGACTGCAAGTTAAGTGTCGTGTCAATATTTAGAAAAATTGTGGCATCTTCTATTTGATTATGGTATTGCATGCTATTGGGATTCCTATCTAATCTAGCATTCAAGTCTCTAGATTGAGTAAACTGAAATGGTCATTGATGCACTATTTTATTGATTATAATAACAAACAAGGGTTAGGTGAAATAAACGTGAACAGTGAACAAATAAATTATTAATTATACAAAGAATTTGGAGTGTTATAGTGCCAAAAGTCGCGTACGAGAATTGCCAGTTATTTGTAAGTAATTCATTCATTTTGTTGTAGTTTTTTGCAAAGTTAATTTGTATTTGGATGCTTTATTTGCAGGAACGTATTACAGGCCTTGCCGTGTCCCTATAAACCGAAAAGGTACTCTTCAGAAATTTATTTAAATAGTTGTTGTTGACATTTGTTCTGTTTACGTTTCCACTTCAACATCCAACCAAAATCAGAATTTCTCAAAACATAGTATTAGAATCTGACCCCATATTTGTTCTTTTTCCCAAAATAGGTGCTTATAACAAAACTTGACTTAAATTCTGTTAGTGTTTAATATAAAACGGACTTCGAATTAACGGTTCTGTTCCATGCCATCGCCCATAAAAAGCTTTTGTCTGGAACTTCCACTTAAGGAAAAAATTATGGGTTTTATGATTCACTAATAGCTAAATAATAATAAGCTTAAATAGTTAATGGAACTATAATTATTTGTTCCAATTATCTGTAAGGAAATGGCTTTCTTCAGTTTACAACTGTTAATTTTCAATAAATGAGTTTATCCGTGGGCAGAGCAGGTCATCTAGGTTAGTAAATTTGGTGTGCATCCTATGCAGAAAAACCAATCTTTAAAGATTCGAATACAGTGCTTCTCAACCTTTTCTTTTGTTGCGGTACACTTTTAACAATTTCAAAATTTGGCGGCACCCTAACAATAAAATAAGTTTAAAAGTAAGTATAAAAGTACCTACAAAATAATGTTTTTTTGTTTGTATTTCTAAAATTTGACGGCACACTTCACGAATTTGGCGGCACACAAAAGTGCCGCGGCACTGGTTGAGAATCACTGTTGTAATAGATCACTTGCTTGCGCTATAAATAGTCCAACTACTTCTGCGTTGGAAAATTTGAACTTCCTGCACATAAAACGCAGCGACGTATTTTACATACAAAAGTAGTTTGAACGTGAGGCTTTTCTTTATTAAAAACCAAGATCAAATAGACTCTAATTGACGAGTAAATTATTAGAGAATATATGACAATTTCTGCAGCAATTTTCAAAGTTTGTGCTAGATCACCGAAATAGAACTTTTCTAACCAAAATGATGCTAACATTGTGTGCTAGTTTGTGCAGCATCTATAGAGTGCAGGGTTGTCAAAATTTCAACTACTGGGGCAAATACTTTTCGTCTAACTGTATAGTACTTTTCTTTGTATTTAAGAATAAAATTTTTATTAATCTTCATGTGCCATTGTAAAAAGTCACTATAGACTTTACAATTATTGAAAATGGGGTTGCATAATATAATTATTGAACTAGTCTGTATTTTCTTTACCCAAATTACCACCCGGTCGTGTTACATGAGCCAGGTTTATAAGGTAATATGACTCTATAAAGTATGCATTTGCCTAAATGATTCGTATCTAAACTTGATTAACTGCAATTTTTCTGAAACGTTATGTTTAGTGAAAAGGATAAAGTAAAATATTAGCTTGAAACATACACAGGACAAATTCAACACAACAAAAAAATTGCAAAGATATTATCAACTTCAAGCTGTACGCATCCTTAGAGCTGAGACTATCGAGCATGTTCTATAAAATAAGTTAGAGTATTGGAGTTCCTCGCTACTGTCGAGGGTAAGCTTCACAACATACACTACAATACCAAATACACACATAGTCCGAAGTATTTTGATTTACAGTTCATGAAAATTTTTAAGTAAAACAAACTTGATTTAACATCAAATAGGTTCTCAGAGTCTCGCTAAACCTCCCAGTCTAAATATTTTTTACAAATCGTTAGGGTATACTATCCCACAATTAGTCATTTTTCGTAAAACGCAAACCATTTTGAAACTTTTACAATAATATATAAAAAATCCATATAAACAGTATCAGTGAAATATGAACGCGCACATGAATGCTCGTAGGGACACCAACCGCGTGTTTTGATACAAAAATTTCTTTTTATAGAAAACTTCCTGAGTCATTAACTGTGTACCATGTAGTATATACATTGAACCAGCAGGTGGCCAACAGTGAACGATGGTGTAGAGATTTGGGAATCAAACACCAACTGCTCTCCTACGTTTGGCAAATCTTCTTCTTCAGGCTCTTCATCTGTGGTAGTGCCCTCACTTACTAAAACTACGTACTACTGTCTTTGTTTCTTTCTTTAAAACCTTTTTTATTTCCAATCGTTTTCTTTTAGCCTTCTTTTCCATTATAATTTCGTACTTTTCTGGAGTGTCGGTCACAGTTAAGCTTCTGTCCTTTCGTCTAGTGCCTTTAACGGTGGTCAAAAATTTGGTGGAGTTATGAAGTGTTCTTGATATGTTTTCTGTGGTTCTTTTTCCGATTGTTCAACCATATTTGACGCATTTGCTTGGGGTTAGATATTTTCTCTATTTGCAGTATCACAGGTCTCATCAATGATTTTGTCGAGAGTGGCTGGTTTATTAGCAGTGATATAATTTAAATTTCTTTTTTCCGCAAGAGAACGATTAGTAGCCAAGCTGAGCAAGAAATCGATATCTTTGAAATCGATCGATCAAATGGTGTTTTCCGGGAAGAATTTCCGATTGCCACGGGCGCCATGACTTTTTGATACGCTACACCAATAAAAGCACCCACATCGTATATAGTTACTGGATGACAAGAGTGACTCATCATTTATGAATCCATGTTTGCATTGTAAGAAGTTTTGAAAAGCTTGAATAAATCGACACCAATGGACTTTTTCTTATGAAACAAATGCGATGGTAATGTGAGAATTCTAATCCCGTTGGATTTTACCAGCAACAATGACTGTATAGACAAATGGGAGTCGTGATTATCAAAAATTAAGAGCGATGGATTATTTGTCGATGATCAAGTATTTTTTATAAAACATTTCATGCTCTCTAGAAATAGTTCGGAATTTATCCATCCACTCGGTGCTGCCAAAAAAAGGGTACCCGAAGCTATGCCTTTCATCACGTACTTTTGAAATTCTTTCGGGAAAAACTATGACCGATAGCAGTGCCTGACTACCGGCACAAACTATTGCACGTGTTGTTGATAAAGTACCCTTTTCACCACTAGTCACTTCCGAAAGACATTTCATGCTTTTTGATGCCATTACTTTAACTGGTGTTTGAAGAGTAGCTGCGGCTGTTTCGTCCAAATTATAAATACGTGTTCCGTTGGAAAAATTGGGATTACGTTTTAGAACGACTTTTAGATGTTGAGGTATGTATATAAGTTTGGGCGATTAAAACCTGAAGCTCGGCCTAAGCTGCAACTCTCTGTATCTCTAGGAGTCAACTCAGGGTGCCGCTTGCGAAAAGATCCAAGCCACTCAACAACGGCAATTTAACCAGGTTTTCAAGATTCAAGGATTTGCAGTTTATTTATAGCGATGATCTTATATGCCAATTTTCAACAATCTATATTAGTTAGCTCGTGGGAGATATATGCACACTCTTTAAGGTACGCTATTATTGTTTTTTCTTGCTCCAAATTAAAGATTTGAATGACACTGTAGTTAGGCGTTAATAGAACAGTTTCTCCATCTCTAAAATTTTTTGCTTAAGCGCAATATCTCCTTAACGTTGCGTAACCAGCTTTTTTAAGTTTAGCTGCAATTTTTAAACTTTCGCCGCTTTCGGCAAACTCAAAAACAGCTTTCATTTGGTACTTCGTATGGTACCTTATTTTACGCGACTTTTTTGTGTTGCTCATAACTGAGTCAAACCTTATAACAAACAATAAGTAGCAATATGTAATTGAAAGTTGGTATATGTTATTATATAAATCGTGGATAGTACACAATAAACCTTGCGTAGTACACAGTGAGCCATGGTTCGTTCACTGTGTATCTACACGTTCTGGTTTACTATTAACTTTAAAAATTATGAACTACGCACAAATTGCATACAGTATTTTACAAATAGGCACAAAAATAACAAAAACTTAAAAAGTTGAACGTTAGCGTTTTTAACCAGTCGTACATTCTTATGCTTTCCTCTAAAGCATAAAATGACCGGATACAATTGGGTTGTTCGATTAGCATTTGCTAGCACAATTGATGCGTTTGTTCTTCCTTTGACAAATTTGAATTTCTCTTGTAAGGTTCTATTTCTTTATTGATATGAAAATATTTAGCTCCTGACGAGGTTCTGAATTTATTAAAAGTGCAAGTCTAAGTCCAATGGACTTTTAGCCCTTCTCATGCGCCAAATTTTGTTGGAATTTGGGAATCTGGTGTAAAATCGGATTTGTACGTACTCTTGGAAAACAACCTGAAAGTTTTGAAGAGTTTGCTACAATGTCTACCCCTGTATGCCTCCCTTCCTCCAATTCGAACGAGAATATAGATTTTTTCTTACTCCATGTCACTTTTTGATTAGCGGCTCCATTCGAAGTCTTCTAGAGATTAGTTTAAATGATTCTCTTAACATGCGTTCTCGCTGCCATTGTCTTTGTAAGTTTGTCAGGTTATTTTGGCGACGTTGGTCAAATGGGTTTTCACGTAGCCTCGCTCTACCAAACAAATTGAATCGCTCTTCGACTTGTTTAAACGTTGGGAATTTAGTTTATATCACGGGAATGAACGCCATCGTATTATGAAATTGCTTACCGGCCGTAACGATATTGTGTGAATGACTTTGATTAACACCACTAGCGAATTTTCTTATTCGTCCGATGAACTAACTTCTCCCTCTCCCTATTATTTAGATTTTATATTTTTTTATTTCCTTTCCTTTCGTTTTCTTTCATTACAGACTATGCTACTAGAAATATTTTTTTATTGGTTGTGACAATACATTCGTTTTACCTTGAAATTTTAGACAAAATATCTTTTTTTAGGGTGTCTCTAGCTTTACTCAACTGGCCAGTCTTTTCTATTACTGCGCTCGTATTTCTTACAGCTGTTGCTAATCGCTGATGTACTCCTTGTGATTAGAATGCAGTTCTTCTTCCATCAATCACTCAACCAGCCTACGCACCATTTTGTACTATCTGATCACCATATTTAATCAACTTACTGAAAAGTCATAAATTCTTAGAACTTTTCGTAACTTAAAAATGTTTTTTGGTCTTGGTATTTTACACGCGGTTACTTCATACAAGTCTACTATAATGGTTCAGGGAAACAAAATATTTTTGAATACTTTACAACTTGCCTGCTACCTTTTGCTTTAACGAGAACTATGCCTCTCACATCTTTTATTGTCTTATTTGTTAGTTGTTTATCAAAATTCTCAAACTGTTAATTAGCAACGCCTAGTTCCTTTTTATTTAATGTCCTGTTCTGTGTAATTACTCTGCACCTATTTCCGTCTGAAATGTATGATGTATTTATTTCTTTTTTCAACTCTATATTTTTTCTATTTTCCTCAATTGCCACACATGTAAATACTGTTCTTTTTTACATTACAAATAGTATTTCCTGAGTTATCTATTTTTTTTTTAATATATCTTTTAGTCCCTAGTACAACTTCTGATTTGTTAATACTACTAGTGTTAATACTGCCAGTTTTTTCTGTGAGTGGCAAACTTGAACTAATTCTACTGTCCACCGTGTATTTATATTTCCGCCTGATATTATGGTTGTTTATTTTAGCTGTCTCTAATTTGTGCAAACGTTTACTGTTATTTAACTTTTTTAACTTGAAATCATGTTGCAACTGCTAAATGTGGACGCTATGTATATTTGTACCTAGAAAACGTTTTCATTCTTTTCGAGTCTTTCCTTAACTAATTCATAATCTATATAAAATCTAACTATATTATATATGCACAACATTCCTTTATAATTTTTTAACATGTTATTGTACAGTTGATTTATCCTTAGTACAAAATCCAATTAGCCTCGCCTCTTTTATTTCTTTCTTTTAATTTATTTTTGTGGTGCCCAACAACTAGATTGAAACTTTTAATTTTTGTAATGTTTCTCACAGTTTTTGAATTTGGCGATTCCTTCTTTCCAGCTAATTATCGCATGATCTGATGCACGTATATCAAAGCCACCACAATGTTTATTATTTTGATGCTAAACCTGACTGCTGTTATGCTATCACTAGTAGTAGTAGCAAATTTTGGGAGAGAGCAAAGGTAATGCAGCAAATAGACCTTATGACCATTTTTACTAATCCCTATGAACTCCCTTCCCTAAATACCCACTATCAGGTTCTTCTATCTCAGCCCCATTCTGCTTTCCTGTTGCAAGCGTGTCAGTGTCTATAACGAAATCCAGCACGTCTGGCCAGGGAAAGGAGATCAACTCCTCCGCCACCATTCTGCATGAGCCCAGAACCCTATGAATTATTCGCATAACCCCCCCCCCCCAATCCCTATGTAGTTGACAATAGTTTCCTCCCGCCTTACACAGTGTAGGCACCTAAACTATGTTTTGATACTCAGCAGGGTCAGGTGACTCAGTAACCAGCAATGGCCATTGAGGATTCCCACCAATACGTTGAGTGTTTTCCTATCTTTATGTAACAATAATGCCATTCTTGACTCATCTGACCCGGTTATCATTATTTTTGACTGACCACAGTTCCCTCCTATTTTCCACTGCCATTTTCACCTCATCCGCACCCATAATTTTAATTTGGACGCCATCGATTTCCTCGTTATGCCATGCATGGTTAAGGCTCTGAATAAGGGATTCCTGCCCCTACTTTGCTAACGAATCGGCTTCCTCGTTTCTACGCACACCGTGGTGATGTGGGATCTAGAACACTAAACTCTTTTCCGTCGCTAATTCCACCAATGCGTCTCCGCATTCCTGAACCAGTGGACATCTGATCCTGAGTGAGCAGAATGCTTGGAGTGCTACTAGACTATCTGAATAAATAATAGTTTTCGCTTTTCTACCTCTCATTTGTCGTAGCCTTCAGACACTTTTAATATTGTACATACTTCTGCCTTGAAGATAGTTGTATATCGGTCAAGGAAAAGCTCCAATGAGCTCCTTTATTTTCCAGATATACCTTTGTCCCAGCAAGTCCAGTTTACCATATTCGTCACTCGTCGATATAACACACCACCGAGTCTTGCGAGAATGTAATATCATTTTGTTCATATTTTTGCCTCAAAGCGATTATGAGAGTGAATTACCTGTGTAGACTTAATCTATACTCTGCTTCCTTCACTTTGATAGCAGAAAGGGGGAATTGTTTTTTCGCTATAACAGCGACTTTAGCATGCCCTACCGCCCACACCCCGCTCCACAACCCGCTTGTATCTCGAAGTCTGAGATACGTCGCTAGAGCTTTCTTCTGAATCAAGATTGGAAGAGTTGAAAACCTTAGTAAAATTTCTAGGGTTTTGGTAGGTGTTGTCCTAATTGCTCCTGGGATTCCCAAACAGGCTAGCCTGACTGTTATTATGCTATTACTAACTTTTTAAACATTTTTGACTTTACTTGCAGTTTCAATTTAAAATCTACCCGTTTATGACCATTACCCGAGGTTGAGTGGATGACTTTACATTCTCCTGACCAGAAGTTTTATGCGATAGGTACCCACTTCATAAGGTTTCACTAAATATAGTTATAGCGTTGCTATAAGTTTCTCTATCATCGCTACTTTTAAAAAAGTTCGAACGTCTACATTCCGATTTGTACAAGTCTCTTCTTTTTGTAGTTTGTTCCATTTCTTGTCTTCTTTCGTGACTTTTGGTTTCTTTCCAAAATGCAGATACAGGCACTACGTACCAAAGTAGGACGGGATTCTCTATCCATCGTAGCAATAAATCAGTTGCCAGAGTAGTTAAGTAGATATAAAGCGCGTAATGTACTTTATAATATAATAATGAGGTTAGAGATCCGTAATCGGAAAGGGTGTAAGATATACACGTGCTGCATCACTAATGATATCTAACGTATGCGGCGTGGCGCATATATACATGGTCCCCGTAAGGAATGTCAGTGTATCTGTATCTTTAGTTGTTTACTTTGCTTTCATTAAATATGTTACGTGCATTACGTCATTTTGGTTTAATTTACAGAACGTTTTAGAAATCAATTTAAAGCCTGTGTTCGAAATGTTCTTTGCCAACATCCAAACAAGGCGTGCACGCCGAAGCACGTTATTGAAAACAGTTTTCAATACACGTTGAAGGAGGTTGAAATTTTTCTTTTAAGTTATTTTTTAATTCGTCAAGTGTTCTGGGATTGCTTCGGTAGACTTTTGACTTTGAAAATCCCCACAGGAAATAGTCACATGGAGGCAAGTCGAAGAAACTGGGCGGCCTCAAAACCTTGCTATTGGTCTTTTTCTGTCTAACATCAGTATGTATAGAAGCCAATGACAGATTCGACGTATGGCGAGTTGCCGTCTTGTTGGAAGTAGATACAACTTTTCACGTTGGAGTTAACTAAGAAATTTCACCAAAGAATATTGGATCGATTATTCTGCTTCAGAAAAGCATATCATACACCAACTTCTAAATGGTGTAATGACTTTTACAGGACCTCGTGTGGATTTTCTGCGATTCAGTGTCGTGTGATTTGTGAATTAGAATAACCCGGTAGATGAAATAAAGCTTCATCCGTTGAAAAGAAGAGAAATGGTGCAATATTTCACCCAGCAACATTGTCAACCAACCAATTACGGCAATTTGTGCGCTTACCGTTATGCACTGGTTTTATTTCCTGAATAACATTCAAGGTTTCATTGCTAAACCATGAAGGACGCGTTGGCATGACCTGCGAGAAATTCCACATTGCTGTGATAACCAATATGTGAATTTGTTGGAGTTTCTTTGAATTCGTGCCATTATGTTTGTCGCGGTTTTGGGAGTACGTACACTACATTTTTTTGATTTACCAAAGCTCCACCCGAAGGTACTAGATTAGCCAGGAAGCGAGTTTTTCTTACCTAGAAAATTTTGAATTTTGCTGAACCTTTGCTGTTCCAAGCAAGGTATGGACCTTTAACGTGCGTGATAACACTCATACACGGGACCTCTATTTTACCTCTCATCCGAACGATAGCGTATTTTTATGAAAAATGCTCGCCTAACATTTTTCAAGCACGCCGTGTCGGGATTCGAACCCGAAACCTGAGAGTACGTACAGTATAATGTAAGTAACGGCCGCTACACTTGCGGTCACGTCCGCAATGCTTTACTCAAAGGTTTGGGTTTGGGATAATACGCGAAAATAAACGCGTTTCTAATAAATTTGATTTCCAAATTAATCAATCATATATAAAATATATAAACTAATACTAAACTTGGGGGGTTAAATAATGGTATAGTTAGCGTTGGCTTTGGAGTGTGTCTCATTAACAAGAAACAAGCAAAAAGCAAAAGGGAAGGGATCCGTAACACCAGATAGCAGCTGCCAACTCTGCTTACCAGTGCGATCTGAAGGGTAGACTTAAAGCTATACAAATCTAGCTAACTAGTAATTATCAATGGATTTAAATTTCTAAGCATACACCAAATTTATTAATATCGAATCCAGCTATATATTACTACTCTACAAATTTACAAAGTCGTTCTCCCTGGTTTAACTATTTTATCCTAACTTTAGCCTCAATTCGTCCCTAACGTTCCCTATCGTTACCTAACTGACTTATATTCTAATTCCAATCTTCCTTACTATAGATACTGCGACCAAAAATAGATGGCAAAACTCCAAACAAATGAAATCAGGCCAGAAAATAAAAATGTATACAAAAAATATAATATAAATATATAAATAAATATCTAAATATTCAAATAAACGTTAACCATATAACAGAGCTTGAAATAGCAAAAAACATCACCCAAATTATCAGCTGCACTCGCATAAGCATTATGTCGACGAACGCCATTACACTAAGAACATGCTCGTTCAAATTATCGCAAAATCTAGCATTAATACAAATCAATGCTTATGCGAGACCATCCGCTACAATTTTTATACATGCCTCGAATACTATTTCCCCAGGATCCAAGGATCTGGTCGTCTGCCTATATTTATTATTTCTTACTGCTAAAGGGAGGTTGATATGTACTGCCAATAACCTGGTGGGTATGCACTAAACGTTTTGTAGCTGTAGATCCGGGACCTCCTTGAAGCACGTCCGCTCGTTTCAACTTCTAACTAGAAAGTCTTGGAGTACCTACACTACATTTCATTTTCCAATGCTCCACCCGAAGGTACATTGGCGAGAGAGCGAGTCTTTTTTACCTGGAAATTTTTACATTTTGCCGAACCCTTGCTGTTACAAGCAAGGTAGTGATCTTCAACGTACGTGACAACACTCACATACGGGACCTCCATTTTATCTCTCTTCCGAACTAGGGCGTATTTTTGTGAAAAATGCTCGTTTAACATTTTTCAAGCAGTCCTTTTCGGGAATCGAAACCGGGACCTTGAGTATAGTAGTCACACGCATACCAACTACGCCAGGAAGTCGTCTGGGAGTACAGACAGTTGGTTGCTTATTTCTTTTTGAATTAACAACACTACTTGCTGCACGTCATTTTTTCAGTAGAACTTAAATCGTTAATTTTGCTGAAGCATCACTTTCAAGGAATTTTTCATGGAAATTGTCACGACTAACTCTCATGGTTTGAGATCGCACATATTCTTCAACAATGAACACACGTTGTTCAATGGAATTAGGCATGACCAAGAGTTACACGCTTAATAATAGAATATAGAATAAGCTATAAGCAAAATATTGGAAGTTGTGGTATGAGAATGATATAACAATGATAACGGAAACAAATTTGATTGTACAAATGATAAGTAGTAAACAGCAGTCGCAATAGAAGTGTAATAGTAAATATAGAGTTCGACAAATTAGAAGATGTAAATGAGTTTTATTACTAAGAAATAAGTAAAAAGTAAAACAGTTCAAAAACAGATAGTCATTGTTTCCAATGCACGAACTTAAAATTTAGTATAGTTTTAGTGTTAACGACGACTATTGAATAGCGCCATATACCTGCAAAACATGGACATTATGTAAAGAAAAAGTTTGAGGTTGAAGTCCTTCGAGATATTGCCTTATATGAGTTTGCTTAAGAGTATCTGAAAAATTAACGTTGGAAATGATAGGGTCTTACAAAACAGTTTGCTACGTACATTGACGTAGCTGGCAGAACAATGAAAGGAATGCCCGGACTCAGTTGGCGAGTAGGCGGGGTCTTACAAATATGAAGAAAAATAAAGGAAATGCCTGAAATAAAGAAAAGAAATTAACAAGGCTTTTACTAATTATAATTAACTAATTACATATGTCAGTAAATAAACCTAAAAGAAATCATTTTTAAATAGCGAGCTGTAGTTTTAGGTTACTTCCCTATATTAATTACCAAACAAAAGAAATGCAAGATTACAACACTAAAACCAACAGCTCTAAATTATCATGGTAAATCTACAATTAAATATATAATTAAATAGATAAAATGGTCACAGTAAATACAATATTAATATTCAATATTCTTGTAAGCATAAACTTAACTATATCCAATCGTCCCCAATAAAGAAGTCATCACATATTACAATATCATTACAATATTATCTCACACAAAGACAATCATTCCAAAACTACAAAGTTTAGTCATCCATGGGACTTTATACACATGCGGTTGCTACAGTTACTTAAGACCCACATAAAAGAGCAGGAAACAGACTCACCCGCCTATCCACAATGTAGTATTAATCGCACCCTCCCCCAGACCAGGGCGGAGCAGATGGACTTGGAACCACGCAACTCGTGCCTTCCCTCCACTAAAGAAGCGGCTATAATAAGTACAGGTAAAAATTAATTTATTGACGCCGAAAAGTACATTTTTTTAAACTGCAAGTACTTACCACACAGTGTGTGCACAAAATTTTGAAGATGATAAAACACAAAATAACAAGATAACGACGAGTAGTCTTGCCACATATAGCAAGAATCGAGTAATCAATTCGTTTTTAATAACAAGAATTAATAATTCAATTCTCGCGTATCAAAATACACCAAAAAGGAGATTAGAAACTCGACCCAAGCTTTATCAAGTAATACAATACACTATTTCAACGAATCTTTCGGTCGTAGTAGTATAAGGATTAATTGTACGCTATAGTAATGTAAAGCAAGCCAGCGGACACCGAACACAAGGTACCGACTATTTAAATTATAAATGAAATTATTGACAAGCGTGCTTATTGTAGGAAGGAATGAATAATGTAAGAAAAGGGTAGGTTTTAATTTACTGTCGTAAAATTAAAGTAACAAGTTCTTGAAAATACAAGCTTAACTGGAGTAATTAAAATGCACGATAGAAGGATATGTTATATTTTGAGGCATGAAGAAGTAGGGCAGTGATAGAGAGTAGAACAGAAAGAAAGATTTGTATAGGAATGAGGGGATTTAAATATATAAACCAGAATAAGGAAGATAGGAAACGATGGAAAGTTGCGTCAAATCAACCTTGAGATTGTGATTAAAAACGAGTGAATAATAGTATGGATGCAAACAAAACTTTCAAATTAACTATTTCTTGCTCCGAGGAAGGAATTGCGTTTATAGTTTTTGCTTTTGGTCTTTATTAGTTTATTCACACCATTGATGTTTGTTTTGGGTCATGTTACCAGCTAACTTTTTATTTAATTAATAAGTTTTTTAATGTAGAACTGTTAATTAAGATTCTTAATAGTGTTCTTTTAAAAACGACAAACGTACGTATGATTTGCAAAACGTTAAGCTACGAATCTAGATTGCTATTCATAAGTAGAATTTTTATACCTAAAGCGTGATCGCGGTCAGTACAAACCGGTCTATTATAAAATAGTGCTTCAAAATTCCACAAAACTGTAAATTATTCTACAAATGAATTGTATACCTTAATATTATGATAGCCGTAAACGATAGTGAGGTATTACGACATTTTTTATGTTGAGACACTGGTGCTTAGGCATGACATTTAAATAATGTTCTATAAGAAACTACATGAGGTTGCTTAAGCAATCTCTGTTCTTCCTAATACCATACAGTATAGGCAGTAATGCAAAATGGTTTCAGACTTTGCATGTGTAATTACTATAAAAGGTATGCACATCCGGTTACAACTTCAAGCTTATATAAATGATTTATTCGAGCCTACGGTTGTTTTTGACCGTTTATTGCATATTTATTAAACGAATAACCAATTTTACATTTGAAGATTATCAATCCAAGCGTTCCGCTATTTGCCTTGTTGTAGGTTAGTGACCACGAGGCGTTGAAATTTATGCATTAGAAAAGGTCAGGGACAACCAACTAACACCATAAAGACATTTATACCCAACATGTCTGGAAAATATATCAAAATAGAAAACTCCCAAACTCACGCCTTCGTGTAAACGACGTATTCTTGCCTTCAAGATATCTTTGTGCACTGTAACTAGTTGTAGTTAACTATTTTTAATTAGTAACTATTATTTATAATTACCACCGCATTAATTAGTTCTTAGCCGTGAGTACCCTATATAATTAAATTGCTAGATTACATGTACACAGATATTTCTCACATTAGAAATATCTAGTTTTATTAATGAATTTATATAAATTATTCGCTAAATCAGGCTGCGACAGTTGAATGACAAACACCATGAAATTGTAGTTGGAGGATTAAGATTGAACATTTCACTGCAATTATGTTTTAACTGACCAAAGGATGCGCATCCAGGACACGGAAAATCTTTGTATCCAAGACATGACACTTTCAAAATGCATTTTATAACAAGAAAATGACCACAATACTCCTTAATCAAAGTTATATGAGTTATAGAATATACACTAAAAATCCTAATCACAAAAAGAACAAAAACCTCTATCGTATAGACCAGTGCAGATGTCTTTGTACGTGGACAAAATTAATAACAGAAAACGAATGATGAGGAAGGGAGGGAAGAAACTGCTGTCAGGAATACAGGAACCAAAAATCCAACCACGTAAAATGTAGGGGGCTGGAGACGGGCGCGTTTTAGGGGTTAAACGTGGTTTTTCGTAATTTCCGGCGAAAGTTGACCTCCAACCGAAAAATCTTGTATGGAAAAATTGTAGGTATTAAAAAGATATAAAACTTTTGTATATATTATTTTTCACATTATCTCAAAGATTCTGAGAAAAATCGAAAAAACCATGTTTTTGGTTTCTAATTTTTTTCTCGCACAAAAATTTTTTTTCATGAAATTTACAGGAGACCTACTTTTCTATGTCCCAAACAAGCTGTAATTTTTTCGAAAAAAAAAAAATTTTTTCAAGGTAATATTAACAAAAAAACCGAAAAATTACCCATAACTTCAACCTAAAAAAGTAATGTTTTCTTCGTTAAAACGTCTATTTTCAGATGCTGTATGGATGTATATATATATATATATATATATATATATATATATATATAATATATATATATATATATATATATACATTGCTTTGCAAAAAGTGCCAAAAAAACGCGAGAAACTTAAAAAACTCCATTTTCGAAATTCGTGTTTTCAGCAATTGTTGAATATAGGCAATTTTATGGTAAAATGTACAGTTGAATACATCTATAAAAGAGAAATGAAATGTGACAAAAATGTGATAGTTGAAAAATGTGTTTTTCGCAAAATGAAATGAAATATTGTTGCTAAAAAAAAGTGTTTTTCATAAATTCACATGAATTTAATTTTCTTCGAGTGAAACAATTCGTCTTCGGACTCCACACAACTTTCATCCGCATTTTTGTCATGATCGTAGTCATCCTCGTCTTCATTAGCGTTTCGTGTTGTTTGTGTCGGTTCTTCGTCAAGGATTCCTTCAGAATCACTCAATTCCTCGTACGACGTTTCTTCGACATTCGTACATTTTTCAAAACCATAACAATTACTGCACAAACTAGTACATTTAAGGCCGTGTTTTCGACAGCTACATTTTTTACTATTACATCCTCTTTCGCAAATGCAAAAAAAACTTTAAGTAATACAGCCGGAATCAAATCGTTGTCAAAAAAAATTGGCATAATTCTATCAGCATGTTGCTTCCAGCCCCAATCAGTTGCTGGCAGTTCATGACCGAGCCATGTTTGGAGTTGATAATATGCCCGATAACAATGTTGCATCGCTGCGTCTTCGGATGGTGGCAATTTCTCTAATTTAAAAGATGATTTAACAGTTGCAGCTTGATAATTGTGGAATCGCAATGTATTCAAGGTCATGATGTCGTTTTTGCATTTATAAATTGCTTTAATTAATTGCAATCCATTTTTAGCAATGACTTCCTTTTCAGCATCTTTCTTATAAAAAACATCAGCCAAAGTCGACAAATTTTTATCGGACAACAACAATTTCACTGTTGTTTTTTTTCCTTTGCCTGCAAATGCAGATATCGTATCGCACCCAGAAAAGCAATGCAAGAATGCTACGATACTTTTGACGGATTTATGATTAAAATTGTGTGAAGTGTAAAACAAATCTTTAACGTTGCCCGAGCCGGGTTTGTGAAAATAAATATTGTAATTGTTCGAATTTAGCTGATTTAAACGGACTAAAAGGTCGATGTCTTGGCCTACAACAATGACTGTTTTATTATATTGTGCAACTTCGATCGACGTATTAATAATGTCCGCATCTGCATCTTTCGCTGCTTGTCTGCAAAAAAATTCTTGTTGTTGCAGTTTTTCTGATAATGTTTTTATTATCATGTCCTTATTTTTTTCGTTCGTTAAGAATTTGTGTTGCGGAAATGGAATTTGTGTGTGACTTTAATAATGTAATTCAGGAACGATGTCCGACGTTTTCCTGCGTAGACGCTTCATTTTTTGTTGTTGAAGTACTGGCTTTTATGGCTATAACTGTTTCCACACTCGGGATAACCATCAAACACGATGTAACTGTTAGGCTCGTAATTGCTTGATACATACCGTTTTATTGGTTATTTCTTCGACGGTATCATTTTTTTGCCAAACGACCTTATGCAATAAGTAGCCTCCGTCCACGACCTGTACGATACTGGTCGAAATTCCTTGTGCGTCGACAGCTGTAAATTCTTCGTAAAACTGCGATTTCACGTTTTTTTGTAGACCATTCTCGGTGAATAGGGAAAGTGGGAATGGAGCAAGCTCATACGGCAATAATTTTCCATGTATTCATTGCTGTTGGTGATCAATGTCAACCGTTGAAATAGCAACAATGGATCAATCGCTATCATTTCCCCATTCACCTTAACGGAAGAGTTCACTGTTTTCAAAGAATGAATTTTATTTTTTCTCAGAAATTTGACACTTCCGAAATTGTCACCTATAATGGACTTCAGTGATTTTTGACCTATTCCGTACGCGTCATGGCAGTTGACCGTGTCACCACCAATGATTCCGGAAAATATTGAAGTAATGCTCTCAGTCTGTAGAAAAGGATTATATTTATTAAAAAACGTTTCTAACTTTTTTAGGTCAGCCACATCACTTTTTATTCTGTATTCTCTGGAATCAGCGTGTTGTTCTGTAGTTTCAAAAAACACGTTACAAAAGTTTTCTATTTCAATGCATACTTCTACTAGTATGATTATTGTCAAAACAAACTTGGCTACAACACTTTCCGCGAAGCTACGACCATGTGTTAATCCAACCTGCGTTTTCATTGATCACATTAATACTTGCTCAATGCTCATGTCTGACCATACTCCGCACCAAAACTTATGGCTTCGTCTGATAGTGAAGAATCCTTCCAAAGTAAATCGAAAATATTAGGTCTCATCGGTCATGGTTTTAATCAGATTCAACATGTCTTGGAGGTAAAGGTGGGCAGATTTGGCATATAAAAAGTGTCCACTTGCATGGAAATACAGAATCATTCGCCGTACACACTTGAGATGTAAATCCCAGTCACTTGAACGTTCAACTCGTACGAAGTCATTAACAATAGATATCATGTAAATGCTTGTCGAAAATTTCCGTTTCTAAGTCCATTAAGGTCGCATCCAACCATGCTTTTTTTGTGTCTGTCAACTGTGAAGATGAAAATATCAATTGTGATAAAGCGCGTTGAACTAGAAAATGACCCCTAACCGCTCTTGCATACGCATGACCAGTGAGTGTTTTGCCGGCCGAATTTTTCGCGTATATTTCACTGAATGCTTCTTTAAGGCCGCTACCATCCATGACGAATCCAACTGCGGCCAGATATGACATTAATAAATAAAATCCACCGAGTCTTACTATGATACAGGATAAATTGTGTGGATCATTTTGTGGGTCGATACTGGCCACTATTTCACGATCTTTGTAATAGAGAGGTTGGTCCAACGTAACAAATGCATTTCTTTGGTTTTGTTTCTTGCACTGTATAACTGCTTCCACCAATGATGTAATAACAGGATCATAATCACTTGGAGGATTATTTATAAAAGGAAGGATAATTATTCTTGAAACTTCGTAACTCTTAGACGAATGCGCTTTTTCCATAAATCCGTTCCAACCCTCCGATTGTTTATTACAATATTTGGAATATGGCCACGTAAAAACCAATGAAGAAGCTTCATAGTCGTCTGCATCATTAACAAAAATATCTTCAATCAAAAGTGCTTTCAAACCCTCTGCATTTTTTGTCCTCGAATCGCTTCAGTTCAATGAATCCAGTTTGGCCGGTAACTTCACACGATGGAATATATTTTAGCCTAGAAATTCTTTTTTTGGTACTGACAGTAGACGATGGAGTGACAATCACTATTCCGTTCATTACATGAAAAGTATTCTTGCCGTCAATCGTACAGGTACTATGATCTGCGTTGTCGTATACAAATTGAATGTACGATTCTTGTGCTAATGTATGATTTACAGGATCCTGAATGATTGATGCGTCGAAGCGCAGAGTTTCTTTGTATGAAGTACACAATCCTAAATTGGATAAAGAATCTATTAAACTTTTACAGGCATATTTTTTGTGCATCATCGATGAAAACGTAGTAAAATGGAGATATATAGGAACGCGGCCTTGTAGATTTTATAATGCAATGGGATAAAGTGGCTACTTTTTTATTCATTGCAAAGTCATTTGTTTTTGGTTTTTCTTTATACCTCGTGCATACGATTTCCAGAAAACGTTTCAAATTGTACGGGGCATCGTTGAAAAGATTGTCTTCATTAAAATCCGGAAGTTCAGAACTGCTGATGTCGTATAATTGAGATCCTATATCTTGTAAAAAGATTTCAGCAGCCATTTCGATGATTCTTGTTCGCTCATTTTCTTCTTTTGCAAATCTATTTTCGTACCATTCTTTACATATTTTTTTACTTTCAGGACCACTTTTGTGCAAAATGATCATGTCGTTTTTCATACAGTGACACTCAATGTCATTCATAAAATGCTTGGTCAGGTTTCTCTTAATAGTTCTATAGTTTTCAAGATCTCCGCCAAATTTTTCTCGTAATTCATTGACATTCACTTACGTTATTCTCGATGTAATTAATAATGTAATCAACGAAGTTCTTTGTATTTTCATGTTTAGGACGAACAACGTCTTCTAAAAATATTTCTCTGTAAAACGCTGACATGCAAGCAGCATGATAATTCAGTTCCGGTCGATTGGGCACATTTTTTAAACGAGCTAATAGTTCTTGCTGGTGTCATCTGTTTTCTTTCGCCTTTTAATGTATTGTATTATTTTTTGCGTTGTGTCGTCACTTTGAACTGATCGTATTTGTTCTCTTGTAGAATTATTAAATGATCGATCGCAATAAAAACAATTACTTTGAAAATCAAATTCACGGGCCTTTTCGTAGTCTGTCTTAGAGCGCCAGATTTTTCACCTTTTATTTTCACGTATACATTTATGCTATGTCCTCTGTTATACATAGTTTGGCAGGAATTGTGAATAAAAGACGATGGCATGTTCTTGAAAGTCTTGTGTTTCTTATCAACTCTTCTCTTGCTGGATTCCACCATACGATTTATAGCTTTCTTCTTAATATTAATCATGCCGTTTTGAGTTGTTTCAATGCATAGTATACAAACAGCTTCCTTCATGCTGAAAGTCTGAAAATTAATTAAAACTTGAAATTAACAATCTTAGATTATGAATTGACATTCTGCAACGAAAAAAATTTGAGCCCTACATAGACCCCTTCGAGTGACAGTTACAACCTCCAATTTTTTAAATGGGAAATATGGGCTTACAAAATATCGTTTGAAAGATCTCTTCCTTCTATTCTATTCTATTCAAAAATGTTATTGTTTCACTTTATTGCAAAAATTAACAAAAAATAAAATCATCCGATTACTGAAATTCGCTACAACACACGCAAAAACTAATAAGTAGTACTGTTTATGTATTCATAATTTAAAAAACAAAAAAAAGCATAAATGTCACTAAAGTAGAAGTTCAAAATGCTCGCGTCAAAGTCTTGGCAACATCTTAATCTTAAATAAAAATGTCTCCTAACTTTATTTAACATCTCAGGCGAGATCGACTTAATAATAATAATGTCTTTATTGCACAACAATCGTATAAACAATATAGTTACAACATTCAGTTACATAATATGCGCAAAGAGCGAAGATCATATGAATTTTTGAATAACCCTCTGCTCTTACACTTAACCCAAGCGGTATTTGTCTTGATAAGTCACCTAAATCAAGGGACTTAGTTTTATACACAATACTTAATATTACGTCAAGATACTGCCGGACATTGTGTTGGTAATGTGGCGGTGTTTTATCTTGCTGGAACCGTATCGTATTCGCTAGAACTTGAGGCTTCCCTAGATCAGGCCATACATTTGTCAAAGTTGGCACGGTATTATTTTGGAGTAATGCTAAATAATTATCGCCATTCAAATTGTCATAAATGAAAAAGGGATCAATGATATGGTTTCCAACAATCCCTGCCCAAACATTAACCTTTTGAGGGTATTGCGTATGTTTTTCTCTCATCCACTCAGGATTTTCGGTTGACCAGCAGCGGCAATTTTGACGATTAGCGTGACCGTGTAGTGTTTAACTGCTTAAATTCATATGCTCACCTGTTATAGAAAAATTTACATTGATTATTAATAGTTCGTTTAGATCTAGTTGCTTTCCAACACTTTGGAAACACTCCCTTGTTAGACCATTACCGAAAACTTCTAATCCAACTACTCCCTCGGACTATCGCCCTATATGTATTTTACCAGCATTAAAGCAATCGAATACATAGCACTTAATCAAATATCGGAATTCTTGAGAACAAAATATCTGTTTGACGTTCATCATAGTACGTCTACAGCTTCGTTACTGGTGCATGATGATTCTCGACGAGCAATGGACACTCAAAAATTAACAGTTCTTATACTTTTGGATTTTAGCTCAGCTTTCAACAAAGTTGATTTTGATATTCTTTTAAGTAAACTTAATTATTTAAAAAACTTTTCTGATAATGCCTTATAATGTATTAAATCTTATATGACTAATCGCAAGCAGCAAGTAGTAGACGAATCCGGACAAATATCAGATATAACTACTCTAGTTGCGGGGGTATTCAGAGGAGTATGATGAGACCATTTTTGTTCAGTCTATATAGACAGGATGTATCAACCAACCCGAAGTTTTGTAAATATCATTGCTATGCTGACGATTTGCAATTTTACTACCATTTTAAGTCCATTCAATAATATTAACGCGGACCTGGCGAGAATTTATCAATGAGCAAAAAAACCTACTTTCTAATAATCCAGATAAATGTCAAACTTTGGTTACAGGCACACAAAGTATCCTAAGTAAAATTTCTTATGCCAATTCATCTTCGTTGCTTATGGGAACGTCCATTATATCTCTCTCACTTACGATCAAAAATTTAGGCATGCCAATAGACTCTACTTTATCATGCGAAGAACAAATTTCAAGCATTTGTAGAAAAACAACTTATACGTCTCAAGAGGTTTCTACCAATGGAACTTAAAAAAATATTAGTTCAGTTTTTAATCTTTCTGCAGCTTGACTATTGTGATGCAATATATACAAATTTATCGGCAACACTTCAACCACGCTTACAGCGAGCGCAAAACAGCTGCATTCGCTTTATTTTTAACTCGAAATACTCGGATAGTGTATCACCTTATTGCATAAGTCTTGATTGGCGTAGGTTGGATAAAGGCGTAAACCACGCTTAGCATGTCTAATTTTTAAATTACTGAAAAATCGCTCCCCATACTATCTGGCCTCTAATTACTTACCTTTATCAAACCGGCAGTATGGTACAAGACACGAGAACCAATTATCAATACCAATTCATCGTACACACATCTACCACTCATTCTTTCTTGTGGTAAACACACTTTTTTGGAATTCTACATCCACGAAAATTTGTAAAGCATCTTCCATTTCTACTTTTCGTAAACTCTAGGAGTATCTGTTAAGATAGTAGAAAACGAAACATGTACAATAGTCGGTAGGTGAAGCAAATCTCTATTTTTTTAGCATGCTTTGGTAATTGAGAATGTGTGTGTTTTGTATGTGTGTGTGTAGGCGCGCGTGCGTGTGTGCGTGTGCTTATGCGCGCGCGCGCGTGTGTGTAGAACTTGTTACTTCCAGGATTATTGATTATCTAGATTTCTAAGAAAATACTTTATTTTACATCATTCTGGCAATTATATAATTATTATTATTGTAAGCATCTTTCTTTCTTCATTTTGGATTATTTTAGTATCTTGGCGTCAAGTTAGATGTAAGAAAGGACCTTAAGACCCTAATATCGCTTGTATGAAACTAGTTTAAAAAATAAACACGTTAAATAAATAAATAAATAAAATAAATAAAAGTGCACTCATCAGAAAATATAATTTGATAACGTTGTTATCCAACATTTTCATCATGTGTTCACAAAAATAAACTCTCCTATCAAAATCGTCTTCCATCTATTGAGTTAGAACCATTTTATAGGGATGTATTTTTATTTTCTTTTAATATTCTTAGAATCGATATATGGCTAACATCCAATGTTACGGCTGCCGTCTACTCGATGTATGTGTTTTTCTCAAACTCAAGTATCACATCCAATTTGATATCATCACTTATTCCATTGGCAGATGCTTGTTTTATCTGCCTTACATGTCTAAACTCGCCAAACTGCTTTTCTATTTAACTGATAGGCGGCAAATCCGGAAATATTTCATGAAATAGGCGAGCAACTTCCATTTGTGTTCGAGTGTTATCTCTATAACCAATCATCTGTAGAACTGTTATTTTGTGCATTTCTGTTAATCTAATCATGTTTCTGAATTGCAATTAACGAAGTTCAAACAAGTATAACACTGACAACTACTGTCATGTTGTATATATTCACACAACAATTAGTTAAGGCGTTAGATAGGTTTTTAGTTCTTGGGAACTTTTTTTTTAAAAGTTTATTTCCAAAAACACAACTATCAAATTTATTTTAATTCATTAATTACAAAAACGTCTTGTTTCTTTTACAATGGACTCGAACGCTTATATTCTTTGAACGCAAAGTAAATGCAATTGAAAAATACTAGAAGTTAATATTTAAATTAATCAATAATTAAGAATGAGTAGCTTGAACACGTACCGATGTTAAAGTTATAAAGTTCGAAGACTAATTGGCGATCAGAGCTTCTTTCATTTAACTTGAAGCCTCTGGTCTCACAACGTTCTGTGGTAAACTGCAGATCTTGCTTGTCTGCTGTTTCTTGATAAATCATACGTCTTTATTTTTAGGTAATTATAAATAAGTCTGCTTGATCGCAGTTTATTGTTTCTTAACTTATGGTATCAACTTGCGTCTGGGTTACAAAGCAGTCGTTTCTTATTCTATTTCTAATATGAACTCCGCCGACACACCATATTACATTTTTTTATACAGTGTACCATGCTATATCTGAGACATAATTAATAGATTTAATTTTAAATACATATTAATATAGGGGATTGTAACTCGTTTTAAACAAAACTAACATCGCCATAGTAATTTTCCATATCTTTTTAATTGAAGCTAGCTAAGAAGAATACATGTGAAAACAATATCATTTTTGAATAGAGAATGAAAAAAGCTTTCAAACGATATATCACAAGCCCATATTTCCCATTTAAAAAAATTGAGGTGTAACTGTCGCTCGAAGAGGGTTCAATATAGGGCTCAAATTTTTTCGTAGCAGGATGTCAATTCATAATCTAACATATAAGAGGTTGGATATGTACAGGTACTAAAATAATGAATTTATTCCATTTGACTGTCTACACTGTATGCGTATTTGCTTGTTTTATTGCGTTGTGCGTATGTAGATGGTACAGTAACGTTGTACCTAAATAATTTATTATTTTTTTAAAAGTCGTTTGGAAATAATATTTGCTTATTCGATTCTTCGAGCGCTGCAGAAATTGTTTTTTTCTATAAGAAATGGTAAAAGTTGTGCATTTCTATTGGACTACTTCCTTACAGAAGTATTGAAGTTAGGTGGTTTTTAATTTGCTAATCATTGCATTAATAAATTGAAGAAGCGTCTAGGATGTTCAGATAATCAATACAATTTAGTAATATGTTAGCTGTCGGTGAGATATAGTAGGAACTCAATTTTTGCACTAACCTTGCAAATATAAATTTAAAAAGTGTTAGCCATAATTTACCGTCGAAATATTTGGTCGAAGTTTTAGCTGTCACGGCTTGAAAATCCAAGACGGCTAGCATAATCTTGGCATAATTTATGAATCAGCCTTTGGGCTGCTTAGCAAAAAAATACATCTCTTTCAAGATACACACATGTGTCTCATGACACATTTAGCATATAGATTAACCCAAAATTGCAATATATTTGGTAGCTCACACATAGATAACGTTGACATTAAGTACCATACTTAATTAGTGATTTTTGTAACGCAAAAAGTAGTATTATCTGATTTAACATGTAAAAACAACTTTTATGTATATAAAGCTCCTATAGCTTTAAGATGGCTGAAATCTCTCCATCTGTGTCCAATTAACGGCGACAATGTTTTATAACTAGGAAGCGACCTCTTTGTAGGTTTAAATTTACACCCACCTGATTTGGTTAGAAGCTATAACAGGCATTGTTTCATGAATGTAAACATTTTAACCTGTAAGAGTGTGCTTTAATGCATATCTTAATCTATGCTTATAAGGCGTTGAATATGACCGCTATTATTAACAAAGAAAGCATTACCTCAGGAATAATTTCAATATTGTAACTGTTTAAGGGCTTCTAAGTAGGACTCACTGCTATCCAGTTGAATGTGACCCGGGACTATTCCAAATAACCGGATTACCTAGATAATCGAGAAATTAGAACAAAATGGTGGAAATGCACTTTAAATATCTGTATGTACAAATACGGTGAATAAATATATAAATTTGCAAAGAGCATTTCCGGAATCATGCTACGGGTAAAATGAGCGGTATGCCATAAATATAAATTTACCCTGAAAGGGTCGGGACTCCGTAACAATTTTAAGGATGCACCGGTTAACTACAGTGCTGCAGGAGTGGATTCATATGGAGAAAAATACTAAAAGTAATAAAGATAAACATTAGTAAGACTGAAATACAAAACTACGTTACAATAACCACTTGCCTTAGAAAGCTTTAGTAGTTGTCATAATTAAGTGGCGCCAAACCGTCTTGTATCAGCAATCTTTCGATATTATCCCGACACGGAGGACAGTTATTCCAGGTGGGTGTCCTTAGGTTTTCTAAATCTGTCACCCTCATACTTTCCTTTTTTTCTACAACACTTGCAAATACTCAGTAAAATTTGTTATATCAAAGAAATTTTTTAAATAAAAGGTCTCTCCTCAAATGCGATGTCATCACTGGAGTGACTGGATTTTCTTTCACAAGTCTATCTATTTGTGCTTGCTTCATAAATAAGTCCAAATAAAATTTAACCTACAGTTAACCTCTATTAACATTAAATAAATATCAAAGAAAACAAGTATTTCCAAAAAACTTACATTCCTAACATCAATCTGGCCGGGTATTACTAGAAAACGAAAACAATAAAAGAAAAATAAATACTACTATTATAAAACCTATTTCCCTGGTTTTACGAATATTGGTCGCTACATTTTGAATCTCATTTTTAGATATGCCAACTTAGCAGTAAACAATAAGGTCCTTCAATACAGCTTTTCACGTCTCCAGTCCATAGTCCCTTAAAATTACCAAGTTGTTGTTTACCTCTTAGCAAGCACTACACCATATATAAAAACCTACCTTAAAAATTATCATGCACATCATAATTAATCATTAAAAAATGATTTGAATTCAATTTTCTACTATAGCGTGCTTAAAATCTAACAAGTTCTACTTCTAGGTACTTTAACCCATTATTACTTAAATAGTCCAACAAATGTTGGCATTATATCAACCTTCTATGAATGAACGGATACCAAATATAGCATCTAAATTTGTTATTAACTTATTTCTATATCATTCAAAATGGTTTATTTATTCAAAGTTTGTCTAGCAGCAACTGAATAAGAAAGTCCAAGATCACCAATGGTTCGCATTCCTAATAGGTCACGAATCTACATAAAACTATCACAAATTCCCATTTCTAAGCTAATAAAACTTTTAAGTCTCAACCCCTACATTTACTTACGATCCCATAATTACGTTATCGATTTTTATACTATTGTCGCGACAGTAAAATCCGTGAACAAGTGAAACTGATTTATTGCTTTACTGCAAATAAAAACACGCTATGGCCGCGTGCGGCATATCTTCAAACCCTACATGTAATTTTGCAATGCTCCACCCGAAGATACTACATAGGTCATGGAGGGGGGTTTTTTTTCCTGAAAATTTTGAATTTTGTCGAACCCTTGCTGTTCCAAGCAAAGTAGGGACCTTTAACGTGCGTGACAACATTCACACACGGAACCTCCATTTTACCTCTTATCCGAACGAGGGCGTATTTTTGTGAAAAATGCTCGCCTAACATATTTCAAGCGGATCGTGTCGGCATTTGAACCTGGGACCTTGGGCGTAGTAGTCATACCCATGCCACTACGTCTCGGAGCCGCCTGCACATCTTCAAACCCGCATGACCTTACAACCCTACACGTACTCGTCGCTGTTAAATTTTGACTTCTACTTTAAAGCTTCTTTTTTAACTTAACTTTTTGAGCTTTCCAAGCTTAGTTGTTATACATCATTTTCTCTTCTACAAGTTTCGTTCACAGTGTAACATATTTAATTTGTGCTGAATAATAGGTTACTGTCACGTCAACTACGCAAAAGTCACGTACTTTGTGTTGTTGCCATTACTTTAAATGTCTAGTCATGTCTTAAATGTTTTTGCATCTTCGCGCTTTCTGTGCATCTCGCACATTAATTTATTTCATCCACGTATATTCTGTGGCTTGTTTATTGCAGGATGCCTCGCGTTTAATCTTAGTCATAATTTTTAGTCATACATATTAAAAATTCCTGTACGACGTATTTATTACGAACAATAAATTGTATGTTTTGGAATCTTTTATTTCAACGGTTTACATGTTTATGCAGTTTAAATTGTTGCGTCACCTATCCTACTTAATGTTATTGCGTTATCCATTTATTTTATTAAAAGGTACCTATTTATTTTAAGTAAGTTCGTTTTTATTGCTTTGATTATACTAACTGTCCTTATTTAAATTATATTTTCTAAAAAGAAAAAAATTAAAATATCATGCTTAGTTAACGTACACTTTTCGTAAAATCTTAATGTACATGGTGTGTTCATCTTCAGTTTATCCGTCCGAATTAAACTTTTTTTTTCTTTCTGGTGTATATTTTAAATAACGGGATTGTGTTACGGTTACTAATTATTTACTGAATATATTCATACACATATCTTCCATTATATAGTGAAGACTATCCCCCGCTCTCTTTCTCCCTCTCTCATTTGAATTAAGAAAATGATTAAAGCCTTTCCGTGTAATTTCGGTTGTTTATATAATAGTAAAATTGCTATTTTTTTGACAGGAATGTGACAGCAAAGGTTTTCAAATTAACACTTGAACGCCATTTAGTAACTTTCTTCTTAAGGAAGAAAGGATTGAGCGATACATCAGTTTAAGGGTATTTTTGTTCTTAATTTAACCTGTGAGTTTGATCACATTTAATTTAGTCGTTTTAATATGATAATCATTTTTAGTTTCGAATCACTATTTTCATAGAACTACATATCTGACAGGTAGTTGTTACTATGACTCTACTTAACTTCTAGTTGTCAAACTATACAGTATCCTATAATAATGGCATCGCCGCGTCGTTTAGACAATAATTAAAACTTTTATCATAGTTAGCGAGTCTAATTGCTATTACCACGCTGCTCTAAGGTAATTTAATAAAGCTTTTCCGCAACGACCAGCATGCAGAAAACTTACTCAAAAATTGTTCTCAAAATTTCGAGCGTTAAAGACTCTGAAATACGCACTAAGATCAGGAAGATCCGGTGTTGAAGAAGACGTAAATTTGCCGGCCGTAGCTGAAATGGTTGTTAATCCCCATCAATCCGTTACCTTTATATCTGACACTAATGACCTGAAACGCAACAGAAAGGTTTAAATCAGCTATCTTGATGGTGAGGGGTGGGTTGAGTGAAAACAAAAGGAATTCTTTCATAGGTGTACAACTTTTAACGCACGCAAGTTACCTGAAAACGGGTCTTTGAATATTGTCTAATAAAATGTTGAACTCCAACTCACCTGACACTTTTGCCTTTAGGTCTTAAATAGATGATGAGTAATTTATAAGACGACTAAAGGATTATTATTTCTGACTCGGCGGGTTGGTTGAAGCTTGTTCACATAATTCTTTTCTACAACACTAATCTAACCTAAATAAAGAAAGAAAACGGCAAGATTTTCGTTTAACATATATTCACAAACTTGAAACTCACGAGTTTTAACAATAACCACCAACATAAATTACCTACATTCTAACCCTAATTGTTAGCCAAATAAGGTATGTTTAAAAAAAAAACATCTTAAATTTATTTAATTAGCCAATAAATTGACCGTGTCTAACATTTCTACGAATACAATTGTGGTGGTTAATTTTAATACAATTAGCTTGACCATGCACCACGTAAAAGTCCGAATGTTGCTGGAAGAGGTCATCATCATTAGGTCTTCAGTCCTGGAACTGGTTAGACGCGTACCATCATTGTTTCCTATTCTGAACTAACCTACAGATTTTCCTGAAATTTCCACAGTCTGCATCTATCACTATCTGATCTAGGTCAACATCTACCTCTTTTTTCCTATCTCTGCTTGTAATATATCCCATACTATTCCCCAAAAATGCCTTAGAACGTATTCCGCCCTACTATTTCTCTTTTTCCCCAGATATCCTTGTTCCCCTACTATTTCTATAACCTATTTGTTATTATCTTTGTCTGTCCATGCTATCGTCCTCATACATCTGAAACACAGCATTTCAAAAGGCTGCTAGCGTTTTTCTGTCTGCGTTTCAGACTGCCCGTATTTCATAGGCATACTGTGTTGTGCTCCTAACATATGCTTTCAACAATTTTCTTCTTCCTCTATGTTTGTTGTCTTTCCTCATAGGCGCTGTTCTTTCTTGTTAGATGTAGTTCGGTCATCTTCAATTGTTTTACAGTTATATACCCTATTTCTTCGACCTTCAGTGGTTGTGAAGGGAGGTAAGCAGCCTGTGGCTACCAGTTCCCCCAACAGTTAACCATTTACCGATTTAATATATTTTCCAATAGATCTTTTCGCACAGTCAACATTAGTTGCAGATATTTCGCAACCAACAACTAGTTGTTTATACTAATCATCAGAATTATGTGCGCTTATTTTTTTGGCATTAGGTTTTCCGTCTCAAAACTGGTTGGACACGTACCTGCACTTATTTATATTCTGAGTTAGCCTACATAGTTTCCTGAATTCTCACACAGCATGTGCATACAGCTCGTTCCTCTTCTATTGTTTTCTAATTTTATGCCCTATTTCACCGAGATTCAGTGAAGGGGGTTAAGCAACCTGCGACTACCAAGATCCCCCAACACTTAGACATTTGCCGGAATAATGGTTTTCCAGTAAATCCTTTCACACACTTAACATTATTAGAGAATATTGCCCAACCAATTCTTGTAATTACTTATAATAATCATCATGTTTAAGCACAGTTATTTTTTCGTCATTAGTTTATCCATCTTGGGATTGGTTGGATGCGTACCTCCATTGATTTCTATTCTGGGCTAGCCTACACATCTCCCTGAAACCCCTACAGCCTACATCTTTTACTATCTGTGTGCAGTAGTCTAACCTAGGTCTGCCTCTTACTCTCTTTTTTCCTATCTTTGCTTCTAATATATTCCGCACTATTCCCTCATGCCGTAGTATGTGGCCAATCATTCTATCTCTCCTCTTTTTTACCGTTTTCCACATATTTCTTTGTGTCCATACCATTTTTAGTACCTCTTCGTTCTTAACTTGGTCTGTCCATGATATCTTCATCATACGTCTGTAGCACCACATTTCAAAGGCTTCAACCTTTTTCTTGTCCGCTTCTCCTACTGTCCAGGCTTCACAGCCGTACAGTGCTGTGCTCCACACATATGTTTTAAGCAATCTTTTTCTTGGTTCTTTGAGCACAGTAGTTGCTTTTTCTTGTTAAATGTAGCACGACCTTGTGCTAATCTTTGTTTTATATCTTTTGTGCTTTTCCCATCTTGTGTTATTAGGCTTCTTAGGTAGCAGAAATCCTTAACCTCTTGTAAGTTCGTGTTACATACCTGTATTCTTGTTTTTGATTTATTTTCCCCACCTTTGCATACTAGAACTTTAGTTTTAGTTTTGTTAATTTTCATACCGTATCTCTCTGTTAGAACCGTTTCCATTTCATTAAGAGCAGCTTCTAACTCTTCCTTGCTAGACGCTAATACCGCAATATCATCTGCAAATCTAAGCATATCAATTTCTTGTCTCTGCATAGTAATTCCAAATGTCTTCCTGCATTTGACAGTATTCATTGTACAAGTTAAAAATCAATGGGGATAAGTCACATCCCTGTCTCACCCCTTTCCTAATGTTTACTTCTCTACGTTCCTGCTCGTATTCTATTACTGCTGTTTGCTCTTTGTATAAGTTATGTACTATTCGTCTATCCCTATAATTCATTTAAATCTTTTTGAGTATTTCAAACATTTTTACATTGTCGAATGCTTTTTCCAGATCTACAAACCCTATATACACGCTTTCCCTTTTTTCTATTGTTTTCTCCATTATCACTCTCAGAGCTAAAATAGCCTCCCGTGTTCCCCTGTTTCACCTAAACCCAAATTGGTCTTCTTCTAGTATTTCTTCCGCCCGCTTTTCCATTCGTCTTTGCACAATTCTAGTTAATATTTTTGACACGTGTGCTGTCAAACTTATTGTTCGAAAATTTTCACATCTATCCGCGCTTTTCTTTTTTGGTATAGTTACTATGATGCTACGTTTGAAATCTTTGGGTATCTCGCCTGTCTCATACATATAGTTTACAAGTTGTAAGAGACGTTCTGTTACTGCTTGTCCAGCGGCTTTTAGAGTTTCTGCTTGCACCTTATCTGTACCCGGCGCCTTACCATTTTTCAGATCCTTTAATGCTAATTCAAACTCATCTCTAAGTATAGGATATCCCAAGTCATCATTTTCAATGTCTGATTCCTGTTCTAATGCAGTTAGTTCGTCCCCTGCATATAAATTCCCTATATATTCTTGCCATCTAATCACTTTCTCTACATTTTCTATAATGACGTTTTCTCCGTCGTCCTTTATATTTTTGTTATACGGTTTTATATCCCTAAAATTCATTCTAATTAATTTGTATGCTTCGTCTGTTTTTCCTATTTCCATCTTTGTTTGTACCTCTTTGCACTTTTCATCAATCCATTGTTCTTTAGCTTTCCTGCATTTTCGAAGAATTTCCCATTTTATGACTTTGTATCTCTGTTTTCCCGTTTCGTCTGATTTATTTTTGTATTTTCGTCTTTCTTCTATTAAATTCAGGATATCCTTTGTTATCATGGTTTCTTATTTTTCTTTTTGTATATGTCTAGGCTGGATTTATTGTTATTCCGTTCTGTTCCTACTTCCTTAGTATCAGATATTTTCCCGATATCTTTGAGCAATTCATTTGACTTTTTTTCTAATCTTTCTTGAATATCTTTATCTTTTAGTTTCTCTAAGTCTAAGTGCCTTTTTCCGTTTTTTTTTTCACATTCTTAAATTTAAGTGCGGCCTTCATAATTACGATGTTGTGGTCAGTATCTATATCTGCTTCTGGGTAGCTTCTACAGTCTTTTACTTGATTCCTAAACCGTTATCTAACAAGAATGTAATCTATTTGATATCTTCCTATATTTCCTGGCATCTTCCACGTATATCGTCTTCTAGCATGATGTTGAAATAATGTGTTTGTGATGATTAAATTGTTTTTGTCGCAGAATTCTACCAGCCTATCTCCCCTGTCGTTTCTCGTGCCTAAACCAAATAAACCTACTACCGCTCCTTCCCTACCCTCACCTACCACGGCATTAAAATCCCTCGTAATTATTAAATTTGCATGTCCTTTTACGTATCTTAATATGTCTTTGATATCTTTGTAGATGGCTTCTACCTCTTCGTCACTGAAGCTAGAGGTGGGCATGTATACTTGTATTATTACTGTGTTTACCGGTCTAGATTCTAATCTAACCATGAGTACTCTTTCGTTCTTTTGTAAGTAATTTTCTACACAGTATCCTATTTTTTCCGCATAACTATCCCCACGTCCAAATTTCCTTCTTCTGCTCCTGTATGAATTACCCTGAAATCTCCACTCCAAAAATCCCCCGCTTCTGGCCATCGAACTTCGCTGATCCCTACTATGTCTAGTGATAACCTATTCATTTCAATTTTTAGTTTCTCTAGCTTACCTACTTACTTCATACTTCTAACATTCCACGCTCCGACTCGCAGAATGTTCCCGACTCTTATTTTTAACTTTCCGATCGCATCCTCCGAAGTAGTCCCCTCCCGTAGATCCGAATGGGAGACTATTTTAACTCCGGAATCTTTTACCCCAGAGAATGCCATCATGTTTGTTACAATTTAAGTAAGCTGTGTACTTGGGAGATAATGTGGTGGTTTCCCGTTGCCATCCACATCGCGATAGGTGTCTTAGACTGCCATACCGACCCCTATGGTCTCTGCCAATCTAAGTACCGAAAGAGCCGCTGCCCTCTTTCGGGGACCTGTCTTAGTCTGGTTCCTCATTAACGACCCTACTACTTTGGTTGGACCTGTAGTTTGGCTCGTTAGCTCATTAGAACACGCAAGCCATTTCACCTGTTCTAGTAATTTAGAACTTCGGCAAGGTGCAGGCCCATTCGAAAAGGTACGCATAATAAAATATATATCAAAAAAATATAAGCAAATAAGACATTGAAACTTTTTCACTTACAGGCAGATTTCCGCCATTCTTTTTTGAAACAAGGCAATTCCAGTTGTCATTAGTAATCCGTTCGTCTAACCCAGGTTCCGAAGGCTTACGGCTGTCTCAAGCTACTTTAATTTTAGTAGGATATATCAATTATATCCTCGTTTTTAACCGCATTTTTGAGAGCTCTTACTAGGCAACATGCATAAAAGAAACGATACCGAACTCTCGGATTACTTCACGCTAGTTAGCGCACCAATTCGTCGGGTCTCTAGCCGTTTGAAAAGCACCCCGAGTGATTGGATTCGGAATGATTCCTCCTTCTGTGATTTAACGCTATATAAGTTTAGTTGTCCGAGGGGCTCTAAGTACTTTTATAGTTTTCCATAGAGTTCGTTTACACATGCAATCGTGGTTAATTTCAAGGGATGTCTTGAAGCCCGAGAGAGTTATATATCGGAATTAGGGCTTGCAATCCCGCAAAGCGGGAGTCCGCAATCCCGCGGGATCCTGCACTCTTATTTTGATCCCGTCAATGATAATTTATATGTGCGGGATTTTGCGGGATTTGCGGGACTGCACTCACTATAAGACAAAACAATATCAACTGAAAGCAAGAAGTGCCACCGGCGCGACGCGACTAGCGCGTTAAAACATGTATGATCTTGATCTCCGACGGTCGAAGTCCGACCTCGCACCGCGCGCTTCATCATTTCACTGCTAAGTACTGTCGACGCCGTTCAATAGATTCTTTTGTTAGTTTATTTGAAATAGAGACAAAAATTGTACGTTTTTAAGGTGCGCGTGTTTTTCATTATATTGTTGTATTTATTAGTTAATAGTGAAATACGATTTAACTTGCAAAAGAGTTGAAAAAGAGAATTTTTGTACAATGAGTGTAGAAGACGAGAAAGATACAGTGTGGAAGTATTTTGCAAAAGGAAAATATTTAGATAATGCTAAATGCCTATTGTGTTCTGCAGTTTTAAAAATAAGTCAACAGTCAAGAAAAGGTTTAGTGACGCACTTGAAGAGTAAACATTTTATAGACTTAAAATCAAACCCTTCGTCAAGTCAACTGAATGTATCTACACCATCTACTTCTTTTACTCTGCCGGATAAAAAAGGTGAAAGTATCATACCAAAAAAAACAAAAATACTGATTTTTTTCTTAGAACAGCATGAAAATGAATATTTCACGAATGGGTGCTAAAGACGGATTTTCTTTTAATTTCTTCTGTAGATCTTCAGATTTAAAATATTTATTTCAAAAAAGTGGTCATAAACTTCCATCGTCTTCAAATGTAATATCTAGTTATTTTAATTCGGGTCCAAGAACTGAACTTACTTTATAGGTATACAGTAGCGGTTTTTCTTTCTTAAAAATTACAATATTCTAAAATAGAGTCCCAATACCATCATTTTTTAAGTATTCCTTGAACGATCAAAAGTCAAAAGATACTATTTTTTAACTTCGATGAGCGACGTATAACCCTTGTTTATTGCATATTGTGCTTATTTTCTGGCATGTTCTTTATTGCATCTTTGTTATGTAAGTACTTTGTAAACAATGTACCCTTTAGAGGTTTTGAGTATCTTGAGATTGTTCCTTTCTTTTTTATTATTCGTAAAACTTCGTCCTTATAATTCGGTTCAGTTTACTTTATCTAGCATTTACGAAGTCTACATACCCTATTTATCATGTTATATGAATTATAATATAACAGTAAGACAACAATGATTTTTACTTCTTACACTCATATATTGTGAAGGATAACACCATGTTTTTTATTTTTTACTTCTATTTTATGCCTACTTAAATTAGCCTCAATGGCTAATAACTGACACCAGGAGGCGACAACTATTAAGTTTTTAAACGTAGAATTTTGCCGAATCCCTGCTGCTCCTAACAAATCAGTGCGCGGACTCTGTATGATGGTTATGGTTTGCTTCCGCTTTGTTAGCTATTAGTAGTTAATCTTCATAGTCATACTATACAACATTGTTGTTAATTGCTAACTTTTCAAAGGTTAGCAGGTGTTCAGGACGTATTACTTTCCCGCTAGCCAGGCATTTGTGAGTTTATAGAATCCCATTATGGTGTCATTAGATTTACCTGTTTGGTATGAACCAAAGCACAAAATAACAAAGCAGACAAAATTTTTATTATTGTTGGGTGAATGCAAGTTCTTCTTATTGGCTGGTGAATGTAAGTATGCAATTCATCGCACAAATACCTAATTAAAGGCTTACTTAAACGAAATAAATCAGCAAATCATTCATCCGATAATTCAAAGGGATTACTATGGTCTCGAAATAACTTCATATCTGCTCTTTTCAACCTTATTTGTTGCCATCTGACGTTACGAATGTTCATAATTCGATGTGGAGGCATCATCAGTCACATAGGTGCAATTAATTGTCTTTTTTTATAACTTTATTCAGGCGGTATATCAAACCTAACCTCAAACCTTATATGCTCAAACCATAATAGAAAAATGTTCAGTTTTGGTTGTGGTTCATTGCAGCCACAATATAAAATATAAATATACCTAAAATCTTGCTCATTTTCCGATGTTTTCCGAAGCATATAGCTAACCCCATAGCGATTAAAATTTTTGGTAGGCTACTTTGCTATTTTGTTGCTAAAGCTAAACTTATTAAAAATAACAGTTTGACCACAGATCCTTATTGAACATGATAATACTCATTCAAATATTCTCGTTGTACTTCTCATGCTAAAAAGGTATACCATCTGGTAACAATTCTGTTGTCTATTTTATTAGGCGGCTCCGTGGCGTAGTGGTATGTGTGTGACTACTACGCCCTAGGTCCCGGGTTCGAATCCCGACACGGTCCGCTTGAAAAATGTTAGGCGAGCATTTTTCGCAAAAATACATCCTCGTTCGGATGAGAGGTACAATGGAGGTCCCGTGTGTGAGTGTTGTCACGCACATTAAAGCTCCCTACCTTGCTTGGAACAGCAAGGATTCGGCAAAATTCAAAATTTTCCAGGTAAAAAAAAAAACTCGCTTCCTGGCCAATGTAGTACCTTCGGGTGGAGCATTGGAAAATCACATGTAATGTCTATTTTATTTTCCTAATTTTATGTCTTGTTACGCGTTTGTACGACAAATTAAAGTTCAGAGCTAGAGCATGGATTATGTACCTACAACTGTCGCTGCGCTCTAAAAACGAAGAGATTTGTGTATGCTAAATTAAATTAGACATTAAAGGATAATAATTTTTGTATAGACAAGGACTAGGGGTCTGAAATAGTTAAAGCGCTAAACCTATTGAAACCAAAATCTCTATTTCCATGGGTATGTCCCTAGCAAGTCAAATGCTGCCCTAAAAATGTACACCTGAGACCTGCTAATTCTCTAAATTATGGATTCGCCAACATTTCGCGAACCATCAAAATCCAATTAGCATTAATTTCCAACACACATAAAATTGTAATTGCAAACCAAATCGTAAAAATCGCAGTAATTTGTTGGGTGATACATACATGAAATTACGGTTACTGAAATAACCAAATTTTATAGTGCAATTGCAGTATATAAATAAATATTGCAGTAATTACTTATGCATTAAAATTTGTGTAATAAATCTTTTGTTTATTATTCTTATGACAGTTTACAGCACTGCTAAAATGCACTGAAGCGCGGTTTTAGGTTCCGAAGGTTTTTATATCCTTTATATTAATGAACTGTCCTGATTCTTTTATGACTTTATACACTTTATATGACGCAGAACCAATACTGGCCTATTTAATTAATATTCGTCTGGTAAACGTTTTCGTATTATTGCTTATTTACGTGTCCTCAATATTATACCTGTAAAATTTATTGAACACAATTTACTGTCAGTGAAAATCCTTCTATTCTATACTGTGGGCTTTAACGATGGTTAGATATGCAATTAATCTGAAAACAATTGTTTGTACTCCCTGTGTTTGTTGTGGTTTGTTTTGTATTTTTCTTAATCTTCTTTGGAAGTTAAACCACTCAGAGTTTTTAAAATCGTCTTTATTTACGTTTCGATCCACGATCTAGGATCGTTGCCAAAATAATAAAAAATTTTAAGTTTGACATTTATGACACAAATTGTAGGTGACTTTGATCTATTAATCTTTGATTTGAATACATTAGATGAAAATTTTAAAGTTTAAAAGAATGAGTGCATTCAATTTGTGTTGCGCCCTGGGAGCGGCTTTTAAGGTAGTCAATACGCTTAATGTCAAATCAGCTGATAAAATTTTTTAGGTAAATTTCATATAAATTAAATAATTTCAGGATTGGAAAATATTTTTTAACATGTTTCTATTACTTGGTTGAGGAGATGGTTACTAAAGAGGTGTGTGATTACGTTACCGTAAGGCATAAGCAGCCGTGTGCTGCTAATATGCCTATTGTTATGTAATTAGTCATTGTAAATAGAAATCATGTATGTAGGCTGTACTTCATGTTAATATCGCAAGGAAAACCCAGAAAAAACTTGCAATGCTACCTAGATATTGGTGGCATTTGATTTTCATTTGTTATTTCTTTTGTTATTTATTTTAGTAATGGAATTCATTGTTTACTGAAAGTTACGGATACGTTTGCTACGTAGTTATTTTTATGTAGGGTTATATAAGCAGCTTCTTTGATTTTTCGTTTTTGGCGGTTTTCTTCTTTGTCAATAATTTTTGCGTCCTCCTATTTTATTTTTTGGCTAAAGTCCCATGCATGTTGGCAAAATCATGGATTTTTCAAATTTTCTATTTTTTATATATGATTTATGTTCCTTTAATCGAACTTAAATGGTCTGTAGCTTTCCCCTATGTAAAACTTGTTACATTCGCACGGTATTTTGTAGATGCAGTCTTTTGAACTTTGGATAGCGTTTTTGGGTTTTGTTTTTGTTAGTTGTGTTCTTAGTGTATTGTTGGTTCTAAATATTGTTTTGATTTTGAATTTATTTTTTATTCTTTGGATTTTTGGAGAATCCTTTTATAGTTGTTTTTGTTTTCTTCTTTTCTATTTTTTGGGACTTTATTCATTTCTTTTTCTATTATTCTTTTAGGATATTTGTTTTTATTAGTGCACATTTGATTAGGTCTTTCTCTTTCTTTAAAATTTCTTCGTTTGATGATATTAATTTTACTCTATCGTACATGGTTTTGATAATTCCTCGTTTGACACAGTGTGGATAGTTTGAATCGAAGTTTAAGTATCTGTTTGTGCGTGTTGGTTTTCTGTATACTGATGTATTAATTGTTGTATCGTTTGTGTTAACTAGAATATCTAAAAATGGAAGTTTTTCATGTTGCTCTAATTCATAAGTGAATTTAATAGTTAGTTCTATTTTGTTAATTGAATCTACAAAGTTTTTAATCAGTTCTGTATCGAGGCCATATAGCATAGACATCAAAAACAATAGTGTGGACAAATCCTTAATAATAATTTTTGAATATATGTTCAATTATTCCTTAAAATAGTTCTGTTAACGTTTTATTAATTCTAATAATAGAAATTCCATGACGTACATGCAGGCGCGCGCGCACACACCGCTCACATATGTTATATATACAAACACACAGACAAAAGTATGTATTACATTAAACAGATCGTAAAAATCATAGACTCCTTCGATCAAATTTCATTCGTTCACAAATCTGGAACACAATAATTTAATGTAGTTCTGCTCTATTTTACTCACCATGCGTTTGCGTGAAATTCTAATTTGTATGTCAATTGTCGGTTAGTATTCGTTTCATGGTGTATCAATTTTAAAGAAACTATTAAAAAATGTTTTTACTGCGCGTGCAATGATTACACAAACTCAAACGTAGTAAGTACACATGCATATACACAAGAAAAATGATTTCTTACTATATCTCGTAACCACTTATGTGCAGTTGCAATAGGCCACACTTACCTTTAGAATTTGTGGAAAATTCCGCAAAATTGGCAACTTTGAATTACATTACACAATCTATTGTACACAAATCACCCAAATTCTCTAAAAGAAAACACGCCCAAAAGGAAGAAAACAAAAAAATTAAAATTTCCCAGTACTTAATTTTTCTACCCTGTATAAAAATAAGCGTATTAATTATTAAATCCCGTGTATTGCATTTATTGCAGAGTGTGAGAAGATATGCGAAACTAAAATCCGTACCCTGTTAGAATGCAAAGCAAATCAATCATTAAGATTCAATACAAAGCCATTTAATTTTACTGCCTAAAATGATTAATTCATTTTACTCTTGTGTAAACAATTGTACTTAGTAAAAACAAAATTTATTTTAAAATATAAATACAAAGCCATTTATTTCATTCGTTTTATTACCAAGCATAAGAACGAAGCTTTCATGAATTAAGAAACTGCGTGAAGACATTTTGCAGACTGAAAGGAAGTCGTATGTGCTTTTAAAGCACTAACTTAATTTTCCGTGTACAAAACAATCGCTAGTACAGGTCTTATGGCATTTATAAAGAATAAGAACAAAGTCCTCATTAAATAAATTGACTTCCGTGTAAAGATATATTTAAAATAAAAAAAAACTTTGTAAGTCTTATAAAATATATTAATTCTAGAAGATTCGAATTTTCATTATTAATAAACGAAACATTTTAATTCTATAATTTTTGAATACGTCATTTAATTAGAAATGCCATTAAAAGCCATTAAATAAGTTAATTTTTCAATCAGTGAATAAACGCTCCGATTCAAGGAATCCGCAAACATAAAAACCCATAAAAATTATATAAGAAAGATTTAAGTTCTGTATGCATTACATAATGAAAGTAAGAGATACTAGCGGACCGGTTCGTGCATTATAAAAGTATATTTGACACTTTACAGTTGACCTAAGTAATAACTAACCGCGATAGCTAGACACTAGCTAACTCATTAAAACATTGAAATTGACGAAATTCTTACATCAGCCGCTAATAATTTTTGAGAACACTCTAGAATGGATTGGAAGAAAATGACGTAGTTAGAATTTTTGTGTATAGGTGGAAGTAGTAGTTTGGATTTGTGATTTATTCATTCTACGAGATCAACCATGTAACTTCGGGTAAATACTAATTCGATTTTCAGTATTCGACATGCATACAATATTTGACGCTTAAGATGTAACTTTTGAGTAAAGAATTTATTCATTCTTCCTTAAGTAAATCGCACATGTAAGATTCAAAGCTGAGTTGCATAATTAAAACTACTTTACGACATAAAACTTATACGTTATGGGTAAAGAATTAATTCTTCGAACGTTTAGAAATCTATTTTATCGGCGTTCCCCAAGAAAAACAGAGAAGTTATCAGGCACAATCACAATTGATGATTTTAATCAATTAACAATAAAGATACTTTTTGTAAACTGCTATTTTAACGTCAATTTGAGATGGAACAGGGAAGTATTTAATATCGTTGATGGTAATAGAAATGAGATTATGATAAGCGCTCTTTTCGCAAGTGTAAAATTTGAATTTTTCGTTTGTAACTGATAAGAATGTTTAAATATTTGTAATTTAAATTAAAATAAGTTCTATTTCTTAAAACTACACTTGCCTTATTTACAACTTAGTGGTTTCTGTTCACAACAAAGTGTCTGATTAGTTTAGCGCATTTAACAATGCGAAAATTGACGTTATTAAGTTTACGAGAAATCAAACAACTTGAAACTATTGTGTGTCATATAACCAACAATAAAATTCCAAATTTTTTTTATAAATAGAATAGAATACTTTTGATATATTGGGTTAGTGCTGCAAATGTTAATTTTTGTTGAATGGAATAATGAGTTCTTAAATAAAATTACTTGCTTCACGTATGTAGCGATGTAGAATAATAATAATGCAATTATTAGTGAAATTAATAATTCTTTCTTTTTATAGATTTCACTTGATAATAAACAAACAATTCCGATAAAATATCCATCCATTTAAATAATATAAAACGTAATTCTATATACCGAGTGCTTTCAAGAAAGTCGAAGCTTTTATTATGGATTATTATAAAGATTCAAAGCTGAGTCGCATAATTAAAATTACTGTACGACATAAAACTTATACGTTATGAGTAAAGAATTAATTCTTGCATTTGAATGTTTATTAACGATTTTGACTGCATTTTCAATGTACGCGGTTACTTATCTATCACCCTAAAGCATTATATTAGAATATTTAACGAAAATTTAAAACTCTTGAATCTATCCTATTTTGTTATGACATTAACAATGTGGGGTTTTGTTATCAACAACGTTCGCTCATCCCTTCACCTTAGTTACTATAAATTGTAAATAAATATATAAATGTAGGAACTGCACGTAGTAATCTAGAGAAGTTTTAATTGTTTAGTGCAACAGCTATACTACTGTAATAATTTGAATTTTCGCATGGTCCAAAATTTTGTATTGAAATTGATTTTTTGGGACTAGTTAACTATGATCAGCGTTAGGTTTTTATAAAGTTTTATCAATGCTTTTGTTTTCACTGCAAATGCTATTAAAAGCAAGTTATTTGAGTTTTGCAATTGTCGTAGTAGCGGTCGTACGTTTATTAAGCTTACATTTGTAAATAGAAAAGCATTTATCAACTTGAGCTACTTCAGGAGCTTGAGTGCCTTATAATTTACTAACTTGACTACATCATTATAATATTAAATAGCAACTGTAAGAGTAGATAATATTCCTGTGCGCCGAAAAACCTTTGACCTCAACCACAAGCATAGTTCAAATTGTGCAAACCATGATATAGAGAAAATTAAAATCCCTAAAATAATGAAGTTTATAAATACAGTCATCGCATAATATAAAAAGCAATTCAATTCATCTAGATTTATTCAAATCCCAGAAGATAGCTCATAGCTTCAGTCGAGTGAGAAGCACAATTGTCAAGTGGATGAATTGGTTCATCAGTGATTTGAGAAAAAGTAAATTAAAAGTGAATTTGTATTAACAATCCGCAATTGGAAAAGTACTCCCAGACTCCAGTGCCTTTATTGTAAAAGTTTTTGTAGTAAATGTTTCCTTCAACAGAAGTTGGATATGTGGATTATTGACACCCACGCTTGTTCTGCACAGAAAGGGTTGGTTAGGTCTTGTGCTCGAACTAAAGGATTTAAATCCTTCATATCCTGTTGACGTATATTCTGCTACTTACAAATATTTCATTAGGATCTAGACTTTTTCGTTGGTGCACGCTTAGTAAGAGCGAAATGTAACAGAAATAAGCGTCACAATTGTATTTACATATACTAGTCAAATCTGTTGGATAATTATACTTGTATAAATTTAACATGTTCCTTTTCTTTCGGATACACGCAAGTTGGTCAATAAATGTAAAGTTTAGTTTATTTGTGTTGGTTGTTAGATATATATGCTTTAATATAAGTTACGTGAACAGCGTGTAGTTTTATTATTATTTATGCATAGTTTAAATTAATATGAAAAAGAAATTGCACACAAAGTTCCATCAACCTGCGTGGAATAAATAATTATTTGGTGGTCTTGAAGACTAGCCACTGTCTATCAAGACCACATTTTAGGTGGGTTTTGTCCAGCATTTTTAGTGGATCGAAAGTTCAGAGATCTTTCCAGTTTGTATACCCCTAAAGGCTTTGCAGTTGTTTTCATAAAATTCACTCTTCGCCACTGTAAGCTAGCTGGTGCATTATTTCATCTCCGTCGTAAAGTAAATTTTAGAGGAGGTTAGCGTTAATTTCAGGCGTAACATGGTTTCTACCAATAGACTGGTTTGTCTAAATAAGCGTTAAATTGGTATAAACACTTCTAGGATCATAATGAATGTTCAGAATGTTATAATTTTGAAGACAGCGAAGTTTGTATACTTGAAAGCATTGTATTATATAAGGTCAGTATTTGTCAGTTTGCCAAGTTACAGAGAAATTTACTGTCGCGTTTTGCCGAAATATGTTTGTATACTCTCCTCAATATTTAACATTTCTTGAAGAATATCATTCCAGTCATGATAAACATTTTTTAATCGACGCTATTTATGAATTTTGGCTTTTGTTAACCTTAGCAGAGCAGTGTGCTCAATGTCCTTTAAAAGTTGGTTCAAGTTTACACGATGTTCATTGTTATCTCAAAGCATAAAGGTACTTCAAATTGGCTTTATAAAAAACGACGTGACGGTTTTGACAAGGTATTATCTATAATGGTTCGTCACGTATTTTATCTCAGTTGTTATAAGTAGTTCTGCACGAACCCCTATGACCTTACTTAATAAATTTTTAAAGCTCATTTGTGCAAATTTCCAGCTACGAATAACAAAACCAATAAAATTTACGTTTAGTGTAGACCATTAACCTCCGGCTTTAAACGCTTTTCTCGGAGGTTAGTTCGGTTTTCCTAAATTTGGTATCACCAGGTTGTTTGCATCCTCGCGGTAGCACCCTAAATGAAGGGTAAAAAGAGGTAGAAACAACAAATTGAAGTCAGTACATCGAAAAAGGCGCTGTATCACCACTACCGATAATCACAGTTGCTTCCGCGAAGGTTGGTACTAAATTGTCCACGTAATTTTCGGAAGAATTATTTCGAGAATGCAATAAAAGTTTCATATAATTTCCCAGAGAACGATAAAAAATTTATCGACACATTATCTTAGCGTATTTATACATAATAAATCATGCTTACCCTACAATGTGACTACTACTACCAAAGGCCGGATCCAGGAAACAGGGTTTTACTTTTACTTCTACACTAAATACAGTAAATTTAATGGATATAAGAAATTGAAATTGGTTATCCAGTAACTGAAAAAGGTATACTCGTACTACTAGTTAATTTACTTAACATGCAACACAGTAGCGTTGTAGAGCATTGCAACAACTCTACTCAACCCCTTTCTCTAGTCATCCCCATACAAAAGGACCGATTAAAGTGGGCGTTTTTTTTGTATAAAATCTGCAAACTATCTTACAATTGGCTGCTTGTTATTTCTAATGTTTGTTTTTGTGCCGTTTTAAATATAACCCTTCGATAGTAGATTACGTCATTAAATTGTCTTTATGTAGTTCTGTTCAAAACTTTAGAATTGAAAGGACCTTAAGTTAAATTTCTTAAGCGTAGAGGTGTGTTGTTGGCGAGTTTTTGATTGTGTTTCATTCTTTTAGTAATATAGTTTTTGTAGTAAATACTTCTGGCAATACTTTGTAAGCCATTGAATGATACCAACTTGGGTTGGTTCCAAACTCGATCTAGATTGCATTGGCTCGAAGTTCGGTTTAAATTCGATCCGAACTTCGAGCAACCCAGTCGAAAAAAATTACTGTAGTTGAGCTTCATTTTAGTTGAGTCGAGCCGAATAGTGCATATGCTCGCGCTGAGCTTTTTGGACATATTCACGAACAGCAATGGATTCTTACCGTCTTCTATACAATATGCACTTTCATATATAAAAAATGCAGTGACTGGCAAAAAATTCGGTGCATTCAGTTGTACCTTCAAAAATTTCCAAGAGTTTATAATTTAGCAATATTTTTGCTAATTTCTAAAGCGTCGATCAGTGTTTGTTCTGCCTTTATGAAGTTCAAATGAGTACACCCTATCACATTTTCAACTGATTTACAATCGCCTTTAATAGATTATTATGCATATTACTACCGTTTACTATAGTAAGCTAGTCGCTTTTATTATTACCAAAAGTTGCAATGAATAGTTTGTGAGCACCACGTGATGTAAATTGTTCACCTAAAAAAAACCTTCATTCTCAAATAAATAGCTTCTCTTTTGTTCAAGGAATAATTTTCTGAGCAGGTGTCAGTGTTTTCAAAAAAAGAAACGATTAGATTTTTTAAACTATTTTAGAATTTAAGAGTAAGTCTTCTCTATTCCATTTTGTGATTCATTTGTTGACAAAAAATTCAGTAGCTTCAGACTAAAATGTACTGTATATCGAACAAGATAATACGATTTCCAATTTGTGTGTTTTAGTGTTATTCAATCAGATGCCAAAACAAGCTAACACAAGAAGAAACACGGTTCGGCTAAGTCTAACTCGAGATGATATTTCGCGTCTAATATTTACGAAGACCTACAGAAAACAATCGTAGTATTATAACTTAGTCCAAAAAGCAGCTTCAGGCTTAAAATGAACTTGGCTCGCTCGAAACTCGGCTTAATTTCGAGTAGATCCTAAGTGGAACATTTTCTAGTTGAGCTTCGAACCGAACTCGTCTTGAATCCAAGACCAATCCGAACATTTTGTGATGACCTCGAAGAATAATATTCTAAGAATAATATTCTAAGTTGCACTTATTTAAATGTCTACATGAGCATGCATGGGTATGTGTGCGTGCGTGCATGTGTGTTTGTGTGTGTGTGTACTATTTTAACAGGTTAGGTGGAAGAGCAGTGGGCATGAGAAGTCATACTAAACCTCGCCTTTTACACTACTTTTTCTTTAATATTTACTTCTTATCTGTATACTTTAATTTACTGTGCATTTTGTATGAATGAAGACAATTTATTATTAATTGTTAGCGTAATATAAACTGCCATACACATTATTAATCATGAAAATGACGCCCGTCATAAAAACATGATTGTTCATCTCCAGTTTCTTTGTTTTGTTTCGTTCCCTTATCAGAGGATTTTGTCCATTTTTTTAATTATTTATTCACCTCTCCACAGCCATTTATTTTTGATCAATTAGTTTCAACAAATGGGGGTAACTTCTCGAATTCAGAGCATAAAGAAAAATATCAAAATTAAAAACTTTTAGGAGGCCAATATTAGGTAGGTGAGGTGGTAAAGCTACGGTGGTATTTGATTTTGAAAATTTTGAGTGACTGTGCTAGTTTAAATTTCTATCAAAACCTACAAACCACACAAGAAATCTAAAATGTATTGTCGTCTGAACCTTGTACTTAATTTTGTCGATCTTTGTCCTTTTATTTTTTAAATATACCAGTGCAGACTGTAACTTCAAGATGTGCCACAAAAAAATGTCCGTAACTATTCAAATGTAATTGTTTTGCTTAAATCTATGCTAAGTATGTTTGAATAGCTGAATACTAATTATTAAATATTTACATTGTAAAGATCCTTCATGTCACCATGTATTTTGACTGCAAAAAGACTCCTTAAATACAATTAAGTTACGGTTAAAAGTCGTAATTTTCGTACGCGCTACTGTATTTTTCTTGTTACACTTCAATGCTGTTTAGCATCAAGGTCTGAACTTCAACAAGAATTAAACCGTTAGAGTATAATGATCCAGAAGGTTGTATTTACATGATTCCATATTTATTAACAGAAGTATTATTACAATAGCAAAATGCATAAAGATAAGAAAATTAGTAGGTTAAAGTAATATCGTAGATAATTATACTATTTTGCCGAGCAGTTTTAAAAGGTGAGTATTAACACAAAGAACTGTATAATATGAATTTTGAGTAAGAAACATCTTTGCAGCTGCAGGGGGAGTACTCCGGTTCCTTAAATTTTTTGATAGGAACCAGTTTAACTTTTTTTAGTATCTAACCTTGACCGTCCAGCAAGTGAATCCCAATATTAAAGCGACGCTTTGTCTTTACCGTTAAACTGCAAAATTGAATATAAAATAGAAATCCTGTACGGATTTTTCTAATTATAGTTTGGCCTTTGTCTAATAATTGTTTTTTACAATCAGAAATGTTTAGTCTTATGTACATTAGCACTAGGAAAGCCGCTATTTGTTGGTTCTAATTTAATCTTCTAAATACGATGAATTAAACACGATTGTAGCACTAACCTTACTATTAGTTTATTTACCTAACACGTATATCACGTAAGCGAATTAATTTATATTAATTTATGTACATCGAACGTTTATTAGGAGGGATTTCCAACTAATACTGATCTATCACCACGGGGTTCATCCTATATATACAATAATCATTTGTTCAAGAAAAATACAGAGAAATCTAGAGTGTGAATCGTCAAACTTTGCGAACAACTCTATGATAATACAATATTAATTACACGTTCTTATCGCTAAAAAAATATGGTAATATTACGATTGTATTATAATACAGCATATTTTCCAGAATGATGCATATTAGTTACTGTTACACTGTACCCATCTTAAAACTGTTCTGTCCCAGAACATGTTGCGGGCCGAAAGCTGGATATCCCAAGAACAACCAAAACCATTCTTACATATCCCATATTGATGGAAGTAGCAATTCACACTCTTAATAGCAGGTGCCTCTCATGCGAGTTAAATCAGCATGCAGAGGTTTGGACTCCAAGTCAAACAGAATAGTATCTCCAGCATGTTTCTTACTAGCCCTCAGTCTAGTTTATGAAGCTCACAACCAATCTTAGGTATGGCCAACTTCTCGACTCGAAACTCCATCAATTGTTTTTGATATCCACTAATGTACTTCACAAGCGCTCGTATCCAGGTTTACCAGAGGACAGTTGCTTTGTGAAGAGAATAAACTTAATCAAATTATTCTCAGGTTTGGCATGGTACAAGTTCACTTTTCTTGCAGAAATACGAAACCATTTAATTTATGTACATTCATTAATCTTAAACTTAATCTTCATATTTATAAATAAACTCTACTTTACGATAGTTTCAATTTTATTTTAAATACAAATTTCCATTTCAATATTTTAAATATAGTTGGCTGCCAGATTTTATACATTTTATGTAGGCACTTAATTACGTGCCGTATTCGAAGTACGATAATGATATATACACATCCGAGTTTTAAATGATACTCAACCCCCCCCTACCCTCAAGGCACGGATTAGCGTTTAAATAGAGTGAGCCTTCTCCAACGTAATCGTTCTAGGCGGCCCCAGCATTTTATCAATTTTAAGGTAGTTAGGTAATAAGGCTTGTTTTAGGGGTTCAAGTCTTGATTTAACTTCAAATCTTGATTTAACTTTAAACACTGGTTCAATTTTAGATTCTACTTCAAATTCTCTTTAACTTCTGCACAAATCCTATTTAAACTTTATGCAACTTCAATTAAAATCTATTACATCTAATTGTCTCACAATTTTATCTGTTGCAAATTAGTTTTAGGAAGTGTACTGGAAAGATCGTATATTATTTTATTCGTGAAACTATCATGTCGCGAAGAAAGTTTTTCAAAGTTTAAAGTATTGAGAACTGGCGGGTCAGGAACTACTTCAAGGCACCAGAGATCAAAAGTCAGTTTAGTTTTAAGGTGTGAATATTTTTGCGTGAAGGACTTTGGGGAAATATTTATTACAGCACGTAGTATTTAATAGTTCCATTGTATGAAGTAGTATATATCTTTAAGGTATAGTTAATGTAAAATTTCATTAGAAAGTTATTTATATAACAAAAGCATCCTTTTAGAACAAGTAGGTTCGGTAGTGAGGATAACCTCCAACGCTGGAAGTTTAAAGTAAGTTTATTTTGAGTGCACTTTGAAACCTTGGTACATCTTTCCATATTTTTTTATATAATTTATACTGCACATATTTTCATTCTTTGCTATATCATTATATGTAAATATTGTAACAAATGTAAATTCTATGGTACAAATTTTTGAAGCTACTTCTATTTGTTACTGTTCTGTGGTATCTGATCCTTTTTATTTCACATTATAATATCAGAAGAAACAATTTCCTAGTAGAAATGAAAGATATTGCTATTTATTTTGCTTTGGATTTATCATAAGGAAACATTCAATAGTAACAAATACTTTAAGATTGTTCCAAGGACAGAACATCTTAAAAATACATAATAAACAAGTTACTTGTGTTGCCTGATTCATAGGCGGTCTTTCCCCCACTTTTAAGAATTACTAAGTTATTATAGCGATTGTGCAGAATGTCACGAGGTGACGCTTCAGACAGATTACCTGTTTTATAGATTAAGAGTATCAAAGGAAAACTCGGCCATTTTACTTTAGTACAGCGGTAGTAAGACGAGCAGATGAAGATGTTGGCTTTCTTACATGGCAGCTAATGCCTAGGAATTGCCCTCTAGGGCAGCAGAAGTTTCACGGTCATTTTAAAGGGGGTGCCGAAATGTATAAGTTTTCCGGACTCCGTCAAAACGATCTGAACATTGTGTAAAGTGACAACGTGGTTACCTGTTCGCGGTATCCATTAACGGTGAGCTTATAAATTTTAAGTAATTCTTATGCTAAAAGGATCTTTGATTTTCTTATCGCATCGGTGGATTAGGAAGATATCTTCGTAATGGAAAGAATTTGAGGTTGCTGATAGAATTTTTTGTAGAAAAGCATGACGTAATGATGTCAGTCGTTTATCTCGGTATTCCCATCGGCGAGATTTTGTTACCCAGATGGAGCCCCTAGGCTTGTGGATTGGAAATTTTTATTGAGGCTGTAGTTTTTTTACATGTGTGAAAACCAGGTATTTAAAACCCTCGTTAATATAGAAGTCAATTCCTGTTGAATGTTTGAATTTTTTTGTGCTTGTTATGATTGAAGCTTTATAATCACGCTTAGAAACTTTTGAAAATGCCCGTAGAGTTGTTAACAATATTAAATTTTACGAGAGGATTAATTTTAAATTTAAGATTTAGCATAAAAGTTCCTAGTAATAACAATGCTCTAATAATCGTATATCAGATTCTTTTTTTGTTTAGTGTTGAAATTTAAAAGAAAGGGAAACCTTGCCCTTTTAGAGTAACTTAAGGCTATTTTGTAAAACATGTGAGATGTGCATGTGGCCGCATAAAAAAATTTTAAAAGTTCACTTTCACTTAAAGAAGTCTATTCATAGTGTGCTTGATGATTAGTAGGTTAACTGTGTTATTCCTGAACCATGTCAATTTAAGAAAATTTCTAATTTATATAATTCATATGTTATTTAAATTTTTGTAACAAATATTACGTGCGAGGTTGATTTAAAGCTTTTGTGAACTAATCTAACAGATCTGTCAATTGGGGTTTTAAAATTTTGTTTTTGAAAATAGTATTAAATGCTAAAATCTCATTATGTAAAGAGAAAATTTATGAGTCTTTAAAGTTCAATTTTACTTTTGTATACTATTATACCTGTGATTTTATATATATATATATATATATATATATATATATATAATATGGGTATAATAATCTTGGAATTAGGTCATTACTAAATCTTGTTATATTGGAAAAGTTTCACATATAAGTAATAACAAATGTAGTGGTAATCTTTTATTTGACGCGTTTCGGTAACACCATAATGGTGTTACCGAAACGCGTCAAATAAAGATTACCACACATTTGGTATTACTTATATGAAATTTCAAACATTATGAAATTCCAAGATTATTATACCATATTATCTATTAAAGAAGGTCAAGAACACATCCAAAATATTTATATATATATATATATATATGTATATATATATATATGTATATATATATATATATATATATGTATATATATATATATATATATATACATATATTGGAAAGAAAGAAAGAAATTCCTTCAAATTATATTTTTGGTTCAAAACTCTAAGTCTTTTATTTCTGAGTAGTTAATTTAATGGCATCACAATTTGAGAAAATAAATTTTGAGTAATGAAACTACAAGAATACTGAAACAGAATAAGGTTATAGAAGTGACATACGTGACTTCTATTTGATATCCACTTTTAGGTATAACACTCTCTGGGTGACAGTTTTATGAAGATTTATATTTAAGTATTGTAGTTCCCTTTATTGTGAATCACAAACTGTGTCTTTTAATTAAAATTTAATGTAAAACATTTTCTTTCAGAATCATTGTAGTAGAAGTTGAAGTAGATACATTCGAGAGGTTTCCAGAGGTGTCGTTGTGTATAACTGATATATTTTTTGATAGTAATTATAGCCCGTGAGTATATGCATTTTCTCACAGGATGCTTTTGTTTTATACTGCCCATATAAATGCGATGGCGCTCAATCTCCCTTCCCTTTTTCCATTCTCCTTTATAGTTGAGTTTACTTTTCGCCCACGCCCAATCTCATTGCTACCCCTTGGGGTAATTACCAGACTAAGCCGCGAATATCGTGAAGTTTGTGAGTCTATTGGAAGCAATAACAAAATTATTTCACTGACGCCTAACGTCAATATAGTTCTTCTGGAGTGCCCGACTCACACACAAAAAGAAGAAATGTATCAATATTTATGCTTTAAAAGTTTTATTAAGGGTTAATATAATAATCTATTCGATCAGGTAAGTCTTTTAATGCTTTACTAACTGAAATAGTCGAGGAAGCAGATTCTTAATTTTAGATTTGAGATTCTGCGTCTGTTGTATTAAACCCTAAGCGTGGGACCATAACTTCAATATCACAGAAATATGTATAATATAAACTTTACCACGTTTGATTTAAAAAGTATTGTAATATATTAGTTATGGTTGCTGCAATTTGGGCGTGCTCTTGTTACTATGTGACTAAATTTTCGTGTATATTGAACTTTTGATCACAGATTTAATGGATGGATTTTTTAAAGATGAAATAGTAACAGGAATGGTAAAAATGCTTATAAAAATATGCTAAAAATAAAACTGAAGGATAATATGCGACGACTTTCATCTGTAATGTATGGCTTTGCCTACCTCTGGTTATTGTAGGCGAAACTAGTTCGGGCTACCAATTTTCTTTTGAATACCGTAGCAGTTGCTCGGGTCCAGTAATCCATGTCTAGCAAGATGTATGTAATTCCAGAATTGCTCTCAGAAAATGTGTCTGCGATGCCAATTGCTACCCTCTCAAACGGGATTCCAATGTTGTATTGCCGCGTGGGTACTATTGGTTTGCCCAACAGCGCACATAACAGACACTTCCTGCATTATTCAATGCTGCTAACTTTGCAGCCTAACGTCCCGTTTTGTAGATGTCATAAAACCTCCAACACCCGACTCCTGGAAAGCACCAATCCGCCATCTTTTTCCAGGGATAGCATTAAGATCCCCTTATATAACTTCAGAGAATCTTACTGTACGCAACACGACAATAGCGTACTACTTGGCAGGCTAATATTCTTCCACGACGGACGCTCTTTTCTGATTTTCCAATCCCTAATGAGCCCTATGTCTAGATTATTCTCTTGTTCGGTCTTCAGCTGCTGTGGCTGCCGGTTGTTAATCATTGTTGTCGGACAAAGAAGATTCCATTTAGTATCCAACCGTGAACAATGGCTTCTGGAAAAGGCCGTTATGACAACGCATCTGTGTTATCTATTACAATTACAATTTTTGTATTGGTTGTTAGTTATGTAATAAGGAATTAATCAAAATACAAATAATTATTTGCTTGGATTAATGGGCGACGAAATTGTGTAAATTGATTTTAAAATGAAAGTTTTATTGGTGTAATTTAGTACTAGTTGAAGTATGGAACTTTACTATTGGGATGCACAATGCAAGGATATAATAAAAAAAACTGGTTTTTAATTGTTTTCCATGATGGTTATGAACAACATTTCCAGAAATTAAAATTTATCAATGTCAGGTAATTTAATATCAAAAACAGAAGAATGTTGAGTGATAGTATTGTTGATGGGCTAGATTAAAAGTATTTTTTTGAGATTTTTTAACAATATTTGGACAAAGTAGTAAGAAATTTATCTTCTTTTAAGGAAAGTATTCTATGCAATTTTACTTGAAATTTTTTTATGTTAATAGAGCTTAAGCTTAGCCTAAATTTTGTTTAAATTTATTTCAAAATTAGGTAAATCGACACATTTGTAATGGATACCCTGTTACTCCAGCCATGGAATCGCATTTGCGAGAGGTCTTGATTTCGAAAATTTATGCAATTCAACAAAGGTTTAAAAAGAGGTTTTAAAATGTTTTAGAGGAAGATAAAGTATAACCTGACAAAGTATAGGGTACCGAAGCATGTTTGGCATTATTGCTTTCCCTTCTTGGCGTCAATTATTACGATAGCCCCAGGTGTAACTAATTTATTGCGTTCTAAATTTGGTTGCAATTCTTACTGCCAAACGGGTATAAATAACAATTAGAAATATGCCAAAGGCTTACCTGGCTTAATAGCTGAAGCTAAAGGCATCCTCGCTCGTCTTCAGATAGATCCGCATGGAGTGAGAGTCCGTTTCTTATGTTTAGTGTAAGTTCTGGTGGCGAAGTGCGTTGAACCTACACTTATAAGGAACGCAGGGTATTTTTTAAGGTAGTTGGACAGGTAAAGGATACAAGAGGCGCGATTCGCACATAATAAACGCGCACCCTCGTTTTATGCCCCGATATTGTATGTTAGTCAGTTATCGAGTTTTTCTTTAAAGCACGCCGTTCCTGCGAACTTGTTGTTTTTTAATGAAAGATGGAAAAAAGCTTTTCTCATTCTTAATATTAAAATGAATGCTTTGTGCAAGGCGAAACATGCAAAAGAGATTTATGCGGAATAACTGTCTTCCGTGTAGGAATAACATTAATGGGATTGCTTTGACAGACGGTGCAACAGCCCTCAGTTTTGGCAGAGAAAAATCCTTTTAGGGTAAGCAATTAGTGTAACATAAGTTCTTTTTGTATTTATGTCTTTCTATTTATTATTATTATCTATTATTTTTGTTTCAAATTTTTCCATTTTGTTTTATAATTTCCTCTATATTAACCCACTCCCGCATTACTACATTTAACTAAGTACCCATATATTGTTGTGGAGTTCTCGTCCCTTTGTGGCAAGTCAAAATTTTGTAATTGCACCTACGCCAGTAACTGATACCTTTGTGAATTGGGATGTAACATCAAAGCTGATTAGTATGTGACTATCTATTTCAAATAATTTTTTTGGAAAGGATAACTTTTCACGTTGCTTTGACCTTTTTTGGGAAACAGAGAAATGTAATGTGAGACTTTGTTATGTTATTCCCTGCATGAAAGACAAAGTAAGGTAAGCAAAGAAATTAGTCCGCACCAAGTATCGCAACAAAAAAAGAAAACGAATCCAAAGAAGAATGCCATGGGGTAGGTCAGAAGGAAAGAAACACAAGATACTTTATTAAAAGAATTTTGTTTACAAAAACTCTAGTTAAAAAAACATGATACCAAAAGGAACATTTTCAAAACCTCGAATTAAAAAAACACTGTACAAAATAACATCAACTCGTTTAGAAACTAACATTTGTCAAAAATATATCGCAAAGGATCTACACAGTATACGAATCTACGAAAAATAATAAATACTGTCTGCTACCTTAAATAATTTTTAACCTCAGTTTAATATTTACATAAAATAAAATTAAACAAAAAAAATATATAATATTTTTTTCCTCAAGCCTAACATTTATACAAAACAGAAATCAAACAAACATATATACAGTATTCTGTTCCCAGTCCTGTGGTTTCCCAATATTAAATCTTAAATATCAAAATACTCATAAAACCACATACTTCCATATTGTCCATAAGTAAATGCAAAAAATATTAAAATAATTGCAAACAACAGCAGTAAAGGAAAAACAATTTACACACCAAATGCATTCCGCTGCAGCTGTAAAGAAAAATTATTAGGAAAACGTCACACTTAAAATGAGAGTGTTCTCTAAATTTTATGTAGATAGAAAATCGTGTTATAATTAATACCCATACAAAAAAACTGTTTTCTCTAGCATATTCCGTTTGAGTGACAAAAGTTTAATTTCCCGAAAATCATAGCAAAAAATACAGATTCAATTTTTCCTGATGGAGATCCTCAAAGCTACGCAGAAAAGAAACAGCTATTCTTACAACTTGACCGGACGTTCCGTTGCGGCCCAACAACTGGTTGTAGTAGACATCTGCTGGATCACATGGCACACCATACCAAATTCTTTTCTTCGAAAACCAAGTCAATCAAATTCAAGGCGGTTCCGTGGCGTAATTGGTAGTCACGTGACTACTGTGCCCAAGATATCGGGTTTAAATCTCCATCCGCTTAAAAAATGTTAGGTAAGCATTTTTCACAAAAATGCTCCCTCGTTCGGATGAGAGGTAAAATGCAGGTCCCGTGTGTGAGTGTTGTCACGCACGTTAAAGATTCCTACCTTGCTTGGAACAGCAAGTGTTCGGCAATACCAAATACCAATACGAAATTTAAATTATGGGCAGCGCAATGAATAACATTAGCATTGGGTACTCGATTTTTAATTTCAGCTTAAAGTCCTGCGTACTTCCCACTCATGTTTGCCACATCATCGTATCCTTGACCTCGACATTTATTAATATCAATTTTAAAAAAAGATAACGCGCTAGAAATAACATTTTCAAAATTTTGAGCACTTTGATCATTTGTTTCAATAAACCCCAAAAACGATTCCTTTATTTCTAGCTTGTCATGGTCTGCATACACATAGCCAACAATAGTGCTAAGTTGATCTTTTTTAGAAATGTCTTGAGTTGTATCCAAACAAGTGAAAAACATTGAGCGTGTGTTATCTCTTCAATAATTTGTTCTACAACACATTGTGCAAAAACGGATATGATTTGGTTCTGAATATCGGGACTTAGGTATTTAGTCCTGCAATTTGTGCTGGAGATGTGCGCTTGAATCAAATGGTCGTATCTTGAAACTAAATCAATTATGTTCAGAAAATTACCGCTCTTTGGACCGATTGCAGATGCAACTTCACGATGTCCTCGTAGCGGAAGATTTCACACTGCCAATGTACGTATTACATCACAAATACGAATCTAGATTGATTTAATATTCTTTTTTTCTCCACCAATTAAAGTATCAATAGTAAAATTTCTTTCCCATGAAGAATAAGTTATGCATGCTCGAAAATGGGCAGATGACTCTTCGTGAGTTTTAATTTTTTACTCAAGCCTTGCCAGTCATTAATATTTCCATCACACCAAGATGTTGATTGCATTTAAAGTCTTGGAGTAGCACAACCAAAAGCGTTCAATTTTTTATCCTGTTTTTGTGCTTTTATAATAATAATCCGCGCCAAAGGACCTCGACGAATTTGGATCGCGAGGAAATGGCCCCGTAGGCCTGTTTGGGCCAAAAAAAATAATACTACGTTTCAGTGTATCTGAGAGCGGATTGTGAAATAAAGCTGTGTCCGTATCCACCTTTTGATTAACTACATTTACATCTAATTTTGATTGCGATTGCTCATGAGGACTTGCTTGAGATATACTTTCAACGTCCACATCAATCTGCTGACGTGAATGTAACTGAACATCGCCAGCAGTATCTTTACTTCATTCTGAAAGCTTTTTTGCTAAATGTTCTATATTTAAATTGTCACTATCACTGTTCTCGGTTTTTGATTCTTAAATACAATCTGATAGCCCTGCATCTTTAAAAAAATCTGTAACTTTAGGTAATTTTCTTTTAGCTTTCAAATTTTCTTGTTGCAATTTTCGTTTTTTTGCACCACTCATGTAAACTCTATTTGTTTCAGTCATTACTAATAGTTAGGTAACAAATATTTCAGAACACAAAAAAGTTAAACACCAAACACCAAAGAAACAAATACATTGTAGCGGGATACTACTGCGAATTTAAAACAAGTAATAACAAAAGTCTTTATTACTCCCTGTTCACAAGCCTATTTATAGATGTTTTCATTCCAGTTAATAATAAAGCACTATCACACTAATGCTATTTACAAGCACTAATATCTTCTTAAACTAAATTCTTAACCATAGGTCTATTAACAACACTAACACTACTATTATTTATTTATGACACTTTTGTCTATTTATGTATTCCACAAGCTGCCGGTACAATTTACATTTTCACATAATGCAACATTTATATTTAACTTTACACGATATAATTTATATTCGACATTCTGACATAGACTAAACTCTTACATTTATCAGCGGTCTTATATATACCCTAAATTAAAAGAATGATTCATACTCCCGTATAAGCTAGAAAATTCTAGCTTCTGTAGTATATATGTTGCTTACGGCGCTTGTGTGTGTTTGACGGGTTGCCTAAGCTCGTAACACTGCCCCTCTTTAAAACCGCTACGTCTCGTAACTGTAAATACATTTTGACGCCAATTCGATGACTGGTGACGGTATCGGCAGCTATCTCCTCTGGTGCATCCACCACGTCGTTGGAAATAACAGTTAACACTCTTTTCTTGGTCTTTGATAGGCAACCGGTTGATAACAACAAACAAGGACCTGGACGTTGGTTCCCTGGAAAACTACTTCTAGCATATTTAGGACTATCTTCCAGTCTAAGCGATCTAATCCACAGCCGAGCTTGGGCACCGCTAGTCCCGTTACTCCATTTTACAACATCTGAGCCTTAAGATTTAGCAAAGCCTCCCATACATGTCCATAACTAGGTCTCTGCCATGAAGAATTTTTGGTGAGCAGATAGTAAACAACGATTTTTATCCTGAAGAACCAAAGCTTTTCCTTCAGTTGGCTGCTGTTGTATTAATTCATCCACACATCCAAACTTTTTCTTGAAAACAACAGCTATTCCTCTTGACATTTCCAAATCTTGAGCTACGCAATGTGCAAGGGAATATTCTTCTGGTGCTCTAAACAGATCTTGCTGTTTTTTAACAACAACGCCAAATCTCGCCTTAGCGGAACCTCCATACCCCGCCATGAAACTCTCAAAATCTACATTTGGCTCACGATTAATAACTTTTCGAACACCATTCTCATTACTCGAGTCTTCCTGCTTGTTGCCAGCGTAGGATGTTAAACGGTCAAAGTGTACCACTTTAGGTTTACCACGGGGAGATCTTCTGATCCGATACACTACATCATTAATTCTTTTCAACACTTCGTACGGGCCCTCCCATTGTCTTTGCAATTTTGGCAACAATCTACGCTTTCTATGTAGATTGTATAACCACACTAAATCTCCGGGTTGGTAACCACCTTCTTGTGCTCTCGTGTCATATTGTGATTTCATTCGATCGCTTGCTGCCTGGATATTCCTTTGGACGTTTTCGCGAATGCTATTTGATCTTTCACGAAGCTTACTAACGTAATCTTCACCTGCGATCTCTTCTCCAGATTTAAATCCAAACTGAAGATCACATAGTAGCCGCAATTCACGTCCTAACATTACGCAAGCGGGCGAGTATCCTGTGCTGTCATTTACCGAAGATCGGTACGCCAGTAGGAACAAATGTAAATATTGGTCCCAATCTCGTTGATGTTCAGAGACAACTTTGGCTAGGTACCTTCCTAGAGTTCTGTGCATTCTTTCAAGCATTCCATCCGATTGGGGATGAAGTGGCGTGGTTCTAGTCTTCCTGATTCCAAGATGCTTGCAGACGTTTTGAAACAACGGTGATTCGAAGTTCCGACCTTGATCGGAGTGTAATTCCAACAAAACTCCAAAGCGACAAAACAATTTCCTCACTAGTACATCTACAACCGTCTCGGCTTCTTGGTTAGGTATAGCATACGCTTCCGGTCATTTGGTAAAATAATCTATTGCAACCAAGATGTATTTATTTCCTTTCTCTGATTTAGGAAACGGACCAGCTATATCAATGGCCACCCTCTCAAAAGGATTCCCCTCGTTATACTGTATCATTGGGGCTTTTTGTTTTGTAACCGGGCCATTTCCAGAGGCACACAACTCACATTTCCGGCACTACTCCTTCACATCTTCTTTGCAGTTCACCCAATAGAATCTTTCTCGTACTCTTTCGAGAGTTCTTTTCACGCCAAAGTGCCCTCCGGAAATACCATCGTGCAAGTGCCGCAACACTTCCGACATTCTGCTTCTCGGCACTATCACTTGAAGTCTCTCAGTGCCATCTTCATATTCCAGGCGTCGTTTCAAAATTCTATTTTCAATCACCAAGTAGTCCCACTGTGCCCAGTATGCCTTCAGGCTCCTACTTGAAATACTAATTTCTTCCTAAGCTGGCCGTTGTCCTCTACTTTTCCACTCAATAATACGTCCCAATTCGGCGTCATTTTCCTGGTCTTCTCTTATTCTTTCGGGTTGCCAAGTATTATCGGTTACCGTCATTCTATGAATGACACTTATTTTCTCTTCCATCTTGGAGCAATGATTGTAGTCTACCGGATAAGGTCTCTTTGACAGACCGTCTGCATTCCGTTGGCTAGTTCCTACACGATGTTCTGTGTCAAAGTCATATTCCTGCAGCCGCTCTATCCACCTTGCAACTTGCCCTTCAAGATTTCGAAACTGCAGTAACCCTTTTAGTGCAGTATGGTCTGTTCTCAACAGGAATTTACAGCTGTATAGGTACTTATAAAAGTGCTCTACGGATTTGACAACGGCCAACAGTTCTCTTCTTGTCACACAATAGTTCCTTTCTGGCCGCGACAAGAGCTTGCTGAAATACCCAATAACTTTTTCTTGTCCGTCCTGCACTTGAGAAAGAACGCTTCCTATAGCTGTGTTACTGGCATCGGTATCTAATACAAATTTTCCCACCATCCGTGGATAACTCAAAATTTGTGCTGTAACTAGTAGCCGTTTCGGTTGTTCAAATGCACTATGGCAGTCGTCATTCCAATTATATTCTTGACCATCTTCGGTTGAATTCGTTAACGTTTTGGCAATGTTCGCAAACCCAAGTATAAAATGTCGGTAATATGTGCACAATCCTAGAGAACTCCGTAGTTGGTGTATATCTGCTGGTGTAGGCCACTCTTGTACCGTTTTTATTATGTCAAGGTCAGCTCTTATTTCGGTCTCCGAAACGACATGTACTAGGTATTTCACCTCTTTGTTCTAACGTGGCCGTCTTTTCATTCCACTCTTCCATTTTCATCGTGTCTTTACTAAACCGTTCTTCTATCTTCTCAGCATTTTCACTAAGTGTCAGTTCCATACCGTATTTAAATTCTTTAAGGGTCGATTCCAGTTCAACTGACCTCACTGAGTTTTCACAGAGTGTCACTTCTAGTTTAGCCGACCTCTCTTCCATTTTCTCAGCATTTTCACTAAGTGTCACCTTTAGTTTAGCCGACCTTTCTTACATACCGGATTGAAAATCCTTAAGGAAATTCATTAAAGTTTCTGCGTCCATTTTACTTTAGCTTCTTGTAACCGGCTTATACAAACTACTTAAATGTTTTTAGACGTGTGTTTTTCCTTTTAAATTAATCTCTGTATACCCCACACAGGCCTACCACCAGTGTAGGGGGTTACTACTACCGCGTTTCACTAATTTAAAACAAGTAACAACAAGTCTTTATTACTCACTGTTCACAAGTCTAATTAACAGTAGATGCCTTATTTATAGATGTTTTCATTCCAATTAATAATAAAGCACTATCACACTAATGCTATTTACAAGCACTAATATCTTCTTAAACTAAATTCTTAACCATAGGTCTATTAACAACACTAACACTAATATTATTTTTTTATTACACTTTTGTCTATTTATGTATTCCACAAGCTGCCGGTACAATTTACACTTTCACATAATACAACATTTGTATTTACTCTTGGACTATTTTGACTATTTGACTTTACACGATATAATTTATATTCGCCATTCTGATATAGACTAAACTCTTACATTTATCAGCGGTCTTATATATACCCTGAATTAAAAGGATGATTCATACTCCCGTATAAGCTAGAAAATTCTAGGCTTCTGTAGTATATATGTTGCTTACGGCGCTTGTGCGTGTTTGACGGGTTGCCTAATAGTAGCACCTAACAATATGATAGCCAACCGAGAAAAAAATGACTGTCGCGTGTTATTTTATATGTGCAGTATGTGCTATAATATAAAAGAAACGCCTCATCTTTTCTTGTTATAATCTTATAAAAAGCAATGTTTATTTTAAAGTGTTTATTTTTTATATTTTCACATCTTAAGTGGGTTGTAGGTTTATAAAATTAACTAACACTCTTATCAGCTAGCCGGTTTTCAACAAAAACAGAAACAGTCACCATTGTTCCTGTGTAAAACAACACTTTTCTGTCTATTGATTAAACATTATGAATATATGAATAAAACTTATATAAGATTAGCTTGGCCTGATCTTGCATCAAAGCATTCGCTTTTATAAATATAACGGATAAGATAACCAAGTTGTTCTATATAAAAATAAGAATCTTGATTTTTTTTGTAGGCATTTAGTGGTAAGTATAACTAACTATAGATGAAACACTGGGGTCCTTGTTTCTGTTTCTGTTTTTGTTTAATAATCCTTAAACGAATTCGACATCGTTTATTTCACGATGCTGGGACCAGACCGGGGCCCTTTAATGTTTGCCCCACCCCGCGGTCTGCGGGGGCGTTAATTAGCCACTGCAGCGACTCCAAATACCGCTAGGTGCTAAGTTTGAATCAAATCCGTCAATATTTAAAAAAGTGTGTTTGCCATACAAAATCTGCCAGGTTTTTTGAGGTTATATCAAAACCTGATGTGATTGGGTTGAATTGACTACGGTTTGAGTTTTAGAGACCTAAGAAACATATAGGTAAACATGGTCAGAATCCTAGATCAGGAAGAATATTTTCATTTGTGTGGCTGTGTTACTATTTAAGATTTATTCAAAACATTTGTACGTAATGCATATCACAACAACATGCCGGAAATGTATAAAAACTTAAAGATGTTCAAAAGTAAATACAATGTAGTACGTACTTAATGTTATAATTTGCATTAGCCCATGTTAGGCTTGTTTCAACATCCGAATACAAATCGTTAAATATTTACATTACACAGATCCTTCATGTCATCACGCTTAAATACAAAAAAAAACTGTTTTAAATGGAATTAAGTCGCGGTTAAGAATGCAATTGTCGTTTTCGTGAGAACTATCATGCCTTCCTATGTTACACTTCAATGCTGTTTACCAAGGCCTAAACTTGAACGAGAATAGAAACCGTTCAGTACAGTGATCTAAAAAGTTAGATTACATGATTCTATTTTATTAAAATGAATATTGCCACGCCACGAACAACACAACAAATAAAAACATGTTCATTAGCCTACACTATTAACATGCTATTTTTCTTAATCTCCTTATTTCTCGCTTTATAACTTCATGCTAGTATTATATGACCTCGATGTACTTAACGCCGTGAAGATTTTTTTGCATTCATTCTTCTATTCTATAATTATATACCTTAACGCAGTGTATATGATATTAGCTTTACGTAATTTCATTACCGTTAATAAACCCAGCACACACTAAGACACAAAATTGAATACAACAGTTAAAAAAATGTAACACTTTTCATCGAATATCCAATAATTACTGTGATTACAGCTACACAGATATACAGATACCAGACAGTTGATTTCTTAGACGTAAAAATACATTTTTCTATGTAGTCGATTCTATTAGCTCTCTCAAGCACGAGAAAGTTCCTGTTTAGGAATTACACTTGCGATTTCAACACTTATTCTTAAATTTGTAGTAAAACCACAGCACGTTTCTCATTCTATCTTGTTTTGTCTTCCAGCTTCAACTTTACTATCTTTATATGGATTATGACAGACTTGTAAGGTGTTTCGCAATTATTTTCCAATTGCTCTAGTTGTGTCTGAATACAGTGACAAAACAGGTACATTACTGGTCGGTTACCGACCCCTGTATTACAACACTACAACGCTGTGTTGTTTTACCTGCAGCTACTTTTGCTTGAATTATTTAAATTAAGTAAGTACTGGTTATCCTAGACTAGGTGAACTACTACATCGTTCATGAAGCTTTGAAGTGTTGAAGTATCAATTGGCCAGCGTATAAATAATTTGTGAAGTTGTTGCAGACTTTGGGTTTGCTTACTTAGTTGTTAAACAACATGGCCTGATTTAATAATGCTAGAATTATGGTAACTGTTTTCTAGAAGCAAACTTCTTATTAAAAGAAGTCATTTAGCAAAGTTTGGGTGGTTATTGACTCCTTGTCCATTGACTGTAAATTCAAACCGGATGCGACTACTATATACACCTGCAACTATTTATGGTTTAGTTCAACGTCTTATACAATAAACATTTTATTGACGAATTTAGTAACATCTTAGAGAGTTATTTAGCTTCAAGGGTTCTTTGTATTTATAGATCACTGTAGCACATAAATTTAATTTTTGTACTGAGAACAACCCACCTTTAGTTTACACAAGTGCAACCATAGAAATGGTACTCGCTGATTATTGAAAAGAAAGAGAGACTGTAAAAAAGTCGTATTGTGGTAAATATCTGAAATAAAATAAATAGTAAACCAACCTAATAATCATGTGGGATATTACTCCTACTGAAGTAATAAAAAAATCAACTCAAGCAATATATACTGGGTGAATCATATTAAACTTTCCGATTTTACTAGGTTATTGCCCGAACACTGGAGGGAATGGAAAAGTGGGGATGACGTCTTCAGACGCGTCATGACGTGCAGTTTTCAGTGTGAGCAATGGCTTGGTAATAAAAAAATCAACTCAAGTAATATATACTGGTAAATCATATTAAACGTTCCGATTTTACAAGGTCATTGCCCGCACACTGGAGGAAGTAGAAAGGTGGGGATGGTGTCGTCAGACGCGCCATGATATCTAGTTTTCAGTGTGAGCAATGGCTTGGTCGGGTCAACATCGAGCGTTTGTGGTGGAAGAGTTTATTCGAAAAGATGAATCAGTGACCACAACACAGCGTGCGTTTTGTGTACACTTTGCTCTTGATCGTCACAATCCCCTTCCCAATTAGGAATTGGGTAACTAATTTTAGAGCGACATCTTCGGCATTAAAAAGAAAACCAGAAGGCTGAACTAGGACTTCAACGTCAGCAGAAAACGTGGATAGAGTACGGACTTCAATTCACCAGCCCCCCAACGATCTGTTTGTAAACACGCCGCTTCACTGAAATTATCTGCCAGCAGTGTCAGAGGAATACTCTATAGAGACCTTCAATTGCACTAATACAAAATGCAGTTAGTGCAAGAGTTAAGTGACAGAGACTTTGACCGACGAAAAAATTTGTGCCGTGACATTCTGCAGAGTATTCCTCGTACTGCTGTTTTGATCTTTAGTGATGAGGCCCATTTTCACTTGGCCGGAAACTTCTCCAACGACCACTCTACAGCACTCGAGTAACAGTGTGCTGCGCTGTTGGAGATTTTGCTGTGTGGGGTCCCTACTTTTTCGAAGAAAATGGCGAAGTTGTAACAGTGGCTTTTGCTCGGTATTGTCACATGATTGACATTTTTTTGAGACCAAAAGTGGATGAATTATTGCAAGAAGAATGAAATCAAACACAGCAATATCACAAGGCATTTATACAGTATGGAATATTTTATCTCATACAGAAGCATTTACAACATTGTTTCTTTTAAACATAAAATAATTTCAAAGAAGTACGTATCATAAAAAAAATTGTTGCTTACCTTATTTTAAATTTACAGAACTAAATTTCTTGTTTTATAGTTGGTTTACCTGGTTATGTTTATTGCTACGCTTGTAAGGTTTGTTTTTCTAAAAAATTCTTGACAAATAATCTATTAAAAGATCAGAGTGTTTCGAACCCTGGACACAAACTTTCCTAGTAGAAAAATCCTTTACGAAAAAATTTATTATATGATGAACATTTATTATTCTACCTTAGATTAAGTACAAATACTCTAATATCAGTTAAAAATAAATTTAAAAAGTAATATTTGCAGAATCCACAAAGACGCTACTCGTAATTAAATATCTTCTTATTGACGGCAAACCAGCTTTCAAGATTTTCCATATTTAAAATCCTCATTTCAAACAGCAGTTACCAAAGTACATTATGCTTAAATTTGCCTTTCAACTATTTAATAAAGTTTTTAAAATAGCATTATGTTGAAGAATTTTTCTTCTTCATCGCAACTTAATAAATTTAATTATTTTTAAAATTTGCATTTAAAATCACTTCTATATTCATTATACTTTCGTAATTATTAAATTACAGTGTGATTACTGCATACTTCAAATATCTTCGCAAAGCAAAATAACATTTCGCGATCAAATTTAAGAATCGAATAAATCCCTTAATTTAATAAACCCTTTCTTGTATATACAAATTATTTATTTTCTAGAAGGTTGTGGAATAGTTTGGAACATTATGTTGCAAGGTTTCACAAGAAAACTCATTAGCGTCTAAAATCGCTTCGTAATCTCGTTCCATTTATTCGTGACGCGCGCTGCTTGTCCTTGTTTAACACATATACGATTATTGTGGTGTCGCATACTAATGCGAAAGATATTGAATTTTATGGGATATTTCTTGAATTTTGTGGGTTTTTCGTGTTTCAGCCGCTTCTCGGAAACAATATTTAATTAAATATCTACGTAGTTTTAAATACTGATAACTCTTCTCTTTATATTCCTAATATTCTAGAAATTTTTTTTTTAAATAAATTTTTATCATCCTCAGTGTAATTGATGTAAACGTTAATTGCCTTTTAATGCAAAAGGAGTTGCATTTTATAGACATATTTGCTTTTATGGCAAAACGTGTTTCAGTACACAAAATTAATATTAAAATTAAGGTTTTTAAATACGCGTAAAGCTAGCACTATTCTATGCTATTTACAGCAAATAAAAAGCATTTTTATTAAAATGTATTGATAATTAAAAAGCGAAAATAAATCACTTTGTATTTAACTGAAAATGATCGATTTGCATTTGCATTTAAAGCGTTTAAGGTATCTTAACGATTAATTATTTTTACTTGTTATTTATTTATAACAAGCTTATATCATACAGGGTGTTTATTTATACACGGGCAATTGCATTTTTTGCTTGTATATTAATGAATAAAAGTACGTTTGTATTATACAGGGCGTAATCATGAATTTACGAAATTTGCGTTTTTCAGGATTCTTTTATATTTTAGTGGGATTTATTTGTAGAATTTGGGTTTCAATGACCTTTCGTGACCTCTTATCACGTTAATATATATATATATATATATATATATATATATGTATTGCTGTAATAGACTGACTCACGTAGGTCGTCGCTGATTTTGCTGTGACCCGCCTGATACCTGGAGAAGCTCAAATTAATGCTGTGACTTAGGTAGAGCGAATGGTATTAATGAGGATGCAATAAAAGCTACCATCTTACCGTATTCTTTTCTTGGCATGACTAGCTCAACAGAACTTATGCTGTTTAATTTACGAAAATGAAATGAAACAGAAATCTCAAAAAACATATGCATTCAAAAGCATTTCTGTTTTATTCACAATATCTATAAAATCTCGTACATTCAACAAATCTAAACAATGTTTATAAAACAGTTTACAGCTTAAGCTTATACACAAAATTATTCCTAACGATTTCTTAATTATTGAAATAATTCTCACCTAATCTTTTTTGACAATTATAGAACCCAAACCTCTTCTCGGTATAATTTTTTATCTTTTTATTTCCATGACTCTCAGTGTAATTGGCCTACCGCGCCAGACAGATAATTTGGTAAAGTTTAAAATGCTTCAAACTCTGACCTCAAAATTTGATGAAGATTATCCCCTTAATAAATAATTTTTATACAATCAAGTGCTAATATTAAAATATTCTTATAAGTTGCAAACAAAAACAAACTATACTTGCTGTTGTTATTTGTTATTTGTTATCAAAGTCTCATTTCCATTTTAATTAAGTTATTAATACTTCCTGGCTCCATTTTATATCACCATTTGATGTTAAAATAAAGTGCATTTATTTTTAATCGATTAAAATCATCAGTTGTAATTTTGAACCAAGATTATTCATATTATTGTGATAACTCTTTATTATACTTCATCAAATAATTACCTCTGATAACTTTTATGTTACTTGTGAACGCCAATAGAAAAATAGATTACAGATAACTCAAAACGTATCTGTTTTATGTCGCAAAATAAATTAAAGAATGAAACTTCGCTTGTGTCTTTCATGTTTATCTTTGTAAAGAATGACCGCCAAATATCGAATGAATCGTTATTATTCAATTCAGGTTTATATACTAAAATGCTAATTCAATACGTCCTTTAATCGAGCGTTTTGACTTTATTTCAAAGCATGACACACGCAGTTGTTGTAACAATTCTATTCGCGTTTTATTGAGCTAATTAAGCGCAGTTATCACAGTCGTAAAATTTTATGTTTATCGAAAATGTCTATTGTTTTCTATTGCTCGAAGTCAATGGTTGCTGTTTCCTTCTCTCTGTAATACACAGAGTTATAAAACTTGCTCCTTTTTTTCTATTTTGTGGCTTTCCCGTTAATAGCGCGTTCTTTGTATTGGCGCGTTTATTCATTTACGGTAAATAATTAGCTTATTTGATACTTTTAGAACATTTACATATTTACATATTTAGGACATTTATGACTTTACCGAAGGCTCTCAAAATCGTAGTTTGCTTAGACAAACAAATATGGTATTTTCGTTTTGGATTAAATGCTATAATTCGTTCTAGAATTAACGCGAAATGGGCTTCTTTGAAAAACGCATTTCTTTCATAAAAATGGCATTTTTAACGAGATTGAATATTTTTATTTATGTTTTAACTGATATATTTACACATGTATATCTATCTAGTATTTTAAAAGTACCTGCGATTTATTTTCAGTCTGCAATAAATGTCTACAAGGAATTTAATTACATAATTGTTTTGTTAATGGCTATACAACTATTAGCTCGATTTGTATAGGTGAACAAGCACACAAACAGGAACAATTAAATACTCCCTGTACGTTTGTTGTGGTTTGTTTTGTATTTTTCTTGATCTTCTTTGGTAATTAAACCACTCACAATTGTTAAAATCGTATTTATTTACATTGCGATCCATGACCTAGGATCGTCAAAATAATAACAATTTTATGTTTGACATTTATAAAATTTTGTTATTTTGACAACTATCTTAGGTCATGGATCGGAGCGTAAATAAAAACGATTTTAACAACTGTGAATGGTATAATTTCCAAAGAAGATCAAGAAAAATACAAAATAAACCACAACAAACATACAGGGAGTATTTAATTGTTCCTGTTTGTGTGCTATTAAAACACACACACCCGCGCACGCGCGTGCGTAATAATCTTGTAAATAATTAGTTATAGTGTCGTATATTAATTGCAAGTCGTGTGAATGATATTCTTTTGCTTGTCTATATATTGAATTATATGATACAGTAGTGTGTTCTGCAAGATATCATGCGCCTCGGTATCATGATGATGATTGTAAAACTACATTTATAGAAAATGCACTGAGATTTTCAATTCTAACCAGATATTTATATTAATATGAGGACTTTCGGCGTATTGCTTAATTTATATTCACTCGATTGCTTGTGTTATTCATGAATTAATAAAATTAATTTATCGTTAATTCCTGACGTAATGAGATACTACGTGGCAACATAGAATCCACACGAAATAAAAGCTTATTTATTTAAAATTAATACAAATTGAAACTACAGTTTAGAAGACATTATCAATATGAAATGCACTAAGACACGTATATAATTAATATGCAGGAAAATTCCTGAATTATGAAATAAGTAATGTCAATTTTTAATTAATTTATCGCATAGAACTGTGCGTTTGGTTTGCAGATATTTTTGAGAAAGCGTTATACAGCTTTTAACGACGTTTTCGAATAAAATATGTATTTCTTTTCAGTTAATTTCAAAATTCCTACAGCTATCAGGTATTTTTGTCTAAAAATAAGATTGGAGACCGTGTTCAGTGTCTAAGGTGTTGATAAAGAACAAAAGTTTACTGCATTTCATACAAATATTTTTAGTTTGCGATAATTCTTAGCACATTAATTAGAAAAAGCATCTTTTGGAGTAATAACTATGTTTGAATTTGAATATAAAGTAGTATATGACACAGGTGAGGTCCAAATAGATTTCGAAAACATATTATTATCTCAATCTCAAAAAAGTCAGGAGCCGATGGGTGTGAGAATTTTAGAACGGTTAGTTTAACGTCCCACCCTTCCAAAATACTAACAATAATAATTAAAACTAGAGTAGAAGCTTTGACTGAGAATTATTTAGGCGAAGAACAATATGGTTTTCGTAAAGACAGAGGGACTAGAGAACCGATATTAATGATTAGGGTAATTATCGAAAAAAGGTTACAAAAATGAAAGACTCATTTCGCGTTTGTAGATTTAGAAAAAGCATTTGATATGGTTAATTGTATTGTTATGTTCAGAGTTTTGCGAAAAATAGGGATCTCTCATAGGATAGAAAAATTATTTACAGTCTATATAAAAACCAAAGCGTAGCAATTAGATTTAATGAAATAGAAAAGGAAGCAAAGATTAGAAATGGTGTTAGACAGGGCTGTATACTATCTCCCTTGACTTTTAATGTTTATATTGAGGAAGCTTTAAACTTAGCTAAAGAGAGAAAAAAGATAGGTATTAGTGTACTGGGACAGAAAATAGACATGTTACGTTTTGCAGATGATATAGTCATTATAGCAGGGTCTAGAAAAGAGTCAAGAGAGTTTTTAAATAGTTTAGATGGGATACTACAGAGTAACTATAGTATGAGAATTAACTCAGGAAAGACAAAGATAATGACAATTGAGTTACAGCCTAGTTCTAAACCAAAATTAAAAATAGGTAATACCGAGTTAGAGGAGGTTGATGAATTTTGCTATTTAGGTAGTATAATTACAAAGGACGGACGTAGCAGAAGGGATATAGTAGCTAGAATAGCTCAAGCCAGAAAAATGTTTTTAAAAAAGAAAGACTTACTAATAGCTAATAGTATTAGTTTAGATAATAGAAAAAGTTTCTTAAAGTTGTACGTATGGAGCGTTCTATTATACAGTAGTGAGACTTGGACAATCAAAGAGGTAGATAAGAAAAAGATAGAAGCTTTTGAAACTTGGTGTTATAGGAAAATGTTAAAGATTAGTTGGACAGATAGAGTAACACATGAGGAAGTTTATAGAAGGATACTTGAATAACCCTATATGTGGAAACAATTAAAGGTCAGGAGAAATAGAATGCTAGGGCACCAGCTAAGACACGAGGGACTATTTAGTAAGGTCTTAAATTACAGACTACCAAATAAAAATAGAGTACGAAGACCTAGACAGAGCTATATTAGTCAAATTATTAGAGATTTAGGTTGTGAAAGGTATGTAGACCTTTTAGACTAGCTCAGAACACAAAAGAACTTAGAGTTGCGTCAAACCGACCTTAAATAAGTTCGAAAACAAAACAAAAAGATAAATAAGTAAAAATCAGTTAACTAATTGTCACCGTGACATAACTCATAATTAGTTAGGGGTCTGGCATGTTAGCAGTGATTCGTTGCTTAAGCCTTACCATAACATGTAATTTAACACTTTTCTTTTTTTGGAGTAATATCTCATTTCCGTATAAATGGGAATCATATAAAAATGTTGGAGTTCTTTAACAACCATCAGGTTGCTAATATCTATGTGGAGCCAGGTAGATAAGAAAAAGATAGAAAAGCGTAGGAAGACCTAGGCCACGCTATATTAGTCAAATTATTAGAAATATAGGTTATGAAGGGTATGTAGAACTTTTTAAATTAGCACAGAATAGAAAAGAAGCTAGAGCTGCGTCAAACCAACCTTAAGTAAGGTGGAAAACAAAATGATGACTTATCTGCAATATTTATTTTTCATCATTCTTTTCACATTCATTTATAAAGTATTGATAATTTTAAACATATGGTGACATTACAACAGATCCTGGAGGTTGTTGTCCTCAAACTCCTTTTCGTTTTTACCACGGAAGATTACCCTCTGCGTTGCAGCAAACGACAATACCTAGCTTCGCCTTTTTCTGCACTGGTGAGACACTGAACACCTTTGGTTTGTTACACAGTTGCAATCCGGTCTCGTACATACTGAAAATTTTCCTGAGCTTGTCCATTAAATCATGTGTTTCTGACATGACAAGAACTAGCTTATTGTGTTTGGATTATATTCGTCAAGCTCGGCAGCGTATCCTAACATTTGTTATTTTCCACATATTTCTTAGGTAGCTATATAATCGTAAGTAAGCATTTTGCAATATAATATATTAATTTTGCGAGAGCTTGATTTGATTAAAAAAGTTTTCTAGTTGCTCAAATTGACTGTTACCCGATATTTACTCTACAATATCACATCTTTATAGTCGAATTCCATCTAAACTTTATTCTAGTGGTATGGGGTTATGCTATAACATCCGCCCTACTTACGGTAATGAAGCTGTTGAGAATCTCAAACGTAGGGTACATTAACAACGATACTGACAGCTACTAGAAGTCGTATTTTTCTTCTCACATGCCACACGAATAATCTACGACCCAAGCACATTAATATCTCATAATATTGCCTTTAAAATTTGTTAGTTTGCCGTTCAGATAAAACCAGGAACTTAATTTTGGAACTACAAGAATCCTTTAGCAAAAAACTACTAGATTTAGAAATCAGAATAACAGTTAATAACCTTAGAGATCTAGATACTCAACTAGATACTACTAATAAAAGATTGCTAGAAATCTCCTTCCGATCAATATTATATTAGAATTCAAACGATGTATGTCAAATTACTACAACATTACTTTTAATGAAAATAAAAACAATCACCTTAAGAAAATAGTTAATCTTCCCAATGTCAGCACCCTAAAGACGTTCAACGTTTTTTGGCTCTTGGCCCTTTGTTCAGCGTTTATCCCAACCCTAAGGATATCTGTCTATCCAAACTTCTTGCTGATATTGAATGCATAATATCTATGGCCTTTCCTGAACAGAATACTATTCTTTTAGCCTGTACCACCAACTTTATGACTAATTTTATCCATTGCCCCATCAAATCAGCCAATGAAATTAAAAAACTCCTCATCAAATCTTATACTTTCATAAAAGCGCACCTCCAATCTGTAATGTATATTAAATCTAATCCACAAAATAAATCGTGGTAGAGTTTTACTTTACCTATCGAGAATTCTTATGTAACAGTAACAAGCCCAGGGTAAGGTTAGGATGGAAAATGGCTTTTAGTAAAAGAAAACTCTTAAGACTCTTTAGCTAACTGAGTTTTTACCCACGGTCGCATGAGATTGGGTCAATGGTTTTATTAAAGTTGGAAAATAAAATAAAGGACGACACCTAAATTTTTTTTAACGCAACTGACACAATCAATTTGCGAAAAAAGGAAAATTTGGAAACCTGGATTAGCACTAACCACTTTAAATACAAAGTTTGATGATCACAAATATGTTACTTACATCTGGTCATCTTCTTCACTGAACTAACGATGTCTAGGGCGGCTCTGAAACATAAATACTACCAACATAGATACCCTTTATATCTTACGTTCCAGTATAAGCATGCAATCTTTGTTTTAGTTTAGATTAGTTTTCATTGTATCATGTTACACATACGTTTAAGTTTAACGTTTCAATTACCTAAGAATCTTTGGAGAAGTTTAATAATTATAGAATAATGAACTGAAGTCAAAAATAATTCTATATTCTCTTTTAAAATAAGTAATGAACATTTTAAATTATAAGGGTACTTAATAAAAAAATAAAATTCTTATAAATGTAGTTTCTTGAATTGGATACTTAACTTTTGGACATTATTTTTTATAATTAAGTCTGGGGTAGCGCTATTAAGACTTTACAGTTCTTTAAAAAATTTACTTAACTTGTGGCAAAATTATTAATTAATTAATTAATCTAAGTTTAAACTTCACTTTTCTGGACTTAGGCTCTATTAAATCAACATGTGGTATTTTAAATTGTAGTAAACTAGATAACTAACAAACATGTAGCAAACAAGTCATGATTATTTAGCTGTACATTTTACTATTGTTTTAAATACAACTCGTAAGGTACTATTTCCAAGGTTTAGCACATTATTAATTACAAAAGCTTGTTCTATGCATTGTAACTTTACATTTTAAAAAAATAAGCTTTTAGCAAATTAATTAACAAAAATATTCGTGACGACCCATAATGAATTGTATACAACAGCATGAGGTAGTTACAAGCTTTCAAAAAAAGAAATTCACTACATACATATATACGCAATGAACTTTGCAAAGGCAGCCTTATTTTAGACAATCAAACAGTCTTACCACATGGCGGCAATGACCTATAACTTTCAAACGACATGTTGTTCACCAACTAATCACGCCAGGTGTAGCCGCATAACGAAAATCCAATATTTGTCCAACAAAATTGCGTACGCATTTATATTTTAAACGAGTTCCATAAAATTTGCTTAAACCAAACCAAATTGAATATGATCAAGATAACATAAAGTTGTATTGGAGTTGCACTGTAATAAATTTCATAATTAATTTTAAATTAATTACACATTCAAACAAACCGTCGCCAAGATAAGTTTGTACACTACACACACACACACACACACACACACACACACATATATATATATATATATATATATATATAAAAGTTGTCCCAGACAACTTTTAACTAACTGTGCCGTTATTGCGGCGTCTCTGCCAGAAAAACTTAATTTCCCGCACCATCTTGAGTGTTTTTTAACACACCAAGTGACCTTTCTGTTCAAAGAGAAAACGAAAAGTGACACTCTGCCACGAATCGTCGAAACAACTTGAAAATCTTAGATATTACAAAGAAGTAAGAGCACGCGAATAGGTTTGTATACATGTTATCAGTAAAGACGACGTGATACGTTGTAGGTTGTAATTCTAATTGAAATTGTAGTGTGCCTTGAAGTTTGTTGGGTTATTAAATATGCAAGATCTAATAGATCAATAATATAAATGTTGTTGAATAAATACTAAAATAATAGATGCATAGATGCATGTTACAAATCTAGTTTTAACTAAATCCGACAATGGAGACGTGGCGGTGTTATTAGATAACGACAAATACATCAAACTAACCTTTGATATTATCTGTGATAACAAATGTTATATTACTATGGAAAAAGATCCTACTAGTACAATACAACGAAAATCTAATAAACTGGTAACAGATTTAACTAAATAAGAACCTAACTTCTGAACAAACCAAAAGTCTAATCATTTAAAATGCCATTCCCCCTAAATTTTATGGTTTTCTTAAGATTCACAAACCTACCTTTTTTCTTCGTCTCATAACTTCCTCCATTGATGCTCCTAACCCTAAAATTTATGGTTTAATTACTGACATACATACTTAACCTTATGACATTAACAATCGATTATCAGAATTGTTGTCTTCTGCTATTTTCATCAATGTTTTCAGATTCCCACAGACAATGTAATTATTAATCTTGATGTAGTGTCTTTTTAGAAAAATACCTATAGAATTGGTTAAACAAAGTGTTGTTACGCATTGGCATAGTAAATAACCTAACTCTAATATAAACTAAAAAAATTTCTTGAAACCCATTGATTTTCTTTTTGACGCTACTTATTTCGTATTTAATACCAGGTTCTACAAATAAATAAATAGTACTCCTATGGCAGCTAATATATCTCTAATTTTTGTTCAGTATGTAATGGATGACTTTTGTATTCTCCAACTTTCTTTTACCCTCCCCCCTTTTTTTAAAAATCCGTCGACGACCTTACTTGTTGTATTCCTTCCGATATTATAGATCAAGTACTTCTGATTTTTAATAGTTATAACTCGACTATTCAGTTTACTGTTGAAACAGAAGTGATCGGCATTATTCTTTTTCTAGATATGCATATCATTCATAATAATTATAATCTCATTACTGATTGGTACAGAAAACCTAACTTTACGGGCAGGACATCAACTATAATTCCTTCATCCTATTATTATGAAAATCAACAAATATTAGGTAGTTACAAAAGGCAAGTTGATTAGGAATAACACTATCATGTTAATAAGATGACATGCCATTAAATTTTCTTGCTTGATATTAATTTGGGACTCATTAAAACTACTTACTGTGTATAATTATAACTTTTGGCTCTGGGTGCAGACTGTTGCTAAAATCTGCGATGTCAGGTGAAACGACACGAAGGCATAAACTGTGAGCTAAATGTTCACAACTTATCTGCTCATATTGGTAACTTCTTGATTATGGAAGGTATAAGTTGGGTTCAAATTCATATTTGTTCCCATGTCTGCTCTTTAATTCATGAAACAATTCTTCGAAAATTTGGACTTAAATGTGAAAAAATTATTCGGTCTAAATGCGAAAAACAGTGGATTGATTATTTCTTTAATACGTTCTGAAATTTTGTTTCTAATATTTTCCACTATTTAAAGAAATTCGACTGTAATAAGGTTTTGTGTCATAAAGCTTTGTAACATAATGCATGGTAGAATTATCAGGCAAGAAATATTGTATACTATGACTAGTTTCAAGATGAATATATCAGTGATACATGTCCTTTGGGCCACTAATGACCCCCCTGGAGCCTACGTTTAAGTTTAAACGTAGGTAATAGCTGAATTTAGGAACTCTATTAAATATATATTAATCAATAAAGGCCCCATTTCAATAAGAATTGAGATATAACTGTCTTAACCCTTAATTTCCATTTGTTGTCCTCAAAATTATAAATTGTTATATAAGGCTAAACATTGGTCAAATTCGCAATCTATTATTATTATTATATGCAAATCAGCTATAATATTCTGTTTTCGACAAGTATATTATATTACCATAATTTTCAAATATATCTGTAAAATTAGTCTCGCGAAAAGTAGTATTCATACATAAATAATGTGAAATATTGACTTCCTGGTTTAGTACTAACTCATTACAAAATTTAATATCTTATGGATTGGCGGTTGTAGGTCGGATGCAAATATCACATTTCCAATATTGAATTACAGGGTAATGCTATACTTAAAGAGTACAACGACCTGTTGTTATACAAGTATGGGCAATTTAGCCAAACGACTACTTGCCATCTTTATATTGCTACTGATAGTATCATCTTTCAAATTACATTTTTTATGTCAAACGAAGCTGATACCAATGATTTGATTAGAAAGTTCACAAACGCACAACTGCGGCATCGCGGATGAATTATTTTTTTGTAAATAGATTATTGTACAATATGCTTGCATTTCGCCGTCATGTTAAAACGCACATTGGTCAATTTCTTTACCCTTATATCTATTTGGAGAAAAGAATAATTGTTCTGTATGAAGAATTGATAGTGTAAGATCTGATCCAACCCAAACTTTCTTTGTTTTTCCTATAAAATAAAATAGTAAAAAGATGCAAGATATTTATATGGTTATTTGCAAATATGATTTTCATTCTGACAAATTTACACATTGTGTAATATATTAAAATCATGTACACACCCGATCACTGTCAACCGACCACCTGACGATGTTATAATTCAGTTTCTCCTATAAAAACGTTTTCGTCTAAAAAGAAGGAGCTATATTGAGTTTGGAAAATGTGCCGAAACACTTGGTTTTTGACAAAACTATGTTATACCCTCAACCCCGACTGCACTTAATAAATTATTAAGGTGAACTCCTGCAAATTTAGATACTTTATAACAGTTACAGAGTTATTAACACTTACGGTTCATGGCCGCAGGCGACGGAACTCCTCTCAGGGTAGTACTGATTTGATCTTCTGCTAATTGTAGACAAACTCACAAAGGCAAAATCCAAAGATAATTCCAAAAGATAACTCCAACATTAGAGTAAAATCCCTAGATAATTCCCAAACATAACTCCAAGATATAATGATAGAATTCAACAGTAATTTTCAAAAATAATCCAGAATAAAGGTAAAATCTCACAATATTTCCCAAAGATAACCCCTACATTTCACTTTCTAGTGCTCCACTCGAAGACACTACATTACCCTAGAAGCAAGTTTTTTTTCTGGAAATTTCGACACACACACACACGCACGCACGCACGCACGTATTTATGCACGCACGCACCCACATACAAACACACACACGTGGACTTATGTTTTACCTTTGATCAGAACGAAGGTGTATATTTGTAAAAAATTCTCGCCTAACATTTTTCAAGCGGTACGTATCAGGAATCAAATCTGTGACCTTTAGGTCGGCAGCATTCCAACAAATTTACATGCTGTGTGATACATTAAAACCATGTTCACACCCGATCACTGACCACCTGACCATGTTGCATAAGAGATATTAGGTTATAAATCAGTTTCTCCTTTAACAACGTTTTCGTGTTAAAAAAAAGGTGATATGTTGGGTTTGGAAAATGTGTATAAACACTTAGTTTTTGACCAAATTATGTTATATCCTCAATCCCGATTGCAATTAATAAATTATTAAGGTAAAATCGTGCAAATTTCAATACTTTATAACAGTTACGGTTCATGGCTTCAAGCGACGCAAATTATGCCAGGCTAGGGGTGATTCGTTCTTCTGCTGATTGTAGACAATTTCACTGTAAAGACAAAAACCAAAGATAATTCTTAAAGATAACTCCAACATAAAAGTAAAATCCCAAGCTAATTTCCAAACATATCCCCAAGATGAAAGTAAAATCCGAAGATAATTTTCAAAGTAACCCAAAATATAGGTAAAATCTCAGGATGATTCATAAAGGTAACCCCTATATTTGACTTTCTAGTGCTCAACCAGTAGGATACCACATTGGCCTAAAAGCGAGTTTTTTAACTAGAAATTTTGAATTTTGCTTTATCTTTGCTATTCCAAGCAAGGAACGGGGTCTTTAACGTGCGTGACAACACACACACACACACACACACACACACACACACACACACACACACACACACACACACACACACACACATACACACACACACTCATATACACACACATACACACATGCACACAGACACACACACACACACAACACACACACGCACACATGACCTACGTTTTACCTCTGATAGGAAAGAAGACGTATATTTATGAAAAATGCTTACCTAACATTTTTCAAGCGGTGCGTATCGGGAATCGAACCTGAGACCTTGGGATCAGCAGTCAAGCGCAAACTTGTCTGACTCACGGACAACCTCCCAAAGATAACCCCAAGATAGAGGTAAAATTTCAAGATAATTACCAAATATGACTCTGAGAAAAGTGAGACTATCCAACCATTCAGGTTGTCAATCGTTCTTTGTCCAAAACAAACAGCCAGTTCTCCATCTTTCAAAGCCTTGGGATCAGCAGTCAAGCGCGAACCTGTCTGATCCACAGATCCCCCTCCCAAGGATAGCTCCAAGTTGGAGGTAAAATTCCGAAATAATTTCCAAATGTAACTTCGAGAAGAGTGAGACTATACAACCGTTCACGACATCAATCATTCCTTGGCCAAAATAAACAGCAAGTTTTCGATTTGTCAATATATTTAAAAATGGTACCGTGAGACCGCTGAAAGATAATTTTCTTGTGTCCGAAGTGGAGGTTTGAGAAGCGATACCCAGTATGCTATACGCACAAAAGACCGGTTTACTTTAGGTACAGGATTGCCTGTGCCCCAGATGTATAGTCGACAAATATGACATCGGCAAACAAATTGACTACGAGAACATACCCACGGCTAGAAGTAAGAACAGTGGCGACGCATCGCTGAAAACGGGGTCCGCAAAACACGGTTCAGCGCCGGTTACCAGACCATATAGCGACTAACAGAAAAGAAATGCTAGATAGATATAAAGAGAGGTGTTAAAAGAAGGAGGTTAGGTGCCATAGTAGCTTCCGAGAGGAAGAAAGTAGAAGAACGGCTTGCATTCAGCAAAAGATGGCAGGTGAGATGGATAGAAAATCACTACCAATTTACCAAAACAGAATTAGTAACCCGGAGTTGGAAATTACCATTCTTATATGACAGACGGTAGTCTTTGAGATTTAATATTCGTACGTCGGAGGAAAAATATGGCAGAAAAGGAAACAACGGGATATGAAAAAGTTAGGTTTTCGGATAAGTGTCATATTGGAGAGAGAGATAGAGAAGAGAGAGAGCGAGAGAAAGAGAAAAAGAAAGAGAGAGAGAAAGAGATATAAGAATGTTCTCAAATAAAAGGAACAAGAAGTTTGATGGACCCATACCTAGCAAAAGAAACAAAAATAAAGCCACGTCTTACTATTCTTAAAAGTAAACATACTCAGTTCAAAGATATCAAATATCGATAAGAGAACGATGTATACGGTAAATTCACACACTACATTTGATTTGCCAATGCTCCATCCGAAGGTACTACATTAGTCAGGAAGTGACTTTTTTTACTTGGAAAATTTTGAGTTTTACCGAACCCTTGCTGTTCCAAGCAAAGTAGGGACCTTCAACGTGCGTGACATCACACCTTTGGACATAGTAGCCACATGTATACCAACTACGTGACGAAACCGCCTGGTAAATTCACACACCGTAATCAAGAAGCGTGTCGCTCTATGTTAGACAAAAAAAGAGAAAATGCAACGAAATTTCTTAAGTCATAAATAAAGGAAAATGGGGCAGAAAACCGAATACGATAATGAGTAATAATTTTAGAATAGAACAAAAAAAAATAGAAAATTTCCGTTTTTGCAGCAGCAAGTATTGACTTTTCCAACATAGGCATGGTTCTCGACCACCATCTTTACCATATGTGAGGAGTATTAACTCAACACCAACTCTGACATATCCTAAAGATGTATTGAGTTTTTTATGTCAAAGATATAACAATCATAAATGAAAACAGGGTAGGTGTAGAGAAAATGATAACGGAGAAAGTATTAGAGAAATTGAAGATACTTGGCATATCTAAAATTAAAAATTAGAGGTATAATGCACGAATGTAAAATCAAAGTAATAGGAACGAAAAGATGAAAGCAAATTGTCACAAAAATAAAGAAATTTAGAAAAACTAAAATGTTTAACCTGTTTAAATATTAAAGGTGGAATAGATTTTCAACGTGAAATAAAGAGAAAAGTTAACTAAAGGGAAACGACAATGGATATTATGAGGTATAAAACGTTCTATAATTCAAGACATATTTAAATAGTATTTAAAAAGTATTAATTATTGTGGAGGAGCATGATCGGTAAATGGTTTTAGGTGAATCAAGGGAAGCGAATTCGTAATAATTCAATTTTTAAGCGAGGGGTCGGAAGAATTAGAGGGTTCTTCAACATTTTTGCCGAACTCAAACCTTATGATATAAGACATTGGTGTATCTTTCTTTTCCCGAGTGAGAATCGCCTTACATTACAGGCTATGTCTTTATTGTACTTTGCCGCTAGAACTTTGCGTCAAGTAAATTCAGAACAAAGTTCTTTCGTTTTCAAATGTAGATAATTCATCTTAAATGCTTACATTTAATTTTCGAATAAAATTTCTAAAAAGTCAACTCACAAGCTTTTATTGGTAACTCGTCGAATCAAAATTATCAAGGAAATAGGTTAGGTCAATAAATAAGTTAATAAAATATGCAAAAAAAATTTTGAATAGCTAACTAAAAAAAATTTTACCATTCAAACGGGAGATTATTAGACATCAAACTTTTAAATGAACGAATAATATCATTGTAAGGTAAATATTTTAAACGCGTATCAAAAATTATGGTTATTTGTCCTAGCAAAATTTACATAAACGATGAGTATACTATAATGTAAAAAGAATAACAATTTAGTCGACACATGCAAATTATCGATGAGTCGAAATCGTTTATTAAAAAAGTGTTAAGATAAATACGGTGATAATTCAAAACAAGTTAATTTATACAGTACTAATTACGAAAATAATTATTTATAGGATACGTGCTAGAGACGATATCTGAAAGCGTTATTGGGTACACAATTTTTAAGCATAGCATCTGTTCAAATACGAGAGAATTAGCATTTAATGTAAAACCAAAGCGCTAGAAGTCATACGCAACCTATTGCTAAGTACTAAAACACTTTTCAGTACGGTACTAAATTATTATAAAACGTATCTTTCTAAAAATTTAAAAACACTAAGAAAAATTTCCACTTTTATTTTAGTATTTAAAAGAATTTATTTAGTTATGAATTTTGAAGATAAATTTCAGTTCGATAATAGAGTATGTGTTTTAGTTCACGTAATAATCATTAGTTGCAAAACAAACAAATATTTATATTCGCCGTGTTTGCAAAGATAAAATTTTAGATCAATAAAAAACGTTACCCTCAATTTAGGTTATTAGGTATACGCGCAATCTGTAAATTTTACTAATAGAAAGAAATAAGATATTTTATAGTTAACAAACAAAAATTACATTATTGGAAACGTCCCATAAGTTGTAGCGTCATTATAATCCTCAACCCTGATCTCAATGAATGATTAAGGTCCAATCGTGCAAATTTCGGTACTTTCCAACAATTATAGGGTTATTAACACTTACGGTTCCATGGTCAGCGGCGATGCAACTCCTCTCAGAGTCGTTGCGACTCGGTCTTCTGAAGATTGTATAATGCTGTTATCTGCTAATGATCGCTGTGGTGTTCTATAGGGGAAAGGTAATAAGGGTTGAAACGAAAACTTAGAACACTAAATGGAAACACACGGTAATGGAACTCTCCCGACAAACACAGTCGCTTTCGTAAGACCCAGCACTAAAAATGTGTTTACGTAATCACCTTTCTTTTCACTTTTTTGTCTCTCACAGAATTGGATTATTTAAACTGGCTATTGTCTTACATTTAAATAATAGAGAACGCTGTCACTTCAAGAGGGCAGGTACACATCACTTTCGCAAGAGCGATTAAAATCTGCTTAGGATATCTTAACGTATTTATGCATATCCAACCCGCTTTATTCGTCCAATGTAAATAATAATTTATAAAATAACCAGGACTGTATGTAAGAATTAATTAATTTTATGCAAAATGCAATCTATTTAATAGATATAAGAGGACTGAACTTGGATATCCAGTAATTGAAAGAGGTATGTTACGAGATAATTCACTTTACACGCCGCAAAACTAAAAAACAGAAAAGAATCCTCTTGTTGGTCCAAGTCCAGGCAACCTAAATGCCTTAATGACTGAATAAAGATTTTTAACGCCACCTGATTTCTCTTAAAACAAACCGCAGCATTAAATCAGGAAACGAGAAATAAGTAGCTACTGATTGGTAGACTATTTTGTATTACACGCACAGTTATTTTTGCCGCAATTCCTACTAGGAACACAGTTTGTCAAAACTCTAAACTGAATTCTAAATCTTAAGATGTAATTTAGTTATAGAGCTATATTTTTCTATTTATTGATTAGAATTTTACTTTATTATTTTTTTCAATTTTTGTAAATGTAAACATATTAATATATATATATATATATATATATATATATAACTTTCTACAAAAATATTTACAAAAACATAAGTATCCCAGTTTTACCATGCCCATTCGGCATCGGAATTAAACTTTTTTTTTATTAATGAATTTTTTGTAGTTAGGTCGTTGCAGTCAATATTTTTAACAGGTGGGTATAGGAAATTTGTAGTAATTATTAGAAACGTAAATTGATTGAGAACTACATACGCTGTTATTATACTCCTCTTTTTTATTAACCTAATATTCCGACTCTGCTAATGTACCATATTTCAGAATAATACGGTAAAGTTTCTTCTCTAACCCCTTTTGATTAATACAGCCTGTATAAAAAATGCTACTTTTGCCATTGTAAACTTTACCGCAATCGAACGTTTCATTACTTTTATTCCAATATCAAATCACAAAGCAAAATTTCTCGAATCAGTTGTACTTTCGCTGTTGACTAAACTTGGTTTGGACATAAATAACTGCAGGGGCAGTGTTACGACAACGGCAATAATCTGTCTGGAATATATTCTGGTCTACAAGTTTGGTTGAAGAAACTCAACCCATTAGCACTTCACATACTATCCACGGCACACTACTTAAATTTAACTGCTGAATGTTGCACTCCCGCTGTGGATTACTTCATGTATATATCTTCACTGCAAGTACTAGTCGTTGGAAAAAGATGAATTTGTGCCTAACGAGTACATAAAAGGTTTACTCGTATGTAAATTTTGCTAAGTCCTTAACAAATATGCAAGAATTTAAAGATGAACCAGAGTATTTAAACCAACCTGAAACCGAATATCATCAAAATGATATAAAGATAAAAAAGTTTATCTATTAGAAAGACTAAACGAAACTAGATGGTTATCTAGGTACTACGCATTAGTAGCATTATTGAAGTAATCTCCGGCATTTAAAAAATTTTTACTAGATATTTCCAACGATGGTCTGCAAAACAATTCTGCTCATTACGAAGCATTTTCACTTCATAAAAATGGAGAAAAAGCAAAACAGTCTTCATGTTAGCTGTCTGGACAAGAATTTTGGAAGGAATTAACTCAGCAAAAATCTACAATCTGTTGATACTGAATTTATTATAGAAGCTGAATTATATATTTCGTGATTGACTTATTTCAAAACCAAGAAAAATGAAGTATTTGAAGAATGTTCTTAAGCTAACAAATGAACCATGGCATTCTCTGGAAATAAACAAAAGGTACAAAAAAAGAAAAGTGCTATTTGGAGAAGTGGGCAATAAAATTGAATTCAACATTAAACAAAAATGGAATACGAATAATTTAATCTTATTCTAGATCATATAATATCTGAAATTAGTAAACGACATTCAGTATACTCCAGCATCTGTCAAAGTTTTGATTTTTGTTCAATCTTTTGAAAATGAAAACAGATTTAAAAAAAAAAGGAACCGGATGGATTATGGAAAATATACTCCAGTGATTTCAATGCAAGTCTTGGTGAAGAATGCATTCATTTTAAAGAAGTTCTGAGAGTATTTACGTTGGAAAGACAAATTGAATCGTCATCAATGGTGCTTTGTTAAAGAGGTTATTATGGAAAAGTCCTTAATATTAACATTTCCAAATATTCTCAGAGTGTGAAAAGTATTTTTTGCAATACTACTTCAAATGCAAGTGATGAAAGAAGCTTTTCAGTTTTGAAACGTGTAAAAAACTATTTAAGAAGCAGTCTAACTTAATTACATTTAAACAGTTTGGCTATACTAAGTATTAAAAACGACCTTTTAAAGAAATTAGATGCAGACAATATTGCTGACCAATTTTCTATACTAAAAAACACGAAGAGAAGCAATATAGTTTCCTATAGGCGCAATTGCAATATATAATTATTATTTTTCTTTTTCGCCTTAAGTTCCAAAATGTATAGACAATGCATTTGTAAAGGTATCGTTTTTATTTTTTAATAGGATATCACTCTTATATCAAAGCACATGTATGTTAATGCGATAAAGAGGTCACGAGAGGTCATTGAGCACCTCAAATTCTATTAAAATACTACCTAAAAGCTAGAAAACAGGAAAAGTTAAAATATTACAATATTTAATGTCGCTACCCTGTATAAATATAAGCGTAATTATTTGATGAAATATAAAGAAGTCCAGATTAATCATGTAAGTGAATCCATGAAAACGTGAAACGAATGTAAACTTATAAGTCTCGTTTTCTTCAGGCGAGTGAGATACCTTGTGCAAACTAATCGTTACCTTAAAAACAAGCTTTATTTAAGATATCAATACAAAGTCATTCATTTCATATGTGTTAAAACAAAACACACTTTCCGTTTATTTGCTTTACTTATTGTAAAAGCACAATATCAATTGCATTTGCAAAGCATGGGGAATGCAGTTGTGAATCTTTATTATGTAATTAAATTCATTTTAAGAGTTTCAATTAAATTTTAATTCCAAATTTTCGAATACGTCACTGATTAATGGGGAGTTAAGGAGTTGATATAAATTGATAAAGATATGCTAATTACAGGGAAGGACCAATTGCTTTTGTAGCAATAACGATGACGGTGGAGCGGTTATGTAATAACTACAACTACACCAAACTACTTAATAAAGGGTATAAATACCTTTTATCCTGTGCCGCTGGGGGCAATAAACATTCACACACAAAGAGCTTCCGACGGACCACCAGTAACACGCTCGACCGGGTGATGGTGTCGCTTTCAAAAGCTCTCACACGACCGTCTTCTGCAAGGGTTCGGATGCGACTTGCTTCTGTAAAGGCTCGAGTACGACTGTCACTTCACGCACTCACTGCCGGTATATAATGTTTCACTGACAACTGTAGGATGCACGCACTGACGGTATTTATTATCACAAAATACCGAATTGTTCGATGATGACGTAACATACCGCCCACCAAATTCATAGAATTTTGAAAAGGAGGGAAGTAGGTTGGGTGAAGGAAATCACATGGGATTTGACCTTGCTAGGAAAACAGGTAGCGAAAGATAGGGTGGTGCACTACAGCGAGCGATATTACCAACTATGCAAAAATAAAAATATATATGTAAATAAGCAAATATGTAAAAATAATATACTACTATACATGTAAGAAATGTGCATATACATCTAAACATAAAAATAAAATTAAAACACCGGTAGCGGCGCTAGTTTGACCAAAGGTCGTTTTAATGTGCCATGTGCAGTTTGATCTGGGTAATACGTGCTGCCGGTAGGTCTCCCATAGGAGGAGTTACCAGAACCGGTTTGGTACGAAAACATCCATGACATGATGATAAACAATTTCCGATTGAATTTTTAATAGAAAGGATCCAGAAATTCTGTTGTATAAGATACGCTGTGGTATTAACACCGGGATGGTAATACCTTTCATGAGTTGACCGAATGATAAGTTCGGTTAATCGGTGCCGCTGGGGCAATAACGCAGGAAACTTTTCGAAATAGCAAAGCGAAGAATGTGTCAAGCGCCCACCTACTCTTAAGATATTTTGTGTATCAACAAATGGAGAAAGTTTTCGCAAGCTTTTAGGTAACTTACGGTTTGCCTTGATCAAAGCTATTTCCTTTGAAAATGTAACATTTTGTACATGCCGGACGATAACCATGAGAGCATTGTGTAATTCAATGTCTGTTAAGGGACCCGTATGACGTTGAGCCATGGGTTTAGAAAATCTATAAATGTAAGCCACGATGCCTTGGATTTTATATAACGATGAAAAGCGACTTAGTAAAATGTCAATGACGTTTGGATCTGTTTGAGCGACAAATGTTAGGATCTTCTTTTCCGTAGTTACCTCAGCAATTGAGGTTGACAATGTTGGTTGAGGCGGCCACGAGTCACTAGGGTAGTGAAGCCATTCAGGCCCCGCCCACCATAGCGAACATGAGATAACCGCGCTTGGCATTAATCCCCGAGATGCAGGATCAGCCGGATTATGCAAAGATTTAATACAAAACCATCGGCTAGGTGCAAGAATCTCTTGAATGTGGCTAACACGGTTTGCCACAAAAGTTTTCCAACGAAAAGGTGGAGAACGTATCCAAGTGAGAGCGACCGTAGAATCACTCCACGCTGAAACATCGGAGATGTCAATCAAGCCTTGATAAGAACGAATGGTAAAAGAAAGTAAATCGGTTAATAAAACGGCGGCACATAATTCCAAACGTGGAATTGAAATGCGCTTAATTGGAGCTACTTTTGTTTTCGCGGTTACAAATTGTACAGTTATTTCTCCAGTAGTTTGATTTATGAACTGAAAATACACTACCGCTGCATACCCTACCTCGCTAGCATCGCAAAACCCATGCAAATGACAAGTAAAAGGATCCGAAGGGGGTAAACAACGTGGTAACTTTAATGACGATAATAACGGCAACTCTTCTTGATACTGCTGCCATTGAGACGAAATGTCTGCTGGTGGGATGTCATCCCAATTCAAACCTAACATCCACAGATGCTGGATTAGGCGTTTTGCAAAAGTGTTAGTGGGGCTAAAACCCTAATGGATCATATATTCTGGCAACTTGCGAAAGTATGTTGCGCTTTGTACATATTGGGTTTAATGGTTTAACCCGAAATGAAAAAATATCTTCTGTAGGTGACCATTGTAGACCTAATATTTTATTGATTCGTCAGAATCGAAATCGAGAGAAGTATATTGGCAAAAATCTGACGGAATGCCTTCCAAAATAGAAACTGAATTAGAACTCCATTTTCGAAGTTCAAAACCAGCCAAGTGTAAAAGTCGGATGAGTTGATCTTTAATTTCGCGGGCCGATTGTATAGAATCTCCACCGGCGACGAAATCGTCAATATATAGATTTGACCGTATAGCCTCAGCGGCTAACGGAAACCTTTGCCTTCGTCAATGGCTAATTGCTGAAGAGTTTTAATGCTAGATAAGGCGATGACTTAATACCATAGGTCACTGTATTAAGCTGATAAGTCTGAATGGGTTCTTCTGCGGAGAACCGCCAAACAATTAATTGAAACTTTCGATGTTTTCGGTAACCAAAATTTGTCGATACATTTGGCGAACATCACAAGTAAAACGAAACGATGAGAGCGAAATTTAAGTAAGATTGACGAAATGTCATTTTGGAGACTAGGTCCAGCCAATTGAGTGTCATTAAGTGACACGTTGTTTTTAACCTTTGCAGAGGCGTCAAAACCACACGAATTTTAGAGGTATGACCTTCCTCTTTAAACACAGGGTGATGGGGTAAAAATAATTATCGTTCCCAACGGGCGGAGAATCGAGTAATGCCATATGACCCGCATCAAGATAGTCCTGCATGAAATTGTTGTATTGGGCGCGTAGCTCCGGTTGAGCATGCAATTTGCGCTCCAACGAAAATAGTCTTTTTAGCCATCTCAAAGCAATTATCAAAAACGGGCAAAGTATCGTTGAACGGTAACGTAACAATAAAACGACCGCTAGGGTCACGAGAAAACGTGTTTTCAAAAATCAAATCTGCCTTTTCTTCTTCTGGAGAAGTATAAGGCTTGGATGGCAGTTCTTCTATCTCCCAAAACCGCCTTAGGGTCTGGTCGATAGGATCTTCTACAGAAGTAAAAAATGCTTGGACAGTATCAGACTGCAAGCTTTTTGTGGGACCAAGAATAGTCCAACCAAAAATTGTATTTATGGCGGCAGGCTGAAGAAATTTGCCATGTATAACACCGCCATTGATGATGAACGGATAAACATCTGCCCCAAAGAGCATGTCAATAGTTCCTGGAGAGTTCCAGGTCGGGTCTGCAAAGTGCAGGCCGCATAAGTGTTCCCAATTATTAGGAACTTCAACGCTAGGTAATTTGCCAGATATTGACGAAAGCACAAAGGTTGTGACTTCTAGAGATTTTTCAGAGTCTAACATAGAGCGAATGGTGCAGCTGACGGCACCACTATTGACTGCTGAAGTTGTCTGCCCAAGTCCATAAATCGGAACTTGAGAACGTATGCGTGGAAGCCAAAGTTTGCTCACGCAATCGTCTCGAATAAAGCTAGCTTGAGAGCCAGGGTCTAAGAGTACCCTGATCTGTTTGTATCTACCAGACCGGTCTTGAACTTCCACAATAGCAGTGGAGAGTAAGACAGTAACCCCAAGATTTGAATTCGTCTGTGAAGACAAAACATTTGCCGGAATAGGAGAGGCTGACTGCGTCCTATTGGCATTTTTATGCATAGGTGTAGCGGTCGGTTCAGCTGAACGGCTAGAAGCAGGTTGCGATTCAAAATGTAGCAAGGTATGATGCGGCTTGGCGCAAGTTCGACAGGAATTATAAGATTTGCATTGCATGGACGCATGGTCTGTTCGTAAGCAATTTAAACAAAGGCGTAAGCGTTTGACAATGTCGAAACGTTCTGTCGGAGTTTTCTTTAGAAACGATTGACATCTGTAAATTAAGTGATTGCCCTTGCAAGAAGGACAATGGTGCGAAAATGAATTCTTTGAGTCACTGGAGCTACTTGGTGTGTCCAGTGAAACTACGTTAGAAGAAATCTTTGGTTTAAATTGAAACGCTGAGGATTTCTTAGGCACTGATGTGTGAGATGTATGGACAGTCGTCGAATAAGAAACAGGTGCGGTTGAAGAAAAGGTTTCCAACGCTGCACATTGTTGAGTTAAAAAATATCTCAAATCCTCGAAATTAGGTATTTGCTTCGGATCCGATTCGAGTTCGAAGCGTTTTCTAGTGAACGGATCGAGTTTTTCTAAAAGCAAATCGACTAGAATAAAGTTCCAATGTTCAGTGGGAAACTTTAAGTTAGTTAGAACAGCAAGGTTCTCTGAAAAACAAACAATAAGTGCCCTAAGTTTCTTAGGGTCTTCTGATTTTAAAGGTGAAAAGTCTTTCATTGCTTTCCAATGCAAAGTTGCCAATAAACGCGGGTTGCTAAATCGCTCACGCAAGGCGTTATAGGAAATAATAAAATTATCCCCCGAAATGGGTACAGATTTAACGATTCTTAAAGACTCCCCGCTACAACAATTAATAAGGTGATTTAATTTTTCGATATTGGTGAGTGACGCGTTATTATAGACCAGACTGTCAAATAAATCGATAAAGGATATGAACTCAGTTACCTCATTCTTAAAGAGTGGGAGCTTTAACGGTACCAATTTTGATACCGTGCTGCTTGGAGCATTTTCGATGATTTGTGGTGCTTTCATTTCTTGCATCGTTTCGAGATGCAGCAGTATGCAAAAATAAGCGGAATCTACTTCCTTCCGTACAGCGTTGTAAGTTAATGATTCTACCTCGTCACATGAAGCTAAGACGGCAATTAAAATTTTGCTGAAATTTGTATAAAGGTCAGTTATTCCCCTTGTTTGAATAAGGAACAACGTTTTTAAACTTGGGTCACTTTGTATAGTGTTACAAAGCTCAAACATTTCTATAATACGTGTTTTCAGTAATTCTAGTTCTACCACATGTGCCTTCTTTGGAGCCATAGTGACTGTTATTTAAAAGATCTACAATATAAAAATGCTGTAAAACCGCAAAGTTCAAATGTGGGCTGAGAAATATTAAAATATTAGGATTTGTTCAAAGCACGAAAAATGTCAAATAGCATGTAAACCACTAAATCACGTTTTATGACTAACGGTTCGTCAAACAAAGTGTTTAGATAAGATGTACCGCTTAACAACCCGAGCGGCTTTTACCATCAAAAGATCACAGGAAAGTTTAAAACATGTGGCTTAACATATTGCAAGAAAGATGCAGCTTAACGTGTTTGCAAGAAGCGTTCAGCTTTTACATTCTATTACCCTTTGCAGATGTTCAATATTTTACCGTAAACCGACTGAAAAGGTTGCATGTGATAGAAAACGTACAATAGCTTTTAAATACAAAGCAAATCCCTTTACCTTTCTTGTTTAAGAAGTATAAGGCGACTATAATTTTCAGGTTGCTGTGCTTTATACCGCTAAAATAAATTTAAAACTGAAAACTAACAGATTTTATATTATGGATTTGTTTGTAATTAAAACGCTTGCTGGTTTCAATTACGGCGAAATCGCTTAATCTAAAGACAGTATAAATAATATTTACACATTTTAACCCGCTACATATGGAGCTTGAACACAAATTTAAAGCTAAATCATTAATTAATTAAAAAGCTCGCTGGAATGCAAAATAATATTTAATTTAGGACATGCGAATACCATAGAACTGGTGAATGCGGATCGAATTAGGACCAATGATTGATGGGGGATTAAGGAGTTGATATAAATTGATAAAAATATGCTAATTACAGGGAAGGACCAATTGCTTTTGTAGCAATAACGATGACGGTGGAGCGGTTATGTAATAACTACAACTACACCAAACTACTTAATAAAGGGTATAAATACCTTTTATCCTGTGCCGCTGGGGGCAATAAACATTCACACACAAAGAGCTTCCGACGGACCACCAGTAACACGCTCGACCGGGTGATGGTGTCGCTTTCAAAAGCTCTCACACGACCGTCTTCTGCAAGGGTTCGGATGCGACTTGCTTCTGTAAAGGCTCGAGTACGACTGTCACTTCACGCACTCACTGCCGGTATATAATGTTTCACTGACAACTGTAGGATGCACGCACTGACGGTATTTATTGTCACAAAATACCGAATTGTTCGATGATGACGTAACAGTCACGTTTACTAAGAACTGTTTTGAAAGCCAATTACTTATTAGTATCAATGAATAAACGTCGATAAAAAAAAGTTCGCGATTATTAAAAAGTCATAAAATAAAACCGAAATAAAATAACGCAAGTTTAATTGCTTTGTGTATTACAATACGAAAGAAGAGGATAATAGCGGATAACTTCGTGTATTAGAAGAGGATAAACGACGCGTTTACGACACTCATAAATCATATCGACCGCGGTAGTTTGACACTAACTAAATTGTTAAAAACCTGCAATGGGCGGCATATTACATCACCCAGAGTGACTAATCCTTCTAAATAGATCAGAAAAACTCTGGAAAATGACGTGCAGAGATACTTTTTGTATATGAACCGGATCTGCATAAGAACAGGCGTCATTCATTTCAAGACGTCGAACATGTTACTTTAAAAAAGTGATTCATTTAGTATTTGACATTTATGATGTAACGTTGACTGAAGTATTAATTCTACGAACGCAACTTTGCATAAATACGCAATATAATTATTTTGTAAAACGCTACGAAAATTGAACAATCCGTATGCATGAAAATACACAGACTTTAATTGATTAAAAATCAAATGCACTTTGCGAACTGATATTTTTGGAGATGTAAAATAGAGCCAAAGGATATTTAATGCCGTTAATTACAATGGAGTTAAGTTTTTGATAAGCGCTATTCGACAATAATATCAGGAAGTATAACCTGTTAATTTTTTTTGTAACTTATAAGGATAATTTAATATCAGTACCTAAGCTGGAATAAGTTCTTAATTCATTTGTGTTAAGGATAATTCCTAAAAAAATTTTGAGGATGTAGACTGAAGCACTTCGACCTTTAATAAGTTATCTGTGGAGCATTATTGGCCAATTATACCCACGAGCGGAGTAGTAAAATATAGGAGAATTATCCACTTATAAATTAAAGACAATTTGGTACCTACTAACAAAGTCTAGGTAAGAAATATTTTAGTAATAATTTAAGAATAATTTAAAGTATGAACTTAAGTTGTAAACTGTTTTATATTTTGTTGTACGAAAGAAAAATGTTTTTAAATGTATAGATGTTTCTTGAGATTGCTTTGCTTTATTTCATTTTGTAAATTCCACAGTATATTTCCGTTGAGCTAGCCACGCAACAAAAAGAAAGGAAAGTAAGATTGTTATTTCATATTTACTAGTTGCATCCTAATAAGTGCAGCTCTCTGTACTTAAGTCACGACAATAATTTTTGAGACCCCTAATACAGAGGTTGTCACAGCAATGTATATTAAATATAGGACTAGAACTCAGCGCGACATGATACTCAAAAAGGCCCTGCCTATGCTTGAAATTGTCCAATCTCTAACTGTAAATTTTTATTTTTAACCCGTCCGTTAGGTACAAAACGCTTTTTCAGCAGTACAATTTTTTTCGATTAATTTAAAATAATTTGCAACGTACTTATATGTAAAAACCTTTTTCTTTTACTATGCACTGAGACTTTTGATTAAATGATCTTTGAACTTTATTTACTGTTATCCTCTTTTAAGTAGGTACCATCGTCACGATCAAGCGCTTAGCGTAATCTCTTCGAGATGCTGTATGAATAAATATGAAATATATTCTTAAGCAGGGTTTTAAAATATTTCTCAGCAGGAGATTATAATTACATATTTGGTTGACTTATAATTAAAAGATATCAGTCACGTTCTATTCATAAAACCGAAAACGTATCCTTACACTGGTGTCCAAGTCGTAGGACTAAATCTTTTAGACTATCCATAGAAAGTGTATTAAGTTCTACTTCAAAATTTACTTTCATAAATAAGGTGTTGATCGTTCAAATTATAGTGATATAGCTTGAAAACGTATCATGTAAATTATTAGTTTACTAAAGTAAAATATTTTATAATGATTTTGTCCGTGGCTACATTTTTTCGATCACGTAACGCTTTTATGAGATGCGAAATTTAAATAAAAGATAAAAGATAAACGCTACGTTCATGCATGATATATGGTAATACTTTTGCTAACTGTAGTATACTTTTTGGATGACCTTCTAGGGTATTTTGCTCCAAGAATGTTTTTTTAATTTTATGGCAAGGGTGGGAAAGCACAGTACCACTCTATTCCTCTGGTGATAATTTCAAGGTGCGTGAAGTTGACTAGGTTGGTGTTTTTTAATACCAAGATATTAAAGCCAGCCGATTACTCAAAAAGCTTATATCCAGTTAAATTTCGTCAGCTAACTACGCTAGCTTTGGAAACTTTGGAAACATCTTTTCAAAAAGACTTTATTTCCAAATTTACACTCCTATCAAAGTGTATTTTAATTTATACTGAAATTACAAATGATTTTAACAAATGGTTATGTTATATTCATTAACGTTTAAATTAAATATAATCAAAATTACTTTCACTAATTAATTAATTAAAACTAAATGGAGTAGCATAAACAACCAACAATGTAAAAGTTTTGAAGCTCGAGACTGACTGGCCATCTTGGGCTCCTGAGGGTTTATGCTATCCCTGCTCTTACATCACTTTGTGGGAAATGCAGATCCTATGTCTGCTATTTCTTGATACAATACAAAGTATTACATTTTAATAATCTTAATTCTAACAATTGCCGTCTTATTGTCGACTGTGACCTGCACCTGCAGTGTTATATTTCGTCTGGAATACAATGTAACTGTTTCCGTTCTCGTGTCTGGTTTGTGAACTTTTATTAACTTTTTATTATGTCCTTCAATTATACAATGTAACAATAATTCTTAAGTCTTAATAATTCGTTTAAAATACATATATATTGATTTGGGGATATGTAACTTTTTTCGACGTAGATTAAAATTAAGGGTTTTACTTAATTTTTAAAACTTATTGTCCCTAAGGGTTCATTTATTATTTCTTTATTTACCTTTGTTTCTTGTTTCCTATAACTAAAATCTGTTTCCTTGTTTCTATATCTAAGATACATTTTGTACAATACATATACAGTTAATAAAATTAGTACAATAATCAATAAAATTGTCCAAACACTTATGTTGTCATAATGTAATTTTGGTACTTTTAATTCACTTAAGTGTTCTTTGTAACTGTTCATTCTTGGAATAGAATAATAACTTGATACCTGCTAATAACTTTCATGGGGAAAGCAAATAAATGGTAATAATTATAAGTGTTAATTTCTACAATGGGAATTTCTATTAAAAACGTAATTTCGTGATTCTTTACACAACCTTTCACTATGGCTATTTTTCAAATATAAGTATGTTAGGTTTTGTTACTTTATAGGGTAGTGTACTGTTAGTTATAAGTGATCTAATTATTAATAATTCATTTAATAAATCAACTGGTTCTATAATACTAGCGTGTAATGTGTTTAGTTTAGCAAATGTTACAGCGTTTTCTAATGTGGCTAAAATTTGTTGAATTACAGTAAGGGTTCATATCATTTGATTTAATATCGTGTTAAATCTGATTAAATCTCGCATTCCTAGCATTGTGGTTTGCATGTTACTTTCAAGGGTTAGTATTCTATTGGTTATACTGTCTTGGTTCTTTACTAGCTTTCTTAATGTATCATTAAGTTTTATTCTGTTTGATTGAGTTAACGATATTTGATTTCTAACAATGGCTTTTATGTCATTTTGGTTTTCAATTAAGTGGTGTATTGCGTTGTCGTGTCGTTCCGCATTTTGGTTGTCTAAATTGCAAGTGATATCTTTTATAATATTACCTAATACGTTAATAAGACCTCTTTTTCGTTTTGTGATTTGATCTGTTGGTATTTATCTAATAAATTTGTCGTTTGTGCTCTTTAAGATGTTTTCCATTATACTATTGTAGTTAAACATTTCTTTCGCGTATTCTTTTCCGAATTTGACTGTGTTCATTGATTGTTTCAGTCTGTAGTAATTGTCTCTAATTATATAAACTTCTTGTTTTAATTCAGTTAAATCAAATTTCTGTGAGAATGTCTAGTAATCAATTGTGTTTTGCATACTTCCTAATTTTACTGGCAGTATACCGGGGTTGCTGTTAATGTCTTCTACTACTATGTCGTTGTCGTCCGTTCTACCTGGGTGGAGGTTGACGGTAAGGGTGATGGTTGTCCGCTTGAAATTACAGGGTGCCTTAAATTCTGTAGGTGAATATATTTGACGATTTTTTCCGTTATCTAGTACGGCTATATTTTTATCTGATATCTTTTTGATCTTAAACAAACCTGAATTTTTGGGGGCCGTTTGGTGTCTCTTACCTTTAAAATTTCTTTCGTACACGGTTTGTCCTACTGAAAATTTATTTATATCGGCGTTATAATTGCAAGTTGTTGTAATACGTTCTTTATCGCTATCTAGTTTATTTTTGACATTATTATAAATTATTTTTAATTTTTTGTGGTCTTTAGCATACTGTTGCCATACTTCTTTATTGTAGTGTATGTCGTAAGGGTTGCGGGAATCTGAGTGTCCTATTGTTAAATCGAGGGTGTAAAGTTAGTTGGTGAGTGGATTGTGTTGTTGTACACAATTAATGCGTATGACATTAAATCATTGATATGTTCTTTCTCATAAGTTAATCTTAACAGTCTAATTTGTTCTAATAAAGTTAGGTGTAATATTTCAACTAGTCCATTTGATTTCGGGTGATTTTCTGTTATAAAATGAATTTTTATTTTATGGAGTTCTAAGGTATTTTGTATTGTTTCATTTCTAAATTCGCTGCCATTGTCTAAAGTTATTGTTTCTGGTGTAGCATAAAATGTAAAATATTGTAAGAATCCTTGGGTTACATCGATACTATTTTTTGAGGTGATGGGTATCGCTTGGCCTACTTTGGTGAATGCGTCTACGATTGTTAAAAAGTTTTGCGTATCTACTACCAAGGAATCTGCATGTAGTTTTTGAAAAGGTTTATCGGGTGTTTTAGTTAACATTAAAGGTACTTTTGGGGGTGATCTGTCGTATTTTGCTTTATCCTATAGTTCACATTGATTGATAAAATCCGTGGTCAATTTCTTCATATCCTTAAAGTAATATCTTCTTACGAGTTGTTTTAATATTTCGTTGATTCCACGATAGTTGGTTCTACCGTCGTGTTGGTTTCTAATTACGTCATTTATTTTGTCTGGGTGCTCTAAAGTTATTAATTTGCGTGTACATATGATAATCTCGGGTCCTGAATTATTAAATAATCTGATATATAATTCCGAAAATCTTTTATATAAATGTGCTGTGGTGAAATAAAAGTAAAAACGTTTTTTCTCTGGGGTATATTCTTTCAAAATTTTAATGATCTGCTCCTCGTTATCATCCTTTGTTATTTAAATTTGATATATTTTCTTGTTATCTGTTTTTGTATATTTTACTGGATTGGAGTTGGTTAAAACTTCGGTAACTATAAATTGATTTGGTTTTGTGTCAATTGCTTCATTTAAAATTTAAATTGCTATTTTGGGTTTGTTGTTTTGCGTTGAGTGTACGGTTTCTATTTTTCTATGGGTCCTCCCTAATCTCTGTTTCGTCTACGTTACCTATAGCTGATTCTGTTTCTATTGCGTTAAGTTGTTTTCTGCTTAGTGCATCTGCGTTATTGTTATACATTCCTGTTTTATATATGATTTCATAGTCGTATTCTTCTAATCTAATCCTCCATTTCTGTAATTTTGAATTCGGTTCTTTGAGCTTGCATAACCATACTATATATGGCGTATATGTAGAATTTTCTTTCATATAGATAACACCTAAAACATTTTGTTGCCCAAATTATTGCTAATAATTCTTTTTCAATCGTGCTGTACTTTGTTCTGTTTCATTTAGTGTTCTTGACGCGTAACTGATTGGTTTATCGCTACCTACACTTTTCCTTGGCTTAATACTGCGCCTAATACAACGTTAGATGCGTCGGTTGTTAATATAAATGGTTTTGAAAAATCGGGGTATTCTAATATGGGGCGATCTGTAAGAATACCTTTAATTTTTTTCTACCACTTTGATAAATTCTGGGGTGTGTTCGATCTTATTACCTTTCTTTAAGCAATTTGTTAATGACATGGTTATCTGTGCGTAACCTTTGATGAATTTTCGGTAATGACCACTGAGTCCTAAAAATCCTTTAATTTCTTTATTAGTTTTGGGTAAAGGGTAATTTAATACGGCATTTGTTTTATCTGGGTTTGGCATAACACATTGTGGGGTTATTATGTGTCCTAAAAATGATACTTCCTTTTGTAAAAATTTACTTTTGTCTAATTGAACCTTAAAATGAGCTTTTCGTAGTTGTTCAAAAAGGTCTCTTAATCTTTCGATGTGTTCTACGAGTGATGTCGATTATATCGTCTATATCTATGGGTAGACCTTCCAAGTCAAGCAAGCAATTACATGATGTAGGGAGTCATCTACCTAGGATTGAGGACACAAAAAATTGAGAAAAGAACAAAACAATATTGTCAGATGTGCAACATACCCCTTTGTAAATTTAGTTTTACTCCTACTTTATTTGTTTACCACTGGGTCACAAATAGTCCACTAAAAATTACCTTTGGGATATTTATTTCCCAGAGCCATAAAGGCATTGTAAATTAAACTTAGAACTATAATTTTGTAATTTAAGCTTTTGGGTCACTCCATTAATAAATCAAACCCAAAACTTTTATTGTAAGTTTATTGTGCAAAAGTGGCCCGGAAAGGGTTAAACTATCAAGTTTAGCAAAACAAATAACAATCTTATTTGTAGAGAACTTAATAAGAAAAATAAATGTATAAAGATCACACTTCTACTATGAAAGATAACACAGATATAAACTATAATTCAAAAGCTTGCAAATGTACCTTTAAGTTGGAGTTAAAGCAAGATGGAAGAGGGGTGGTGGTAGAGACTTTTGGTTAGATGTTCGTCTGTTTGATAGTAGCTGATAAGAAAAAAATTAGCTTAATTTAATTTTCTCTTCTAAAATACACACCTCGATTGGACTATTTACATTAAATAGTCAAATCCCTTCAAAGACAAGCACTCTATTTAATTATTTTTTAATGCTCAATCAGGAGGTACTACATTGGCCAGGAAGCGTGATCCTTTTTATCTGGAAGTTTTGTATTTTGCCAAATTCTTGCTGTTGCAACAAGGGATCTTTAACGTGCATGACTACAGTCACACGCGGGACTTATATTTTACCTCTCATCCGAACGAGGGCGCATTTTTGTGAAAAATGCTCGCCTAACATTTTTCCAGCGGTCCGTGTCAGGATACGAACCCTGAATCTTGGGCTTAATATTCACACACGAAGCAACTAAGTCCCGAAGCCCCCTTCAAAGGCAAGCAGCTTTTACAGCATACTTGTTAAATATGTATTGAAATCTGATAAGATAAATTAACTTTTTCATATTTTAATCCCATGTGAATGATGGAGGTCGACAAGGATTAGTATGCATGCAGCATTTCTCATTAGTAGTTGTTCACTCTTAATTATCATATACTTTTTATAATGTTGCAACATTATTAATTCAAAATAATTTTATAAATCTCATTAAACGTTTCTTATAAAACCCCATAATTGTCTAAATCATTATCAATTCATTTCTATCGCTGTCGGTTATACGTAATTCATTTTCGCTTTAGTGGTGGCAATTTCATTTCTTGTCTTTAACACGATACTAATCTGTACCTTGTACACAGGAGCATACTTAGGTAATAAGGTATAACCGATTTCTAATACGTTTTTACGTAATTATACCTATACATCAACCACATGATTTTAAAATGCTCTGTGTTTTACGACCACTTCGCAATGATTAATGAGATCCCTATCTTTTTAAATTTTTATACCTCGGTTACTATGGTTATTAATATACTTTACACTGATGGTTTACTACCGCCTTTAATTTTTCTGCAGTTTAATGGAGTTTATGACTATGGGAAACACTCTTAAAGAGATATATGTACCAGGATATTCAACATCAATAAATTGATTCTATGGAACGCCTACTGACCGTGCCATCAGTTCCTTTTACGTGAAATTAACACTAATTACTGTTCTATCGTAAATAGTAAAGAATTTGAAAAACTGCTTAACTTACCATTAACTGTTTTACTGACACTTCAATAAAAGTTTGCATTAAATAGTGGAGTTCCGAACATATTGATTTCACTTTTCTTAGTTATTTAATATCTTTGGGTGAGCATTTAAACATAATAATTACCCGACACTGTAATAAACAGAACCGTCAATTTAGTTACTAATATTTTAAATCTTGTACTTTATGTAATGAATTTTGAGAACCTCCTACTGATTAACTCATATGGCCCACATCTAAAGCTAGACATCCATCAAGTGATCATTCAGAAAGTATCGTAGCGCGGTGGCACTACGTTAAATGGAAGCCATATGAAAAAGAGAAATTTAATCGTAAATTGACAAAATAAATATTACCCTGTATACTCTGATTTTATAAATAGTAAGTCCAGTTTAATAAAGTTTCATTTCTATTAAAGATAATTCAGGTCATAAAACTTAAAACTAAAAAAGCATACCTATATATCTGTGTAATACATAATTCAACGTAACTTAGGTCTATTAATTACTTCGAAATCACAAAAAGAGGAAAATAATTTCCAATGTTTCGCATTTTTCACATAAAATTAAAAATGCTTTTGTACACGGTTTATTAACAATAATTTTATTAAACAATACACTCAATCAATTGTAGCTATAGTTTACGATGTAACGAGATGCAGTACAAATAAGCTTACAACAGTGTAGTTAAATACAAAGAAAGAACCGATGATTTTGCAAAATTTACAGATATTAGGTTACGAACCATACATCATCACAAAACACATCGTTATATTGTGTCAACCCAGTTACATAATGAAAAATTAAGCACGTATGAAACTGTAAGAAGTGATGCACCTTTAAGTACAAACTCAGTAGAAAGACTGTATAAAGATATAACCCACGAACGCCCGCAGAATGGGAGAAGTGACAGTAGTTAGACACCTAGCGGCAAAGAATAAAAGAATTATTCGGGAGCAAGAAATCAGAAACTTCAAAATATACTAATACAAGCGAGTTTTAAAGAGGATTACACGTTGAACATTGAAGGGAAACAGCTTCAAAATGAAGAAATAAATTCCCACAGGAAAAAAATGTATGCGAGTATTTTTTTGGAATACGCTTGCACAGACAGAGTACGTTTCAATTCACGTCGTGGAATGAATGTTGTTACAACCGGTTGAAAAGGGACCAGGACCTAAAAAGTTCGTCCCTTTAATACTTTGGAAATTTGTATTGTGTGTTGAGTGAACTGTGTTAATTAGAAAGGGAAGCTGACTGTGTTAGCTGAAAAACAGAAAATGGAAGTGTTGATTATCTCTGGACATCCTTAACCTTTTAAAATAGGAATTAAAGTAGTGGGTAATAAATGAGTTTTTATATTTATATTATTTATTTATGGGCATTTTAAATTTATGTTTTAAATGGTTTGTATTTATGTAATATATAATTAACAAATCATTAAATAATTATTTTGTTGAACTAAATTAGCAATGGAATTAGTGTATACTGATTTTTAGAAAAAAATTTTATTAGTGAAATTAGTGTTGGCAAATGACTAAAGATTTAGTATTCTTAATGGACATTAAAATGTTTAGTGAAAAGTTGGTATTGGGCTGTTTTTCGATGTATTGTTATAACAAGCCTTTTCATAAATTGGGATTTAAAAATGCGTATAGATCAATCTTGAAAACGCGAGCAAGTGTAGGATTTGTTACAAATTGATATTCTCCTAGAATTTTAGTTAACAATACCTTGTCAGTTGAATATTATATTAGGTTTATCTTTCTTTAAGGTTAATGTTTGTGTATTTATACTTCAGGAATTAATCGTTAATCGAATTTAAGTTTAGGTGAAATTTTATTAGAAGTTATTTATAACATAGGTCAAGGTAGGCAAATTTGTGAAAGGATATCCAGCTATCCCAACGATGGAGTCATATTCGGGAGAGGTTTATATTTTGAGAATTTCTTTATTTTAAAAAAGTTTAATAAGTGTTTCTAAGGTGCTGTAGTGAAAAGTAAAATATAATGTGATTTATTTAGGAAACCGAAAGCACAGAAAACCTATTCGGAATTACCGTCTTCTGTGTAGGGTATAATATCGAAAAGATTGTTGAGATGAGACTGTTTGGCACTCCTTAATAGCGACAAAGAGGAAAAATTTTTCAGGATAAGTAAATATGGCAACGTTGTATTTCAGCCACTTTATCATTTTTTTTTAAATTACTTTAATCTATAATATGAACTCTTGCACCACTGCAGTTGGCCGGTACATCCTTAAATTGTTATGTGATTCCCATTTCTTCAGGACAAATTTAAATTTATAACGTAACGCTAATTTCACCCATAAAAGTTTGTAACCATCTTTGCAAAGCTTTTGTCTTTCCAGTTGAAAAATACTTGCAAACTATAGTTAGGTTGTGGACATTCCTCGTTGACCTAGCGATTTGTTGTTTTACAAATATGTGTACAAAATAGCTTTTAATAAGCTGTACTTCACTAATCCATCAAAGCCACTGGACCCACGAGTTCCTTTGGTCCAATGCTGGGTATTAGTACTCCCTCCTGAGTGTCTCCTGCTGATTCAACTCTCCGGAACGTTATGTCACCAACCCGGGGAACTCTTCCAACATCCGCAGCAAGCCTTTTTTCTGTAACAACGCCATTTCTGAGCTTGATAATAGTTGTAAATGTGTTGTGCAATTCCCCGATTTTTTTATCAAAAACGGAAAAGTGATTTAAAAAAAGGACTGCACTGATATTTGTTAGTATTAAAGTCTCGAAACAACGCCTTCATGTCAGTTATTTAACTCATTTAAAATATCGACATAAATAAAATGAAAAATGTTCAATTCATTGTCAAATCTTTAAATATAGAACCAGTACTCACGGATGTAGATAGTGACACCAATTAATAATACATGGATGGCTCTTAGCTCAACTTAATTAATTCTGTTGGATATCAAAAGTAACACTGATTCGGGGATTGTTGTTATTTTGTATTAAATACGATTAAATTCAATGATGTCTATCTATACATATAGATATAAACTGCGAATAATAAAATTAACGTGCAATCAGACACAGAGATAAAAATACCTGTCGCAAACTTGTCACAACTGCGGCATTACTGAAGCACTTAATTTGTATGCTTGTCTGAGACTAAAATTTCACGCCTTAACTTAATTTTTCCTTATATGCATCAGTTACTTGAACTGTAGATAAGAACCTCATAAATAAGCGGAGAAAGATGTTTCATATTGCTAGGAGTGAAGTAATAGTTAGACTGTTAAAATTTGAATTGTCCCGATGGAGGAAATTTCGTATCAATGGTGCGGAAGTGGGTCCTTATATAAACAAATGCATAAATTGCAAAAAAATAATGAGGTAGTTAAATTATCAAGCTACGTTAGTATCAATACTAACCATGCAACGCTTTTTAATACTGCCTTGATTAATAGGCGCTAATTCGTCTAGTCTACGAGACGATCCTCTGGAAGACGAGTTTCCAAGTGGATTCTAATTAGGTCGGTTTATTAGTGAAATGGTCTATTTACATTCAATCTATATTATTAACAAACAAAAACCTTCATCTCACTGCGTCACCTAAATGTACTTGAATACAAGCAACATAACATTATTTCTGTAAACAGGTACAAACACAGAATTTCAAAATTATATAACTTATTTACTTTCAATTTGCTATAAGATTAACTATCCAATTACAGTAATCTAATCACATCCTCAACCTTTCCAAATTAAATTTCAATGTCATGGTTTAGTAGACTAATAGAATAAATAGTATATCCTACAAAAATGGTGAACGTTTTATAATTTCATCAGTGTCTAATTTAACAGTTTTCGTGTATAAATGTCACAAAAAACAATAAAAAGTTTATATAACTAGATAATAAAACTTACAACTAAATGCCAGTCTGAATGAAGATTTCAACAGAGCCGGGATTGAGTTCACTTTTCGAAGACCTCCAACTTGGAACTAATTTGTCCAAAGTTCTATCTTTGTTGTCGAATGATCCGCGGATATCACCACGTTTAACTATCAATGGCTAATTTCATAGCCTAAGAGGTTTCTCTGATTACCATATTAGCTGTTACGTTCTGCATATGTTATCTTCACCGGTTCGTGAGTAATTAATTAATTAATAATAATAATAATTCCCGCCATCCTGCTCCCCACTTTCTATACCTTCGGGCGGTATGCTATTGTATTACGGTCTTCATATTGAGCTAGCATTAAATCACGTAAAAAATGATATCGTTTGTAACTTGATATCTGTGCATTCCACTAAGCCATCGGCTGTACTTGAATGATAAAACTTGTAACGTTCTAAAATTCTCGAAGCAATTTAAGATCGTCAAATGCTGTCCATAGAGTTTATAAACTCCATTCCCTCATAAAATATTCACTGTAATCCTATTGTTTTTGAATTAACTGTACGATGTTTGTATGAAATAGTAACATATGTGATTATTAAAAACCTCATTTATTTAACAAACATCCTAAAAGTAGAATTATCTACAAAACCAAGCTTGTTTTAACCTTGCTTTTGCATCATACGAATTCAAATGCGCCAATAGCTAGCGTTGATGTTCTCGTTCGTCAACCTGTTGAGCAGTTTTAATGCGATTAGTATTATTTAATTGCGGGAAAATGATGCCTCAGATATGACTTTTTGCAACCAACTGGCGTATCGCCATTTGATTATACATGGATCTTCCGGGCAGACTTCTTGGTTCTAGGCTGATGTGTTTCAGTTGTAGTCTTCCGTTAGATAAATTATGGTATTTGTACGATTGATAGTAGGTAAAGGTAGTCTAAGTTAATCCAAAATAGCTCCTCTTTAAAAAAGCACTAAGAGGTACCTTAAATTGCAATTATCTGTACAACGACTATTAAGGAAGACGCTTCTGCAGTTTTTAAGCTTTTAAAAAACGAGCATTGCAACTTTTTCAACGGTTTGATAGATTTCTTAGAGGAAAAGGCGGAGGCGAATGAAACGTTCAAGTTTTGGAACGAGTATTGTAAATTGGTTAAGCTATTATTAGACTGTGTGAAATCTGACCGAGATGGGAACTGGAGTCTTCATTTACAGGTTGTTTAAAAAATGATTCCTTACTTTTTATTGTTCAATCACTCGAATTATGCTCGAGGTTGTATAATGTATTTAGAACACATGTCCAACATACCATCTGAACTGGTGACGGTATTTCACCAAGGCTACTTTTCTGTAAAGAGACAATTGGAAAAATTTAAGTGTTGCTGCCGACCATGCTCTGGAGTAATTCTTTAAGGTTCAAGGGGGGTTTGATTGGTATAACATCTAATGAGTCAGCAATGTAAAAGTGGTGTCTACTTGACCACCACAAGGCAGAGGTATCTCTTATTCTTTTAAATTCAAGATCCAACAGGCGATTTAAGCAACACACATAAAAAGTGGAGTAGCAATCTAATTGAAAAAGATGAACAGGACGTGCAAAGTATTGTAAAATTTTTTATAGACCATGACAATCCCTTTTCAGAATCAAACACCCCGCTAAGAAATATTGTTAGTGGAACAATAGCGACGGAAAAAGCTGCTTCTTTCCTCTAAAACTTAAGTGAACATGGACGAGTATTGTACGATAGGTTCAAAAATGACCGAATGGTTAAAATGATTAAAAGTTTATCTGCTCCTATACAAAGAAATAAAGTTTTGTCATTTAATGCATTAGCTGAAAAGGGACAAACCAAACCAAGAAAACATGTTTCAGTTGAAGCGAACATAAGCCAAACGATAATGCTAGCCACTCTAATAAACTTTAACATGAAGAATTAATGAAACATGAGTTAATGTCATACCCTCCAAGTCTCTCAAATGAAAATGGCAATTAAAAAAAAGTATTAGGGCAGATTTGATGAATACATTAGATTTTGAGTGCGAGTGCTGCAAAATTTTTGAAAATTTTTATAAACTTGAAAGTCAGGCACACATTTATGACGGTATGACACTCATACACAGTATACCGAATTCAGTTATTTCTAAAATGGAAGGTTTTGCACAATTTGCGCGATATGAGTTAAATCAGATTAAAAAACCTTGCAGCAGGAACACACCAACTGAGTTGATAATGTTTATGACTGTTATCGAAATAATTCAATAAAATATATAGAGCACCAAATTAGAGCAGGTAACAAACTATCCCTCATTGTTACGATTCATAATGATTTAACAAAAATACCAACACAGTGGTCACGTTATTTATTATTATACCAAAAAATAAAAAAAATCTTACTCAATACATTCATTTTGAATCAAATACATGTTCTCACTGGAAAAAACTATACATATCTGGCTGCCTTTCCTATGAAAGTTTGTGTTTTTCTAAAGGAGACAACCAAAAGATATTACCACAGCTAAACCTCAGCAGTAATTATATCGAGACTGATACACGGATGTTTCTTCATGTGAAAGACTGCCTGAAATCAGATTCTGTAGTCCATCATATGATCATACCCAGTCCAGATACAGATGTGTTTGCGTTAGGAGTAAGGTTCTGGCATGAGTTTAAACACTATAATTGTAAAGGTTTGTAGCAGAAAATTGGGACCGGAGATAAAAAGAGAGGTTTGGATGTCACATAGCAGCTGAAAATTTAAGAGAAGTCTTTTGTAAAGTATTACCTGCATTACATGCACTAACAGGATGCGACACTACAAGCAAGTTAAGCACTAAAAATGGTGCATTTAAAAACGCTAAAAAAACCAATACTCGTATGATGTATTATTGTCACTGTCTGTACAGCCAATTATAGAAAATATGTTTAGCAAACTAGAGTTGCTGTACTTAAACTTCATAAAAAGAAAGGCACCATATGAGATGAAAGTCGTTTCATTCAATTCTCAACTACTTCATCTGCTATAAGTAATTTTGTTAAAATGCCCTGTATATCAGACAGCTTTCGGCTACATATCCTGAGGTGCTCAGCGCAACTACACTTTTGGGAAAACTTTCTGAATACATTTATCGAACCTTTAGATTTAACTAACTTAGCATATTTCAAAGACGAAAATAACAAACTGCGCCCATTATTGATATTGCTTCCTGCAACACCCTATTATTTAATTAAGCCCTGCAATTGTAAAAGTTGCTCGAAGAAAACTTGTGGTTGTTTGTCTCATAGCTCAACTTGCTGCTCTTACTGCAAGTGCGGTGACAGATGTAAAACCCTTTCAACGCTTGTGACGGAGACGAAGAAAACTAACAGAAAGAAGGACTATAGTGATCTTATACTAATAATAAGGATTAAGATGTACTTAATAAACAGCGCGTGATCTAAGTAAATAATAGGTACACATTACGTTTATTTAGTTATTGTGAAATGTATTAAGCAGTTCCTTACCTACAATATAAAACCACCCCTTAAAAGTCATATATTTACTAACATTTGAATTATTGTGATTACGTTTATAGATACGGCATTATAGCTCAGAATTTTTTTGTAGAACATGATTTTGTGCAGAGAATGGTTTTTTAAACATCGCTCCATCTATAATCGTTCCTGAGATACGAGCGACTAAGTAAACAACTCCCGTGCGCGATTTTCCTCCCCCCCTCCATGTTGTGCACCTGTTTGGAAGGCGACGATATCGATTTTTTTTCATCTACTATGTGCCCCCAAAGACAATCAAAAGTCAAACTGCGTTAGACTTTCAGTGCATGCTCAACCCTCTACAGCGCTTGTCCTTTTTTTGAAGAATGTAAATGAAATACTTTTAGTATTGAGCGTTCCTTTGCAGTGAATAGACGTACCGTAATTATTGATAATATTTCTTATTACAATTTGTGTCGTTCAATAATTTTTAAAAATGTCACACTTATGCTTTATTTGTAGTAACTCTTTGACTGAAAGTGGAATTTTTGCTGTTGATCGTGGAATGATGACTGATTGATTCAAGTGTTAAAAGAAATGATGCGTTTCTTGAATACCTGAAAGACTAGCAATATGTGACAATCCATGTGCAGTGCCGCAAAATGTACACTCGGAAAGGTACTATTGCTGCAGTTAAAAGACAGCACGAGATGGAACACGCTAGTTCAGCTACAGTTAGTCCACCAGGTACTAGAGCGCATGGAAGTGAGTCAGTTTTTTGTTTTAAAAAAAGTTGCTTTATTTTGCGGCGATGAAGCGAATGAACAGGCTGAAAAGAAAAAAACGCAGAATGTTCGGCGTAAAATTTATCAAGTTGCTACACTTGCATTTAAAGAATCTATTCCGAAAGTCGCTCGTGCTCGTACTTGTTCTGATGACGTAGTAAAAGTTGTTACTGCACATATTGAGTTTAAATTTATTTAGTTGCTACACTTGCATTTAAAAAATCTATTCTGAAGGTAGCATGTACTAGCTCTGGTGACGTAGCAATAACTGTTACTGTACGCATTCAATTTGAATATGATTTAGTTCTGCTTAGGCTTAAGTACCATATTAATTTTTATAATTCCTTCTTGAGACCCACCACGGAGGTAAAATCGGTCGTCCTCAAAATAATTCTACTAATTTTGCGATAAAAAAAATAGTTGCATACATTAAAAATACTGATGACTGTCAATTTTCATTGAAAGAATTAAAAAGTATTTGCAAAAGTCCAGTTATCGATAATAGAACAATTAAGATACAATTAAAGTTGACGTATGGTAATAAAATTATTATAACTGAAAAACCAGGAAGATTAACATATATGTTTTATTGATAATGATCACGATATTCTCAACAAAGCTTGGTATGAGAATAAAGAACAAAATGAAAAGGAAGGACGATTGAGAATACTGAAAGCTGCGGCAGCAATAATTCGAGAGGATATTCAATCTACAGTATTTGATAATAATAATCACACCTCGACAAGTCTATTATTTGAAAATATGAATAGTAATATTCCGAAAACATTGACTTATTTTTTGGAGAGAGTAATTTTTAAAAATAAGCGATGTGAATGCGAACATTTAAAATTAATAGGTACAACTATCAGTCACTGTCTTATGACTGCTGTTTGGCCTAGACGTTTTAAATGAAAATTGTAGTTGGGCTTCTCAGTTTTTTCATCGGCGATTTGAATCAAAACGTCTCATACCGATATTTTCGTCTTTTGGTTTTTGTGTGCTTCGTATAGTGATACTCTGATGTATGAGACAACAGCAGTTCGACATCGTCCGTCTCATATCGTACCACCAGAAACTGGCACATTCATTCAATATGTTGCAGACAACGCCGATATAAATGTATATACTATAGACAGCCATAACACGCTCCATATAATGGTCATAATTCAAATTACTACTCAGAAAAGTTCAGTTATGATAGAAAACCTTATAAACGAATAAATAAAATCTTTTCAAAAAATGATTTGGCGGCAAAAGTCGTGCCTATACAACTCTATCAAAATGAAGGTGTAGTAAGTTATAATAAAATGTGTGTGGAAAATTTTGCTTATGAAGCTGAAGCTACAGCATCTCTATTCAAAAAAAAAACGATGTGCAATGGATATATGGTAAATGGAAACATTTATAGTTACCCGGTTGGAATGGTTATATTGAACGGTTAACAAGTAATTTTAGGAATTTCTTTAAATCTCAAATTTTTGTCTTACCATTTATACATCAACCAACAAGTAGCTGCAATACTATACACACAATTTTACTTTGTTCTTTGGAGAATGCAAAAGTTATAGCCATGATGTATGATGCATTATTACTTTTGATGAACCTCTGTATGCAACAGCTCAAGAAATCATATCTGCAGCACCTGACGGATCTGAATTATCGAAGATCATAATAAGGCTTTGAGGCAAAGTGACTATCCTTGTACTTTAGACATTTCCAAAGCTTTTGACACAATAAACCTTAAACTCTTGCTTTTCATATTACACTACATTGGAATTAACTAAAAATCAATTACTATTTTTGCAGAATAATTAAATGATAGAAAATAGGCTGTCAAAGTACGTGACCAACTGTCAGTATCTCTAAAATTAATGTCAGGAGTCTGCAAGTGTCGGAGTTGGGACCAATTATGTAGATTATATATACAGTTACATTCCCATCTATCCTCAATCACTGTAATTATCAATTGTATGCCGATGATGCCCAGTTGTATTACTTATTCTATCCAGAAAATGTCACATCTGCATGCAATCACATTAATAACGACTTAGATCATATATTAGATGTCGTTAATCGACACATGCTTCGAATTAATCCAAAAAAATATAACGCTATTCTTTTCGGCTCAAAAACTAAGCGGCAGGCAAAATCCACAGCTGTTAATTTAGCTATCGGCGATGAGACAATACAACTTTCAGAAATTGTTAAGAATCTAGGTGTAACAATAGATCAGGATCTGCGCTTTGGTTAACATATTTTCAAATGTATTCAGTCAGCTTTTGCTAACTTAAAATTAATATTTGCTAATAGACATCCATTCACAAAAGAATTTTGATATTCACTAGTATTGTCAAAATTTAATTATTGTGATGTAGCATGTGACTCATGTTTGCGTAATATAAATTGAAATAGAATACAAAAGGGTCAAAATGTTTGCACACGCTTGATTCTTGTAATTAATAAATTCACCCAAGTATCGCATAAGATAGCGGATTTGCAGTGGTTAAATATGCAGAAGGCGACGCACACAATGTTTATCTATATTATAGTATTATTCTGTAGAAAGCACGTCCATACATATTTTCTAAAATTTGGTTTCTTACCGATATTCATCACCGTAGTCTTATAACCATTTCACGGCGAAATTTGGAACAGTATAAACGCTCTTGTACTTACAACATCGCGAAACCTTATAATAATTTGCCTGATAGCTTTAAAACCCTGAGACCGGTACTATTCGCACATCAACTTAAAATGACACTGCTACGAGATGCTAGTACCTAATTCCTATACTACTCTACTTATTCATAATTCTGCCTATAATATTTGAGTTTTAAAATATCGCACATTTAAAGATACAACAGAAATGTATACTGGTTTATTATCATTAAAATGTAATAAATGTATTGCACACAACCGCTAACTAATTTAAAACTTGTATTGTTGTCATTATTAGTGGGTTAAGTGGCAGAACAGGTGATGGATTCTCTATTAGTTGAACTTCGCCCATATTTATTTGTAAGTTTGTTTTTCCTTTTTCCCTACAATAAACACCTATTATTATTATTATCATTATGTCGTATTTTGGAGCAATCGGTTATATTATGTCAGGAAGTGGTATAAAAGGGGTGCTACCTTTAATTTATGTACCTAATTCATTAAAAGATGCTTAATGGTAATGATTACGCGAGAGCTGTTAGAGCCCATACATTACTTCATCTCGCTTTGGCAACAATAATATCAAAAAAACTTATTATTGATGATGAGATAAATGGAATTCTTAATAATAATAATGTTGAAAATGTAATATATAACACTATTTCACATGTTGATGTTGAACATGGTGATGAAATAACTGAAGCATTACTTTATCAGTTCAATCAAGAACTGAAGAGATATGAAGACCAAGGACCTACAGCAAAAGTATGGATACAATATTTTTATATGGTGTCGATTGCAAAGAAGTTTATAAGAGCTGAACGTATGGAAGATTGCCAAGTTTGTTTAAATAACGTCAAAGGAATGCTTGCTTATTTTCAGCATCAGGACATTTTCCTTATACTAAGTCCGTGCACTTATATCTGCAAGATATGCTACAATTAGAGAACTAAATGATTCCAATGTTAACCAAATGTTTATAAAAGGATTTTTCACTGTTAGACGTTCTAATAAATTAAATTGTGGAACTTCGACGGATATGGTGATTGAGCAATCAATGATGAAATCAATGAAGGCAGTGTGGGATCGAGAAGAATCATTCAACGTTATTTTTGATAAATACCTTTAGTATGTACATAGACATTTTAGTCATAGAATGACTATAGTATTTGATGGTTATACTATTTATAAGAAAAATATTAAAGCAGCAGAACAACGTCGTTGGACTACAAAAACATCTTTATCTTCTGATGTTCATTTTGATCAATTTATGACAGTTCCGACAAATCAACAACAATTTCTTACAAATACTCACAATAAGTCTTCCTTCATTTCAATATTATGTAAAAAATTTAAAACTACAAACATTTTAGTGAAACAAGCTAATAATGACGCCGATGTCCTCATAACTGAAACGGCACTAGAACAATTCAATACAACAATACAACTATCGTTGTTAGTGAAGATGTTGATTTGTTAATACTACGGCCTGCACGAACTCAAATTATTAAATTGATTACTTTTTGAAACCAGGGAAGGCTCAAGTAAAAACAAAAATATATTTATCGGAAAGTTTATCTGTATATCCAAAATGTCAAGATCATATCTTATTTTTACATGCAAAAACTGGCTGCGCTAATACATCCGCAATTTTCAAAAAAGGTAAAACAATAGTATTTAAATTGTTTGAAAAACGTAATGACTTAATTGATGTGCAGAGTTATTTACAAAGATTGATTTTGCCCCAAGTCATCATCACAAACAGGATTCCCCTTCTTGCTATATATGGAGTACCAAAAAAATTGGTTGTTTAGACAAGTATAAATAATTAAGTTTTGTCAAAAATACACGGAACAATAAAGGAGTACAACTATCTTGTCTTCCTTCAGCATCTTCTTCCGTTATCAACACTTACAGCGTGTTTACTATCAAGTTCAAGTCTGGCTAGGCAATCAACTGGATCCAGAAGACAGATGTTGGAAATTAGTAAATAGTACTTTGGAGACAAATCAAGCTTTCCCACTTGCTCCAGAAAAACTTTTTAATACCATTTTTTGCAATTACAAAATGGGTTGTTGCAGAAAACTGTGGCTGTAAAAAGGTGAGATTATTTTGTTCACCAGTGTGTACCAATTGTCAAGATCAGTCTTGCTCCAATATTGAATCAAATACAACAGATGATGATTCTTATGATATCAATGAGGAGATAACTAATGCGTCTTTCTTAGAACAATTTACAGATACCGAGGAAGAAGAGGAAGGAGAAAGCCAAGAAGACATTACTGTTAAAAAAGCATTTGTAGATTATCGGTCAGACTAAAATTTTCTCGAAATTAAGTATAATTCGTTCCACTTTAATCATTACCAATAGTACCATTTTTTAATGATTGGGATATTGTTTAATAAAACTGTATAACAATATATTGTGGAATATGCCTACCGGAAATACCACGTTAAAAAAATGGGCCAAGTACACTACCTCACAGATGTTGTGAAGAGGTGTGCATGTTATGTGGAATATCACTTCTACAACTTTTGGAATCGCGATATCTCAGAAATGGTGATCACATGGAAAAAATTTTAAAAACAATTTTTGTAGACATTTACATAATCTACAATTTTCGTCTGACATATGTTTACGATAACACCTACCGTTTACGAGAAAAATGCAAAACCGATCCTTCTGACATTTGTCTTTGAATAAATTTTTTAGCAGACGTAGGATCGATGGACATTTTTGATATTTTATTTGTAATAGTGTATTTATGACGTATCAATTTTCAGTTCCATGTGAATTATTATAAACTTACCATTTTTGTTTGCTTATTTTAACTGGACTAGTATGTCTTTACCTAAAACGCGCATAAATAGTATTGCTATATTTATGAATGGTGAAGCGTTTGAATTATCTTGCAGATGTGTTGTGAATTTAGTTCGATACCTATGACGTAGGTTTCTTCTTTCCTAGTTTCTACTACACCTATGATTTAATAGTCCATTATTTTATTGTGGCCCAAAAATTTTTACTTTTAAATTGTACATTAGCTAACATATTGTTCCACTTTATACTAGTTTTATGAAAAGAATTTAATCTATATTAATTACGGCTAGTTTTAGCATTGCCTATTTGCAAATTAAAGAATAATGAACGTTTAAATTTGCATAAATATGTATGTATGCAAAAGTTGTATTTCTGCTTTACATGTTTCGTATCTTTTAGACTAGTTTTAAGTGCATTGTCCATGAAATGTTCATACCACTAACAATTAAGCTAATTAGTTGTTCACATGCAGAAGAATTACAAAACAATTTTAGAGTATTTGCTTTTTCCGGTACTAATATCACATTTTTAGCATATTTGAAATTTGTTAGACACTTTTTCAGAGATACATTGCCACCACTTTTTTATTTGCTTCTACTGAGATCATGTAGCGTAAGAAGTACAAGTAAGCTTGTTATCACGGAAAAGGATTGATTACTACTGAAAGTGGGTCAATGACGTGTACAAATTAGTATACTGTCCTCTGCAAATTATCAAGGTCCGCTGCTAATTGAGTCCAGCATGCGCACTATCCCCGACTACCTACGCTCAACCCAAGGTGACGCACAGCCACGCATAGGGTCCGGCTCCGCATATTGGCACATAAGCAATTCCTTCTCATATTAAGGATGATCTTACAAGTGGGCTTCTCCTCCATCTTGAACAAAAATTCTAGGAGAAGAGTTCTGCATTTAATAACATAAACCAGAAGTAAAAGTGAAAGATATAAGTACTTGAGAAGTACCCACGGAGAGTTTAAATTGTGTTGAGAAATTGCTGCAAATGTGTTCAGAAAAACCTCTCGATCAGAGATCAGTTTATTAAAATACATAAACTGATAAAAGAAGACAACGAGAGAAGAGCACAACGCTTGGATACTAATTGGAGCCGAAAAAAGTAATATACGTGTCGAAAGTACGGATATCAATTAATTTTTATTAGTTTAAAAATTAATTTTCACTCAGTACCTCTCTATACTGCTAGTTGGATTTGTATTTTTAAAAGGTCTATGGTTTTGTTTATAGTTGTCAAAATATTTAAAAATTGTACAAATCTTTATTTGCAAGTTTGTAAAATGCCATTTCGCCTAAGGCAAATTCCAGCTTTGCAACCATTCAATTGTACCTTAGCTTTGTTCCTATACTCTAATTTAAATGTACGCTAAGTTACTGAATTTGTTTAAACATTAATAAATTTAAGTCCTGTTGTATTTAAATATGTAATGCAATTAAAATATTATGAATCGTATATATTTTTGGCTATGGTGAAAGTTCCTTTTATTTTATTATCGGTGATATTATCTACTGCTTAATATACGTGGATTTGAATTCTGCCAATTAATTAATAATTTCAGTATTAACATTAGTCGATTGTTTTATCTTGGAATTTTCTTGCTCATTAACAGCATGGTTAATTTCAGATTCTCCTTCTACGATCTAGAATGATCAAATAGTATCTTGACTTCGCACAAGATCCCGGGTTCGAATCCCGACACGGTTCGCTTGAAAAATGTTAGGCGAGCATTTTTCACAAAAATACACCCTCATTCAGATGAGAAGTAAAATGGAGGTCCCGTGTGTGTGAGTGTTGTCGCGCACGTTTGAAATCTCTCCTTGCTTAGAACAGCAAAGGTTCGGCAAAATTGAAAATTTTCAGGTAAAGGAAAACTCGCTTCCTGGCCAATGTAGTACCTTCTGGTAGAGCATTGGAAAGCAAGTGGAAGCTTCTTCGTAGTCAAGTACATTGCGATAAAAAATGAATGCTAAGCATCTTTTTTCTCTTCTGTCTTACTTTCCAGTAACTGTTTCCGTAGTATATTTCTATTCTCCAGAAACTGATTGATCGAAGCTTTTAAAAATTTTTGCAGTTTCTTCCTTTTTCCTGGGACTGTCTTCGTAGTCTGAAACATTTTTACTTGCTTTGTTTTTGGTAAGGATTTCTCAGTGTTGTCGATTTTCTCGCTACCAATTTCACAATCTTAGTTAGCCGACCCATTTTCTTCTATCCCATGAGATTCGGATTCTTCATCAGTATCCTCTACTAACGGTGAATATACAATAGAACTGGTACTTCTGTTTTTATAAACGGTATCAAAAAGTCCATTTGTTTCTGGTATGTTCAGGGCTTTAAAGGTTCTGCAATCATAAATGTTTACTTTATTTTAGATACTTGGCAGCTGGAGATATGTCCAAAATTGTAGGTTTGAGCTACAGAATGGGGGAAAGGACTGTCAAACATTGTTTCACAGGTATGCAAAACAATCTGGCTTCGTTTGTAACTTATTTACATGCATATGCCAGCTGTAGAAATTTGGTAAAACGTAGCGTTTGAGTGTCAGAGAAAGTGGCAAATATATAACTGTGTTGGAGTGATATATTGTAAACATGTGTGTATTCGACACTACTACGCAGCGGTTCATCGTTCTTTAACTACAAAGAACGCTGTTCGATCGTTTTAATGGCAATAGTAGAACAATTACCGAATATCTCGAACACGACAAACTGTGAAATGCTCATTTGGTATTTTAGCCGTCAGATTTCGTGCTTTTAAATGCAAGTTGAAGACAATTGATGATATTGTAAAAGCCACAACTGTACTCCATTGTTACGTAATTTTTAACTTGTGTAAACTTTTCGTTTACGTTATATTCTAGTTAGCCTAGAAAATCAGCTAAGCTAAATAAAATAGGACTCTCGCAAAGATTCAACAAGAGATGTGCGTCATCCGCTTATAAAAGGTGAACTTTATAGACTTCCGGTTTAACTCTGAACTCTAACTTTAGCGGTGGGGTTGATGAGACTAGCAGGTGGGTTTAGACAAATAAAATATATCAGGCGCCACTAAGTCTAAATAAAAATTACTAAGAGATTATGCCTCTAGGGAGGGCTTAGGAACATTAGGGATTAATTGGTGCTTCGATAGGAACAAAGCTCGAACTTAACAATATCTTTAGCCAATCCCCGAAATAAAACACAACATATATACAAATACATGTGAGACAGCAATTTACCTCTCAATGCAAAAATACCAATTTGAACAGAAATATTGTTAAACCTTAGAGATCTGATGGTGTTCCTGGACTTTAATGATACTCTACTTCAAGAGCAAGTTTATTGTTTTTTAACTGTAATAATTTATTAAAAAATAGCTTAAACTAATTCCCAAAAGCTTTCTATTCTGTATGTTTTCGTAGACATAAGTCAATCAATTTCAATCAAAATTTGCCTATACAACTAAATGCGTCTATCTACCAGACAAATATAACTCTTGTTATGAAATTTAATGATTTACAAAAAGCAGCTTGTTGTTTGTAGTGCTCAAAAATCAAAAGTCTTTTCAAATAACACTTGAGTATCATCCATTAAAGTTAAGCAATTAATTTAACAATTTTGCATCTTTTTGTGGACTTCGTTTTACAGATCGCTTTACAAAAATCTTTTATATATCAACAACATATGTATATATATATATATATATATTTGTTAACAATTCAGATGTTACATAAATATACTTAAAAGGTTTTATTAAACGCGAATTATTGTTATTGACTTTATTAGTTGATTTATAGAACATTAATAACCCTGGCATTTGACAAAAATTATCTAAATCATAATTCGACAAATTTTTATTACCATAAAACTACAAGCTTATATTAAACTTGAGGGTATACATTGTTATGAATTTTTCTCTCGTTATATATATTTTTGAGTCTGGCCTTTATTAGCTGATGTTGCTAAAGAAAAATAGCATGTTCTCGGTCTAAACTCCAGATCTATTCCTGCGGAGGCATGAGATAGTCGGGGCACTTTCTTAGACTAAACATGTCTTTGAATAAACTAGGGCAACACTGCGTCAATAAAGCTAACACAAAAATTCATCCTAAGGATAGACGCAGTTAAACCTTAAGGAAATAATATCTACCTGAATTTAGAAATAAAGTAACATAATTTCTTTACTTATTTTTAACTCAATCAAAACGGAGAGGTTACTTATTTCATTTATTGAGTTGTTGGAAATAAAACGATTGTGAGTTTTGACTAGTATCTAATAAAATTTGTTTCTTTTCATCTATGTACAAAAAAATTAAAAAGATTACAGTGTAAATACTATGGCACAAACGTGAATGCTGATGAAAAATTTTAGGTAGGCAAAAGTCACAGTTATTAACAGGTTAGACACCTGTCATAAAACAATTGTTCAAAATCTTGCTACATTCTTTATAATGCTGTAATCAAAGATCTTGGTTATAGCTCACTAAAATTTTCTTTATTTTATACTTTAGTCTTTTTAAAGTTTTCACTGAATTATTTCTATATCATGAAGTATCTCAATACAAAAGTTGTTTAGTAACATAAGTGTTATCTGTTTCAAACAAACATGGAAAACTGGACTCTTATCACAACACATGCTGTTTTGACGCGTTGTTCTTAACATACATTTAACAAAAAAATATGACGACTTAAAAAAAATTTGCCAATTTATCTAAACTACATCAAATAAAAATACGATTTGTTTCAACAAGACATTCAAACTTATAAATAAAAAAAACACCTTAATTTCGTATATCCTAATTAATTACTTTCACTTTAGGTAATTCAGCTCCTCAAATAAAAAGTTCATCACTTACGTGTTGATTCCTCTGGATCACAATAAAAAGGAACCGTATTCACCAAAGCTTCACGGCATTAAGTAATAACAATAAAATACAGAACAACTATTAACAAAGCATCTAGAGTCCGCCATCTTTTCCTAGGAACCAGAAAAGCTTGCTTAGCAAAACCAAGATTTACATTTTGAGTTACAATGGTTGGTATTGAAATGAGAATCTGTCTTAATTTCCTAATCCATAAATTATATATCTAAAACTGCTTGCTAAAAAATTAAAACTTCCTTTAGTAATAGTTAAAACGCCATATTTTAAATAACATACCGTTTTATAAATACTTGTTCTTAGTTAGAACTACGTTTTAACAGAGCTTTGTACTATGGCCCCCCAACGCCAAGCTAAGTGCAATTGCCACGAATGGAGCTTTCTTCTTCTCATGACGACCCCAAAAACCCACACCACCTTTTTAAAAAAAAGTGTCTACTCGCTACATGCCAAAGACAAGAATAATCTTCTACGTTTTATTTCTACGCGCACGATTGTCCAACTACGATTGCACTAGAACTCAGACATATTAGCAGCGACATTCTCGCTTAAATTGTGGCATACTGCACACCACTAAGTGCACCACATATTTGCCTAAAACTAGAGTGTTACAACATTTTTTATTAACCGTCTTCAAACGTAATTATCAAATAATGAGTAAACAAGAAATAGATCTTTCGCATAATAACTCACCGTATAGCGAGTTGGTTACCAGAAATACTACAAACAAATTTACGAAGACCCAACAATTTGCCTATGGTTTGAATACAGATGAAGACATTGCCATCCTTATCAGGCGTTTTGATTACAACTGTTTATTCGGAGCATTTGCATTAATTGTAGCTTGGTTGTATTGATAATTTATGATAATGGATATGTGCAAGTAGCTATGATATCCAAATTAAAGCTCAATATTTGAATTGTTTGATACTTTAACAGTACAATAATTTAATGATACAATAGTTTAATGTTGAACCGTTTACTAGTGGAATAGTTGAGTGTTTCTTTGCCTGTTCACTAAATACATTACACAAAGCCTTGGGTTTGCTATTTACCGTAAAACTTAAGTCGGTTTTCAAGAGTGAGATCCTCCACATCTTAACTGCTTTAAAATCAAAAGGCGATTTGTTACGATTGGTATTTTTCTTGGATCTTGCTTAGCATCCGCAATGACTAATTGCTTTCCCGGAGTAAAATTACTTCGCAACAACGCATTAAGCAAATTCTAAACCGTTGCAACCTAGGAGTTAAATCATCAACCGGTTTACATCGAAAAATTTAAACCAGTGGCTTATGGTCTATTTCTAGCACAATTTTTAAACCCAATTATATATTCTTAGAAACGGTCACAAGCCCAAGTTAATGCTAGTACTTCACGTTTAAGTTGTGTATAATTGCATTCTGTTTCCAACATCGATCATGATGCATAAGCTATTATTTCCCGATTGTTTCCCTTACCTTGCATAAGGACAGCACCAATTATTTCCATAGGCAGATGTATCTGCGCTAATAATAATTTGCTTTAAGGGATAAAAAATTTTTAGAATTGGAGCATCTTGCAATAATTGTTTGAAAAGCCTTTTGCTGGGATGGACCCCAAGTAAACAAATCATCGTTTTTTAACAGTGATTTTAACGCTTCCATTATTTGCGACTTGTTTGAAACATATCGAGCAGTAAAATTGATTATGCTTAGAATTCGCTGTAGCTAGATAGGTTTTGGCCTCTTGGAGCGTTTCTTTAAAAGGTTTTGTTCCAAACAGAAATTACAATATGAATTTAATAACAGGTACGTTATGTTCAGTAACGTATTGAAATCAAAATATTCTAAGTTGACAATCACTATTTAATTTAACTAAAATTATGATGAGTAGCTTGAACAACCAACAATGTCAAAGTTGTGAAACTCGTGACTGACTGACCCTCCTGGGGTTCTCAGGGTATTTATGCTATTCCTGCTCTTACATCACTTGTGGAAACGCAGATATCATGTCTGCGGTTTCTTTATGCAATACAAAGTATTACTTGTTAGTAATCTTAATTCTAACAATAAGTTTCTTATAATCTATTGTGACCAGCACCTGCAGTGTTATGCAACGTCTGGAATACAAAGCAGTTCCATTTGTTCTCATGTCTGGTTTATGAACTTTCATGAACCTTTTGTAATATGTCCTTCAATTATACATTGTAACAATCTATTCTTTACCTATATACTAATTTGGAAAATATGTAGCTAGTTATACTTTATTATTAGGCGCTTGAAGATGACTGACAGCTTCTACTGGATTATATCTATAGATATGCCATTTCTAGTTATGGTATGCCCCAAAAATCTGAGTATTTTTAGCACCACAGATACAATTGTTTTTGTTTATTGTGTTGCCCTCAGTGTTGACAATGACCGTACTAAGGTCTCAGGGATGCAAACTACATTAGCTCCTGTATCAATTAAAAATTCTTCACTTGTACCTGTATCAATAGGCACATGCTATTTTCCCTCATGTGAAAATACAGTATTTACTGTAAGTGATCCAACAAAGTAATTACCATCGGACACCGGTATGTATGTAATCAGAATTACTACAAAAATCAGAATTCTGTATAGTAATATTTTTAACTGATTGCACCAATGACCTATTTTATTGCAATCTGACACTTTGACTTACGTGCTGGACACATATCCCGTTGATGGGGTATTAACCTGCAGAACTTTACTTCTTTCTGTGTTCCGTATTTCTTTTATTCTGTGAATGTTTTGATAGTACCGTTACGCTTTCCGTGTTATCATGACTACCACTGGAATTTGATTCTGATGGTACTGTACTTCAGCCTGGCGAGCTGTAGACACCACATCTGACAGCGTTAGCTTGATCTGACAAAGCAAATATTCGCGTGTCTTGCTGCTAATCATTCCTATGATGCGGTCTAGAGCTTCTTTAATTTGACATTATTTACAATTTTCAGCAAGGATATGCAGTGCTATTATAAAACTATCCGCCGACTCTCCCAGTTGCTGATATCTCGTATTAAATTGATATCTTTCAAATGTTACGTTGCGCCTAGGAACGAAATGATCGTCAAACGCCTCCAATGTTTCTTGGTCTGATTTCGTTGCCCGGCCCGAAACCGATATACAACGTTGAAAACGTTTTATCCATTGTGGCCAACTATTAGCCGTTGCAAAACCAATTTTTTTCCGGTGGTGAAACATTCGTAAAGTTATTTACCGCTGTACTTGTTAAGTTCAGAGTAGGAGCTGTTATTGACATTTTATATATGTGCTTTCAACTTACGGTTTTTGTTATTCCTGTTTTACCGCTGCTAGCATGTATTATTATGTGTTTTGTAATAATAAAGATTTTGGTTTAATGCCTTTATTAACAACGTGTTACATTAACACTCCAAAACCAGAGCCTCGTGGCTAGCTTAGGTAAGGTATAACTCTCTCGTTTGTGTCTCTTATGGCTGTCACTCAAGAATATGTAAAATACTATAAGTAACAGGGTGCGTTTCTTTAAATTTGCGTACAGGCGGCCCTGAGCGGAGCGCAGTAATTTTTTTCTTAACCATCTTCCCGAGTCTTTACGCTCGAACAAGTCCTTATGTAGGTTACTGTTAGAAATAGATATTATTATTAAAAAACCTAAAACACAAATCACTTAACACGCATATCAGAACAGTCTACAATAGTTTTAGCAACAGGAAAAACAAGACTGTTTTGATAATGCGTGTTAAGTGATTTGTGTTTAATAATAATATCTATCTCTAACAGTAACCTAACCTCGAAAAGCCTATCCCGGGACTTGTTCGAGCGTAAAGACTCGGAAGGATGGTTGAGAAAAAAATTTTTGCAAGCGGAGCGGACCTATACCTATATGAGAAGGTTTTTAAAATTTTATATACTGCAGCTCAGTTGCGACTGAATTTAGAAACAAATGTTTATTAGACTTGAAATTACTTTGGGAATCTAACTCTCAAGCTATGACCGTTATGTCCATAGTACACCTTGTATGAGAATCCTGTTGTATGAAAAATATTGAACAATTTTAATGCAAAAGCAATCCACAAGTTCCATTGTTGTTCGGAACAATAGATATTCGTATACACCTTTTAGTAAGCTGGTATTTTGGTCAAGTTTGTTTCTATTGTCTTGGGCTTTAGAAACTACGAGCAGGTGCGCAAATAGTCCCAATTTGTTAAATTATATTAACACTGTAAAATTATGGAACCATTCTATTTATAACACCATTTCCATTGCACTATTTGCATCAAAAGTATTAAAGGACCGCACCTATCTTTGTAGGTGGTTCTACAACATATAAATCAAACTCCTACACAAAGAGCAATTAAAACATTGGCACTTGTAGTTCAAATTCTAACATCAACGAAGCATGCAATCTTCCCGGCGGCTTTTTTGTTTATAAGTACCGCATAGCGATTAATAAATACTGCCTAAAAAATGTGTGCTATAAATACGTCAGTGTTCCACCTCAGCAATTTATTATTACAATGCGGATTTTTAGAGGTTTGGTTAGTTGAATTCCTTGTTGCAGTGGATGCACAAAATAGATACTCTTTTTATGTAATTGATATTTGTTACGCTATTATTTTGCAAAATCTATTTCTAGATTTTGTACAATAACTTTTATTACTTAATGAATGCTATATGTCGGCAATAATTTGCTCGCGGCATTTATTATGGAAACGTTTAGGATGAAATAGAGCTTAGCAGGGAATTTTATTTGGTGATTGATTTTGAATATGCACGCAGAGTATTCTTCCACAATAATGTTTAATTTGAATTAGCATGAAGTATTAAAAAGTATAAGCAAAATGAACAACATGACACCCTGTCTGCAATCTACAAAATTGCAACCTCACACTCTAATGGTCATAAATTTTGGTTGAAAGCGAATACTGCAAGTAACGTATCAAATTTGCGAAGTGTGCACTGTTGTTTGCATCACTTTTCCACGTACAACAGTATTTTCAATGGGAGAAACAAACGTTAGAGACGAAAGTTTAATTTCTTAAAGTATACAAAAATATCGAAACACAATAGAAATAAGAATATAAAAGAAGTAAGGCAACCAATCTAAAAATACCAAATTGCAGCTATGGTCATTATTTAGATAAGTTCAAAGAAACCTATACAGTGTGTTTGGACACCGAACTCAGTGACGTGAAGGGTATATTCTATGAATTCGTCTCTTATACACGGACACCTATTTTTTTAATTTATAGTGTTAATACACCCTATTTGCAGTGGTTGCTCGTGACCTGATCAAGAGGTGAGGCTCAAAATGAGTCCATTTAGAAACTCTACATCTAATATAAATGAATCACCAGATTATCTAAGAGGCAACTTTTCTTATTATTCTTTGAATTGGGAATCAAAAGTAATCCTTGAAACGAAATTTTTACAAAAGTTATTTTAATATTCTTATTTTACATAACTATTAGCAAATTCAGTTGTATAAGTCAAATGTATTTTGCGATCTAGGTTTTGCAAATTTAGCTATTACATTTTCATAAAAATCTGGATTTTTATTTAATTCGCTTAATAATTCCTTTTCTACAGACATTAAACTTAATCCACTAAACCGCTCCTGACTCATCGTATTTCTTAAGTATGACTTTATGCGTTTTAGATACGAGAAAACTGATAGATATACTTGTAGCAGGAATCGTTAAAATTAATTGTAAAACTTTTTAAATTTGACAAAATATATCAGCAAAGTCACAAGAGAATATTTTTAGTGTTATATATAGATTTTTTTAAACTGCATATCTCTATAAAAAATACAAAGTTCATTAACTAGTATATACCCATCAAAAATATTTGAATAAGTCTCAAATAGCGATTGCAGAGATTTTTTAGGAAATTTGGTACAGTATGATTCATACTTTTCCATTCTAAACGGACCTGCACCTTGACGAAGTTCCAAAATATTAGAACGGCAAGAGTGGCCTGCGGTTTCAATGAGCTAAAGAGCCGAACTATAGATTTAACTAAATTAGTGGGGTCTTTAGTGAGGAACCAGACTAAGACAGGTCTCCGAAAGAGGGCACCAGTTTCTTCGGCACTTAGAGTGGCAGAGACCATAGGAGTCGGTATGGCATTCTAAGACACACTACTGCGATGTGGACGGCAACAGGACACCACCACATTACCCCCCAAGTACACTGCGTAAGAAATTGTTAGTAAAGATGATGGCATCCTGTAGGGTAAAAATTCCGGAAGTAAAATAGTTCCCCCATTCGGATCTCCGGGAGGGAACTACTTCGGGGAATGTGATCCGAAAGTACAAAAAAAGATTCGTGAACATTCAGTCGGAGCGTGAAATGTCAAAAGTATGAAGCAAGTAAGTAAACTAAAGAACCTGAAAATAGAAATGGATAGGTTAGCGCTAGACATAGTAGAGATCAGCAAAGTTCGCTAGCTAGAGGCGGGGGATTTTTTGAGTGGATACTTCGGGGTAATTCATACAGGATCAGAGCAAGGAAATTCGGGTGTGGGGATAGTTATGCGAAAAAGATAGGACGACGTGTAGAAAACTATTTGGTTTAGGCACGAGAAATTAAAAGGGAAATATGTTGATAGAATTATGTTACGTATTTCTAGTAGACGCCACGTTGTGCGTCAAAGTTATGTCACGTTGGCTCGTAGCCGTGCGTAACAAAAGAAAATCCAAGAAAAACCAATGACCGGGCTCAATCGGAGAGTAGGGGGGGTTGTAGAAAGCAGAAGCTAGAAGGGACGCGGCTGTCAGGAGTTAGTAGCAGTACCTGCCATAGAGAAATTAGAATAGTAAACCTGAAAGAAAAACAAATTAGTCCTGCAAACCTGAAACAGAGAAAAAGCATAGCCTATGGATCAAGTATAAATTGTTCAGTACTTTATAGAATAAATAAGAGCAACTGTTTAGATAAACTCTATAATCTAACAACAGTAATAGCAGTACAGAAAAATTCTGAGTACAAAGTGAGGCCATATTGGGGAGTAGCAGAAACGTTTCATCACACACCAATTAAACATAATTCAGGTAAAATGTAACAAAAAAAATATAAATAAGTAAGACATAATTACTCTAAGTAATTTAGTAAAATTTTTAGAAAAGACATAAATAAGTAGATAAGCACAACTGTTCTGAGTCATTCAGTAGGGTTGATTGTTCTTTTTTTTTTGTTATTAAATAGCGGGCAAGTCTATGGAAAAGGTATCAGAACGACAACGAATATTGCAAAAACAACGGGTAGATATTTACAGTAAGAACAAATAGGAAATAGTGCAACTTACACAAAGTCCTTCAGTACCGCTTCCTTGCCATTGCAGTGTGGGATCCACGATGTCTGGCACTAACGAAGCACTGCACCCTATACTGTTAGGGTGTTGATGGAACTTATCACAACTTACCCTAATCACACTGACTGATTTCACTGGGGTTAGCAACGGACCTTATCACGCGAAGGAACTAGGTATATTAGTTGCATAACCATACAAAAAGCAGTGAGGAACTTCAACCACTACTTTTGTATACCGGTAGTCGGTCACAGTTTAAATATCACCAGACCAAGCAAGCAACAAAAGCCATAATAAGTAAAGCACATGTATCACTAAAGGGAGTCCGTAACCATGTCCTTAAAACCCGCGTGCATCGAGTTAAAAGCATAACGAAGCAGTATCTTTAACGTAATTCTTATATCGGAACCAAAGACCAACTACGACTCCGCGACAGTTAGTTCTACGGCTTTTTTTCCCATAAGAAAACCGACTAAAAACGTTTAGTAGACACGCGTAAGCACTAAAGCCGTACGTCGAAAGTTCTTCGAACACACGTGCGTCGAGTTTCACCAACTCTACCACTCTTAGTTCAACCAGAAAAACCGTATCTTACACTTAATTTTTGACATCTCGCAAGCAAGAACAAAACACGACCCTTTTTTGTTTATATCTAATCCTACTAGTACAACTTCTGATCGCCTACCTAGACTGTATATCCACATATTAATTACAGCGGTATTATTTATTAATGACAAGTGGAAAGTAATTTTACGAGGATTCCAATTTACAACTAAACCATCTTTTAAAATTAATACCTGCGAGTCAACTTGCATATCAATCTGAAAACTAGGCGGAAGTATTTACTTTATACAAACCGCGATCCAAAAACGATGTATTTTAAGAATTAAGTAGACTAAAAATGTTAGGCCACCAAAAATGCACGTTACAAATTTTCCGACAAGAACACTTTAACCATCACAAACACATTATTTCAACATCATGCTAGAAGACGATTGCGTGAAAGATGCCAGGAGAAATAGGAAGATATCAAATATATTACAATGTTGTTAGACAACGATTTAGAAATCAAGTAGAAGACTGTAGAAGCTACCCAGAAGCAGATATATACACTGACCACAACATTATAATTATGAAGGCAGCTCTTAAATTTAAAAATTTGAAAAAAGAAACGGAATATGTCACTTTGACTGAAAGATAATGATATCCACGAAAGATTTGAAAAAAAGTCAAATGAATTGCTGAAAGATATCGGGAAAATTTCTGATACTAAGGAAGTAGAAACAGAATGGAATAACATTAAATCCAGCTTAGACATGACGGCCAGAGATATTCTGGGGTATACACAAAAAGAAAATAAGAAACCATGGATAACAAAAGATATCCTGAATTTAATAAAAGAAAAACGAAAATGCAAAAATATATTAGACGAAACAGGAAAACAGAGATACAAAGCCATAAAATGGGAAACTATTCGCAAATGCAGAAAAGCTGAAGAACAATGGATTGAAGAAAAGTGCAAAGAGGTACAAACTAAAATTGAAATAGGAAAGACAGATAAAGCATAGAAATTAATTAGAATGAATTTTAACGACGTATAACCATATAACAAAAATATAAGTGTAGTGGGAGGAAACGTCATTATTGAAAATGTAGTGAAAGTGGCAAAAATGTATAGGTAATATTATGCATGAAAGGAACTAACAGCATTAGAACAGGAATCCAGACATTGAAAATGATTATTTGGGATATCCTATGAGTATTAGGGATATACGGATAGTACATTGCTTATACAAAGGACACACAGCGGTAACAGAATTAGAGCAGGAAAGTAGAGGAGTAAATATTAGGAAAGGGCGAGACAGGGATGTGCCTTATTGGCATTAATTTTTAACTTCTACATTGAAGAGGCAATGAATACTGTCAAATGCAGGAAGACATTTGGAATTACTATGCAGGGGCAAAAGATCGATATGCTTAGATTTACAGATGATGTCGCGGTATTAGCATCTAGCAAAGAAGAGTTAGAAGCTGCTCTTAATGAAATGGAAGCAGTTCTAACAGAGATATACGGTATGAAAATTAACAAAAATAAAACTAAAATTCTAGTATGCAAAAGAGAGAAAAATAAATCAAAAACAAGAATATAAATTGGTAACGAGAACTAACAAAAGTTTAAGCATTTCTGCTACATAAGAAGCCAAATAACGCAAGATGGCAAAGCACAAAAATATAAAACAAAGATTAGCGCAATGTCGTGCTATATTTAACAAGAAAAATCAACTACTGTTTTCAAAGGCAACAAACATAGAAACAAGGAAGATTGCTTAAAACATATGTGTGGAGCACAGAACTTTATGGCGGTGAAACCTGGACAGCAGAAGAAGCAGACAAGAAAAAAGTGGAAGCCTTTGAAGTGTGGTGCAACAGACGTATGATGAAGATATGAACAGACAAAGTTAAGAACAAAGAGGTACTAGAAATGATCGGGGAAGAAAGAAATATGTAGAAAACAATAAAAACTAGAAGAGATAGGATGATAGGCCACATACCAAGACATGATGGAATAGTGCGAAATATATTAGAAGCAGAAATGGAGAAAAAGAGAAGTAGGGGTAGACCTAGGTTAGACTACTGCAAACAGATAGTGAAAGATGTAGGATGTAAGAATTTTAGGGAAATGTGTAGGGTAGCTCAGAATAGATATCAATGGAGGTACGCGTTCAACCAATTTCAAGATGGAAAAGCTAATGACAAAATAATAACTGTACTTAAACATGATGATTATTATAAACAACTACAGGTATTAGCCTTGTGATATTCTGAACTAATGTTAATTGTGCGAAAGGATTTAATGAAAAACTATTAATACTGCAAATGTCTAAAGGTTGGGGGATCCTTCGCAGACACAGGTTGCTTAATTCCCTTCACATACCTTGCATGTAATTTTTTCAATGCTCCACCCGAAGGTACTACATTGGCCAGGAAGCGAGTTTTTTTTACCTGGAAAATTTGAAATTTTGCCGAACCTTGCTGCTCCAAGCAAGTTAGGGATCTTTAACTTGCGTGACTACACTCACACTCGGGATCTCCATTTTACCTCTCATCCGAATGAGGGTGTATTTTTGTAAAAAATGCTCGCCTAACATTTTTCAAGCGGACCGTGTCGGAAATCGAACCCGGGACCTTGGCCGTAGTAGTCATACACATATCAACTACGCCAAGGAGTCGCCTCCCCTTCACATACCAGTGAATCTCAGTGAAATAGGGCGTGTAATTAGAAAACAATAGAAGGGGAATCGAGCTGTATATAGGCTGTTGTAAGAATTTCAGGGAACTGTGTAGGCTAGCTCAGAATAAGTTGAGGTACACATCCAACCGGTTTCAAGACATAAAACCTAATGACAAAAAAATAAGTGCACTTAAATCTGATGATTATTATAAACAACTACAGATGTTAGTTGTGAAATATTTTCAACTAATGTTGAGTGTGTGAAGAGATGTATTGCAAAAACTATTAAGTAGAGAAAGGTTCAAGTGCTGGAGTACTTGGCAGCCAAAGGTTGCTTACCTCCCTTCACATACCGTACATTTGATTTTCGAATGCTCCACTACATTGGCCAGAAAGCGAGTTTTTCTTATTTGGAAGATTTTGAATTTTGCCGAACCCTTGCTGTTCCTAGCAAGGTAGGGATCTTTAACGTGCCGGACAACATTCAAACACGAGACCTCCATTTTACCTCATTCGAACGAGCGCGTATTTGGGGTGTATTTTTGTGAAAAATGCTCGCCTAACATTTTTCAAGCGGACCGTGTTGGGATTCGAACTCGGGACCTTGGACGTAGTAGTGACATGCATACCAACTACGCCACGGAGACCCCTTCGCTTCACATACCACTGAATATCGGGGAAATAGGGTATGTAACTGTAAAACAATTGAAGGTGACCGAACTGCATCAAACGAGAAAGAACAGCAGCTATGTTCAAAGACAACGAACATAGAAACAAGAAGAAAATTGTTCAAAGCATACGTGTGGAGCACGGCACAATACGTCTATGAAATAGAGGCAGTAGGAAAAACCTTCTGGAATGTCGTGCTTCAGATGTACGAGCATTGGACAGACAAAGTTAATAAGAAATTGGTTATAGAAATAGTAGTGGAATAAAAATAAAAAAAAGACAAGAAATAGAAGCACATGATACGTTCTAAGGCATTTCTGGGGAATAGCATAGAATACATTACAAGCAGAGATAGGAAAGGAGAGGTACAGGTAGACCAAGATTAGACTTTCGCATGCAGATGTTGACAGATGCAGACTGTGCAAATTTCAGGGAAACGTGAAGGTTAGTTCAGAATAAGAAACAATGAGGGTACATGTCTAACCAGTTCCAGGACTGAAGACCTAATGATGACGTTGATGATTCATACTTAGAGTGATCAAATAATCCGAGAAATTCTAAGCTACGAAGATCGGAAAACCGTGTATTAAGTTGCAAACTAATGCAGTCTAAAATTTCGTAATACAAAATGTATTTTTGAAATATCTCTTGTTCAGATGTAGTTCAGCGCCGATTAGATAACTGTTAAATTTCTGGCACGCCGAAAACATTCCAAAAAATTGTCATTATTGTTTAATTCGTTAATTCGGGCACATGCTGTGTTTAGTTGTTGCGAACAATATATCATATTTAAAGATTTGGTCTGTAAAATGTTAAAAAGAGATGAGTAATATTAAAAATTTCACAGTAAATAAAAGTAGAAATAGCAAATTCTAATTCACTAAAGTGCTTAAGGAATCCCTTTGCTGTACGAATGGACTTATCTCCTGAGGTCGGATCATTTCCTATTGCTTTGAAAATTTTTACGAAGTTGTCCTATTCGCTTGAGACAGTGTTCAAAATTTTTGATTTTGAATACCACCTAGTTTCCGTTGCTCGTGGCACACGTTTACTAACAATATAATCTAATATTACTGATCTCTTAGGTGAATGATGTCTTAGGTGAATGATGGAGTAAACTTGGAAAAAGGTTCTACTCTGGGGAATATGTTATGTTCCTTGTAGTAAAACGTGGTTTAACCGGTGAGCACAGTAATAGGTAAAAAGGGCATAAGGTGCAATTGACTTTGCTTCAGCCTGAAGTCCATTTAGATCGCTCGCCATAACGTCGGAATTGCGTAAGTTTTCTTTATAAGTAAATGGATTTAAAACTCTTGAACTACTTCGGAAAGAGCACTGGCGGTTTGGTCACTACTTACATTAAAAAATCGCATATATTTTTCTTTTAATTGACAATATCGAGTAACAAATCGAAGAATTATCGCGCCTGAGATTTTTATGCAATATCAATAGTATCACCAGATCCTAAAGCAAAGAAACGACTTGCTGCTTATAACGTACAACCTCCCCAGATAAACCCTGAGTAAATAAATATACCAAAAAAGCACTTATCCCCGGGAGTCCACCTGGGGCGTAGCCGTCCTTTTCAGGGATGGCTCTCTGCTGTTGCCCTGGTTGTTGGTAGCTACTTCTGCTGGTGGTGCCTCGCTGGGCGATACAATAAGGATAAAGTAGAAAGGTTAGAACGAAAACGGATCACACACGACAGCAATACACGGCAGACAGTACGGCAATGTTTTCTCTGCGGAAGTCGGAATGGTAATCCTCGAGCTATGCTGAGTTTCCCGCCTTAAACGTCTTTCCCCTCCAACCGAGGTTGAAGCACTTCAGCTTGTATTGAAGCGAGCCAAATTGATTCCCTCATACAAAGCATTATATCAGCATGCCTACGACCGCAGAGATAAGCCAATGACGTCAACGCCCATGCGAACACTAACAAAGCGTTGTTTTCACGACATCAACGGGTTTCTGGTAATCGGCGAGGAATTTTCCACGCCGAGTTCTAAGAAGTCCCTAAATCTAAATTAATTATCTAGCACCTGAAGCTTTAAAAGTAAAACGTAGCATGCTATTTCTAGGGAAATCTATTCCCTAATTTTCAATGCAAGATAATAATTCATTTTTTAACTGGCCGGTGCTGATTAGATTTATTTTTGATAGGGTCTCTGATAGTTCTGCGTTTTGATTAATCAAACACTCAAGAACTTTTTTGAAATTTACACGATTTAGCGATTGTGAAGATTTTTGATGACACCCAAAAGCCAAAAGTACTGTGGTACCAATTAAATAAGTTACCAACAACCTATTTTTTCGGACATTTTCGTTATACATAATTTTATTTAAACCAGCATGTTCCTGAAGTGCATGTAATATAGTTGTTCGATTTTGTTGAAGTCATTTGAAGCCAACAAAATTTTTTATATGTTCTTTGGAACATTCATACATTTTACATAGCGCGAAATGTTTTTTAAATCGCAAAAACCTTTACCGCAAGTCCAGCTGTTTTTGACATTTGATAACAAAACGCACGGTCAACAATAATAGCTCTGATTATACGTACTTCCGTAAATTCACTTGTAGGTTTCATACCACGATAACTGAAAAGTTCTCTTAAAACTTCGACTTTGTCGATTATCATTACTAACCATATTTAGCGGAAGAGTCGTGCGCATAAATAAAATTTGTCATTTTTCTAACTCACCGCGTGATATACACATATGTCTGATAATTAAACAAAGCCCAGGAGATATTGGTTGTGAACATGAGCCATCACTAATGACTTGAGTTTAATCTTTCATAATTACTGTTTAATAAAGTAGTTTTAACGTTTATCCATATTCCACTTAATAATGCAAGCGAGGTTCTTCTATGATTTCTAATATTTTGTATATAATCTAAATTGTTAAAAATATGTTGGTGGGGATTTAGAACTTCATCTCGTTAATGTGGCGAATAAATTTAGGTACAAAAATTAAATCTCAAATGCCTGAAATTTCAACCAGGATTGGTTATTAGTTATATAATAAATTAAATTGTTTATCTTTTGAAAACTTCCTTTTGAAGAAAGTATCATACGATAGAGAACCAATTGTTCTCTTGAAGAAGTTGATATTGGATAACTAAATTGTTTATTCCCACTAATACTTAATTGAGTTAGCAATACGTACGATTATTTTGACATGCAGATGTTTGAAATAATTACCTTTGTAACAAGATTTATAATAAATAAAAGCCTAATTCAAATAATTAATCAATGTTTTTAAGTTGACCGAAAGAACTGTGGACCTTTAGTAACAATATACTGCTTAGTTGGTTTTCACACAATGCAAGCTGTCCTCTCGTGTAATTTTTTGATAGACTTTCGTCTCATATCTAACACAAACCGATACTGTGTACTTTAGTAACAAATTCTGCTTATTTGGTATACGCACAATGCAACCTGTACTCTAGAGTAATTTTTTCGGTAACACTGAGCCTCAGCTATTGGCTACTCTTTTATAAACTAATACTGTGAACTTTTAGCAACAATGTTCTGCATAGCTGGTTTTCGCAAAACGCAATCTGTGTTCTCGGACTGTTTTTCGGTAGCCATTCTTCTCAGCTACGGGTTGCTATAATATAAATCAATACTGTCTACCTTTAGTAGCAATATTCAGCTTAGCTGATTTTCGCACAGCGCCAGATATGGTCTTCGGATTGCTTCGGTAGCACTACGTCTTAGTTATTAGCTGCTCTAGTTGGTTTTCACACAACGCAAGCTGTACTTTCGGGCAATCTTTTGCGAGCCCATCGCCTCAACTATGGGCTACTGTAATATAAATAGGTACTGTGGACCTTTAGTAACAATATTCTGTTTAGTTGGTTTTGGCACAAGGCAAGCTACGTTCTCAGGATTTTTTTCGATAGCTTACGCCTCAGTCATTGCTTGCTCTAATGTAAGCCAATACCGTGGAGCTTCAGTAACAATATTCTTCTTAATTGGTTTTCGCAAAACGCAAACTGTGTTCTCGGAATTTTTCCTGTGCATCAACTATTGGCTGCTCTATTATAAACCGATCGTGTGGACGCTTGGTAAGAATATTCTGCTTAGTTGGTTTTTGAACAACGTCAGCTATGTTCTCCATAGTTTTTCGGTTGTGCTATGCTTCAGCTATTTGTTGCTCTAATTTTATTTATTTTATTTTATTATTATTTTATTAACCAGCTGTAAAGTCTTCAGATGTAAAAGCTGATAGGGCTGATATAAATGCTATGTGTTTCATTTATGTTACTAATTAAATAAATGAACTATGCCGTTTTTTCAAATCTAAACTGGAACTTTTTAAATTATTCTTGTATATATTTCATTGAAATCTGTAAGTGAAAATCAAAATTTTATTTGAAAAATTGAAATACTTTTGTGAGTATTACTCTTATTATTTCTAGTTGTTTTACACAAAGTATTAAATTTATTAAGCTATAATTCTTCTAATACAATTATTGCTTATTTTGGATTACAAACAGTGATTCCATTGTATTTACTAGCTATAGCCTTCCCTTTTAAGTGCAGTCTCTCTTAGTACGAACCGTTGTTGAGTGTCCTCATAGTGTTTGTTTTATTGTTTTAAGCAACAGGATTTCTGCCTCTCCCCTTATGCATTGCTCCATCTTTATGTAGGAGTACTAGAGGTAGTGGCACTCTCTTTTACTCGATCCACTTGTTAGCTAACCATGTAAACAACGAACCTACGACTACTCTCATACTTACTGCGGGGGTCGTGTCCGAGATGTCTGTCATCCGTTACCTAGGCTATTGTTTGTGATAGGTAATACGCTTTTGAAATAGATACATAAAGGGGATTTAGCGTCATCTTTAATACACCATGTAAAAATAAATTATTCTTACAATACTAATTTATATAAATAGCAGTGCTTTAGTGTTTAGTTGTTTTATTTAAACTCTAATTAGCGAAATTTTACTTTATTGTAGCCAATTGTGTCAACTACTTGGCTTTTTATTTGGTATTCCTTTTTTCTATTTTTGGTTTTTTGATAACTATATACTCTGTAATTATGTCGAGTTCATTTAGTATACATAACACAACCCGGAGCTTAATTTGACATTACCGTCCGTGACGGAACGCCCGATTCTGAGAGTTGCTACGATCTCAAGTATGTCCGCTCCAATTCGCTTCACTACTTTTAGGGTCATATTCATAGAAAATTCTCAAAGTTCACCTCAACCTCAAGTATTACTTAGGTATAAAATCGAATTTCATAGAAATTAATTTTATGCTTAAGTATACCGTAAATGCAAGGTAGGTCTTTCCTTCCCTTAAGTTACACCTGGCCAAAGTTGAGGTTAGATATTTTATTATTCACTTGCTAGTAATTTTATGCTTATTTACTTGGTGTATTGTTCACCAAAATACCATGGATGGTAAGCTAGGAAAGTTTTTTAGAACATTTAGACTTGGAAGAAGAAAGAATTGATCGTTTAAGCAATAGGTGGAACTTTTACACCTTCATTTGCATTATTAAAATTCTTTTTTATGTAGGCTACCAAAGCGCTATATTCGTGATTCACAAAATCCCATGGAATTTTACAGAGAAAATAAATTTTGCAAACGATATCGCTACACAAAAGCAGCTATTAGGAATAATATGTATCCAATAGTTGATCGACCACAACCATTAAACAATCGTGGTTTGCCAATTTTACCTATTTTACAATTATCGGTTACACTACGATTCTATGCAACTGGTAGTTTTCAAGTAAGTTTTCACCAGTTTCAGAGAATATATAACGCTCTTTGTGTATTGTAGTTTGTTCATGGAGATTTGGATGGAATTAGCCAGGCTAGCGTTTCCAGGATAATTAAATATATATCAGTAATGTTTGCAGATATAAGTAGGGAATTTATAAAGTTTCCCGAAATAGAAGCCGATCAAAGACCACACATTCAACAATTTTTTCAATTGCATGGAATCCCTTCAGTTTCTGGTTGCATTGATGGTACACATATACCCATAGTAAATCCTGGAACAAATATTGCAGAAGCTTTTCGCAATCGAAAGCGTTATTTTTCTTTGAACGTTCAGGTAATTAAAAACACAATAACACTATAATAATAATGTCTGCAAAAGGTCATTGCTGGCCCAAACATGGAAGTTATGGATATTGTCATTTGCCATCCCGGATCTGCACATGACCATACCATTTTTGAAAGAAGTGCTGTTCGAATACAATTAGAAAACCACAGTATTTGTGAATTGTTACTATGCGATAATGGTTATGCTTCTCGCCCATACATTTTGACTCCGTTGTTAAATATAAACACTCCATCGGAACACAATTACAATCCAAGTCACATTCTTACCCGCAATATTGTCGAACGAATGTTTGGGATATGGAAACGGCGATTCCCATGTCTTAGAAGAACGTTAAGTACAATTGTTGAAACTTCAGCTGCTATAATATGTGCCACTGCAGTACTACATAATATTCATTTAAAGTAAAATTTAGAAGACATGGTTGATGAGCCTTTGCTACCTGAAGATGTTAGTGAAAATATAGTTCATCAGAATGTTGCAGGGTTGACATTTAGGCGAACATTTATAGCAACACATTTTTAAATGACTACAATGCTGGTAATAAACATAGAAATCAAAAATATATTTTAGCTTTCTTTTTTATATTTATAAGTATTTATTAAGTTATAATGTTTATCAATAAAATAGTATTAAAATGTTAGTAATTAATTATAGGATTAGTAATGTTGTAATATTTACAAAGTAATCGAACTGTAGAAAATATTTATCTCTTAAAATATAAACATTAATACCAACTTATCACTATACCTAATTTAAAATAAACTATTCCTGCATTAAAAATTTTTTTCTTTTAACATTTCTAGTCGAAGCTTTTTATATTCCACTTGGGCTGTAGCTGCTTTCATGCGTATCTTGTCTTTGTCAATTCTTCTACTACATTTATTAAACCTAGTTCCGTGTTGAGACACAGTAATATTGGTTAGTGATTTTACAACGAATCATTTATACTATTTTACATATATGTATGTGTGGTGCTACAAGCTGGAAGTTGCATTGGACTGTTCTTCCTAGCAACCTTTGTGGGAGTTATTGAATAATCATCTTCGTATTCTATAATGCTACGATAAACAAATATTAAGAAATTACTTTCTACCTTGAAGAGTATCATCCTGATTTGTACTCTGACTGGTGCTCAGTTACACTACGATTCTATGCAACTGGTAGTTTTCAAGTAAGTTTTCACCAGTTTCAGAGAATATATAACGCTCTTTGTGTATTGTAGTTTGTTCATGGAGATTTGGATGGAATTAGCCAGGCTAGCGTTTCCAGGATAATTAAATATATATCAGTAATGTTTGCAGATATAAGTAGGGAATTTATAAAGTTTCCCGAAATAGAAGCCGATCAAAGACCACACATTCAACAATTTTTTCAATTGCATGGAATCCCTTCAGTTTCTGGTTGCATTGATGGTACACATATACCCATAGTAAATCCTGGAACAAATATTGCAGAAGCTTTTCGCAATCGAAAGCGTTATTTTCTTTGAACGTTCAGGTAATTAAAACACAATAACACTATAATAATAATGTCTGCAAAAGGTCATTGCTGGCCCAAACATGGAAGTTATGGATATTGTCATTTGCCATCCCGGATCTGCACATGACCATACCATTTTTGAAAGAAGTGCTGTTCGAATACAATTAGAAAACCACAGTATTTGTGAATTGTTACTATGCGATAATGGTTATGCTTCTCGCCCATACATTTTGACTCCGTTGTTAAATATAAACACTCCATCGGAACACAATTACAATCCAAGTCACATTCTTACCCGCAATATTGTCGAACGAATGTTTGGGATATGGAAACGGCGATTCCCATGTCTTAGAAGAACGTTAAGTACAATTGTTGAAACTTCAGCTGCTATAATATGTGCCACTGCAGTACTACATAATATTCATTTAAAGTAAAATTTAGAAGACATGGTTGATGAGCCTTTGCTACCTGAAGATGTTAGTGAAAATATAGTTCATCAGAATGTTGCAGGGTTGACATTTAGGCGAACATTTATAGCAACACATTTTTAAATGACTACAATGCTGGTAATAAACATAGAAATCAAAAATATATTTTAGCTTTCTTTTTTATATTTATAAGTATTTATTAAGTTATAATGTTTATCAATAAAATAGTATTAAAATGTTAGTAATTAATTATAGGATTAGTAATGTTGTAATATTTACAAAGTAATCGAACTGTAGAAAATATTTATCTCTTAAAATATAAACATTAATACCAACTTATCACTATACCTAATTTAAAATAAACTATTCCTGCATTAAAAATTTTTTTCTTTTAACATTTCTAGTCGAAGCTTTTATATTCCACTTGGGCTGTAGCTGCTTTCATGCGTATCTTGTCTTTGTCAATTCTTCTACTACATTTATTAAACCTAGTTCCGTGTTGAGACACAGTAATATTGGTTAGTGATTTTACAACGAATCATTTATACTATTTTACATATATGTATGTGTGGTGCTACAAGCTGGAAGTTGCATTGGACTGTTCTTCCTAGCAACCTTTGTGGGAGTTATTGAATAATCATCTTCGTATTCTATAATGCTACGATAAACAAATATTAAGAAATTACTTTCTACCTTGAAGAGTATCATCCTGATTTGTACTCTGACTGGTGCTCAGTTGCTCCTGTTTATTGTCAGGGTTACTGAAATAGCTATTACTGTCTCATGTAAAAGGAATTTCAATCTCTGTATCTAAATGGGGTACCACAATTTCAATTGCTGTCATAAAGTTATCCTCTTTAGTTAGTTCAATTTGTGGTCCGTTTCCAGTTTGTAAATAACTCCTTTTATCTTTAGTTTTCGTTTCTTTAAAACATATACTGTGAACTATACTAAATTATACCTTTGTTTTAAATTATCTCAGCAGTTTTTTAATTGTTTTTCATTTCGTTGGAATGAAACTTCTGATTAGACATTGTAATAGTTGGCAATTTTCTGCCAACAAGCCTGCTTTTTTTGTCAATTAATACCATCTGTTGCCTTGTTTTCTAATATATTATTGCATTGTTGAACACAGGATATTAATAGTGCCTATTCTTGTTCTGTATACACTTTTTTGATATCTCCACTAAAAATTATATAGGAATCACAATTATTTTTATTTAGTATTTAATTCTTTATATAATTCAAAATCATTTGCTTTATTAAGAAACACAAACCTGATGTTTTTATTACATGACATTTTTTATTAATAGATAGATATGCGTCAGACCAATAACCAAATTTTCATTAACAATAATATAATCTATATCCATACACTTCGCGCACTTTAATAATTTTCATACACATAGGTAAGCCAACTGACAGTTTTTTATTGTGGAATCTGCAAATTCCCCTACAAAACAATCTTAAGCATCGTCTTCTACGAGGAAACCCGAAGGATTGTTTATGAAACATAAGTGGAAGTAAAGGAGGACATTTACCTTAAGTGATACTTAGCTAAAGTCAACCATGAGAATTGTCTATGAATATGACCCTTAGAATCCGCTTGTGGGAGATCAGCCTTAATGTATCAAATACCTAGCACAAGTATAATGACATCTAATTCATACGGTATACGGTACCTCATATATAAGTATTTTGTCACTAATTTCGTGAATTGACACTGGCTATTAATAATTACTTCCTGCTTCAATCACTGACCTACCAAATTAAGTTTGATGCAAAAATGTTGGTGTAGTCCCTATGTATAAAAATAACGCAATTTAATATAATAGAGTTTTTAAGAAAAGTTTTGTATAACATTTAAATAAATTATAATATTTAGGTACTAACCCACCATCACCTATAATATATATGATAAACACTTGGCCAATATATTATTAGAAAATATAAATATCAGCATTTTTGTAATACCTGCTGGCATCTAATTTATATTCATCTAGGAAAAAGTTTATTACTTGCTTGGTAATTTAATTTATTGAGTTGTCGTGTTTTTCGTGGGATTCTTAATTTAAGGTTAGTGTGCCGCACGTTTCTATTAAATCAAAATGCATCGAGCTAAAGTATAAATACAAATTTGAACCAGTCGTTTTGCGTATGGAAAACACTATACAGCTAGGAGTCATGCCAAAAGGTCATTAACTAGATCTTTCGCAAACGGATACCCAAAAATTGATTTCTATTTCTATAATCTGACAAAGAACCAGTGGTGGAGTTTCTTACCGTTGCGCCCCCCTCGCCAATTCAGAACATTGTGCCCTCTTACATAATACTCTAAAGAAAGTAAAAATTTGCTATTGTCAATGTTGCGTGCGTAGTAGAATCAGTCATGATACAAACTTCAAGTTTATACAAAATATGTATTTTAGAGTGGATTGTTGTAATTTCGTACGTTGTGCTCTGCAAGTACAACAGAGGAGTTAAAAATTTATTTTAGAAAAATTAAATAAATTTTTTCTTCAAGACTGAAGTGGCGAATGCATCGATTATGGCATCAAAATTTATATTTAGGGCAGAATCATTTTCTATACTTAAAATAGAGTGTCCTGAAAGCCGATCTTGTGACATAGAATTTCTAAGATAAATTAGCTTAAGTTTATAAAGAGATCTCTCTGTTGATGCAGTTGTCACAGGCAAAGTTGTAAATAACATTATAACTCTTTATTTTCCTCTTGGCTCGATCCTCTTAATAAAAAGGGGAAATCAACAGTCTTCCGACTAAGCTAGGGGTCTATTCCTTGGGTAGAGCTTATGAGGAATGGCTGTGGGTTTTAAATGACTATTTGTAACTGACACATAACGACAATAAATAGAGGAGTGCAAGAGGCGCCGCCAAGTCCTAGAGTTAAAGAAAGTAAGGAGTACTCTTAGGGAGAACTTAAAATCCTCAGGGAGAAACATCGCTTTAACTGCGACAACGCAGGATCCGAAAGAAAATAGTATAGTTAGAACAAACGAGGGACACAAGAGATGCACTCTTGTGAAAGGTTATTATTAAAATCTGAACCTAAAATATAAATATTAAAAGGAGGCTTAAATGTCAAACTTCTTGGAAGCACTGTTCAAGTAATACATTACTGCAAAACAAAAGGTTAAGTCTAATGCAACCTTTTAATTTTGAGTATTCGTTTCATTAACAAGTTATTTAATAACAGCTGTTCTCAGGTCATGTCTTTAGGCTAATCGCTTACCTTGTTAGTCGATCATACCATGAAACGTCATACACAAAAAAAAATACCTGACGTCGCCATGTGTCCCAGCTTACAATTTATAGACAAACAACATTTGTGGCGGGACGTTCCGTATTTGCTACCGATGAATGTGTAAATAACCTTACACTTAATTCCTTTAGCCATACATCATTCTTCAATAAAAATGGTTTTCGTGTTACTCGAATTCCTAAAGCAAGAACATCTTTCTCAAGGATGCCACGTTTTCGTGTCTAACTAAATGAGGCTACATAATATCTTCCAAATTTACAGATGAAATTAGATGAATTATAGATGAGTTTCTGATGGATATTACATGAGATATACAGGACCTTTACAGGAATACTAGACGAGTTATAGTTAAGCTTTTTTATATAAGAAAGCGTGTTTAGAGAACTTTTTTAGAAAACGCGCTAACAGGAATCAATGGGGTTTAAGTGCTCAAAGGCCCAACCTCATTTTGCAATACGCATATCGCTGGCTCGGTTTCTTTGAAAACCCATGTTGCTATTATCGCAGCGGAAACAGGAGAGCGAATCCATCGAGTCGATAAAATTAACACGACGAACAAATATTGTCTTTCATCCTAAGCATAGTTCAAATAACCTTCATTTAAAGAATGAGACTATATTATTATTTTTAAATAGTATACAACTCGTGATTGAGCAATACGGTACATATCAGAAAAATTATTAATATTACGGAATTGATTACTTACTTGAATAAGTATTGCAGTGTATAAAATAATTAAGGGATATGCGCATTTATAGGCGTGAACCAGTTCCCCCAGAAAGCTAAGAAATTCCAGGAGGTGCGGAAACGAGTGGTTGTCCTTGCAGATGTTGGCCCAGGCTAGCGGCAACCCCTCTCATGTGGTATTTTCATGATCCTTCAAGTTTTTACCTGTTACGACCTGTAGATATGTAATAATAACTCGTAGATGGATTTATGTAGTTTAATGAATTGTAACCAATGTCACAAAATAAAGAAAACAAACATAGCTAAATAAAAAAAATGCAGCACGCACCGTAACTACCATGTGGCCAGCGGCGTAGCCATTAAAAAAACAAACAAAGAAACAATACTACAACTATAACTTATCTGTAAAGTACAATCCAACTGATCCTCATTAGCATCAACTATCACTGCCACACTCTTACGGATAAATGTATAATTTATTTGTAACGCAAAGTTCAGAAATTAACTGGGTTCTAGAACAACCGACACGCGTTTTGACCGCGTGCCGCACTCTCTCGCACGCTTAACCCCGACTGACCCTTAACTATAGGACCAACTTAAACATTACGGATACTTCTACCTATTATTATAGGGGGCGGCCTAGTACATCATCCGCCTATAAGTTAAACTTAATTGCTAAACATATTTTTGTAATTAACTAGAACTTATACTTAATAATTACAGTGTTAAATTTTGATACGGTACAACATACGCTTTTAAATTTCTAACCTTCTGTATACCCAACAAGAGACCCCGAGTGTCGTCCCGTACTTCATAAGAATTTGGCCCGCGCTTAGCCACAATCGTAGCAAGCCCGGAATAAAGCAAAAAGAATTTCTTAATCTCCTTGTCTTCCGCAGAAGACTGGGGATCAGTACGAACCAGTACTTTATCACCAACCTTAAAATCAATACAATTTTTATGGGTCCTTTGATGGCGTAATTTACGTTTTTCAGCCTTAGATTTTAATTTATTATAGGCTAGTGTTATAATTTTATCCCTACCAACATCCGGTATGTCGCTTGTAGAAAAAATAAGGTTTTTAATATTAGGGTTATCCATATGCTCACCAAAATGTAGTTCACGAGGGCTATACCCAGTCGAGTCATGGACTGCCCTATTAATCCATTTCCTTACTCTATCTAGCATCAAAGCCCACCCCCCATGAGCCGAGTAACACAATGATCTCAAAATACGCACAATTTCTTTATTAACCCGTTTCGTCTGGTTTCCCTGCGGAAAGTACACTGACGTGTGAGTTACCTTTACACCTAATAGATTCAACGACTCTTTCCAATCTTTGCTCGTAAACTAGCTACCATTATCGGAAAGAATGATCCCTGGTTTACCAATCTCGAGAAAATATTTCTTGACCAAACAACGAAGAATCGCAGCTGTATCAGCACGTTTAAGAGGGTGCAAAGTAACCAACTTACTGAAAGCGTCAATAATAACTAATAAGAAAGTCGCCCCCGCCCTTGATACTGGGAGCGGACCAATGAGATCAACACATACGATTTCGTTGGGCGCTTTAGGTAAAACACTATGATATTCGCCATAAATTCTAATCGAACTCTTCGCCTTCTGGCACAAATCGCAGCTTGAAATAACTTTTCGAATGAAATGTTTCATCCTCTGAAAATAATAATCACGACGCAGCATCTGGAAACACTTTTCCGCCCCAAAATGCCCATTATCTACATGTTCTTGCCAAACCAGTATACTTATTTGGGAAGCAGGCACACATACTTTAAACTCTGGCGAACCTTCGTAGCCTCGCCTAAATAAAACTCGCTGATACACCACAAACCAATCAGCGCCCCTTTTCAGAACTTCCTCCTTCAATAATCTAGACATTATTTTACAACAGAATTCGTCTTTCCCTTGCTCCTCAACAATATTTTTTATACCTAACTGGACCCCTTTACATAGTTCCGAATTCTTTAATGCACAAATTTCTGTCGGCACCCTCTCAAATTTTTCAAGTTTCTCCTTTCCCTTGATTGGATAACGCGATAGAGCATCCGCAAGGACATTCTCCTTCCCAGCACAATATTTAACATTAAAAGCGTATTCTTGAAAATACAACACCCACCTAGTCAAACGCGAATTTAATAGTCTGCAGGACATTAAAAACGATAGAGATTTATGGTCGGTGATCACAGTTAATTCTCGACCTAGCACAAATACCCGCCACTGCTGCAAACAATGTAGTACGTCTAATGCCTCTTTTTCTGTAACACAATAACCAATTTCAGGGCCGCGCAGAGTCCGACTGGTGAATGCTACGATATCCTTTTCTGAAGTTTGCTCATTTATTTGAAATAAACAACCACCTAAACCCACATCCGATGCATCTGTTTGGATAAAAAACGCACGGTCAAAACACGGATGCTTCAACATCGAAATCGATAAAAACCTCGACTTAATTTTCTCAAACGCTTCTTGTTGAGCTGAACCCCAACGCCATTGAACTCCTTTTTTCAAAAGCTGTAATAACGGCCCCATTAAATGAGCAAGCTGCTCACAAAACCGACGCTCATAATTAACGACCCCTAAAAAGCCACGTAAATGTTTAATATTCCTTGGTACCGGAAATGAATTGATAGCTTCCACGCGGGCAGGATCAACACACACCCCTTTAGCGGAAATAATATACCCAAGGAACACAACTGTATTTCTGGCAAAATGTGATTTTTTAATTTTATAGTAATGCCAGCAGCTTCAAACCTTTCGAATATTTTGTTTAAGTGAATCAAATGTTCTTCAGCCCCTTCCGAATAAATAAGGAGATCATCTACGTACGCAATCACATATGATTCTACGTCTGGTCCTAAAATTATACCCAATGCTCTTATAAAGGATCCTACCGACGTACTTAGACCGAACGGTAAAACCTTAAAAACGCAAGTATTCCCCTCGTACAAAAACCCAGTAAATTTTTGGTGTTCAGGCTTAATTTTAATCTGCCAGTAACTCGCCGTTAAATCGAGCGTACTCAGTCGTTGGCCACTAGAAAAATTATACCACAATTCTGTAGGATTCGGAGGCATAACTCGATCTTTCACCATTCGCTTATTTAAAAAACGAGCGTCCAAACAAACCCTTATAGCCCCATCCTTTTTTTTAACTACTACCAACGGACTGATATATTCAGTTTGCTTCGCCTCAATTACGTCCCACGCCACCATCTCCTCTATCTGCCGCCTAACCTCGTCTTTATATGCATACGGAATTGGGTATGATTTGATAAAAAATGGAGACTCATCCCACAACTCAATTTCATGAAAGTAAACATTCGTTCGTCCTGGTTGGTTCGAAAATATCGACCTATGTGACAACAGCAGCTCGTACAATTTATTTTTTCTTCTTGAGAAAAGTTTTCTGCGCGATCCACTACCTCTTTAATCTCAGACACCTTACACGGCACTATCTCCTTTTTTAATTGAACTTCCTCATCTTTCTCTTCCGACACTTGGTAAACAGTCAACCGACCATCAGGTTTTGGTTCCATACTAAACCCTACGCTTATCGCTCTTCCTTCAAAAATACCCGATAAACAATTTTTTGAAAAATCGATTTTAATTTGATGATCAGCAAAAAAATCGCATCCGAAGATGACATCACGAATTAAATTCAGAACTACCAGACAAAGGTAAGCCAATTCGAAATCATTAAATTTAAAATTCAAATAAAATTGATCCTTAACAATAAATAGAATTCTTGCCCGTCGCACTCACCAAAATAAAACGGCAAACGTAAAATATCGCTATTAATTTGCGTTATCTTCAATAAAAAGTCTTTTGAAATGCAGGTAACTTGACTACCCGAATCTACTAATATTTTTACCAAAACTGTCTCAACCGTCGCTTCAATGGTCGGTGCCAACGCAACTGATTTTCTATTCTTTTTGTCTTCTAGTAAAAGGCCATCCCCGTTTTTATTAAATAACGCGGCCACAGCCGATGGTCGATTTCCCCCTGGACTACTAACAGTTTGAGATTCGCGACGCCTTTCATCCCTATCACCATTATTGTAATTACTATTAGTATTATTTTCCCTATTTTCAGAGCGGGCACTATTACCTCCTCCAGAATTTGACGTATTTGATCTAAAATTGTAACGAGCGCTCCCGTTTTGATCATTATTCGTACCTCTACCACGCCAATTCGTGTAGGAACCGTTATTATTATTATTGGGGTTCCGATTATAAGTTTCATCAATTTCCCTTAAGTAAGCTTCTACTTCATCAAAAGTTCTGGGCATGCAATTTACAATACCTCGTTGAATTTCACTCGGAAAATGATTTTTTAATAAAGAAATAAGCGCACCTTCCTCAAGAGGAGTAGTTAAGAAATTTGCTTCTCTCACCAACTTAAAAAAATAATCAGCCCTTGACCCCCCTTTTGTAACACCCAAATTTAATTTTTTGAAAAAATTTCCTCTCTTTGTCAACCCCCCAATACCGACTTCAAAATAGCTCTTTAAATTCTTGGAAATCCCTTACTTTTTCTTCCTTTGATACACCCCAATCCTGAGCTGAATTACGTAAATTACTAACGGTCAAAGGAACTTTTCTACTTTCAGGAACTCCAGCTTCCAAAAATATTGTTTTCTGTTTTTTAATGAAAGTTACCGGATGCACAGATCCCTCCGGCACAAAGCACAAATTCGTACCCCCCAGATCCTTATATAAAGTCATATAATTATGATACCCAAAAGCCTCGGACGTGACGCCCCTGGTCCCTGGTTGGTGTACATGCACCCTACCTTCATCCCTAATATTTTCAACATCGCTAGCTTCTACCTGTTCTTTAACCGATTCAGAAACACGATTTACATCAAAACTTAATTTGCTAATATTTGCAGCAATATTCACGTTCATTTGTTCAATTGATTCCTTTAGGATGGCATTGTTACAATTCATACTATTAACAGCTGCAACTAGTTGTTTCAAAGCATCTGCGATATCAGACTCGCCCATTTTATCAGCTTTTTTTAAATTACTTTGATCTTTACTACGCGTATTATACTTATGTGACGTTACATTTCAACAACAATCAAAAACATATTTCACCTTGAGGTGCGATCATTAACCCTTAAGCTCTAAATTACTCTATTTATTTTTGTTCCAAACTAATACAATAAACCCAATGAATTTCTCTGAATTGTCCACTCAAACTTAATGCAACTTGGAATGTTATACTTCAATATCCAAACACTTAAGAATTAAACTTTTCCCAGTTCAGTCTCATTAACATCCCTAATACCAACTATTGTCCGTAAATACAATTAACATGGACGTGGTTGTTGAATAACCGTTAACACTTATTAGTAATTAAAATGTACTGTTTGTTTCAAAGATGTCATTCAATGTTATCTAAACACCAATAGCAGTAATTATTTACTAATGACCTTAGGTACCTGAACCTTTTCAAATTCTACGTAAACAACTCGAATCATTTACAGTTCCAGGTATTTGTGTAACAAGAAAACGCCCCACGTTGGGCGCCAAAATGAACCAGTTCCCCCAGATAGCTCAGAAATTCCAGGAGGTGCGGAAACGAGTGGTTGCCCTTGCAGATGTTGGCTCAGGCTAGCGGCAACCTCTCTCATGTGGTATTTTCATGATCCTTCAAGTTTTTACCTATTACGACCTGTAGATATGTAATAATAACTCGTAGATGGATTTATGTAGTTTAATGAATTGTAACTAATGTCACAAAATAAAGAAAACAAACACAGCTAAATAAAAAAATGCAGCACGTACCGTAACTACCATGTGGCCAGCGGCGTTGCCATTAAAAAAAACAAACAAACAAACAATACTACAACTATAACTTATCTGTAAAGTACAATCCAACTGATCCTCATTAGCATCAACTATCACTGCCACACTCTTACGGATAAATGTATAATTTATTTGTAACGCAAAGTTCACAAATTAACTGGGTTCTAGAACAACTGACACGCGTTTTGACCGCGTGCCGCACTCTCTCGCACGCTTAACCCCGACTGACCCTTAACTATCGGACCAACTTAAACATTACGGATACTTCTACCTATTATTATAGGGGGCGGCCTAGTACAAGCGTCAAAAAAAATTGTTACAACGTGTACGCTGTACAAACGTTAGGATAGCTAGCGGACAAAGTAAAGTTTATACACAGAATATGTATAGCTAACTGTCTAATATTTTCAAAATTTGAAATTGTTTTTTTAATAATTGAACGAAAGCTAACCATTTGATGAGCAAAGGAACTGTTAAATCTTTATCATATTCAGCGCTAATAGATTTTGATAAATAAAGTTTATCATTATTAATTAAAGTTTTTGAACTTAGCACACTAAACTTATTAACGATCGATCTAAATGACTCAAAGATTTTTTCATTTGCGAAATTAGTATGTCAAATAGTTTAAGACATACATCTATTTTAAATTTTCGTTCGTTATCTCGTATGCCTTCATCTTGACATATTTTATCAAAGTGCATTTGAACACGCCGAAATCTCTTTCTCTGAAAGTACGATTCTATTTTCGAGGAAAGAGTAAGTTCTCCGCTTGAGTTCTTAATTTCTTCGAATGAGTCCCTTAATTGCCTTAATTCGACATATACGTTAGTAAAGTACGCTTTAGCATTTTTCATATCAATAGTTTTTGATTGAAGATATTTGCTAAGGGTTGATTAAAGAAAATAACTTGGACCATATTACTACCAAAAATATAAAATTAAAATTTTCAATTTGAGTTCTAAATCCTTTGGTTTCTGGTTGTTCCTTCTAGCAATTGATTTTAAAATAATTTCTGTTAACGACTTAACCAATTCTTGTAGCAAAATCAAGGCTGCATCTCGTGGCGCCCATCTTGTCGGGTATAAACGCTTAAGAGTTTGCGAAGAGATATCATCTTCATATAACGTTCCCCATCTTTTTACTCTGGCATGTAAAACCTATAAAGGTGTTCTATGATGTCAAATAAAACAGTCACTTTAGAAATACCTTTTAAACCATCATTAAAACTAGAGTAAGATTGTGAGCTGCACAATGAACAAAATTTGCATTTTTTCTAAATTCACAGTTCGCACTTGCAACTCGTTAAAACACTTGAGATAACACTTGCACCATCATAAGTATGGCAACTGCATTTCTTTTAACTTTTAATCCAGTTGCTGTATGATTAAACACGGGAAAGAATACAGCAAATGTTTTTTTTACCACCAGATCTCTAGGTGCTCCGCTCTGATCATCCAACAACTTTGACATAACGAAAAACAATATTCAAACTGATCCATTTTGAAAATATCTGGCGTTGTGTACAAAATCGGTGAAAGAAACGGAGCCTCTTTAAGTTTATCTAATAATGTGTTTTTAGCACGATCAGAGTTGATTTTGATTAGCATGACTTAAGTATTTAATTTTGTCTTCGGGCTTGTCTTTAAGCTCTTTTAGAATAGGATCATACAACGATTTGATTATAGATTATAGATAAAAAGCTACCACCCTCTGCATTTCCATCCCAAACATGTTCAGAATGACCTTTAAACGCCAAATTGTGCTGAGCAAGGAAGAGAGAAACGTTTACTAGTCTGTGAAGAACTTGTTTCCAAAAATTTGCTTCTTTCTAATTTTTGACGGTAGCTTCTCTTTAAACATGTCATATATATATATATATATATATATATATATATATATATATATATATATATATATATATATAGTACATGATTCTAAATGTAATGTCGATGATTCGTGTATATTTATTTTTTACTCAATCATTTTCAATTATGTGTGCCATCAATCCAAGTATACGAAATCAATTTTTTTCTATCTCCAAATATCCAGCAAGGTTCATAATAGCATCTATTCAATTTTGGAAAATAGCAGAGCCACATTCTTTGAGATTCAACCCCAGATTTGGATTTAATTGTATAACAGCAGTCACTAAACGAACGTCTTTCTTTATTATTAAATTCGTCAGCAAGAAATGGGCTCTTGGGACAACATGATCCATACTCGATAAGAAATTTCTGTATTTTTGAATCCTTTATGGTTCTAGCGTAATATTCTCGACGAGTAAGATATTTTTAAATAGATATAACTAGTAAAAATTCTTGGCCATACTTATCTCCTCGTCCAATCTAATTCGTATTAGGGTTGACTTTGCAAGGGTACAACCGATGAGTTTGTAGTTCTGATGTCATCTTTGGAAACTTTTTATGGTGCAATTGGGATGGTAGTTGTTTCAGCAGAAACAGGCACTTCAAATGAACCAGTTTTAGTTTCAGTAACAGTCGACGTTGTTGCTAATTCTGAAGATTTAGTTATGGCTTCCTTTTTCAGAAAAAATCACTTAGTTTTAGAAATTTGGCAATTTGTTCCTTTTTTCCTTTTTTATTTTATGAAACTCGGCACCACATAGGTTTTTTTATTTTGTGACATACCTGTTTGATCAACACGTTCTAGAAACAACAATTGTTTTAATAAAAGTGTTATTATTTAATAAGCTTACCTTGGTTGAACACAATTTCGATGTATATTGAATACAGTATTTGAATCAGTTTGTAGCGTTTTGCGAATTCCGCGAGTTACATATCCCCCATATTAAAATGTATATAAATTTAAACGCATTTATTATGTCTTAGTAATAGCAAAATACATTGTATTAATTGAAGATTATAATATTAAAGGTTAATCAAAGTTCATATCAGACATGAGAACGGAAGCAATTACTTTGTATTCCAGACGCAACCTGATACTGCAGATGCAGACACAATGAACTGCAATAAAGCAGTCTTAATAAAAATTACTTATAATAAGACGATGTATGTTTATCAAGAATTAGCAGACGGCGAGATCTGCACTTTCCCACGAGATGATATGAGAGCAGTCAGTTTTCGCGTAAGAAATTAAAACACACACACACACACAGAAACCACAAAATTCAATACTTTCTGACACTATCGGTAGCGGTACATTACATTATAATCTTTATCGCAAAAACTAATTACTAATTTCAATTACACATATCTTATAGTATATCTAACTCTAACAGTCAAACGGGGTTTGTATAAAATAAAATCTGAAGTACTACACAGACGGCATATGGAGAGAACACTGTAAATAAGACGAACTTTATACTTGCTTTGTTTGTTCTATTTCTACTATTTCTGAGGAAGTTGTTATGTTTACATATTATGACGAATTAGATACTTTAAATAGTCAGTTATTACAGGAATGTTACAAGTGTTTAACCCTTTTGTTGTGCTTCAAGAAAAAGCAATGCTCAATAATTTCATTACAAAACGGTTTTTAAGGCACCATATTTTACAATGATAAGCATTGCCGTAATTTATGACTGCATTGGCACCAGATATTGTATTTGCTTTAACTGTTGAAAAGAGCGCCATGCGCCCTAAACATTTTGCCCCCCACCCCCCGTTGGCGGTTGCTACGGGTGCATAATATCGCCCCTGCAAAAGACATCAAAGCGCCAATAATAGTCGGTTCTGCATTCTATATGCTTAAAGATTGCATATACTATTCATTTTCCAAAAATTTAGTTTGGTACAAAATTTTGCAACCGCAGAGCGAGGCAATTTGAATCATCACGCAATAAAGAACAACGGACGTTTCAAAAAGGGTGCAACCCTAGGACCTAAGAAAATAAAAGTTGCGCATATTTAAATTTTAATTTCTCTCACATCTGTTGGCAACACTGTACTCGAGATTAAAAGGTTGTTCCAGCTGAAATATCATTTTCATGCACCAATGCTATTTCAATATCCATCTGTCTCTATTGTGTCAACTGTGTCGCTTTCCTCAGACGAACGTGTATCTAAATACAAGTTGGAACTTATTCTGTGTATAAATCTTACAAACGAGTGATAGAGGAGGTTTATTAAAAATTTCCCAATTTTATAGTTCGAAATAAGTGGACAATTTCATTAGACTGAGAGTGTACAATATCGAACAAGCATAGTTTAACCACCACTGTTAAATGTGGAAATTCTGAAGAATTTGAAAAAACGTTTGATTCGTTTATTAAGAAAATTTTTCAGAACGTTATGTCTAAAGGTTAACGATTCACTAGCTATGCTTTCACGGCTACTAAATAATTACATTTACATGCCTACCGCATCGGTTTCATGCAAGCAACTACGGAAAACGTTTAGGCTATTTTTTATTTCGTTTTCTTGGTTATCAAACCTCTATTGGTGTGTTGGATTGTGCTTGTTTTAGCGACGAGGCGTGATTTCATTTGGGTGGAAACATTAAAAATCAAAACTGCAAAACGTGTAGCGATGGAAATCTCCACAAGTTTCATGAATGTTATGAAAAGTGTTCGAACCTATATTTGGACTACAGAAAATTATTTTAAACCTTTACTGTAGCGTTATTTGCATTGTAATTTGAATATTTCTGTATATGATGTATTTTGTATATATTACCAAGAAAAGACGCCACTATGGTCAATAGGTGCACAATCTAAATTTGCCGTAACAAATTATAAAACGTAAACCTTCATAAAGATCGTTTGGTATGTGAGGATGCTTTGCACACCATCCATGCAGTATCAAGAAGAATTATTAATAAGAAATACTAGTTTACTTTCATTAAATCAACTTAGTTATGCTGATGCATCAATTCTTTATATAAAAGTATGCTTTATATTAATGGATACTTTACGCATATCCTTCGTTCATTCAGCAAGAAAAAATTCTTTACAAGGAAAATTCAAATTAAAAATTGCATTAATGTGGAAATTCATGTAATTGCTAACTGCACTATGAGACTGTGATAAACTATTAATGTAAAAGTACAACGAGGAAATGATCATTTAGAGATTGTTATTTTATTAAATAAAACCAATACTTGCATGATAACAGCGATGTCGGAATCAAACTGTCATTTACAAAGATAAACATTCGGTGCAATTGATACTTAATATGATAGGAACATATCGCAAATGACGTTTATTTTGTATTAATCAGAGCACTTGACGAATGGATGTTTGCTATTAATGGAAATGTTTCTGATTGACCATACGTGTCGCTTTGCAAGTTTTAGTACCTGAATGAAATTTTCAGGAACAAATGGTGGTTTATAATCAAAATGGACATGTTATATATGGAAGTAAATTTACTTTGAGATATTATGCTTGCATTTTTGTGAACTAGTAATGTAATTTGAAAATAACTGTGCTACAAAATAAGTAAAAGTGTATATATTATTTTTATTAAAAGTATGGTTGTTAGTTTTGAATTCGCCAACTTTGAAAATCGTAAGTATTTTTAATTAGTTAATCAGTGGAGTGTCTTAGGGATTCAATTAATACTACCATTAATACTTTAAATATCAAATATTGCTCAAATCAATGCTCTAATTAATAATTTAATATTAGTTTAGGTACTTCTTCCAATATTAGTTCACTTGTTGTTAAGGTCTATTAAATTTGATTCTGCAGTGGGTGAATTTGTTGCAAAGTAGCTTTCTTTGACTTAGACCTGGTGAAGGTCTCGCATAATGTTCAAGAAGCGATCCTTGTGAAGGAAGTTTGTGCTGAAAACTAAAACTTTAAGAAACTCTTTAGTCTGGAATTAATTTACGGCTCCTGAAATAAAGGCCAGACTAGTTTTTAAGATTTGTGTTATTCAGTGAAGGATTTTATGGAAATATGTGAATCAGCATTTTTGTATCTAATGATTTTATTTTGAGAAGTTGTGGTCTAGACGTACAAATAATTCATAAATTTGTTTAGTATATTATTTATTACAAGAAGCAGTTTATATGCATCCTTAACAATAGGCATATTTTTAAACAAACAAACTCAGTGGCCAGAATAATCTGACCCTGGAAATTAAAGTAACTTTACTCTTAGTATAAGTTGAAATTTTATATGTTTTTGATTTATACCGCAATAATCTTGATCATTCGTTATTATTATATATATTAAACATGTTAAGGTTCAGTATACTAATTTGCTCAAGTACCAACTACCAACTGGAATAGTGGTTTTTATTCAGATAGGAGATTCTACATCTGATGAATAAAGAAATCTACATTAATAACACTGCAATATATATTTATGTCTGTATGTGTGTGCGTGTGTGCGCGCGTGTGTATGTGTGTGTATGTATGTGTGTGTGCGGTATGTGTGTGCACGCGCGACGTGTGTGTGTATTACAAATGAGTCTGCATTTATGAATTGCTTAAAAGCGAATAAATTTAAAATTTGTTTAGTGTTTAACAGTAATAAACGGTAAATTAATTAAATTAACAGATTTATAAGATAGAATATTAAGGTTTTAAAGGAACGCAGAGATTCTTTAACTTGAAAATTTAGTTTGAAATAAGGCTTCCCATTACATCAGAGCACCAACTCTTACGTTGAACTAAAAGGTAAGTCTCGACTTATTAGTTAGGTAGACACGATATGTTAAAGTTTGTTCTAACCGTTATAGTGGAGTAATAGTAAAAATGTGGTCTTTTATTAAGACGTGGTGCAGATGCACCCGCTGTACTTCTTAATTATGGTAACAAAGGTATCGAAAAGCCTAAAATGGAAAGGGGTAAAGCTATTAAGCCAACAATGGATTGGTTGATAACTATAAAGGTGTATTTAAAGAACCAATATATAAATCACATAGAAACGAATAGAAAGTTTCCGAAATTTCTAGAAATTTTTGGACGCAGTTTTTGTTACATATATAAACCGCAGGTAGAAATTTAGTGTTAGTAAGCATTGTAGTAGTAATCATATGTGATATCTATAGCGGCATCTCAGTACATTACGGTTTGTTTGTTTTGTGAACGATCAGGTTTATATTGGATCAATATAGAACAAGTAGTAATAACTTGATTAATTATTAAACTGATATAGCTGAGATAGTTGTAAACTATTTCTAAGCAATTTTGAATACGTCTATTGGACTATGACTTACTGACTTACTATAGCCTTCGGTTATAACGGTTTGAATTAATTTCATATTAGAATCTAGCTGTGAATGTTGAGTATCGCTATATTAAAGAAGTCCAAATTCGTAGTTCAAGTAGCGCGTTTGTAGGATAAAACTGTGCATATTTTGAAATTGTTGTTGTCTTTAAAGGCTTCGAGGCTAGTTTGATTATTGTTATGTATTAGTTTTTGTTATAGAGAAATATGCTGTCAAATTTATCGTACCTTAATTTGTTGTTCCATTGTCACGGTTGTAATTTGTTACCATCAGGACAGTGTTGTAGCAATCTATTACACGGTCATTATTGACAAATGGTTTCAAAGGCAAAGTTTTGCCAGAAGGTTCCAAAAGAATGGTAACGAAAAATTTTTCAGTAAAAAATGCCCCGCGGTCAATTGAAGAGGAAATAATGGTGGTCAACGTTATTTAGGGAAACTACATGAGAAGTTATGACTGGCTGGGGGTCAGATCCGCAAAGACATGAGCGTGTGGGTAAGAAAATTAAAGTTGAAATACAAATAAAGTGAACGGGTGCCACCTAACCAGATGCGGTTAAATGGAAAGTGGAGTTAAGACTCTTTCAATTAAGGAAAAATATTTAATTAAAATAATGTTTTTATTTTGAACAGTAAGAAGTTTGCAACAAAAAGTATCTTCTTCTATAAATACTCACTTGTAGGTCTTAATTAAAATGAAAGATAGTAGAGAGTTTAAGGTTATTGTCGCGTGGACCGTGGATCGCCTGTCATTGAATAAAAATTGTGTCAGTTCCAGTTTAATTAGGCACATTAGATTACTTAGTGCTTAAATATGATTTTAATAATTCAATTATATATACTGAAAATTATAGATCTGTTTGGAGTCTACTATATGCAACTCAATCAAATACTTTAACCAATGGCATTCAAATTTTAATCAATTTACTACGTTTGATTAGATAAACGTTTCTGCTAAACTTGATCAAACAATTTATAGTCCTCTTGGTGTTGCAATTTTCACGTAATTAAATATAGCTAGCGGAAGAATCTACACGCACAATGTGTACCTATTTAATGAAACTAAATTTTGAAAAGCATTACAACTAACGTATAAATGAACACATTTCGTTCGGCCGCGTGAATTTTGTTTTCTAAAGAACGTCCCGCAACTGGAGAATTATTCAAATATTTTTCAATACTGACTTGAATTATTTAATTTCTTTATACTATTTTTACAATAAAGACTTGGCATAAAATATTGCATGATAGTAGAGTCATAAGTACATATTAGTCCGGATCACTTTTTGCGATCAGAATGAACGTACAGAGAAGGAACAGAAACAATGGTTTTTATATGAGAAAACATAGAAATGTAGAAACGACAGCGTAGTGATTTCTTCATCGATATCGCAATTTTTGCTATATACAGATAATCGTTGTTTATTGATGCGAGAAAAAGCGACACCGTCACACTATAAACGTATTGGTTGTCAAGTATTCTTAAGATAAATCTGTAGAATAATCTCATACTCAAGGAATAAATCATTACAAAGAACTAATACGGTAAATAGACACTATAAATTTATAATACAATAGGCATTAAAAGATACACTAATATGAACTCCATTGAGCTTGTACATTTCCGACTAAATTATTTATTCTAGAGATCTTCCTATTGTGCTTGCAGAATAGAATTCTTTGTCTTGTTTAGATCAGGTGTCGTTAGAAAATATATCTTACGGCTAAGGTATCTGATTTCTAATTTATTGATACTCGTTTATATCTATTCAAATAAAATCTATGCGGCAAATCAATGAAAATTACCTATGCGTTCTAATGGCTTCTTATATGATTGGTTTAAGTAAAAGTCAGCTTTTGTGTCAATTTTTCCAATGCCTTTCCAAAACATTTAAATAGTTAAGAAAGTTACCTTTGCACAGAGGCGGTTCAGGGAGGGTGGGGTAGGGGGGGGGTAGGTTATGGTGGCGGTGATGTAGGGCGGTAGCGTCTCCCTCCAAGCGTCAGCTGTAAAATAGTCATTAAATGAATACAACATTTTCATTATTGGTTTTGCCTACAATATGAGTACACTACAATATAAACATGTTTGGTAGGATATTTCGGTTTGTTTCAATCGTTTGTTCCAAACGATGAGTAAGGTTGTAGTGCCCTGCAGCTTAAGGTAGGCTATTTTAATAATCAACCTTTATAAACAATCTCCTATTATTTATAAAACACAACGTATATTCTTTTTTGAAAATATTAAACCATATAGTATACAACTTCTGAACCAACTCCCTTAACACTAATGTCTTTGGAACCTCTAATGAAATACTCATGACTCTTCCCCCACCCCCGAAAATTAGTTCTGAATCCGCGCCTGCCTTTGCACATTTGTATGGCTCTAACAAATAATGTTTATTTAACATATTTTGCAATATAAGGTAATCAGCAGCAAAATAATATTTTTAAATAAGCAATGTAAAAGATAAGTCCACTGAATTTATTCGACTGTACATGAACTATCATCTATTTAAACTGACTTAAGTAAGCGGGTTTTATTAATATTCTTAGAAACTATTCTGATCCTTACTATTTTGTATATATAACATATATGGATAGTTTCCGAACATACTGAAGACAAAGTGAGTAACAAAGATTTAACCCATTTCCAAATATAAAGGTTGGTTCAGGTTTCAACTATTAATATTTACGCATTCAAAATTAAGCTCTACTATACTATGTACTGTTACACCTGTTTTTTATATCTATCTACTTCACCTTATAGGCGGCAAAGTCACCACACAACAAAGGAGGGGTTCTTGTCTAAAGTTCAAGCCCAGGGTAAAATGTATGAAAAGCGGCTTTTCGTACAAAAGGACCTTCGAATAAGATCTTCCAATCAGTTAAGTTTCTTCAACTTAGGGCAGAGCTATGAGTTGGGGTCGTAGGTTGATATACGATAAAAAAGAGAATATTATAGACGTAGACGCCACCATATCTTGCAAATAGCTGTAATGTCTAACAATCCGAAGATAAGATACGAAAATCTTCGAAAAGAAAAAAACATCTCCTGAACAACCAAAACGTATGAACATAATACTTATTTACCTTTTACACTGCAAGCTTGAATTGGAACGATGATCTCGTACTGTCTGAAAATATAACAACCTCAAGAAATTTCTAGAACTAGGGCTTCACTGGAACCTAGTCAATTTATCACAAAAGATTTTAAAACTTAGCAATTCAAAAATATAACTCTAAAATATATTACCGAGAGAATTCTGATGGCCTTTCTCTCTACACTCATGAGTATTGTGCATTTGCTTGTACCAACTGTGAGAAAATATGATCAACTTCAATAAAAATAAGATTTAGAATAACATAATACATTTTCTATTTTGTTAAAGAAATATATATACATCTTTTATGCAACTTTATATACACTATTGTTTCTACAATCAAACTTATTACATAAGTGCATTTTAAAGATATTAATTATTTATTAAAGTCCTCTAAGAAAGATAGAGTTTTTAATTATAAGTAACAACTCGTTAATAATCACCAAAAAAGGATCCTGTTTTAGTTTACAAACAAGTGTGTAAATGATTTGAACTTATTTTATATAAGATTAAATTTGGATATTTATAAAATTTATACTTTGCACGAAAAGTTACATAACCTTATGGTACAAAATAACCTGTGTATTATTATACTTTCGAGTAAAAAAACTGGATCATAAAATGTGACAAACAAGCGCTAAAATGTCACCTGTTTAGTTACAAACAAATTCTTGTTTAACCTTTTTGATTCTCCGAAATTTATCTTAAAATCTTCCACGTTCTTATGAACATTTATACAAATCAACCTGTTAAATGTTGAACAAAAAAATATTCACACCAATTTAAACTACTGTATAAATTTACAAAAAAGGAACCGCCATATTTCCTGTAGTCTCTTGTTTTACGAGAACTGAATAAAGAAATCACTCACCACTGAAGTTTGCATGACTTCTATCTAACTCCGGTAGCAATTATTTACCAACTTATTTGAGAATGAATTTTGTACCATCACCCATCAATTTTCGTGTTCAACTCCAACAACAGATGCGTGTTCTTTATACATGCCTAGGACTACAAACTTGATTTCCATTCGAAAATGAACGCTTAAATTTTTGTTTGTTCACAATTGGGGCACCTAAATATTTCAACTTTGAAATACCTAGTAACAAAAACTTGCACTTCAAAAATTAAGAACCATTAATTTAAATTCAAAATGATAATAATTACATACCGTGATGACGTTGCATCAAAACTATATAAATCATCTCGAGGGTCGACTAACCAAAGAAAAATACTTAACAAAAATTTCTTCACGACTCTTTAGCGACTACCCTAGTGATGGTTTCTACTTCAAATAAAAAGGGGTCTCCTTTTCCAAGCCACGTGCCTACTGGACTCCATGACTTCAGAAACTCTACTCGACCACGCGTCGTAAACCTGTCTATCGATTACATCCTCAAATTAAAATAGACTAAAGTGTTTTACCACGCGAGCAAGCGCAGTAAACCGAATTCTTGCATCAACACGTTCGCAAGTCTCAAGGGATCGAAGTGCTACATTAAATTTATCAACACAGATGGAGTTCTACAAGATAACGAATAAATAAAGCTAATATTCTAATTGAATAGAAATTTATACTTTCAATACCGTAAGGGATATTTGTAAATTAATAATTATAAAAAGGCATAAATTAACTGGAAAAGAAATCGTATTCGTTACAGTACTCGTGTACGTCTTAATCTTATAATATAATATTCAAACATTTTCCTTACTAGTGTTAACGAATTCCACAATGTAAAGTAGTTCTTATACATGTTTGGTAACAGGTTATAAACTTAGCTCACCAGCTTCATAAACCTACATAAAGCAATGCTCTGAATATAAGGAAGTTTCTAAATGTTAGTCTTTATTTTATGCTTGGAATCGTATTGTACGATGAATGTCTTTCATCTTCTTTTTATTCGTATATAGATGTAAAGTAGTATTGTACATAAACAATTGCTTGATGACAATTATGTCTGTTTCAAGAAATAGAAGTGTGAGGAATATATTAGCGATTCATTATTGTATATTATTTTTAGAATTCTCTTTTGTAAGACTTCAACTTGATGAAGATAACAAGAGCACGCCCACCCTCCCACCCCCGATTAACATCCTATTGTTTTGTCTAGATTCAACTAAGCCATAACAAATGGTTCATAGGTGGGTAATATCGAGTATTTCTTTTAGGCATTTGAATTCCTACAACAAGGTTCTCAATACTCAATCAATGTTATTTAAATGAATACTCCATCTCAAATTGTGAGCCTAAGTGCACACCTAAATATTTTGTACTATCTTTCGATCTAATTTCAATACTCTCGTTGGATAGCTGAATTTTGATAGTGTTAAATTTTGGGAACCCGACTATGTTATTGGAGAATGGAATAAAACACGATTTTTCATAATTCACTGTTAACAATTTATGACTATATAAGTTAAATGGCGTTTTTAAATCAAGTTCAACCATTCCTCCAGCTCCATCTAAGTATTTCCGGTATATGTAATTGCCGTATCATCAGCAAAACTAATTAATTTCCCATTCATAGAAGTGGTCAGTATAGTTTATTAGGAGCGTTTCATATTCCTGAATAATCCAAAGATTTCAGTAGTTGCTTATGACTAGCAGTGTCAAATGCTTTAGCTAAATCTAGCAAAACATCAAAAGTTAGTTTGCTTTCTTCAAGATCATTTGTAATATTTTCAGCTGGAGTAGTTATAGCATCACCAGTAGAATGCCCTTCCATGAAAACAAGCTGGTTATATGCTATAATACTATTTTGGTTAAAAAAATTTATGATATTGGTTTTCGAAGTTAATTCAAATATTTTTTGCAAAGGATGTAATTATAGATGTGGGTCGATAATTTGCAGGACTTACTTTATCTCCCTTTATATGAATAGGTATTACCAACCGCGTATTTAAATGAATTAAAAACAATGTTTGTTTTGTATATTTTATTTATTACAAAATTGAAAGGTGAATCTATTGAGTGGATTAATTTTTTAAATATTTCTGTCTCTATTCCATCGATTCCAACCGTTTTTAATTTTTTAGCGATTTTATTATCTCCAAAATCAATGACCAGTTTTGCCGTTATTGCAGCTTTCAGATGGGCCCATTTTTCTCTGCAAAACAATCAACCAAGTTCTTGAAATTATACACAAATCATGGTGTATTATTATGTACAAAATGTACCTCATGTGCCCCTCCCACTATACCCTAATGTAAAAACTAACTATCTGTGACTTCTTGGGTCTTTAACATGATAGTATAGATGGCATGCAAGACAAAATGTTAATAACTAGTCAAAAGACCAGATAAAAAATAAATAAAAAAATGACCGATTATTGGTAAACAAAGCGCGATGTACCTGTGAGAATAAAAATCATCATCATTTTGTTTTTGAGCTTACTTAAGGTTGGTTTGACGCAACTCTAACTTATTTCTATTCTGTGCTAATCTAACAAGTACTACCTGCCCTTCACAACCTAAATTTCTAATAAGTTGACTAATACAGCTTGGTCTAGGTCTTCCAATTCTCTTCTATCTTTTTCCTATGTTGTAACATTTAAAATTTCCATTTGTTGACATTACCGCTATAAATGTATTATTTTAGTATTTACTCAACACGTTTATTCTATTATTGATTTTATTGCTCTTGTATATTTAATAACCCAACAAACTTCAAGGCACACTACAATTTCAATTGGAATTACAATCTACAACGTATCACGTCGTTTCAGCTGATAACATATTTACAAACCAATTTGCGTGCTCCTAGCTCTTTATAATATCTAAGATTTTCAAGTTTGTTCGACCACTCGTGATAGATAGTTACTTTTCGTATCCTTGTTGAAGAGAAAGGTCGCTTGTGGTGTTATCAGACACGCAAGATGGTGCGGGAAATTAAGTTTTCCTGGCGTAAACGCCGGAATAGAATGGGCAGTTGGTTAAAAGTTGTCTAGGACAACTTAGGTGTAATGTATAACCTGATTTTCGCAAAGTGCAACTCCGAATACGTTAACTTGGTTAATGTTAACTTGATCACGTTCAATTTGGTTTGTGTTCAAGCAAATTCTATTTTCACGGAACTCATTTAGTATATAAATTCGAAAGCAGTTCTGTTGGACAACGATGGGAATTCATGTCCGCCACCACACATACTGTGACTTGTTGGTTGAACAACATGTGATTTGAAGGTTACAGGTCATTGGTAGGTTTTAATGTGATTAGTTTGGAAGGTGGTCTTGTTGGGGGTGCGTGTTGGGAAGTTGATTTGTGTAAGGTTCCTGTTGTGTAAGTAATTGGTATGTTGATTGATGTAGGATGGTGGTATGTTTGTGGTGGAGTGTTGGCGTGTACTTATCTGAAGGATATTCTCTATATTCTTTTTTGCCGATTGTGGTTTAGTGGTCGTAATCTCGTTTTGGTGAACGGTTTCATCGACGAGAAGGGCCAATTCCTCAAACTTAGCTATAAAGTACGTCGCGTTCAATTTGCTTATCTTGTTGCTATCTTTCAGTACAAACTCCCTGATATCAATTTTGATGTCGCTTAGTTGGCGCAGTATCGCAGAAGCGAATATATGCATAAAAATGCACAGATTAATTATTGACTCTTCCATATCATTACTATAGCAAGTCATTACACTTTTAGCTTCATCTGTGACACCATCATTAGGTAAAATGCACAAATTATTGAAAAAGCTAAGCTTAGTAAAAAATTCTTTGTATGTCCCTCGTCGTCGAATAAATTCACTATGTAGTTTATCCACAATCACGTAAAACACATTAATTTTGATGTTTAATTTTCACATTATGCTGCGCTTACAAAGTTTCATTCCGTATATATATATATATATATATATATATATATATATATATATATATAGTGATTTTTTGAATGGTTGTAACTATCTCATGCTGTTGTATGCAATTAACTAATGGGTCGTTCACGAATAACGTAATTTGTTAAAAGCTTATCTTTTTAAAATGTAATGTACTCAAATTTATAAATTATTCTTTATCGGTTGTATATAAAACAGACGTTCTAGGTACTGCTTGAAGCGAGCGGACGTGTTTAGCAGAGCTCCGCTTCACCAACTAAGAAGTAAGTTTTTATCTAGGGTTTTTATTATTTATTTTTAATTTATTTTATTTGAAGCTTTGTTTTTTATTGTGTTTTATTTTTATAATTGTGTGGCATTAAATTTTAAATACAGAGCAGTAAAATAAAATTTTAAAACAGAATTTAAATTAAATAAATACTAAATAAATCGCGTTTTCTTTGTAATTTAAACCAAATCCGCGTTTTAAAATAAACTAACTAAATTTCGGGTTAATAAAACAAAAATCTACTAAACTAATACTCAAAAATAATTTCGAAATAACTTAAAAAGGCATTTTTAATAATAAATTTAAAATAAAAACCGCGTAAATCGAGTAAAACAACCAAAAAGTGTGTGAATTTTTTATAGTGCGCGTATAATCAAATAATAACCAAAAAAAAAACAAAAATCTAAGCCTTTTTAAATCAAATAAATTATTCAAAAACTGTAAAATTTAAAACAATTTTAATATAAATTTTCCGTAATTTAAGTACACGCGTACTTATAAGTTCTTTTAAAATCGGTTTTGGTGTAATTAAGCGGCGTAACAGTTACAGTTACCAAGTGATTAAGTGAAAGGTCATTTCCGGTGACCGCATTCCGATTGCGCTCGATCTTATTTTGTTAATTACACATTTAAAAATAAAGTGTTGTTATTTATAAATTAGATATTTTGATATTTTGAAGTAATTAGTTTATTTAAATTTGATTTGGCGGTTTAAAAATTTAAAATTAATAAATAGTGTTTTTCGCGGTACATTTTGAATCGAATTGCATTAGGGAATTTATTTGGTTTTAGTTGTTATTTTGACGCTTGGTGCTTGTTGTATTTTTGTTAAAATTTGATATTTAATTGGGCGGTCCGAAGTTTAAATAAATACAAGGTTTCTTACGGTTCACCTTTAAACAAAACATTTTTATTGGACCAACGTTTTGCGCTCTTCTAGCGTCGTTCTTTTAGCGTCGTAACGGTCAAGTCGTCATTGAGCTGCGTTTTAGGCGTCATTCTTTGTTAGTTTTGTCAGCACGGTGGTCCACCGCGACGAGGAGCCGTTGCCCAGGAGGAAGAGGGGAGATCGGTCGGAGTCTGATAGGTCGGCGGCTGAGGGCGCTGTTGGGGAGAAACAGCTGAAGGTAGTCCTAAAGGACGATATGCTAAGGATTCAGGAGGAGGTAAAGGAGCCTGTGTCTGCGGCCGTCGTGTCGGGGGAATCGGGGCCACCCGTGGTGGTTGCGGCGCCAGAATTTCCTTCTACTTCGAGAGCCTAGCGCACGATGTCGACTGGCAGCAACGTTAGCGTTGATGCTAGCGACCTCGATGAGCTGGAGCTCTTGAAGTTCAGGATAAGGAAGGCGCACGCTACCGTCTATGGGAAGGTGCCGACGACCTCCGCCACTATCGTCGTCGAAGACAGGAAGATGGTTCGGCACGCCGTGGATGATATCCGCGACGTTACGAACCAACTTATAGGTATGGTTAGGGCGCTTCGTCTTTGCCTATATAGTCCTGGGAGAGCTGGTGTTGTCGGGGGAAATCCAGCGGTGGTTGCTTCTGTTTCAGGGCAGCAGTATTCCCGGGGCCAGGAGGTGCCGATGCCGCGGAAGGTGTCGTATGCTGCAGGTGCAACGCCTACCTTTGCAGTTAGGGTCGACGCCAGGCCAGGGGAGAAAGAGGACGTCATGTCGACCCTCAAGAAGAAGGTCGATCCCGCTCGTGATGGGTTTGTCGTGGTCGGAGCTCGAAGGACTCGCAGGGGCGGTGTAGTAGTTGAATGTGCAGAAAGAGAAGATGCGAAGAAATTGCAGTCGAAGGTCGGCGGTCACTGCAAAGAGCTCGTGGCGAAGACCATCGAGAAGAAGCGCCCACGGGTCGTTCTTCCGGGAGTCGAAGCGGGGATGAAAGCAGAAGAACTAGTGCGGTTGATCGCGAGCCAGAATCCCCGCTTCGGCGATTTGAAGATCGAAGACCACCTGAGGGAGAAATTTAGATTTGGCGGAAAGGGACCTAGGGATCCCTTCGTCAACGTAGTCTTCGAAGTGACCCCCACACTTCGGAGACGCATATTAGCTGACGCTATAAACCTTAGGTGGCGAAGAGTCTGGGCCCGGGACCACTTCGCGATGACCCAGTGCTACAGGTGCCACAAGTACGGCCATAGATCGATGGAGTGCAGGGAGAAGGTACAGTGGTGCGGTAAATGTGCCGAAGTCGGACACGAGTTCAAGAATTGCCGGAGAGCAGTCCCCTGCTGTGTGGTTTGCGCTAGGGCAAACGACAGAACTGACGGTGGCGCGAAGGTCGATACGCGCCACGACGCCAAGTCGAGTAGATGCCCCATGATGCTGAGATTGAAGAAGGCAATCACAAGGAACATCGACTATGGACCGTGAAGAAAAAGAAAGATCTAAAAGAAGCAAGAAGATAAAATTCGCGCAATTAAATCTCGGGAAAGGAAAAGGGGCTACAAATAACTTCGTAAAGTTATTCTTCGAAAATAATATTGACATCGAGCTTATACAGGAACCGCACCTGTATGGCCACAAAATAACAGGTTTTGGGAGGGGGGTTACCGTCTTAAACGCGTATAGTGAACGACCGCGTAGCGGGATAATAATAAATAATGGAACGTGCGCCGGAATTATATTAAATAATTTATCGAACGAATTTGTAACGACGGCCGAAATCAAATCAGGGGAAAATGCGTTCTACGTAATAAGCGCGTACCTCCCGCCGGTCGATTCCCGGCGGAAAATCCCCAAACCGAAGACTTGATAAATCAAGTAGATAATATTATCCGTAAAATCGGCAGAAATAAAAATCTAATCATCGGGGGAGATTTTAATGTCAAGTCGCCACTATGGGGCAGCCCTATCGAAGACGATAGAGGCTCGCAGGTTGCTGATCTTTTTACGGAATGGGATCTTAGTGTGATAAACACTAATGATTTACCTACGTTTGAGAGGCATAGAGGCAGCAGTTTTATAGATATTACTGCAGTCTCGCACGAAATGTTAGAAACGATTTGTGATTGGAAATTAAGGTCGGACGAGGAAACGCTCTCTGACCATAAATTAGTAACATGGGACGTTGAAACCAAAACAAGTGCAAACGAGCAGCTAACTGTATTTCCGCGGTTCTGTAATAAAAAAGCAAATTGGGAGCGATTTAAACAAAAATTTGGCGAAAGTATCCCTGTGCTCGAAAATGAGCTGTTTAACTGCCGAGAGGCAGACGAAGTAGAAACACTCGCGGTGGTAGACGCGTCGTCGTATTCCATGCCGAAAAAGAAAACATTTAAAGACAGCGTACCCTGGTGGACCCGGGAACTAACCACCAAGCGGGCAGAAACGCGTAACCTAAGGCGCCGCTATCAACGCGCCTCGGGAGATATAAAAAAACAACGGAGAATAGAATAGAATAGAATCAAAGTTACCGCGAATATAAAATATTAATAGAAGAAACGCGAACGAATAAATTTAAAGAATTCTGCACGCGAAACTCAGAGAAAAAACCTGGGGAACCGCATATTGCGTAATTAGAGGAAAACAATAAAAAATCGCGCTCAGTAATATAAAAAAAACAAATGGCGAATACACGGAAGGTTTTAAAACCACGGCGGAATATTTACTAGAGAAATTTTTCCCATTGGATAATCCCGAGGGGGATGAAGGGTCGCACGATTTAGTACGTCGGGAAGCTGCAGAGGCGCAAGGAACAGGTGCCGATAAGGCAATCCTAATTCACGAGGTCGTCAGGGCTCTTAGGAGGATGAACCCTAAGAAGGCACCGGGGCATGATGGAATCACTTCAGACGCAGCTTTGGAGGCGTGCCTGTTAGCCCCGTGTGTCTTTGTCGGGTTGTTTAATCTTTGTTTAGAAAGGGGCGTTTTTCCGCATTGCTGGAAAATCCAGAACGTGAAATTTATACCCAAACCTAAAAAGGCGGATGCGTCAGATCCGGGCAGCTATCGTCCAATTAGCTTGCTACCGGTGCTGGGGAAAGTTTTAGATCGTGTTATGACTACGCGTGTTGAGCACCTAGTGCGAGACAGCGGTGGTTTTAATAACCGACAGTTTGGTTTCGTGGAGGGCAAGTCGACTATCGACGCGTTAGAGTTTGTTGTCGGGGAAATAAAGCAGGCGAGAGATGCTAAAGAGTACTGTGTCGTTGTTGGTTTGGACATTTCAGGAGCATTTGATGCTGCCTGGTGGCCATTAATCGTTTGCGAGTTAGATCGTAGGGGTTGTCCGCGAAATTTGATGTCTTTGGTCAAGAGTTATTTCTCGGGGCGATTGGCACAGGTTGAAATTCCGGGTGAAGTTCTGTCGCGTGAGGTGGAAAGGAGATGCCCGCAGGGGTCATGTTCTGGTCCCACATTTTGGAAGTTGTTGTATGAGAGCATCTTTAGAGTCAAGTTGCCCGCAGGATGCTCAATCGTTACGTTTGCGGATGACACGCTTTTAATTGTAAGATCGAGATTGTTAATGGATATGCGCACAAAACCGAACGAGGCGCTTAATAAATTACACGAATGGTCGCAGGCGGTAAAATTAAAATTTAACACGGCGAAGTCAGAGGCGCTTTATTTCGGCACGAAACCAGGACAGAGACCTCCTAGGCTAGAGCTAGGAGGGGAGAAAATCCCGTTTAGAAATTGTATTACCTACCTCGGCGTCAAGATCGACGATAAATTAAATTGGAAAGCGCACGTACAATACGTAAAAAGTAAGGGCCGCGAAATATCAAATAAAATGATGGCGGCGGCTAAAATAAAGTGGGGTTTCAGGGGCGAATCGCTGAGGACAGTTTATGCCGGAGCAATTGAGCCGGCAATGCTGTACGCAGCTTCTGTATGGGCAGAAGGTTGTAAAGTCAGGGAGGTGCGTCAATTGACGAGCGTACAACGCATAACCGCGGTAAAAGCCGCGAGGGCGTACAGGACCACCTCCACGGAGGCGGTTCTAGTGATCAGCAGGACTCTCCCTATCGAATATGTCGTTAGAGAGATTAGAGATAGGCGATTAATAAATATAGGAAAAGGGCGCGAAATTATCGAAGATCTTAATCTTGGTAATAGGAAAATTGCAAAAAAGGTCGTTGTATCTGAGTTGGGGCACCCGGCTGATATTAGAGGAATCGAGTTTGTCGAAGGTGATGAGGACGCGATGGGTATTAAAATTTATACGGACGGTTCACGTATGGACGATGGACAAGCAGGCGCGGCGTTTGTCGTGTTTAAGCAGGAAAGGGAGGTGTTTCGGTTTCAAACCAAACTCGCGAACTGGAGCACTATCTTTCAGTGCGAATTGGTAGCCATACGAGAGGCTATCGATTACGTAATAAATCACACGGGCAGAGACGAGTATTATATAATTAGCGACAGTAAATCAGCGCTGACGGCATTAACTAACATGAACACGTCGACAGACCTCCAAGCGGACGTCTGGAGGATAGCGCGTACGGCGCTCGAGTTTCGACGTTTAAAGTTCTGTTGGGTCAGGTCGCACAATGGTAACGTAGGAAACGATAGGGCTGACGAATTAGCTAAAGAGGCCGCGACGGGAGACTTTCGGATATCACATTCGTCGATACCGAGGTTTTTAATTAAAAGAAAGCTGCGTGAAAAATCAATTCGACAATGGGAAGAGAGGTGGAACAACGCTGCCACGGGCAGGTTGACCCACAAATTCATACCGAGCTTAGAAGCTAGAGGTAGGATCGAGGTTAAGCTCGATCATAAAATGGTTCAGTTGATAACAGGGCACGGCGCCTTGAAGGCGTATTTACAAATGTTCGGTCTAACCAACAGCGACCGCTGTGAATGCGGTGAGGGCGCGGAAAGCGCAGAGCACGTGGTCTTCGACTGCCCGCTTGAAGCGGAAAATCGAGGGTTGGCTGATAGCAAACTAGCTATTATAGGTCTGGCATGGCCAAAGAGTCTAGAGGAAGTCGGGGAAGTGGTTAACCAGAAGGCGTTCTGGACTGCCTTAAAAGAATTCGCGGGAAGGGTCGCGAGATTAGACAATGACAACCGCGTGTAAAATTTGGTGGGGTTGGTGGGAGAATTGAAAATTTTTAGATTGACTTGGCGTGAGTAAGGATACGAGCATAGATATAACCAAAACCTGATATTAAAAAAAAATTAAAAAAAAAAAATAAAAATAAAAATAACATGATAATTATACCCAAATGTCCAATATGCACGAGAAACCCCCACACCATTAATACAATCACTGCCTATCTTCATAATTATGCGTGGAAAATCTTGAAATCAGGAATAAATAATAACAAATAAACAATAACAAATAAATCAGAAACCCTCATTAAATTAAATCAATAAAATAAACAAAGATAATAAAATAGAGTGAAACCGCGCATCCCCCCCCCCCAGGATTTGAAAGTGAAGTGATAGTGATAGTGATTGTGATCCCTCCCCAGAACATTTAGTGCATACCCAACTGGACTTTAGCAGTGCATCCCATTTTCCCCTTAGAAGTAAATTACTGTTAGATGTAGGCAGACGACCAGATCTTCGGATGCTGGAGAATTTTATTATCGAGATAAGACTTAAATTGTGGCGCTGTACTCGCACAAGCATTGATTTACATTAATTAGTAGTTTTTGAAATAATTTAGCAATCACGTTTTGTGCATAATGGCGCTAGCCGACATGATGCTTGTGCGAGTGCACCTGATAAATAGGGTGATGCTTTTGCTATTTTGTGCACTGCTATATGCTTAACGCTTATTAAACATTTATTTATATATTTATATAATTATATTTATTTATATTTTATATTTACACTTTATATTTATTAGCATGTATTGTAGTATTTTGTGGCATATTTGTTTTGTTTGACGCTCTGTCTTGTTGATCGGGTACACTCCAAAGTCGGCGCTAGGGATACCATTGTTTGAGCCCTGTTTTTAGTTTTTGTTTCAGTTTGTCAGATTTTTAGGTTTGTTAGATTGTTAGAGTTTGTTAGGTTTGTTAGATTTTAGGTTTGTTAGATTTTTGTTTAGATTTTTATTTAGGGTGGATTAATTGTGAAGTTGGGATTAATAAGAAGCACGATTATTTTCGCGTTTAAACCCAATGTAGTACCTCCGGGTGGAGCATTGGGGACGTGGCCGCAAGTAAAGCGGCCCTTATTTAAATTATAATGTATATAAAACAAGGATAAAATCTGCAGATAAATAATCGTCACTTGTTTGTTATAAAACTCAACATTTTATTTTAATGATACCGTACCTTGTTTACTACAACTTATATGTCATGATGTTTATTTAACTAAACCTACTTCCAGAAAAGTGAAGTTTATACTGAGATTATATAATAAATAATTTTGCTATATGTTGAGTAAATTTTAAAAGAAATGTAAAATCTTTCGTAGCGCTACTCCAGACTAATAATTATAAAATAAATATTGTCACTAAAAGTTCAGAATCCAAATCAAGATTTAGTAGTAATTAAACTTTAAGATTTGTTTTACACCCTCTGAGTAAAACAGAAACTACATTTATAAGAATTTTATTTTTTATTAAATTACACTTATTATGTTCATAATTTATCTTAAATGAGAATATAGAATTATTTTTGACTTCAGTTCATTATTCTATAGTTATTAAACTTCTCCAAAGTTTCTTAGGTAAAAAAAAAAACAAACCACAACAAACATACAGGGAGTAATTGAATGGTTTCACTTACAATGAATGCGTATAATGATACAATTAAAACTAATTGAAACTAAAATAAAGATTTCGTGCTTATACAGGATCATAAAATATAAAGGGTATCTTTGTTGGTAGCATTTATGTTTCAGAGTCGCCCTACAATTTCGTTAGTTCAGTGAAGAAGAAGAACATATTTGTGGTAATCAAACGTTGTATTTATAGTGGTTAGTGATAATTTAGGTTTCCAAATTTTCCTTTTCTCACAATTTGATTCAGTCAGTTGCATTATAAAAAATTTAGGTGGCGTCCATTATTTTATTTTCCAACTTTAATAAACCCATCGACCCAATCTCATGCGACCGTGGGTCAAAACTCTGTTAGCTAAAAAGTCTTTTTATAAAAGCCGTTTTCCATTCCAACCTTACCCTGGGCTTGTTACAGTTATATAAGAATTCTCGATAGGTTAAGTAAAACTTCATAAAAAATCTACCACGAATTTTTTATACTAACAATCTATCTGGCTCTACATTGACATTAGCAACTTGACGATTGTTAAAGAACTCCAACATGTTTACATGATTCTCATTTATAAGGAAATGAAATATTACCTGGTTATCCCCTACAAAAAAGGAAAAATGTTGTATTATATGTTATGGTAAAACTTAAGCAACGAATCGCTGCCAACACGCCAGACCGCTAACTAATTGTGAGTTATGTGATGGTGACATTTAGTTAACTGATTTTTATTTATCTTTTTTGTTTTGTTTTCGAACTTACTTAAGGTCGGTTTGACACAGCTCCAAATTCTTTTCTATTCTGCGCTAGTCTAAAAGGTCTTCATACCCTTCACAACCTAAATCTCTAATAATTTGACTAATATAGTTTAGTCTAGGTCCTCCTATACTCTTCTATCGTTTTCTTATCTACCTGCACACACAGCCCTAATTTTACAACTGGCGGCGCTCTCTATTTTTTTGAACTGAGCATTATAAACGCTCACAGAAAGGACACAGTCAGTACCAGCAAGGCGTAACTTTGCACATAGACAGCTGCAATATAACTAAACGGAATAGACGATCCATTATCTTAAAGCTTTTCGTGCTTAAAATCCAAACAATCAACATGCAACTTTAGTAAGCAAACTTACTTTGACAAAATAGTAATCGAACGGACAAAGTCGTCAAATGTTCAAAATATTTTCAATTCTAGGAGCATATATGTTCTTAGATCGACAACTTGTTATAGATAAGCATATTGAAGGTTGCGAAGTTAGCCTAAATAATCGTTTCGAGAAGTCCACCTTAACTGCAATCAACAATCACTCATCAGGTGCTTATGAATATATCAGAATATACCAGAGAAAGTTTGTACCTAAATAAACATTTAAAATTCATTGCATAAGCTGATAAAACGTACCTATATTACATCCGTGTAATTAGGTTAAGATTTAAGTTAAGTAAATTTGCGATATATTTGATTTTGAATATTTACTCAAAGATATTTGTCATGTAATTGTAATTAACACGTGTGTGTGATACCGTTAAGAACAGAATCCTGCAGAATAATGTAATTAACATGTTTATATTTGCTATTTTCTCAAGTAACATGATGGTATAGTTACAGTTTTGTTGTAATAAATTACTTTTCAGTTACCTAGAAGCGTGATTGAAACTTCAGGTCATGTAATATTTTATTTTAGAAACCTTCCTTTTAGCTAGCAGATTTAAACGTATTTTTTGTGCTATTATGGTATAGATTTGTTTAATGTTTAGGCAATAGTGTACTTACTGATTTCTCAGGCAAATTTCAAGCCCGAATCCTTCTTCTAATTTCAGATTTTGACACCCTTTTGTTATTCTTTTTAGGGCTTTTACCTAAAAGTCCTGTGGGATTAGATGTCGTCAAAGATACTCCCTGATAAAGACATATTCCACACCCGATAGCCTTCCGGGATCTTCCTCAAATACATTCACCTTACATGTGATTTTCCAATGCTCCACCCGAAGGTCCTACATTGGCCAGAAAGCGATTTTTTTTTACCTGGAAAATTTGGAATGTTGCCAAGCCCTTGCTGTTCCAAGCAAGGTGGGGATTTTTAACGTGCGTGACAACACTCACACACGGGACCTCCATTTTACCTCTCATCCGAACGAGGGTGTATTTTTGTGAAAAATGCTCGGTTAACATTTTTCAAGCGGATCGTGTCGGGATTCCAACCCGGGACTTTGGGCGTAGTAGTCACACACATACCACTACGCCACGGAGCCGCCAAATACATTCACCACCTGTCCAACTGAGTTAATCGGCAACCATATTTATTAGTACAGTCGAGGTTTAAGCTATTCTACCGAAATAGGATTTTTAACGGAGTACTTCACTGAGTTTTTTGTGGATTACCTGCTTGATTTTCTGAGACCAAAACTGTACGTAACAAAGTAAGATCCTCACAAACATACTAAAATGATAGAAATAAATAAATTAGAACCGGTATTTTTCTTCCTAAAAACAATTTAACCGAACAACTGTGAATATTTAATCACTTCTATCTTGAAGAAGATTATGCTATTAGCATACGAAAAGGAAAACTACGTTTTGTAATTATTATTATAATAACATAAATTACGTATTAAAGTCATTAACGTGTACGCGCTTAACATCAAACGTGTTAGTTGAAGTAATTGCCTTTATTTACCATTAACAAGAATGTCTAGAAAAGCAATTTTCTTTTGCGGAATGTCCATTGATAAATTAAATAATTGAATAAATTCCTATAAACTTTTTGCGTTGATGGCAACGCGATAATGTAAAGCGAATAAAAGAAGACTTCTTGTATGTTAACTTGGTCTATCTGTTGACAAAGCATGCGGCAGACGTCAGACTTGTACATGCTTTTCTTGTTTTCTGTAGCTGCTGAACGAAACGTGATGTGATTGAATTTACTACTTTCCTATTTAAAATTAAGAGTAGCTCAAGATTGACAGCTGTTCGTTTGCAATTGTACGAATGCCTTGTAGGTATTGTAGTACAGGCGTTGGCTGTGCCCACATAACAACGGTATAATACTTCTTATTTTTTAATATTTTCAGTTTTACATTGAATTGTGTATTATGATTATTAGATTGCTGAGTTTGTAATTATAATATTTAATGACATATATAAGCACGAAGCTATATATAAGTGCTGCCCTTATTAGGTACCACCGATAGTCATTTATGGAAGGTGTGCATACATTTTCAATTAGATAATATATAACTAGGGAACGAGAAAAAACGAGCGCTGAACACGCATGCAGTTAAATACTTTTGCTATCTAGAAATTATTTTTTATTATTTGCAGAGCCGCTCAAATTATAATTATTTTTTGTGTAAGAACGAATCAGTCACATACACTGTGAACTTAACAATTACGTCCGCAAACATATGTACTTTACTGTATATCATTGATGTAGATTTCAAAGCGGCGCGAGATACATATCTCCCAAATTTATATATATGTAAATTTAAATGAAATTATTAAATCTTAATAAATAGATTGTTTTGCTGTATAATTGAAGTACACATTATAAAAGGTTAATGAAAGTTCATAATCAGACGTGAGAAAGGAAGCAACTACTTTGTATTCCAGATACTTCAGGTGCAGGTCACAATAGATTATAAGAAAGCAATTGTTAGAACTAAGATTACTAAGAAGCAATACAATGTATTTTATCAAGAAGCAGCACTTCCCACAAGACAATGCGAAGGCAGGGATAGCATAAATACCCTAAGGAGCCCATGATGGCCAGTCAGTCTTAGAACTTCATAACTTTAACATTGTTGGTTGTTTAAGCTACTCATTTGTAATTATTAGTTCTCGAGAGTCAGTCTCCAACTTCATAACTTTAGCATTGTTGGTTGTTCAAGCTACTCACCACAATATTTAATTATTGATTTATTAATTTCAAGTATTTTTGTCAATTCAATTACTTAATGTTTAGTGAATACAAACGTCTAAGTTGTAACAGAAATAAGTAATTTTTTCGTAATTAAACAATTAAAAATAAAATTGATAGAAAAGTTTTTGGCGATAAAACTTTTTAGAAAGAAGCTCCCAAAGGCCCAAAACCTATCTCGCGGCGGTGTATCTGGCAAACATTTCAAGTTTAGAATTGTGCTAAGTTCGTAAAACTGCTGATAGCGCGTTTGGAATTTTTGTGTTTATTATAATCCGACGCGGGCATTTTAAAAACTATATGAACTAAAAGAGGTACTTTGTGTAGAATGTAAAGGATATGTAGCTATTGTAGTGTATGGAGCGAGGAGTCCATTAAAGTCGGCTCAGAAACCTTAATTTTGAATATAAACACAAAAGGAATTTTTAAAATACCAAATAATCTATTAGGCAAATAAAGTTCACTAGTCGCAGATAAAAGTACAAATTTCACAGACAGAGTTAGAGACGGCGCTGGCAGAAGTACTGCAGTTGCAGATCGAAGTGAAAGGGTCTCGAGTCGAAGTTCAGGCAAGATTAGAAACTGTAGAGAGAAAAGTTGACGATTTCATATTAGAAATAACACTGAGCTTTGAAATGTGTGTGTGTTTGTGTGCGTGTGCGTGTGCGTGTGCGTGTGCGTGTGCGTGTGTGTGTATGTGTGTGTATATTTTAGATGGTTAATTACACAAGGTATGTTGATAAAAACTATAGTATTACAGTGAATAAGATAAAATAATAACTTAGACTTTTATGCAAAGCCCAAATGATCATTTCAAATCGAGCTAATAATTGAAAGATGGAAAATATAAGGTCTTGGACAGATATGATTGACAAAAATGCCAAACGTAATTGAAAGTTAGGTTTATGTATAGTTGTGTACACGATTTAAATTTGTAAATTTCCCAATTGTGTCATCGGTCTCGGTGGCGCAATTGGTAAACGCATGGTTCCGGCAAAACCAGGATACAGGTTCAAGTCCTGTCCAATACCTTATATTTTCCATGTTTCAATTACTAGCTCCATTTGAAATGATCATTTGGGCTTTGCATAAAAGTCTAAGTTATTATTTCATCTTATTCACTGTAATACGATATATATATATATATATATATATATATATATATATATACGTGGGGCGCTCGATATATATCAGGAATTGACAACACTGTTGTTGCTAGGTGCAATCTGACGTTCCTAACCTAAAATTTGACATTTTTGACAGTAAGCATACTTATAACGTTTTGCCATATGAACACTATTTGTTTTGTTTTGATTGAGTTGAAAATTTCGTCCAGGCCAAAACATGGAATTAACTCTTGAACATTTTCGTGCGATGATTTCTTACAATTTCCGATGTGGAATTATCTCCACAACAGTGCCTAAATTAACTTATTTCGAGTTTTGAGGAAGAACTCCAACTAAAACCACTTTATATTGTTGGTACAGTGAATTCAATCGTGGTCGTAGTTCTCTAACGGATAAATTTAAATAACAAGGACTAAAATTGGTTGTTGTCTCAGAAAACATCGATGCTGTGCGCGAATTGATAATGCAGGATCATTATGTTACTTATCGTGAAATTCCTGCATCCCTAGACATTAGAATGACAAGTACACATTCGATATTATATGAACATTTAACTGTGAAAAAGCTATGGATCGCACACAATTTGGCAATCACTCAAAAAACTCGTGTCAATTGATGCAAAGAAATGCCCAAAAAATACGGAGCATCAAATGCGGTGTATAACATCCACACAGGTGACGAATCTGGGATTTATTTGTATGAACCCAAAAGTAAACAGCAGTCGTCTGTATGGGTCCTTCATGATGAACGAACTCCAACAAAAGTTGTCCGCGCTCAAAGCACTTCAAAGAAAACGGTTGCCTATTTTTTTGGAATAAATGGACATGTCACGACCGTTGCTTTAGAGGATTGTAAAACAGTTAATTCTGCTTGGTATACAACCATTTCTTTACCACAAACCGACGACGCCGAATCATTCTACATCATCACAATGCGAGCTTTCACACATTGGCTCAAACAAGTGAGTATTTGAGCACTTAAAACATCGAATTGTTGGGTCATCGGACATATAGTTTTGATTTGGTACCTAATGATTTCTTTTTGTTCCTACAAGAACAAACTGCATGGACAACGATTTTCGACATCAGAAGAGGCGGTTGATGCGTTCAGAACCCATGTTTTCGATATCTCAATTGGAATGGAAAAAATGCTATGAAAATCGGTTCCAACATATGCAAAAGTGTAACAATAATCGTGGAAAATACTTTAAAAACAATAAAGAGGTTTTTATACCTTAAGTTCTGTTTTTGTTATTTATTCCCGCTACATATCGAGCACCCCTCGAATATATATATATATATATATATATATATATATATATATATATATATTGCTGTTACAAGGGGTTGTTTAGGGGTGTATTGAGTAGCAAGGTTCGTGTAGTAATTGTAAATAGCAATAAGAAGCAGAAAACTGCATTTATTTAGCAGAAAAATAAGTAATTTGTACATTATGTAAATAGCAAGCATTTAACATCCTGTATATAGACCGTAATTAATTTTAAGTAATGCCAGTAAGCATATTTTTCAACAATAGAACGCGTATTCAGCATGTATTTAAACTACGTTGAGAATGTTTAACAAGTTTATAAAATAAAATACACAGAAGATAAGACAAAAACCTAATAAATCCTCATATAGTTACGCTTGTGATAAAGAAGGAACAATATGCGCTTTGATAAGAAACGCACTTTCAAATAAATAAATACATAAACGAAAATAGTACTAGAGTTACATCATTTATTTTTGTATAATTATCCAAAAGCATTATCTATACAAAACACGGACGTAAGTTGAAAGCCTGGTCGCGATAACAAATGTTAAGGTAAGCAAAGATCGCAAAGAAACACGATGACACGGAAATACAAAGGAGTTGCATCAGAAAACAGCGTCAAAAATACAGGGAATATTAAAGAGAAAACTTGGTTGGTCGCGACAATCTGCAAAACTGCTTGGAAAGCCAACCCAGATGTAGTGGAAAAAGGCTATTTAACACCCATTCGAGGATAAGACGCGTCAGTTCACACTTGAAGCACGTCGAAGCTACGACACTTTTAACCAGAAATCTACACGTTAAATAAATAAAGTTTAGAATATATCAAATTTATGTTATAGGGAAAATAGTGCTACATAAAAAAAATTGTGTTAAGAATATATGAAAGGTTTTTGCCGTTTTTTAAGAAAAACGTTTCTAATGGGATTCTAATTCTAATTGGATTCTAATCCGCGTCGGAAATAATTATAATTCTAATTGTCTTCTGGTACAATTCTGGTTTAATTTTGGAATAATTCATGATACTAAGTAACCCAAGATTCAAGAGGTATTTAAGGGAAAAGATTCAAAGCATATGCAGAGAAATATAAAGTAAAGAAGCACGAGAGCATTGGTATTTGATAAGACAGTAAGAGGGTGTTGATCCACGACACGAAACAACATATCAGGAGATCACAGGTTATCAAAAATTTTAATATTATTTCCTTTTATTATATGAATGTTGATTGACTTCGTTTATCAATTGAAACAGGTATTCATTAAGTGGTGAAAAAGGAAATTGGTCATCGTAACGTTGTGCACTCTGTGTAGATTAAAAAGGGCTAGCCGTGGCATAATAATAAAAGTAAAAGATTAAATTGGAAGAACACAGAGGGGTGGCGTTAAGTGGAACGTTTATTACACCGAGTACGGCGTTATCATATCAATATATATATATATATATATATATATATATATATATATATATATATTTTGCTATGATACTCGTATTTCCGGTACAATCTCCTCTGATAATCGATTTCTTGACTCTTTCCGCCTCGGCAGCTCACCTAGATAAAACCGTCATCCTCATTCATAAAAGAAAACACATTCCTACCACAAACATCAACGTTAACTCTATTTACACCAATATTCACAATACATTCAAATTTCAAAATTAAATTTCAGCAGAAATTTCAGCATCATAAAACTTCAAGTTCATATTTGTCATCATTTTTATTTGTATCCGGAATTAGAGTCCTTGTAGGATGCATACTAATTAAGTTAACAATATTTGCAGACCTGAGTCTGAATAAAAGGGAGCATTCCCACCCCTTTACGTTAATTTAACAGGTTAGTCTAATTGAGCTCAAAGACAGACCCAAATTTTCATCATAATCAAAAACATAAACCTGATAAATACTCCTTTCTACTTATACAAGAAAATTTCACCTTAAAATTAAAAATTTGTTGTTTATGCAAATTTACCACTGTCCATTTTTATCAAACGAATTATAAAAATATTCAACGCACACCAAAACATCTAAGATCGAACAAAATGCATAATTTACCTGAAGGTTAATGCACTCGTGGCTTCAATGTTCATCGGACTTGCTAATCCCACCATTCCAGCTGGTTTATGTTTACGTCTTCGGATTTCTGGCCGCCTTTAAAATTTTTCTACACCACCATTTGTCTAAACGGTTTCAGGGTTTCTCAGGAACTCATCTAGATATATCAAAATCTTGTTTTGTGGATCCAATCACGTTTACGAATAACATTTGATTACTAACACTCCCGACAAATAGCAATGAAATTCATAATTCTTTCACGCTATACCAAAAACTGCCTACTTCTATTTATTTATTTATCGTTATTAATTTGGATAATTGGAACAGTAATACCCGCAAATCTAACTAGACTTTGTTACCTTCATTTATCTTTTCTAAGTGTACTAATAACTTTTATTGTAGCACGTAATCATTACATGTGATTTTCCAATGCTCCACCCGAAGGTGGCCAGGAAGCGAGTTTTTTTTTTACCTGGAAAATTTTGAATTTTGCCGAATCCTTGCTGTTCCAAGCAAAGTAGGGATCTTTAACGTGCGTGACAACACTCACACACGGGACCTCCATTTTACCTCTCATCCGAACGAGGGTGTATTTTTGCGAAAAATGCTCGCCTAACATTTTTCAAGCGGACCGTGTCGGGATTCGAACCCGGGACCTAGGGCGTAGTAGTCACACACATACCACTACGCTACGGAGCCGCCTTGTAGCACGTAATCACCGCGTATTCTACTTAAAGTATCGAATAATCAAAAAATAAAGAGCAAAACTGTTTAAAGTATCGAATAAAATCAAAAATATAAGAGAGCGAAACTCCTATTAGCACGGGTTTATATAATGGCTCGCTTGCAAGTTGAATTTGTCCCGCGACGGATGATTTTCCGAAATTCACATTCTATTTTCCCTTCCGATGTCTCGGCACACTGATTCTACTGAAATTTGCACTCGTCCAAGTTGAAAATCTAAGAATTTTCCACACGCCTCGCAACACGTCCGAGAACAACTAATTAATTTTACGCACCAACTGATATGCTTTCCCCTTTCATGTTTGCATCTTATTTCAACCTTAATCGCTAATCTAGTCTGTTCGTTCTATCTAAAACCTGTGCGCTTGTTTTACATTTTCCCCCTCATTTAACTGCTAATGCATTCCATCTCGCTTGTCTTTATACCACAAACTCGCTTTCTTACTTGCACTTACTTGCACTTATCAACTATCATATACATCGTTATTTCTGCAGGTGTTCTGAGTTCTAATACGCCAAAGGCTCTTACATGACTTTCCCATGTCTTTTATAATTTCTCGATAGTTTGAGTACTTGGAACGATTAAATTAAATACAAATTGAACATTTTCAACTCTGCTTCTTTTTATAGAAAGCGTCCAGTGAATAATTTCAACCCCTTATTTTTAATGAAACGAATAAATTTTTATGCTCCAGGGTTTTAATAACGCGTATTATCTAATGACATTCTACATTACTTCCTTCTAAACGTTGATTATGATTATATACAAACCCTACACTCTAATTGAATGATTTAAATCTACACAGTAGGCCTTTAATTAAGCGTCTATTTTCCACTGCTTTAATATACACTGTGTTTAACATTATCTAAACAATATAAACCCTATGTTTAGAAGTAAATGACGAATTTATCCAATATGTCTTTAAATGAAGCGTATTACTACCCAAAGCTTTCTTATACACGTTGATTAAAATTATTTGATGTCGTTTATTAATTTTTCTACCCTGGTCTAAATTTGAGTAATATATTCGAGGGAATATTATATATAAGGTTGAATTTACGACGAAAGTAGAGGAATAATTGGCGACCGTGGAAGGCAAAATGATAGACGAGGTAACCGGCGTGCGTAGGGATTTAAGGACAATCCATCAACGACATGGGGATCCAGGATCCAGGATCCAGCAAGATGATTTTCAAAGGTTTAAAAAAAAACTTGTATAAAAAATTCAGGCAGATACTAAGAACTTAAAAGGGTTAAAAGCAGATGCAATAATTTTTAGGAATACGGTTGACGAGAAATTTTGTGGGACCGAGGAGAGTGTAGAGGAAATTAGAGACTAGGTGGCCGGTATAGAACGGCGACGAGTTTGCAATTTTAACCGGGGCTATTTTAAGAACGGTAAAGAAACACTCCAAAAGTTAGTAGGTTCGAACAATCGATGTTACATTTCGATTAGGTGAAATCATTGAAGAAGAATCATAGACAACGATTACAGATCATCGGAGCGTCGTTACGAGGGAATTTTGAGAAATGGCACGGACTACGCGGAAGAACTAGGACGCGTACGAGGGTTTTAGGACGCTGTTGATCGAATAATACTGAGGAAACGAAACACAAACTGAAATTCGTACAAAAGTAATTACAGAACAGTATTTAACAAGTATGAGTTCGAGAGAAGAATATGTAATTGACAAGTTTAATCAGGCGCAGAGCCTTTCGTCAACGTTTAGAGAAAAAAAATTGTTGAATTATTGTCTCAATATATCGAATCAGATGAAGCCATCTCAGTTGCTGTGCAAAACATAAAATCTTAATAAGAACTCTTAGAAATTATGACTTGGCGTGGGAGTTTAAATTAAATTAAAACAAAGAGATTTGGGAAAATAAATTTTTTGTTAGAAATAGGAATTAGAGCAAAAATCAACGATCTTGAATTGGGCACAAAAGTCAAGGACGTGACGCAAGGCAAAGTATTAGGCCAATGCTCAAGAAGAATGGATAGAGAAATTCGAATAAGAAGGAGAATTTTAGACACAATAGTTGGAAAAGAAGCGAACGTACAAACGGGAGGACATTTTCAGGAGAAACGAGTATGATGGGGAGCATCAGGAACGTTACGACAGTGGAAACTGTGAGGAAGGAACAACACAAGAGACCGGAAGATAGCAGTAACGCAGACGTTATGCAAATCATGACGAGTGGTCCAAGAACACGGGGAACCCTTGGGATTAAAAAAACTTTGATTATGTAGATAGTAATATAGGTAGCTTAGATGTGAGTACGACCAATAGTTTTAGTATTGTTAATTCGTTGTCAAAAGATGGTGAGTAGAGAAACTTTCCATTCATTAGTTTGAAGTTATATAGTTGTTGATATGTAGCTATGGCGGATAGCGGGTCCAATTTGTCGTTAGTAAAGCAAAAAATAGTACTTAAGCATGCTGAAATATTAAACGGAAGAATTTATAAGATAAAAACGATCAAGTTGTGGTCAGCAAAGAAGAAGAAATGTCAGAAAGAGAGGAAATGTTGTGCGTACCAGTTTCAATTGAAGGGACAAAGCTTGAAGAATCTGAGTGCATTTAGATTTTATTATAGGGATGAACTTGAAAATGGGATTTAGTATGAGGTTAGATGAAACAGACAGAAGTGTACAGTGTTTAAACGTTAAAAGCAATTGAGTGGTACCGAACAACTATTGGTATAAGGAATATGTTATGAATATTGACGATTATGATATAGAGAAAGATAAGAATAGTATTTCAAAGTGACAGGATAAAGTAATGCTAGGTTGTATATTCGGGAAGATCTTTGATAAGAAACGGTGTAACAAAAAATTATTTCTAACTTGATTTTTTATTATATTTATCTATCCTCGTGACTATCAGCTAAAAAATTATACCTTTAAATTTCCTAAACCCTAACCTGATATCACAAGGTCGAGAATTTCTTCTTATTAATGTAAGCCCAAGGTAAAGTTGGATGGAGAATGGCTTGAGGTAAAGAAAAACTCTTAAGACATAAACGGCTAGCTGAGTGTTAGCTCTGGGTAGATCATGAGCTTGCGTCATGGGTTGTCAAAAGACCAAAACTATATTTAATGAGCGCCACCGTATTTTTCAATACAATAACCAACAAAATTTAACTGTGCTTGTATAAGGGGAATGCGGAAACCTTATGTCAACACCACTAACATAGCCATAAAACCTGAATTTCACTCTTTTAAACACTCTTATCAAGACCTCAAAAACCAGATGTCATACAGATGTCTTGGCTTGACCTGTGAACAAACAAAGGTACAACATGGACACCATTTGTGTCCTCAAAAATATTTGCCAAAAATAAAATCATAGAATTTAGGTTTCTAAAATATACACCCAGGGAATTTGTTTTCATTACACACAATTTCTAATCAGGGATGACTTGTAATTTTTTTACTTGAATACTAAATAATAAAAAGTCATTCAAAAACAAAATAGATTCTATTTGAATAAATTTCTGGATTTATGTTACTATAATATTCAAAATCGTATCTTTATAAAATTTTCACTTAATAATTTTTATGGAACAGAAATATACTAGTAAAGAATTGTATTTAATAGTCTAAAGATCTCTAAATGGATCTTTCTACAAAATTTAAATATGCTGACTTGAAATTTTCTAAGTTATTCATAATACATAATTTTCTTTAAGTCATAGAAGTACTTCTTCGACCCTCACAGTAAAATTTAATTATCAGAGCGTTGATAAAATATTATATAGTTACTCTAAGCTACTTTTATTTAACAGTTAATACTCGAATTCCACATGTCGATGAAAAAAGAAAGTTCATGACCTTAAAATATTCAAACATACTTTAAATTAACGTAAGACGACATGTGAGGTCTAAATAGGACAACTGAATCCATGTTTTTTATATATCTGACATAAAATGTCATTCACAACTTTTTAAATGTACCCTTTGTGTGCACGTGCAAACATTCTGACAAACAATAGATTTGTTATTTAGTTCGCTGTTTACTTAAAAGCTTTTTACGTTACAAAATTTTTAATGTTCTATTTTTTTATTGCAACTTAATTAATATTCAAAGTGATTAAATTCTAAAGAACACTCACGTGTTACGATTCTGCTCTGAACGAAAGAAATAGGACCTTGGCCTCAGCTGTCGGAAATTTCCATAACCATCGATTATCAAAGTTCTTCTGAACACAACTATTATTTAACGAAACTAACTTCTGCTTGTTTGAATTTAATACTCCAACAAAATTTGGAACCTATATGAAGTTACCTTCTATGGAACTGCATTCTATGATATTATATAAGATGTAGCCATATATGATATTGCACTATGAGAAAAAATATTAATATAATCTATTTAATTAATTTATACCAACTGTATTAATGATGTAAAGGGGCTTCCATCTCCTTAGGCCTGCAGGGATCAACTGAACCGCTCTAGGTGGGACTTATAGAAAGACATGCTTACGCTACAGCTGTTAGGTTCGACCTCCAGACACCAAGAATCAATCAATTATCCGTCTTTTTTTCTTAACTCTGTTAGAGGCCACGTGCCTACACACGACCATCTTGACTCCACTATCTTGTAGAGCAGCTTACCCGTTCGAACGCTGATAATGAAGTGAACAAATTGACAACTCGACAAAACTTAGTAACGAACCTTAGACCATAAAGGTAAAGGAATCTATATGTTATTATTAATTTTATGTATTAATTTTTACTGAATGGAGATTTATAAATTAAATATTTTAAATTATAGCTGTTTTATTTTTATTTTAAAGAACGAAGTGTAACTAGAAAAAAGTACGTTGCAACGGGTCGGTGTTATTGAAGAGAAAACTAAGAAAATATTAAGGGAATAATATGACAAACATATGGTCTGTTAAATGAAGAGCGGCGGTTTGCAAAAGACTATGCACACAAACTTGAGGTTACGCGGGAAGAAAGGCTTTACACAAAGGTATAATTAATTCCATATAGTTTATGGGGTAAAGTTAAAAATGAAATCAAAAACATGCTTAAGAATGGGATAATCGAACCAGCAAAAACCCCATTTATTAGTCCGGTTGTTGTACCCGAATAAAATAAATTTGATTTGAGAGTATGTTTAGACGTACGGAAATCGAACCAAATCACAAATGCACAATATGAGCAACAATCCACATACAATTTGTTTTACAAAATTAATGGAAGAAGGGTTTTAGTAAACTAGACTTGAAGAATTCGCTCTGGTTAATTCTTCTACATGCAGAGAGCAAGAAATATGCCGGTTCCAGCATTGAAGGTGAAATTTATCAGTACAAGGTGGAACCATTCGGATTTACTTCAAGCCATGCATGGCTGGTGATGGCCATGCAGAGACTATTAAGCAAATATGAAGAATTTAGCACGCATTATGTTGATGAAGTTTTGATATTTTCTAGGAATAACGAGGAAAATTTAGTGCATTTAGAGAATATTGTAAAATGGTTAGACAAAGGAGATCTAAAACCGAATGTGGGAGTTGCGATCGAATCGTTGATTCTGTAGTAACGGTTCAGAAGAAAATGGGATTTCTAAACAGCCCGTTGTATAGGTGGGCACTAGTGTTGAAAAAATACAGCTTTGAAATTAAACATAAGGCAGGTAGGGGAGGGCAACAGCAAACTTTTTGAGTAGAAAGGATGAGAACTATCTAGCAGAAAAAGCGCCGTGGATTTTGCTAGAACATCCAAGAAAAGCAGAAAAGCGTGACCTACTAAACGCTGACTAATAAAAGATATAAAGAACAAGCTTCATTATGTATGCCAGTTTTATGTTAATTGAAATACTGAAAATTATTAAAAGATTTCTTTCTAGGCAAGACCGCGCGCACTTAGGCCTCAATATGGGTAGATGCTACCTTTGTATACCTGGTCCTTAATTACTCAGTCATCCGAGCTTACAGACGAACCTGAGGATATCGGTCCAGGGCGTGTTACTAATTCTGAATGTGTCTAGCTAGAAGTCACCTAACATGGATCCTCTGAGGTAGGCGAATGCTGGGCAAGTGCATAGGATGTGCTCTGCCGTCTCCTCATCCCGTTGACAACTGCGACAGGTTGGGTTCTCTGTGCAAGACGATGGTGGTACAGTTTTTAAAAGTTGGTTTATGCAAAGGTATTACTTATGGTTTTTAAACGTGATAATTATGATAATAAGAACCCCTCTCCATACAAGAACTTACGGCTTTTCAAGACCGTGTATTACAGCAACAAACTTTAAAATTAAAGACCCTAAATAAATTTTTTCAAAATAAAATAAAAATTATTGAATTAATTCATTAAAACAAAGTTTTGAGAATTAAAACAATAACTTTTACACGTCAAATGCCTTTTAAGGTATCAAAACTTTAATGCAGGTAGAGAAATATTTTTATTCGTATTTCCTATAAAAAAAATTTTTTGTTATGGGAGCAGTATTGTGATATGGTTTTTGATCAGTAAGTAAGCGTGCACTCTTTTAGATATCGAATACATTGAGGTGTTAGATAAAATATTCTTTATTTTAATCAAGATGCCGTTGTACGCTAAATACAATACTATACTATACTAGGGTTAAAATAACCTAGTTTAGACTATAAATATAATTAAAATTGTCACAACGCTTAAACCCATCTAATAGCCTCTATTAAAAATAATTAGATATATTCCTAATCTAAACCAGTGTCGGTATCAATCTGTTTTGGCAATTTCTGAACGTTACTTAAATATGACCACATTTTTGTAATTCTATATGTCTTAAGTTTAATAAACCTTGTAACTTTTTTCTCTTTCATCTACTGGAATCATTGTGAAGAAATGACCGCCTGCCAGTGTATGTGGCAGCTGTACTATTAATTAACGTATCCTACACGAATCTGTAGCTTGCTCTCGTTACATGTAACTTTTTGTTAGATTATAGTTAGCCGTGCACGGAAGGTCTTGTGAAGAAGTTGAATATTAAATAAATTACATCACGAAAGACAATTAGAGCAGTTTATACAATTTTCATTGATTGTGAGGTAACGCTAAATATTATTGACGTTTGCTTCACTGTGTCACTGGATTGCAGTAGGATGCGTTGATGAAGAATTAGGCAGTTGTAAAATCGAATGAGTTTCTGGAGCGATTTGGTTCATGAAATATTTTAATTGGAATGTGTTTGTGCGATACTTCTGCTTTTTCTTAAGAGTGGTCCAATAATGATTCATTGCCCTTGTTGAACATCCCGATGTATGGGATCTTCAAAAGATTTTCAAAAACAAAAGGCAGACTAAAGGATCGGATTGATTATTATATAAGGACAATATCGCAATAATTGAAATTACCAAATTTTTGATAACAATACATTTATTTAAAGCAAGAAACTTTAAGATTTCTTGCTGTTTATGTAACAAAACAATGTTTGACCAAAAACTCTTCGTTCTACTTCAATTTGTCCCATCGGTAATTTGTTTAATATTCGGTATTCATTCATACTATAGGTAAGAAAAAAGTAGAAGCGAGAAAACCCTGAGTAACAAAAGAGATTTATTAGAGAATAGAAGAAAGCTTAAACCTTTCAGAGAATTGGATAGTGAAAGTAAACAAAAATATAACAGAGCTAGAAATAAGAAGAACAAATGGATGGAGGAGAATTGTAAAGAAATACAAGATGATTTGAAAGTAGGTAAGGCAGACAGGGCTTACAGGGCAGTTAAAAAGTTCTTCGGGGAAGATAGGAAAAATAGAATGGTATTAAAGATGAGAATAATGAGCTTCTAATAAATAAAGTTGAGGTAGCAGATAGATGGAAAAGATATTTAGAAGATTTATATAAGGGAGACGATATGGATGAGTTAGAGAACGACCAAGAAGAGGATGTAGAAATGAGGTTCAATATTGAGAGAGGAATGTGATAGAGCTGTTAGGGATAGTAAACTAAATAAAGCGCCGGGGATAGACGACATACCTGCAGAATTAATAAAATATGCAAGTCAGAAAACTTTAGACAGATTATATGAACTAGTAAAAGTAATATATGACACAGGTGAGGTCCCAATAGATTTTGAAAAAAATATTATCCCAATCCCAAAAAATCAGGAGCTGATAGGTGTGAGAATTTTAGAACGGTTAGTTTAACTTTCCACGCTTCCAAAATACTAACAATAATAATTAAAAATAGAATAGAAGCTTTGACTGAGAATTATTTAGGCAAAGACCAAAAAAGGTTTACGTAAAGACAGAGGGACTAGCAGCCGATACTAATGATTAGGGTAATTATCGAAAAAAGGTTACAAAAAAATAAAAAGACTCATTTCGCGTTTGTAGATTTAGAAAAAGCATTTGGTAGGGTTAATTGTATTGTTATGTTCAGGGTTTTGCGAAAAATAGGAATCTCTCACAGGGATAGAAAAATTATTTACAGTCTATATAAGAACTAAAGCGTAGTAAATAGATTTGATAAAATAGAAAAGAAAGCTAAGATTAGAAATAATGTAAGACAGGACTGTATACTATATCCCTTGATTTTTAATGTTTATATTGAGGAAGCTTTAAACTTAGCCAGAGAGAGAATAGAGATAGGTATTAGAGTATAGGGGCAGAAAATAGACATGCTACGTTTTGCAGATTAAAGAGGTAGATAAAAAAAAGATAAAAGCTTTTGAAACTTGGTGTTATAGAAGAATGTTAAAGATTTGTTGGACAGATAGAGTAACAAATAAGGAAGTTTATAGAAAGATAGGTGAGGAACCCTGTATGTGGAAACAATTAAAAGTCAGGAGAGATAGAATAATAAGACACCAGTTAAGGCATGAGGGACTATTTAGACTACCAAATAAAAATAAAGTAGAAAGACCTAGACATAGCTGTATTAGTCAAATTATTAAGGATTTAGGTTGTGAATGGTATGTAGACGTTTTTAGACTACCTCAGAATAGAAAAGAATTTGTCACTATCACATAACTCACAATTATTTAACTGTCTGGCATATTGGCAGCGATTTTAACACTTTTCCTTTTTTTGGAGGGGATAATCAGGTAATATTTCATTTCCTTAAAAATGAAAATCATGTAAACCTGTTGGAGTTGCCAGGTAGATAAGAAAAGACAGAAAAGTATAGGAAGACCGAAACCAAGCTATATTAGTCAAATTATTAGAAATTTCGGTTGTGAAGGGTATGTAGAACTTTTTAGATTAGCACAGAATAGAAAAGAAGTTAGAGCTGCGTCAAACCGACTGAAGTATGGTCAAAAACAAAACGATAATGGCGGTATTCATAAAATACAATAACAACATAGAGACAGAGGTTTTTGGACCAACCTACTTAGTACATATGTTGCTCCATTTAGTCGCTAGAGTGCTTTACAATTCCTTAAAAAATTCTTATTAAAAATTAATTCTATTATTGAAAATTAACAAGGTATAAATATTGGAGAATTACCGACATTTTCTTCAATGCATTAATTAATTCTTCATTGTTTGCGCAATATTTTCTTGAAGAGTTGACTATATTTAGAATTCGTTTGTGTAATTATTCTTCGCTACCAGGTGGGGAAGAATAAATCTTAGCTTTTTAAGGTACTCCCCAAAAAGTAAGAGCTTTAAGTCCCGCGACCGTAATGGTAATTTCTAGCAGGATCATCTCCCATTTCGATTCATCGATTCCGATCCATTTCATGGGCTTCGCTACATTTTTCATGTAAATGTCATCAAACAGTTCGAGGAGCACAATCGTATATGAACCACATATCTTGGCGAAGTACTAATAATTGATCTTTTAATAAATTTAGCCACGCTTGTTATAGAAAGTTGAAGTAATTGTCTCCATTTAATCGATTTGGTATCACAATATTGACATGCTCGCGGTAGCACTTCTACCTGACGAGGAACAGCAAGACGAAACACCTAAACAAACTGTCAATCGTACTCGTGACAGAATAAAACAGCCCACTAGATCGTAGAACCCATTATGCGAAACTAACTAACTCTACACAGAGGAGGAGGTCATCGCCGCAATAAGGCGTTCAAACGCACAAAACTTCAGGACCAGACGGGTTACGGGCGGAAGTGATAAAAGGGTACTAAAACCTCCAGTGGTGCCAGAGCTACGTGGCCTATACTACGAATGCCTAAACTAATCTAAGTTGCCGAACATCTGTAAATAAGTAACCGTCATGATAACCGCGAAAGGTATACGGAAAGATTTAACAGACACAAATTCATACAGATCGATAGGCCTATTGAACACAGTGGGTATGACATTTGAACACGAATTATGCGACAGGATTTGTGAGCACAGATACCAGTTGGGCATGCTCTCAAAACAGTACGGATTTAGAAGAGGATGCTTGACAGAACACGCAGTCAACGCAACGACAAACACCCTAGCGAAATCAACCCAAAAATAGTTATACTCATCATGGTGGACAACAAGGGCGCGTTCAACAACCTTGCACTTTGTTTGCTTACAGCACCTAGGATGTTCACAACAACTGGTTAACGTATTTTGGAGCTACTGCTACTAAAGAACACGACGCTACAGACCTTACATTTGGTATTCCAATGCTCCACCCGAAAGTACTACATTAGCCAGTAAGCGGTTTCTTTTTATTTGGAAAATTTGGAATTTTGCCGAACCCTTGCTGTTCCAAGCAAAATAGGGATCTTTAAAGTGCATGACAACACTTACACACGGGATCTCCCTTTTACCTCTCATCCAAACGAGAGCGTATTTTTGTGAAAAATGCTCCCCTAACATTTTTCAAGCGGACCGTGTCGGGATTTGAACCCGGGACCTTGGGCGTAGTAGTCACACGCATACCAACTACGTCACGGAGCCGCCTGACGCTACGGACCACTGGATCACACATCTTTAGTATCACCAAGAAACCAAGGTTGTCCGCAGTGTTCGGTGTGTGGCCTGCCCTTTTGAGATATTGTGGGGATCCTGGAAGCTTCAGAACAGGTGTTGCCTGTCATAGCCTATACGGACGACATCTTGATCGTGGTAAAAGGAAACTTTAGGCGGACTCTACAAGGGATTGCTAAGAGCAAAATCGCATCGACAAATAACGTATACACAGTAATCAAGAGAACTCTTAAACAAAGCCCACTCATTCTAATAGACAACAATCCAATCACATGAGCACGAACATACAATTATTTGGGAGAGGCATTGGACGAAAAACTCAATTACAATCACCACAACATGTAACAATGCGACACAGGCAATGTCAACCATTACCAAATTACCAAGTTGGTACAAAACGACCACAAAATACCACTATGCAGCATGCGTCTGTATCTTGACAGAGTGTTGGCAGCCATGGTGTCGTATGGCCACACTGAATGACAATACTAAAACCAAGGCCTGGTTCACTTTCTGACGAGTCACTGTTCGTATTGGAAATACAAATATCGGATGAACTTCAAAAGTGCTAACATTGTGGGTTTGCAGAAATTGGAACACCTACATACACATAACGGCAAAATCACAAAGACTACGTACAAACGTAGGACGAACACTATAACGATGACCACACTGAGACGAACACACCTCATTCACAAACACTCACTGGACACCTCAGGAGCACTTTACTCCTGATTATCGTGAAACCAAACAGTAAGCAACGCAGCACATGAATTGAAACATTCCAAATCGTCTCTAAATTAATACTAACTCTAGATTTAGGATGCTATAAATTAGATTTCATTTGGTAGTAGAATATGATATTATACATTAACATAGAAGTAATATAAAATTGGCAAACGAAATCTTGCCTTTTGACTAGTTACTAAAACTTTGTTTGGCAATGTCAGCTATATTATCATGTAGAAAACTTGATAAAGTCACAGATAGTTAGTGGTTTACATGATTTGTGTATTATTTCAAAAACTTGGTAGGTTGTTTTGCAGACAGAAATAGGCCAATTTAACGAGTTGCAATAACACTGAAACCGTTCATTGAATTTTCTCATTAAAAAAAAATTAACAATTTATATTAATTTTTGTTCACTATGCTCGAATTACTTTCCCAATGCCAGCCAAATTATTCAAAACGGACTGTAAACAAACTATAAAACTGTCAACAATCCAGCCAGAACAATCTATGTGCAAAATAAAACAACAACAACCTTAAACAAAACACAGCACAAAACAACACACGCACAGTCAGGGACGGTGCACAAACAACCCCCGGTTTTCGGGTGCCAACGGTCAGGCTACATACACACGTAAACATACGCACGTTTAGGAACGGTGCACAAGCAAATCCCGGAGTACCGGTGAAGTGCTCTACGAACGCAGACAGCACAGTATCTAATTTCAGGCAGCCAATGGTCGAGACAGAGTAAGAAGCAAGCGTGAATCAACAAAACAAAACAGCACATTCACAGACACACACACGACACTCACATATGCACTCACTCGCATGCGCGCAAACACACACACAGACATTCATAGACACACATGTACACAAATATACAAACATACACATACACTCGTAGACACACGCACGCTTAAGAACGGTGCACAAGCAAACCCCGGTTTTCGAATGTCGACAGCCGGTGCCGTGCGGCACGAACGCGGACAACAGAGTCTGTAATTTTCGGCAGCCGATGGTCGAGACTGAGTATGAAGCAAAAGCAATCACAACATTCAAGAAAACACAGCACGCATACTTACCCATGCATACGCACATGCTTTCTCGGACGCAAGCACCCCCCACACGCACACATGCACACAAATACACACACGCACTCAACACAAGAAAACACGCACACATGCACATTCAAACACGAACTGAAAACCCAACAACACTGTCATTATTTGAACTAGGTCAGACAGTATAACAGAAACTGATTAGGAAAACAAATCACAACGCGGTCAATAATAAAGTTATTAATAACTCCTAACCAGCTTATGAACCTAATTACATGTTGATAATAAATCACTTTAGCTGCATGATAATTTTTACAGCATAAAGTTTCTTAGTTTCGTTGGTTTATTTGAATGGTTTCAGTTAATTAGGTTTCCTGATTTAGTTTAGTTAATTATTAGCCCGATGTTTAAAGTTTTGATTTATACTCGATGTTTTATTCCGCGCGTTTAGGTAAGGCGGTGGTTGATCTACTGTGAATTTCGTCGTGCACATGTAAATATTTATTTGTTTTGAGGTTCGATTTTTGTATTTTTTATTGTTAATTTTTGTAAATTAAGTTATGTCATGCCACAAAATATATTTATGCCAACTCTTCTAAACTAAACTACCTCCAATTCCACAATCCCGGCACTCCTCCACCCCTACGGTTTACACTCGTTTCTCAGTAACCAGTCTAAACCTTCTTGCAAATTCCTTTAAGGCTACCCAGAACACCCTTTTGTTAGCCACGCCTTGAACTATTTCCAGACTCTTGGGCCATACTAGCCCCTCGGCAACAAGTTTCCTGTCCATCAACCCTCTGTTAGCCATCTCTAATGGACAGTCAAATAGCACGAACTCGGCGCTTTTTGCCTCCTCGCCGCATTCGCAGCGGTCGTTCTCGGTCAATCCGAATCTCCGCAAGTGGGCTTTCAGAGCTCCGTGTCCAGCTACAAGCTGCACCATCTTATGATCGAACTTCACCTCCATCTTGTCTCAAACCTCTACGGTCGGTATGAATTTGTATGTCAACCTGGCCGGGTCACTGTTGTTCCGCCTGTTAATTAGCGATCTCTGCACCGAAAAATACAATGTAGGGAACTCCCTTGTTCCAGCCTCTTTGTCCAGGTCATCTGCTCTGTCGTTTCTTCGATGGCCATTATTCGATCTAACGCAATACAACTTCAATCGCGAAGTTTATGTGCGGTGTGTGCTATCTTCCAGACGTTCCCTTGAAGATCTGTTGAGGTGTTCATATTTGCCAGAGCAGTCAGCACCGATTTGCTATCGCTAATAATGGAGTCCCATTTGTGCCCGAGTCCTATTTGATGACGTACTCCATAGCTTCTCGTATAGTTATCAACTCACACTGAAATATTGTGCTATAATCTGCAATCGGAACACTTCCTTTCTATATACAACAAACGCCGCTTTTGCCTGCCCTTCGTCCATTCGTGCACCATCCGCATAAATGTTGATTCCTTTGCGTTTTCATTGCATTCGACAAACTTGATCCCCATGACATTGGCCGGATGCCTTAATTCAGAAATAATGCTTTTCGTCTTAACCTCACTAGTTTCAAGACCAAGGCTTTGAACAACTTCTTCTCTTTCTCTATATTTACAAACATTCGATCTCTAATCTCCATAACGACGAATTCGATTGGGATAATCCTATTAATTCCCAAGACTGCCTGCGTGGATGTGGCCCTAGAAGCTCTCGCCCCCTTATCCGCTGCTATGCTCTGTACAAGCGCCGCATACAACATCGCAGGTTTGATTTCTCCTGCGTAGACGTCCTTAAGAATTCGTCTCCGAATCCCTAGTTTATTTTTGTGCCGCCATCATTCTGTTCGATATCTCACTCCCCTTGCTTTTTATAATCTGCACATGCGCCTTCCAATTTAATTTGCTATCTAACTGGACGCCGAGGTATGTGATGGCTTCCTGGAACGGGGCCTTCCCTCTATGGGGACACTGTACCGGTTTCGTTCCGGAATAAAGTGCTTCCAACTTCGACGTGTTGAATTTTAACTTGAACTTTCTTGACCATCCCTGCAACCTGTTCAACGCTTCGTTCGGTTCCATTCGTATCTCCATTAACCATCTCGACCTAAAAATTGAAAGCGTATCATCTGCAAACTAACGTGCATCCTTTGAGCAATTTGACCTTAAAAATGCTTTTATACGACAATTTCCAGAATATGGGTCCAGAGCATAACCCTTGCAATAATACACTTTCTACTAGTTGCAATACAATTTCCTCCAGAATTTCAATCTGTGCCAATCGCCCCGAGAAATAACTTTCTACCAATGACATTAGGTATCGCGGACAATCCATACGTTCTAACTTCCAAACGATAGATGGCTACCAGGCAACATCAAATGCTCCTAATATTTCCAAAGTGACGATGCAATACTGCTTTGCTTTCTTTACCTGCTTGATTTCTTCGACTGCGAATTTCTGGACGTCAACAGTCGACTTACCCTCCGCAAATCCAAATTGTGGCTTATTAAAACTGCCGCTGTCCCGCACCACGTGCTCAATTCGCGTGGTCATGACTCGATGCATAGTTTTTTCCAGCACCGGTAGCTAACTAATTCGACTGCACCTGTCCGGGTTTGACGCATTCGATTTTTAGGTTTAGGTATAAACTTCACGCTTTGGACTTTCCAACAACGTGTAAGTATGCTCTTCTTCAAACAAAGATTAAACAATCCCGCAAAGACAAGCCGAAGCAATAAGCACGCCTCCAAGACTGCGTCTGAGGAAATTTATCATGCCCAGGTGCTTTCCTAGGGTTCATCCTCCTAAGTGCCCTTACAACCTCGTGATCGAGAATTACTTATCGGAATCTTTCCCTTGCGCCTGTTAGTAGATCAGCGGTTTGCGACCCCCCGTTGTCCTCCATTCGGTTTCGCCCATTTTTCCAGAACACATTCTTCAATGACATTAATTTTTCGGGTTGTGGGTTTTCGAGCTACGAGTCGACTGGTGAAAGATACGCGCTAGTCCCAATTTTTATTTAGGCCGCCCTTTCGGCCAAACCTAAGTTTCTCCCTTTAGTGCTCACTTAGCTTCAAATCGTCGAAATGAAGATTTTGGCTCGCGATCAACTGGATAAGCCCTTCTGCCTTAATCCCTATTTCTGCCCCTAGAGAACGATCCGTGGACGCCTCTTCTCGATGCTCTTCGCTACGAGCACCTTGCAGTCCCCTCCGATCTTGGACTGCAACTTCTTGTCATCTTCACCACCAGCATACTCAACAACAACAACACCCCTTCTGGGCGTTCTTCAAGCTGCGACCACAACAAACTTATCACGAGCGGAATCTACTTTCCACTTAGGTGTGTTCATCATACCCTCCTTCTGGCCCGGCTTGACGTCAACACAGACCGCAAACGTCCACATAGCATTTGTAGCTGATCAGTTGATTCGTAACGTCGCGGATCTTGACTGCGGGGTTATTAATCACCTTCCTGTCGTCTACGGCAATGGTGGTGGAAATCGCCGTCAGATTCTTGCAAATGATAGCGTGTGCTTCTCTTGCCCTTAACCTCAGGAGTTCCAACTCGTCAAAGTTGCTAGCAGCAACACCTCCGTTACTGCTAGTCTACGTCTTGCGTTGACTTCTCAATGTTGAGGGCAATTCCGGCACAATAACAGCCACAAGGGTCTCTGACTCCCCTGACCCAACCGCCATAGGCGCAGGCTCCTTCCTCTACAACTCAACCTCCTCTTGAATCTCCAACCGTCTTTCAACAAGATCTTCAGCTCTTTCCCACAGCGCCGTCAACATTGTACCAACTGACTTTATGATATAGTGCACCTTATTTGCGAATTGACCAATCTGTGATTTAATTAGTCCGTCTGTGACTACTTATTCTGGGGTCCCGGGATCAATTCCTGACACAAACCGTTTGAAAAGTGTTAGGTGAGTATTTTTTTCAGAACCATACACCCTCGTTCGGATGAGAGGTTAAATGTATGTTCCGTGCGCGAGTGTTGTCATGCACAATGAAGATCCACTACCTTGCTCAAGTTAGCAATATTTCGACTAAATTCTAAATTTACAGGTATTTCTTGTGGCGGCCAATATAGAATTTTTGAATGAAGCATTGGTAATTACAAAATACTGTACTTGCTAGTTTCCATACTATCTGTTAATATGAATGTATGTAGCCGAATCATTTAAAGTAAAGAAACACAAAACTACTAATAGGAGGATAATCTTTTTGGGTTGTTGACTTATTTAAAAAAAAAACAACACAGGGCGAAACCTCGGTGGAAGGAGTCATTATTCGTAGCGGTATAAAAATTTCCTGTAAAGGTTTCTAGCGGTAAAGGTTGTATTTAGTACAAACCAACCGCCGGAAATGAAATCGTGGAGAAGAAACATTTAAGAGTAACTTATTCCGCAAACGGAAAAGCTATAATTTTCCGTAGATAAATAAGGGGTAATCTTGAATAAAGAATTAAATCGACAGTGAAGGCATAATTTTAATACGCAAACTTCAGCTTTTATTCTACAAGTAAATGCATTTTTTACATACTTATTATTAACGCAAAAATGGGTTTTAATTTTGCCCAATTTGTTACGTTCTATTTCATAATTAAAAAAATAATTGCTGCCTTGTTAATTTAATTTAAAAAAGCATTCAGTCCCAATAATTTAATTTAAAATTCTGTAAATTCAAACCGCGTAGATACGCAACCAACTGCACGTGTCACTCATTAAATCTACTAGACAGGCTGTCTATATTCATATCTCTTATCTATACAAGTCCACCTGTTGATACTTTAGTCCTTTATCTTACACGAGAACTTGACGAATGAGGTCTGTGTATAAATGAATTAAGTTTTTCTGGAATGATATAGTGTTAAAACTTTGACAAACAGTTTGTGACATTGTATGGATTCGGTTTTTGTGTGTAATTTAAAATGTCAAATACATGGCTAATTTCGTAAATAATTGAAAATAAAATATGTACGAAGAAGTTGTTGAGTTACAAAATTATGTGAGAAACAATTATACCAGAGAAAAGCATAGAATATACCTACGTTTCTAGATGGCTTATTAATGATAACTTGATTACACGTTTTTTGAGATTTTAATAAGGTTAAAGGTGCATGTGCTAGTGACGATTAAAAACAAATAAACAATTAGTTGAAAATGCCGGATATTACCTTGAAAAAACTGACGTACTTCAAAATCTATACAGGTACTAGTTTAATAGTTATTGAAGCTAGAAATCGGGAATTTTCTTTAAATACGGGAATGGATAGTAAAATCATTGACGGTCGGTCAAACAAATAGTGATGTTGATAACGATTGAAGTGGTTATAATTTGCAACTCTTACTTATGCCCAGAGCGTGGTATTTAATTTTATTGTTGCATCAATGTCGGTGTTACAACCCGGCTCCTTTTATTGAAAACCTGGCGTAAACTTCCAGTAGACTTCGTATAAGATTTATACCTTATTTTTTTAATTGGACTAATCCTAAGGAAAGAACTCATAAGTATTTTGTGAGACTGTTTTAAGACAATTAATTAGTATAGTTTTTAACCCGCTATATTTGAACGGGTTGGATGTGCTAAGATACAAATTATGTACTGTGGTATTGCGGCTTCGGTATTGTAGGGTTTCGTAAAGGTATGTGTTCGTGTAGGACCACGTTTAAAAATGGACTGCTACGATATAGAAGTGATTGCTTTGTTTACGTTTAGATACATAACATTTATTTTATAACCACGAAGAAAGTGTTGCGAATTATACCTTTTTAATTTTCTACTTAAAAATACATGTTACGGTATACCGTGCGGTCAAAGAGGAAAGCATCGACAGCAACGTAGATTATCCGTACTGATTACTACAAAAAAAATATCTAAAGAATGCCGTGCTAACTAACTAGTCGTAAAGTGGGGGTGATGGGGGGACCAAAAAAAAAAAAAATCTTAATACTGATTCGCCCCGGAAGATTTTACACAGTAGTTCAAGTTGAAGTTTGTTTTCATCTTTGAATATTTACCTTATGCTCAACCTTTTTAATTGTAGTATTTTGCATTTTGTTTAGTCCTTGATATAGTCTTCTGCTAAAAAGATGTTTATAAAAAAGGAAAGTCACAACACCTTCATTCGTTGTTATAAAATAAGTGCCATGCATATAGACGTAAACAAAGCAATCACTTTCTCAGCGTAGTAATCCACCATTTACACGTTGCCCTTCACTTAATGCCACGTCTGTTATTGTAGAATCGAAACTGCTTGGTACCACTGGCCACGATGCCGTATATTACTTAAAGTTGTTTTTATGTTTAAAACCACACACAAACACTTGTTTATATGGAAAGATCACTACAATTGTCGGTGTTGCATAAGATGAAACAAACGATTGATAAAAATACCACTTTTGTTTTTAACAGTAAACGACAACTTTTTCTAAAAAATGCACGTATTCTATATCGCCCAACAAAACTTCTAATAATATTTTAATTTCCCAGGAATTTTTCATTTTGGGCTCTCACATTTCTCCAGCTTACATGAGTTAGGTTTTGGGCCTTGGGAGCTGCTTTTTTAAAAAGTCTTCTTCCAAAACCCTTTTAACAATATTTATTTAAACTGAATTACAATATTAAATTTTTTAATTACAAGTTCGTGGATCGAAAATATTCTAAGTTGAAGTAACTATTTTAATTAAACTAAATTACGGCGAGTAGTTGAACTAACAACAATGTTAAAGTTGAGAAGCTCAAGACTAATTGACTATTTTGGGCTCTCCAAGGTATTTATGTTGTCCCTGCCCCTCACATTCCTCGTGTGAACTGCAAGGCTCATGTATGCTTATTTCTTTATTCATTAATACAATACAGAGTAACAATCTTAATTCTAATAATTGCGGTTTTATAACCGTCAGTGACCTGCACCTGCAGTATCACGTTGCGTCTGGAATACATTGTAGTCACATCCGTTCTCACAACTTGCTTCTAAACTTTTATTAACCTTTTCTTTATATATTCTTGAATTACGTTGTTGCATCTAACTTAAGTTTTTTAATAGTTTTATTTAATTACATATATTGTTATGTATGTTGATATTTTATATGTAATGATGCTTAAATATACGAGTAAAATAATAGGTGCAACCTGTAATATGGTGTTAGTCTGTAATTGATTAAAATAAAACTCTCTCAATTCAATTATGCCACGGCTTTTTCAAACTCTTTCTCAGGGAAACTGTATCTAGTATTCTAACTCTGTAAGGAGAAGTAGGTTCTTTGTCCCCTTACAGGTATTGAAACACAAGCACCTAAAGCGTATACGATCAAAATCAAACTTAACCTCTAAGTCGTGCTTACGTATACCGATTAAACAAAGATTGATAAATCTGTTCTGCAGTTATTTATTCTAGTTAACGTTTAAAATTTAATTTATTCAAAATTACTTAATATGAAGAGTAGATAATATTAACTTATACGTCACCAATTAACTGATCAGCTGCAACTCCTGAACCACAACAAAGGATGCCCCTATGGTGGTATATTTGAATTCCTTTTTTCTTTAACAAATTAATTTTCGTCGTTTCACTTTCACTTTCCTTTTAATAGATTAAATGAAATGCATGCACTTTAACATGTATATTTAAATTTTTCAAAATTCTAAGTACAAGCTCTTAGCAAAACAATTTTATCAAAGTACAAAAATTTATGTGTAAACTCTTTTCAAAAATTTTATAATAATCTTTTCAAACAATTTTCTTAATTAATCCCCTTTTAAAAACAATTATCACCTCGACAACAACAAAAAACAAACTTATTTCTAGCCTACTACTAATATCTCATAAGGGATGCATTCAACTAACTTAACTTAAATCGACCTAATTACTATTTTAGAACATCTTTGTTTTTATTTACATTTTATCTGACATTTCAAATTTTTTATGTTGATTTATATTTTAAATGTATTAAACATATCTTATTTTAGGAAACTCAAAATTATAATTGGCATACAGTATCCTGCAAAAATTACAAATGCTAAACTGAAGACAAAACCTATACACATTCAACCGAAGATGCATTAGATACCCTTCGTATATGCAAACAAATAATAATGCTTTTTATAAACTTCAAACGCTGTACTTCTAGTACGTAATATCCTATTTATGCTTTCAACAAGTAACTATTCATCAATCTTTGTTAACCGTAGTGTTTTTAACTTTTAGTATAGCTTGATAAAATGGAAAATTTATGGTTTTATCCGTAGCACTAACGAACTACCTTTGTAGATCCTTTGATAAATGTCAAATGTCATAATATATATATATATATATATATATATATATATATATATATTGACAAAAATTGTCACTATATACAGAAATATAAAAATTTTTTATGTTATACTTATGTTTTTTATGTTTTTAGTTTGTAGAATTGTGCTTACGCTGTAGATGACGTTTCAATAAAAGTATTCATAAGAAATCCTGTGATCGGTTTCGAAACTTGATTGATTGTTTTTCGGCATGCCTTATATATTTATACAACGCCAATTTATTAGTAACCTCAATTTACACCTTTGAAAAAGGATAGAAATATATCCGAAAATTTAGGTGATAAAAAGAGTATTCTTTAATCCAGCAGACGTGAAACCCACAACTTATTATAAATATATATATATATATATATATATATATATATATATATATATATATATATATATATATCTAATTTGGGAGATATGTAACTCGTGTAAGATAAGGAACTAGCGAGTGTAACATAAGCTTATATAGGTTCGGGATAAGAGTATAGATAAAGAAACTCGCTGATTGAATGAAAGACCCGTATAGTTGATCGCCTATCTACACGGATTGAATTTAGAAATACAGTAAACGTGATTAGATAAGTAGAAACTAAAATTGGTTTTTATAGTAATGAGACGGTAAATTATTTTTTAAATATGAAATATATCATAACAGTGTGGGAAAGAGAGAAGAGAGTGAGTGAGTGTATAGTGGGGGCAAGGAGAAAAAAGGAAGAAAGGAGAAAGAAGAACAAGGACATTTCTATTTACCTTAACTTCACGAAAATATATTCATTGAGTAGATTCTGATGTGCTATTTTGTACACGTGGTCAAATAAGAGGTAAAAAATTAAATTCCGTAAAAACTAGGTCATACGTGTTCAAAGTTATGTCTTTAACTGATTGTGCTGGAACGGGTTTTTTTCTGTTTGGAAACGTTACCAGTAAGAGGTATCTAAACACATAGTTTAAATACACCTTTAAAGCAGAACTTAGTCACGTTTATCCATTTCTAAAGCAGAGACCATGTTTTAGAGGAACGTTAAAGAGATAATTCCCTAGTTCTTAAATGCCTAAAAATTATTAGGTGAAAGGTCAAATACTTTCAAAGTGTTAAAAGGTTTGCGAACTCAAATAACTACATTAGCAACACTACCACACGTTCAAAATTAAACCTTTAAATTACGCAAGTAAAGTGGTTTGTTATCTTTTAGCTTAATAAGCAGGTACCCAAATTCTACATTTTATATTAAAATTCTCTCTGGCACTTATAGACATGCAGATTTTAGATAACTGTAAATTTATTCATACAGAATTAGTAGTTAGTTTTCTTTTATACAAAAGTGCTTGTGATAATTAAAAAGAAAATTAAGTAAACACAGTTTTGTTAATGACTGGCCAAAGAAATTGGCTCCATTATGGTTGACAGGTGAAAATTTAAAGATGAAACGTTTAACTGTATTTCATGTTTTATTCATGAACTATGTCATACGCATTATATGAAAAGAATAAGCACTTTGAATTTACAACGCATGGATGTTTAGTGATATTAAATGATCCATGCTAATTTACAACATATGATATGATCTTTGTCTGCACAAACTAAACTGTACTTTGAAACAAGTTTTTCTATACTACTAAACTGCAGTTTATTTAATTTCTTGTTAATATCCCTAGATAAATTGTACAAAGTATTAATAAAGGTTTACTGACAAATCACTTAATTGCACCTGAATATTTTCCATTAGACAATGTTGCATGCAAATTAATGTAGGTAATACGGTCTTGCTAAATATATAATTGATATGTAGTCAAAACCAAGGTGATATCCTTATCAAAATGAGATGTAAATTCCACTTCCAAGATTGCTCTATTTGCATAAAAAATAGAACAGTTATGCATATCTTTCTCTAAGGGTTAAGTTTAAATAGTAGCATTTGTTACCAAACATTTGTTTTTATATACATTGCTGCATTCAATTTTTGTTAAAATGTTTATACGCAGGAAAAAGTTCCTATTGTAATTTATCTCTTTGTGATTGCTGAAAAACAGATACATACATAGTTTTTTAAGGGAATAGAACAAAAACTTTACGGATAGTTGCATACAAATTAGCAGCAAAATACTTTTGCACTTAAGTATTATCTAAATAAGACTTCCGACCCACACAAAAGTAAAAAAGATTTCATATTTTTAAAAAAACCCATTTCATAACAACGTAAATGAGCGGAATTATAACCGTTATTTAAATTTTTTCACAATATGTAGGCAAACATGATGTAACGGTCTCGGAGCCTAACAGAAATTAAACAAAAATGACAAAATCTAAAGATGGCGTTTTTATAACAGAAAAAAAGTTAGTTATTTTTTAAACTAATACTGTTGTAATGCATTTATAAAAAAATTCTCTAATAACTTATTTTTCCGTTCCGTATGGACCTGTACCTTGAAGAAGTTCTAGATTACTAAAACGGGTGGAATGGCTTGCGCATACTAGTGATCTAAAGAGCCGAATTATAGGTTGAACCATATTAGTAGGGTCTTTAGTGAGGAACCAGACTGAGACAGGTCTCGGTAAGAGGGCTGCAGCTCTTTCGGTACTTAGATTGGTAGATACCATAGGGGTCGGTATGGCAGTATAAGACACACTACTGCGATGCGGAAGGCAACGGGGAACCACCACATTACCTCCCAAGCACATACTGTACTTTGCTACGTATAACGTAAATATACCAGGCTATCTACCAATTCGGAGAGTGGAGGGGTTCCTAGCAACACAAAAATAATACATTGCCAACGATTTTCTATTTACAATAAAAAAAAACACGAATATAGAAATTTCTATCGAAACAGCAAAACAAAATTAACTAAGGTTACTATTTAATAAAACAATTTAACTCTATGGACAAATTCAATAATTGTTCCATGAAGTGCGCAATTTTTAGCTGACATGCAATAAATCTAATCAGTACCACAAAGAATAACGCTGATACTTTCGTATAAGCGGATGGGTTAATTAAAAAAAAACAAACATTAAATTTAGAAACCTTTCTAGTAAGGATTTTACTATACGAAGCATTTGTTATAACTCTAATTAGTAAAAAAAAGAATACTGCTGATACTTCCTTATAAGCAGATGGGTTAAGTACAAAAAGCAAAACCATTAAAGTTCGAAACTTTTCTAGTAAGGATTTTAACAAAACAAACATTAGCGTATCTAATTTCAAATTGGGTTTATCCCTGGGCATGTTAGAAAAGGAAAACAATTTACATACATGTGTATGAACACTTATTTTGTCAGCCCTCGGAAGAGAATTGACACAGCATCGCCGCGGTAGTCAGTAACAATAATGCTACTATCGTAATTGCCACGGTGATCTACACGCAAGAGCAGTTGATCTACATCAAGGAATAATCGGGCTACGCACCAAGCAATTTAGCCTCCAGCGAAGAGCTGAAAAAAGGAAAATCTTACTAATTTTAACAACTCAGGAGCGCTTACCCATTTACACCAAATCTACACATTTGATAGAGGAGAAACGTGCATCGCTCTTGAAGTAACAGAACGAGTAGTTTTTATAAGTGCATCAACGCACAAGCTGCAGAATCAAAGTTTTATAAGGAGTTCCAAAATAACACCAACTTAAAAAGCGTTATAGGAACGCGATTCAAACTGGAAAAACGCGGTTTTACCGGAGAATAGTAGGATATATTATTTTAACAAGTCGTTTTTCATGTAACAATATAGAAAACCATTATACGGCGGTCGTAAGGTATACCAGGATAGCGGATACCTAAAAACAGGGCATAACTATTTAATTTATAGAATAAATTTTCGTTTTAAAAGCAAAAAGGGGTTTGAGTTAAGGAATCTATTCGGGAGCGTATTGAATTAACCAGAAAAATTTTAAAAACAAAATTGGAACGTAGCAACTTCAATTGTTATTTAAGATGATGGTATCCTCTGAGGTAAAACATTCCGGAGTTAAAATAGTTCCCCATTCGGATCTCCGGTAGGGGACTAGTTCGGAAGATGTGATCGGAAAGTTTAAAAGAAGAGTCGGGAACATTTTGCGAGTCGGAGCGTGGAATGTTAGAAGTATGAAGTATGTAGGTAAGCTAGAGAAATTGAAAATTGAAATGGATGGTAGCGTTAGACATAGTATGGATTAGCGAAGTTCGGTGGCTAGTCGAGAAATTTTTGAAGCGGAGTCTTTAGGGTAATTCAGACAGGATCAGAGGAAAGAAATTTGGTTGTTGGGATAGTTATGCGAAAAAAGATAGAACACTGTAGAAAACTACTTACAAAAGAACGAAATAGTTGGTTAGATTAGAATTTAAAACGGTATATAAATAGAGTAATAATACACGTATATATGCGCACCTCTAGCTACAGTGAGGAAGAGGTAGAAGCGATCTACAAAGATATCGAAGACATACTAAGATATGTAAAAGGACATAAAAATTTAATCATTTGGGGTGATTTTACTGCAGTGGTAGGTGAGGGTAAGGAAGGAGCAATAGTAGGTTTATTTGGTTTAGGCACGGGAAACGGCAGGAGAAATAGGCTGGTAGAATTTTTCGACAAAATCAATTTAATCATCTCAAACACATTATTTCAACATCATGCTAGAAGATCATTACACATGGAAACTGCCAGGAGATATAGGAAAATATCAAATAGATTACATTCTTTTTAGACATCGGTTTAGGAATCACTAACCACAACGTCGTAATTATAAAAGGCGCTCTTAAATTTAAAAATTTGAAAAAAAGGAACGGAAAAAAGCACTTTGACTTTGAGAGACTAAAAGATAAAGATATTCACGAAAGATTTGAAAAACATCAAATGAATTGCTGAAAGATATAGGGGAAATTTCTTATACTAAGGAAGTAAAAGCAGAATGGAATAACATTAAATTCAGCTTAGACATGGTGATCAGAGATATTCTGGGATAAGCGCAAAAAGAAAATAACACCATGTATATCAAAAAATATCTTGAATTTTATATAAGACAGGCGAAATACAAAAATAGATCAGATGAAACGGGGAAACAGAGATACAAAGTCATAAAGTGGGAAATTATTTGCAAATGCAGGAAAGCTAAAGAACAATGGATTGATGAAAAGTGTAAAGAGGTACGAACTAAGATGAAAATATGAAAGACAGACAAAGCATACAAACTAATTAGAATGAAGTTTAGGGATATAAAACCTTAAAGCAAAAAGATTAAAAATGCGGAAGGACACAATGTTATAGAAAATGCAGAGAAAGTGGTTAGATGGCAAGAACATATAGAGAATTTATATGCAGGGGAGCATTCTAATGAACAGGAATCAGACATTGAATAGGATGACGTTGGATATCCTATACTTAGAATGAGTTTGAATTAACTTTAAAGGGTCTGAAAAATGGCAAGGTACCGGGTACAGATAAGATGTATGCAGAAATTCTAAAAGCCTCTGGACAAGCAGTAACAGAACGTCTCCTCCAACTTGTTAGCTATATGCATGAGACAGGCGAGATACCTAAAAATTTCAAACGTGACACCATAGTCGCTATACCAAAAAAGAGAGGCGCGGATAGGTGTGAACATTTTTGAACAATAATTTTGATATCACACGTGTCAAAAATTGTACAAAGACGAATGGAGAAACGGGCTAAAAAAATATTAGGAGAAGATCAATTTTGGTTTAGGCGAAACAAGGGAATACGGGGCTATTTTAGGACTGAGGGTGATAATGAAGAAACAATAGAAAAAGAAGAAAGCGTGTATATAGAGTTTATACATCTGGAAAAAGAATTCGACAATGTAAATGGAAAAAACAATGTTTGAAATACTCAAAAGATTGGAATGAGTTTTGGGATAGACGGATGGTACATAGCTTATACAAAGAGCAAACAGTGGTATTAGAATTAGAGCAGAACCGTAGAGAAGTTAGTATTAGGAAAGGGGTTAGACAGAAATGTGCTCTATGCTGATTACTTTCTAACTTGTACATTGAAGAGGCAATGAACAGTATCAAATGCAGGAAGACATTTGGTATTATTGTGCAGGAACAAACGATTGATGTGCTTAGATTTGCAGATGATATAGTTTGTAGCTCTTCTTATTATTAGCATCTAGCGAAGAAGAGTTAAAACCTGCTTTTAATGAAATGGAAACAGTTCAAGCAAAGAGATACGGTATGAAAATATGCAAAGATAAAACTAAAGTAGTAGTATGTAAAGGAAGGGAAAATAAATCAGAAACTAGAATACGAACAGGTAACAAAAACTTACAAGATGCTTAGGATTTCTGCTACCTAGGAAGCGAAATAGCGCAAGATGCGAAGAGCGCAAGAGATATAAAACAAAGATTAGCACAAGGTCATGCTACATTTAACAAGAAAAGCAACTACTGTGTTCAGAGACAACAAACATAGAAACAAGGAAAATATTGTTTGAAACATATGTGTGGAGCACAGCACTATACGGCTGTGAAACTTTGACAGTAGGAGAAGCGGACTGCAAAGAGATAGAAACCTCTGAAATGTGGTGCTACAGACGTATGATGAAGATATCATGAACAGACAAAGTTAAGAACAAAGAGGTACTAGAAATGGTAAGGGAAGAAAGGAATATGTGGAAAACAGTAAAAAATAAAAGAGATAGGATGATAGGTCACATACTAAGTCAAGAGTGAATAGTGCAGAATGTATTAGAAGCAGATATAGGAAAAGAGAGGGGTAAAGGTAGACCTAGGTTAAACTATTTCACACAGACAGTAAAAGATGTAGGCTGTAGGAGTTGGAACTTCAGGGAAATGTGTAGGCTAGTTCAGTACGCATCCAACCAGCAAAATCTAATGACAAAAAAAAGTAACTATACTTAAACCTGAAGATTATTATAAGCAGCTACACGTTCTGCAATATTCTTAACTAATGTTAATTGTGTGAAAAAAGATTTACTAGAAAACTATTAATTTGGCAATGAGTAAGAGTCGAGGGATCTTGTAATATTTCACATATAGGCAATTACCAAATTGCTATATGTTTGATGCATTGCCGCGATCTAGGCGTGAAAATGTAGTCGAGTTGTTTATCGATCCGCGCCGTCATGCGCGTGGGGTTCAAGGCGTCTGCCCGATGTACTTGATCCATTCTTGTATCGCAATACTAAAAGAAACGTAGTAGGAAGTTTCCCTACCAAAATGGGTTGAATAAAATTAGATTCGTGGGAGAGACACGTCGCCTGGTGTATGAAAAGCGCATAGATTTATTGAAGATAATCTGCAAAATAAACAAGGTCTCTAAAACTGTTCGTAAGCATGACAATATGGCGTCTTTATAGTGAATAATTCATTTGAATTTTTAACAAACAGTTTCATCTATACGTTTCACCTTTAATAATAAATATATAATGGATTTCTGAATTGATTAGCATAATTTTGGGCCGTATGAAAGTCGATTAGCTTTGGATGTCGATCCATTTGTTGGTAATGTAACTACGTTGGCTCGTGGTTGCAATATGCAGGTGTTGTAAGTGTGTGAACACTTCTCTTCGGTGAGTACGCTATTATTTGTTGTAACAATCAACGACCTAAACAAGAATTAAGCTTATTGAGTAACGTTGTCGACTTAGAGGATAAATAATGTTCTAAGTGGTTTTTTTAGAAATTCAATACATTTCTGATAATTAAATACATTAAAGTTTTCTGTTAAACGATTTTAAAATTGTAGCATATTTTCATATACCAAGATATAAAAGCTTGCTTATTAAAATAAATTATGTGTCACTGAATACATATAAGATAATTTGTTTAACGATTTAAAATAGTTTTAGTGTTTTTGAATACAGAATTAGCAAGTTTTCCAGAAAAATAAAATCACTTTATTTAGAATATGTTAGATAATCTGGCTAAATTTTTTCTGTATTAATTGGTTAATTTAAATAGTCGATTAGGGCACATCTTGGTTTAACATCTGCCAGATAAACATCTGGAGTTGCATGTTTACTCAAACAAGTCAAATGTATGTTGTACAAATGAATTGTATGATAAGCGAATCTTTGACTTATTCTTGTGAGCCGAGAACAAAGATCTTTGCTTGAAGCATTTGTTTAATGTAATGAAATATTATTTTTATGATGGGCTTCACCCATTAACAATTGCTAAGTTTGAACCATTTGTTTAATGTAATGAAATATAATTTTTATGATGGGCTTCACCCACTAGCAACTGCTAATTTGTCAATTTAGCGTCGATAAGACCTCTCCACTTCATGTTCTTATAATTTTGATTGTCTTTAATTTATTTTATTTTTTTTGTATATACAAGAACTTCAAATAACTTTATTACATATCTACAAACTAAGGTAATAGTTTTATTTCTGAAATTCTAGTTACAATGTTTAAGTGTAAAAGAAACACAGTTATGTTGTTAAGTATCTATCTTCAGGCATAAGTTAATTCCCTTAAGGTTTATCTACGTATTTCCTTAAGAAGATTATTTTTTGTTAATGTGTTTGACGTAGTGGCGCCCTAAAATTGTACAAAGACAGATTAATTAATAGAAAAAATCCCCCATCTCATGCCTCCGCAGGGATAGACCCCGAGACTAGTCCACGCGCTTGGATAATTCTTTTTGGCAACACTGCTTGGCTCTATGACATCTTAATTGAAGCCACCCTCTGCATTATATTAACCAAAAAGTTAAAAATTATATAACAATCTTAGTAGCCAATGGCTGCTTAACTCCTTTTCCATACCACTGAATCTCGGTGAAATAGGGTATATAATTAGAAAACAATAGAAAGAGAATTGAGCTGTATCTAGGCCGTAGGCGGCTCCGTAGCGTAGTGGTATGTGTGTGACTACTACGCCCAAGGTCCCGGGTTCGAATCCCGACACGGTCCGCTTGAAAAATGTTAGGCGAGCATTTTTCGCAAAAATACACCCTCGTTCGGATGAGAGGTAAAATGGAGGTCCCGTGTGTGAGTGTTGTCACGCACGTTAAAGATCCCTACCTTGCTTGGAACAGCAAGGATTCGGCAAAATTCAAAATTTTCCAGGTAAAGAAAACTCGCTTCCTGGCCAATGTAGTACCTTCGTGTGGAGCATTGAAAAATCACATGTAATGTATCTAGGCCGTGGGAACTTAAATAAGTGGAGGTACGCGTCCAACCAGTTTTAAGCCAGAAAGCCTAATGACGAAAAAATAATGGCAATTAAATCTGATGATTATTATAAACAATTGCCGGTATTGGTTGTGAAATATTTTCAACTAATGTTGATTGAGCGAAAGGATGTATTGGAAAACTATTAATTTGGCAAATGTTCAAATATTGGGGAACATAATAGCCGCAGGCTACATAACCCCCTTCACATACCACTTAATACTGGGGATAGGTTATATGTTTGTAAAACAATAGAAGTGGGACCGAACTGAATCTAACAAGAAGAAGCAGCGGCTATGTTCGAAGACAACAAACATAGTAACAAGGAGAAGATTGTTGTAAGCATATGTGTGGAGCACAGCATAGTACGTTTATGAAATTAGGACAGTAGGTGAAGCAGACAGTAAAACGGTAGAAGCCTTTTGGAATGATGTGCTTTAGGTGTATGATGATGATAGCATGGACAGACAAAGTTAACAACAAAAGGTTATAAAATAGTAGAATAAAGATATCTGTGGAAAAAGAATAGGAAAAATAGAAGAACAGGTTACGTTTTAGGGCATTTTTGGGCAATAGTGCGGGATATATTGCAAGCAGTGATAGGAAGAAAAGAGATAAAGGTAAACCTAGATCAGACTATTGCACGCAGATAGTGAACGATGCAGACTGTGGAAGTTTTAGGAAAATGTGTAAGTTGATCAAAATAGGAAACAATAAGGGTACGCGTCTAACCAGTTCCAAATCCGAAGTCCTAATGATGATGATGAACTTATTTGTATTAGATGTTAGAAGCTTATTATCTTAATAGAATAAGTTTTTTGTTTCTGAATTAGTGGAAGTCAAAAACAACTACCTATATACAAGTTTTCATTAGTGCTTTTTATGAAGAAACTGTAGTTACCTTTCTCTTAAAGCAAATAAATTATATCTAACTGAATGTATGAAAATTACATACTTATCTTGAACAGGTGAAGGGTTTGTATTTAGTATATATAAAAAAGAATGTTATAATTTCATTCTACATATAAATACAAACGTCTCATTAGTACCACCTGTATGTTTTGTGTCTAATAGTTGTTTTGTTTGAAAAGTACTTTAAATCGCTCTCTAAAAAAAGTAAATACCTAAACTTTTTACTTTTATATTTTGGTGACAAATTGTATCTCTATATTAAATTAACTAATATGAATTATTTATCGGTAAACTTAAATCAAAAAGTCTTTGAGTTTTTACAATCAGACGCAAAACCAAATCATTCCTTATATAATACGATTAAGAATTTCCCTTTAAAACCAACCTTTGATTATACCTTATGTAAACTATATCATATAGTTCCTGCATTCATTTATAAATTACAAGACTTCGATGGTAAATTTCAAGGACGCTGGAATATTAAGGACATGAAGCCTTTTTTTTTATTCCTAATGATCAATATTTATTGCTTTCTTGACATCCATTAATTAATTTTACGCCCTGTCCTCCTGACCATTGTTTGAATTGAAATTGCGTTTTTTAAATTTATTTTTTTGATATAAATGTATCCTATACTTGAATCTTGAATTATTTCAAACCCTGTCACTTTTTAAATACCTTATTCATTCCAAAATGACAGTTCTATTGTCCCTAGTTTAAAAAATTTGTTCGTCACTAAAGATTCGCTAAGTTGTTCTAACGGAAGGTTTGTTGATTACAACAAATGATAACGATGAGTTGTATGACAATAAGAATAATAAGGAAATAAAAGATGAAAATTTAAGAAACATGAGATCATTCCTTATGCTTTTGGTATATTGAAAAATTTATTCTACTTTCATCCTTGAAAAACTGCTTGTTGTTTAATTTCTGTATATTGTTGTAGTCACGTTTCCAAAATTACCGTAGGAGTATATTTCAGTATATCATTTTATCTTTTGCTTGATTTTTTTATCGCAGTGGATTCGCTCGGGAGGAAGATGTTTTGTGTAGATGTCATTTGGAGATTAGTTATTTATTTAATTATCGACGTATTGATATACTGTTTATTGTATCGCTAATATTGCAGGCGGTCCCTCAGTGGGTCCTGTTGGCTTCACAAGTTTTATTTTAATATTAATCGGCGGGAATTTCCAATCCTTATTTGGTAGTATATTTCCCATTGTAATTTATTTAGTAAGTAGGAAATGATGCACTATAATTGTGGTTTTTAACTTACCAACCTGCTTGGGACTTTTGGAAATAGTTCTGTTATGTATATTATTATACTTTGCGGGATAGACATTTTTCCACGCTTCGAGGGATGTGCGTTGACCAATGAGGACGTACGATAAATAGGCAAAGGGTTTACGAGTTGAGGTCAACGAACACGATGCGTTCAGATTTCACTCGGCTGCCTTACAGAACAGACGAAGTGGCGAGTCAGTGCGTGTAATGTAGCGAAGTACCTGTGAAATTCCGCATTACCGTTTACCTAAAATATCTTATGTGTTTCCTGTTTAAAATGTTGTAGATGATCTTCAAACATCTTTGCTGTTTACTGACTAGAGGCTACTGTACCCAAACATACATCCAAACATACCAGACGACCACGACGTAGAAACTCGCATGGAGACCACCGTAATATAAGGTTTTCGTAATTGGCTCTGCTTAACTAGATGAGAAATATAAATTATTACATGGTGCTGATTATTATTCTTTTTGTATTGTACATTTATGCAATGTTATTACGGCCCCTGTGTAACTACGCATTGAATTATTGCACCTATTGCCTGTCTAATTGACAAGTAATAGTATAAATAAGTCATTAATTTAAAAGAACGATTAAATTAGAGAAGGTTACTCTAATTTTTATTGAATATAAGAGTGGCAACCGTTTCTTCTTGATTAACCGGCAACCACATGTCAAATACGATTACAATTTTTGTTTCTCCTTACAGGCAGCATACTGAAAATTCATTAGAAGTTGTACACCATGGCGAATTTAGTTTGAAGCTCAATGCATTTAAATGACATAAATTTCACAATTGTACTAGCCAATACGTGCAAGACTTCCTCATGGTCTGAACCAAGTCACATCCTCTAACTAAATTCCTTGGTGGGTGACCTCCAGTATAATGTTTGTGCTTATAGCAAGCTTATCGTAAAAGTTTAAGGAATAAAGTCTACAGGCGGCTCCGTGGCTTAGTTAGTTAACATGTGACTATTAGGTCCAAGGTCCCGGGTTCGATTTCCAACACAGACCGTTTGAAAATGTTAGGCGAGCATTTTTTACTAAAATACGCCCTTGTACAATTAAGAAATAAAATGTAGATCCCGTGTGTGAATGTTGTTACGCACGTTACAGATCCCTACCTTGCTTGAAATAGCAAGGATTCGTCAAGATTGCAAATGCCAAGTAAAAAAAACACGCTTCGTGGTCAATGCAGTACCTTAGGGCGGTGCATTGAAAAATCATATGAAGGGTTTAGAGTTTACAAACCCACGAATTGAAGTTTTATTATAAGCTATGACAATGACACTGACGCACGCTTAAAATGATATTTATTTGTTAGTCATTAGTGCACATAATTTTTTGAATTTTGATTAAAACAATGGGTTTTCTATTTTACAGGTAGCTAGCTTGTGAAACGCTACTTGACGGACTAATAGCACATGATTGGCCGTTTCAATGCCTTTTTGGTTTGAGTAATGAAAGTACCCAATAACTGCAGTCATAAATTTAAAAGAATCAAATGAGAGTAACCATTTGTTACTATAGGTATTAATTTCGTAGAAAACATTCAAGATTTTGCTTTTGAAAGTAGCACTTTACAAGCTCGCTATCTGTAAGATATAACTCCCATCATATGTATTGAAACTGAAAAAATGCAGTTTACTAGTGAGCAACAAATAAACACACCAATTTGTAGATTTGTAAACTTTAAACCCGATACCATACCAAAAACTTTTTCGAGCCACTGCTCGAAATATCCAGAATTTTTCATAATACTTTGTGGGTTTCATTTTTAATATCCCTTAAGTTAATAAACCAAGTTTATGCACGCACGTGTGCAATTCCTTATAACCAAAGCGCTTATTATCAAATAATTTGCATCCATGTCATCGAAAAAAATATCCGCTTTGGGTTTTGGTTGAATTTAGCTGTCGATTACTGGAACAAAATTTACCTCAATATCTAATTGCGCGTCCAAAGGTATACAGATATCTTTTTTTAATATCCATATGGAAAGTGCACTAGGATTTATAAGCTTTTAACTATAGAGATTTAATCGTCAGGTCTTCGTTCGATTGGCACACAATAACTAGAACAAAATTTACCTCAATATCTAACTGCGCATTCTAAAGTATAACGATATCGTTTTTTAATGTCCAGGTAGGATGAACTTGGATTTAAGCTTTTTTAACTATGAAGAATTAAGAGTAACATTTTTAGGAATGGGTTTATCTTTATCCTAATATCGTAAAAATAGAAACGCTTGTGAAAACCCTATTTAATTCTTTGACATATAATAGTTTCATTTCTCGAATACTATAATGCTAATCGATCTCCACAATAATTTATTTAGAAACGTGGTGTCAGGTTTGTAAGTTGTGATCACTGAATGTTTGGACTACTAGGATAGGTTGTTATTTAAAAAACATAATAATGATGAGAGCTTCCTGACAGGAACTTTTACAACATTAATTCTTTTTTACATTAATAAGAGCGTAAATCACATAATGGCAACTGCAGATACATTAAAAAGGAAAAGGAAGATCATCCGGATGAACACAACTAAGGTGAGAAATGATTTACAAGATGATACTTTAGCCGGAACACAGATTTGTGGGAAATTAAAAATATTACAAAATTTAGAAAAAAACAACTATTAGACAGTGATATTTGACATCATGATAAGCAGTGTGAAGAAAGTCACTTGTGAAAAAGAACACTTGGAAAGCTTAGAAGCATTGAAAAGGATTACCAAAGCTAAAATTGGAGCTGAAGAAAAAATGAGAAGATTATCTAGTGTAACTGAAAGGAATAGCTTTTCAGGCGAAAGCACCAATACCAACACTTAAAATTATCCAAACCTACCTTAGAAAAGTTCGACTTAGTGCCTAATAAGTGGTCGTCTTTCTGGGAACATTTCAAGAAAATTTATGAAGGAGCGATTGACAGGGAAACAAAATTCCAATATTTGCGTGTGGTGACTCTAAAAATGTAATTGATTTCTACACCAATACTGCTGACAATTATGGAAAAGCAATCGAACATGTACAATAACGGTACGGAGAGCAAGACTTAGTTGCTAATTAGCATATTCAAGGAGTTGATTTCACTTGTTAGAAATACACTTTCTATTATTGAATTGTATGACTATATTAGTTCTAAGATTCGTAGTCTAGAAACATAAGGTGTAACTAGTAGTTGCTATCTTAGCACTGTTTACTGAAGAATGTTTTCCCCTGGAAAGTTTAAAATTATGAGAACGACGATAGGTATTGTAACACATAAATTTTCTGTAAATTTGTTCATTGACTTTAGCGCGATGCATCTGTTATTTTAGTTGTTATCTAACAACATTTATATAATTCATTCAGCCATTATTGCATATTTAATAACCAATAAACTCCCAAAGCACACTTTAATTCAAATTATACTTAAAATCTACTACATACTACATATTCCTTACTGATAACACTTAAATATACAACTTGTTAACGTGTTCCTACATCTTAAAGTATCCAAGATTTCAAATTGTTCCGACGATTGGCGATCGTTGGTCACTTTTCGTTTCTTAGTTGAACTGGAAGGTCGCTCCGTGTTGAAAACATTCAACATGTGCAGGAAAATCAAGTTTTCTTGGCGAAGACGTCGTAATAGACGGTCAGACTGTTAAAAGTTGTCCATGACAACTAATGTAGAAATGTAGTGTACAAATCCCTTTGCGAACGGTTTGTATAAATGAGTAAGCATACGAAATTAATTATTTTATTATAGTGCAACTTTGATACCGTGCAACTTTGAAACCATGAAGTTTTGAATTTTAAAACTTTGAAGCTTTGGAATGTTAAAACTTGTATAACTCTGGAAATGTAAATGGTCTTGTAATAATTTTGAAGTAATTTCACTTAAATTTATGGAACTCGTTTAGAAGGCAAATCAATAAACTACTGTGATCCACACGTGGCCGACGTCGCTATGTAACCAGTGTGTTCTACTGATGCACATGTCGTTTGAAGGTTACAGGTCATTGCCGCTGTCGGTAAGAAAGTATTAGTTTCTAAAATAATGCTGACGTTACAAAGTCCATTGCGTAAATTTTGCATGGAATGATATGCTTTTGAAACTTGTTTTACATTACGTGCTGTATGCAATTTATTATGACTTGTGTACATGTTTTGTCAATTAATTTTCAAAAGATCCTTTTGTAAAGTATAAAGTACAATGAGTACTATAACCTATTTCTAATTAATAGTGTGTTCAATTTAAAATATCATATCTCACCGATTGTACAGGTGTAGATATACTTCGTCAGTTATCTTGTTTATGACGAATTGAAATACTAATATGTTAAGTTATAACACCTGAATGCTATATGATGAAAATTGGAACTTAAAGTAATCTGTCAATTTTTGATTTATACCAAAAGTTAAATAAGAAATATTTAAACATTGTGAGGTCGCGTAGCGCTACAATGACTACTTTATAAAAATATATAATGTTCATAATTAAATATCTGACTTAGAAATCACTTTCATAAGAACTGAACTTTATTTATTACTGTTATTTACTATGATGTTATTTATTTTTCTTAAAAGAGAATACAGAATTATTTTTATTGGACTTCAGTTCCTTTTTCAGTAATATTAAATTTTCCAAATTTTTTACGCTGTTTACAAAGTAAACTTATCCGAAAGAGTTTCATGATAGTAGAGACAATTGAACTTAATTCAAAGATTCTATATTCATACTGATCCGTAATATATATATATATATATATATATATATATATATATAGGGTGTCTATGTTGGTAGAAACTATGTTTCAGAGTCACCCCACTCATCGTTAGATCCTTGAAGAAGACGAACAGATGTAAGTATGATAGATGTGACAATCAAACTTTGTATTTAAAGTGGTTTATGATAATATAGGTTTCCAAATTTTTCTTGAAGCAAATTCATTTAGTCAGTTGCTTTATAAAAAATTTAGGTGGCGTCCTTTATTCTGTTTCTTTCAACTCAAATATACCCACTGACCCAATCTCATGCGACCGTGGGCCAAAAAACCCAGTTAGCTAAATGTCTTAAGAGTGTTCTTTTACTATAAGCCAATTTCCATCCAAACCTTACCCTGGGCTTAATACAAGTACATAAGAATTCTCGATAGGTAATGTTAATCTACCACAATTCATTGTGAAATAGATTGATAGAAAAAATATAGATAATAGTATCACTTAAAGTAAGGCAGCAGAAGCTCATGAAAGACTAAAGGGGAACATATGAATAACGATTGTCAGGAGATAACGGTAGCTAAGCGTAAATGCACTGTTAAATCCTCTAGATTATGTTGTGCTTGTTTAAGTCCAAATCATGTAAGTAGAAACTGTACCGTAAGGATTACTGGTGATTTATGTAAAAGAAGGAATCTTAGTTTACTATGAGGGCATACATTCATATCAAAGGATTATTCTACAAACACTGTTAGCGAAAATGAACGATCAACTAGTTCGTATCTTATTGAATTCATGTAGTCGTTGTAGTTACGTGTCAGATAGACTTTGCAATAGATTACAGAAAGGAATCGGGAAATTTAGTCACATGCTATTGGGCGGTCACATTTTGGAAGTCATGGCACATGATGTTTTTGATAATATGCTTCAAAGCGTAGATGGTCTTAGCGAAGTCCATTTTATAGCATTTTCCCAAAACACAATTTATGGTAACATGGCCAGTTACTCGTTTCAATATCGGAGATTACCTGTGCAGGTATTACCATTTTTGAAGACGGCATAAATAGACCGGTGGATGTATTATTATGTGCGGATGTAGTAGCTGGATTTGCTATCGACATTAGATCTGTCGATTCTTTGTTAGAGTTTGCAGCAAGACTAGAATGGTGTTTGGTCAGCATTATTCAGAGTGATGCTCGATTGACGAGTTTGTTAAACATTGTGTCATCGGTGTTAAATTGTATATTGCCGAATTTATAAGAAGTTGAGCCACTTGGTACTCTAGATTGAAGACCATCCGCCCACACTTACTGAATTTGCAAAAGCTTAGTCACGCCTTCTTCAGGTTGTGAAAAGTTTGGAACATAGTGGTTTATATAAAGCATAGGATAACTTTTCTGAAGATTTTGGAATCGTGGAATATTATTGAACAGGTACTAGACGTTGAAATTAAGGGTCTCACTCAACGAGTGTCTTCATATAGACCCTAATCTCATGGTAGAATTTTTTCCATAGTATTAGGATTTTGTTTGGAAGAAGTAAGTATTGTAGGTGACATATATCAGATATTCTTAGTTGATGAACTTAGTGTTCCTACTGGCAGGGGTATGTTAAGCTTTCTGTGATGTAAAAATAACCATTCAACATTTGCATGCTGTTTCGGTTTAGTTGCGTTCCTTTTTATTAAACGCCACCACCTCTCATCAGATCGACCGGTTTAGTAGTCCAACGACCAAGAAATTAAAACGTTCCTTCTACGTTGACAATTGTTTCACGTCTGTAGTTGGTGCAAATGATAAAATCTTGCGCAGGGAAGCGAGTGAGATATTAATAATAGATAAATTAGAACTACGAGAGTGGGTGTCAACGGGAGATGAGGATAAACAACGTATTCCAGGCATTAAATGGTTAGTTAAAAACGACACGACACATGATATGGTGTAGCGTACTAAGATCGAAAATGTAGTAATTAAAAATCCCTCCTGTCCATTATTAAATTTGCAAAGGTGTTTTCGAATGGGAGGAATTGTTGCCTACAGACATAAAAGTGCGTTTCGATAGGTGGTTGACCGAAATTGATATTACTAAAGACATTTTGTGGCCTAGGTGTCTGAAGAAGCAAGATGCAGAAAATATTTGACTTTACGTGTTTGATGACACGAGTAAAGTTGGAATTCGACCATGCGCTTTTATAGAATCCCAGAATTAGAAAGAGGTATTGATCTTTTTGGTTGCTGGAAAGTCAAAAGTCAGTCCTATCAAACAGTAACAATCACTTGGATGGAGTTGATAGGAACCACCATAGAAGCTCGCTTGGCTAAAGCAGTACGTGACACTAGATGAAGAATATTGTATTGTAAACCGACTTAATAGTGTTCCTGTATTGGACAAAAGGAGACAAATTGCGTACGTGGGTTGGTATGCGCGTAATAAAAATTAGACGATTCACGAATCTAGATAATTGACGATTTGTACTTGGCGAAATTAACCCGGCTCATCTGTGGAGTAGAAGATGCTTATTAAGTGAGTACGCAAAGTGAATAGATTGGGAGGCCTCAAATGGTCAATATGAGTCATCTGCTCACTGGTCCCATATAGAAATTGCATCCAAAAAAAATTCGCAACTGAAAAGAAAATGCCGTTTGTTGCGATACTCCTCAAGTAAAACTTGCATAAATATATATTTGTGTCACAGTTTATTTCGAAAAAATGTAAGGTTATGGCATCGATAAACAGTTTCATTACAAAACGGCCATGTGCGATTTTAGAAATAGGCAATTATACTGCAGAGGGCTAACTGTTCGCAGAAAAGAAATTATTAAAGGATTTACAAAGAATACGTCCTCTTGCAGTAGAAAATATTCAAACTTTGGTCGACGAGGAGAGAGTGATTCGAGTGTACACTAAAATCCTTAATGGTCAATTTCCCTCATCTTTCCGAACCCATTGTTTAATCGGAGTGACATCTTGTACTTATGATAAAGACATGAAGAGATACATTGTGCAGGTACAGGTTGTTCCATAATTATTTAGGAGAAGCAGTGCGGATTCTGACAGAACGACTCGTAGCCCGAAGGGGTGTTCGAAATTGTTGCAGATGTCACAAACATGGGGCTAAAGCTATCGTCACTCCCCCTACTGTTCTTTTAGATAATCGTGTTAATTCAGGTAGAGTATTTCAAGTGTCAGGGTGTGATTTAATGTGGCCTTTATTTTTGAAGGACGTGTGTCGTTCATAGAGTTATAAATTTCTTTTCTTCTAAGGCATTCATTTTAGCTCTACGGCGAGTGATCTCACGTCGTAGTGGAACATCAATTCTCATATCAGACCAGAGAACTAATTTTATTGGTGTGTTCAATAATTTAACAGATATGCCGTCCAGAACACGAAGATTAAACAATGCGTTTACGGCAAGTTGGCGTGACGGCAAGTTGGTGTCAAAAATTATGACTGAAGACTACCTTTGGTCTGGCGCTGTTAACGCTGGATAGGTTTTAGACCCTTATTGTCGAAACAGAAGGAGTTATGAATAAAATACCAACCACTTATATCTCGGTGACTCCGTCGAACTATTACCCATCACGATAACTATGTTTTACTACAGGAGAAGAAAGATCCAATGTACTCGATTTGGACGGTGTTGATACAAATGAACTAAGTGGTCAAGCACAATATCTAGCTTCTATTCGTATGGTTTTAAAAGACAGATTTATGCGAGAGTATTTAGATGCTTTAGTAATACGAAACAATAAGATATTAAAACATCTCACAGAGAATATTTCAGTTGGCACAGTTGTGCGGATAGGAAACGATAGTACGAAGCAAGCGCCAAGACTGTGAATTAGGAGTGTTGCAAATATTTCCTTGGTAGAGATGGAGTAGCTAGAGGTGCTAAACTTTAGACAGATTACTAGAACTGGTGCAAAGATTGGGAGGGAATGGACTCAAACAATAAAGCGAATTGAACAATTAGGGAGACTATAATTCGTCAGTTGTGGAGGTGTCGATTATTGGTGTCTCGTACTGATGTGGAGTCGGATCAAACATCGCCCGACGGCGGTGGTTATTGGGCAATGCACTTCTCGAGGTAGAATGAATTAGAAATCCGAGAAAAATTAAATTTGTAAAAATGCATGTCCCTTACTTTTTTTCTGCCTTAACAGTACTTATGTATGTTTCTGTGTTAATAACAATTTGTAGTACTTGTATATTTATGAAATTGCTGTGCTCGTTAAATGTTTATGCGTGTTTTGTAATAATTATTGTATAATTCAAATAGTGCCATTTATGCTTATCTTAGTTTCTAAGGCTGGTGTGTATTTTGCTGAAACCTGCAGTTTGTTGCATTTTTTTATGGTCGGGGGAATTATCAGGTTTACTATAAATTGTTATTACTGTATAATTAAGGTGCTAAGAACTAGTTGTTATTTAAAAAAATAATAAGGAGAGAACATTATGATAGAACCTTGAGTATCAATTTTCCAACTTGATCTTTGCAAACGCTACCAACTTTACTCTAGAAATATTAAGGGCTACCGATTAGTGTGAAGTTATATTGAAAATGCATAATTGTTTGAGGTTCGACTGCAGTAGAAGTTTGAGATAGTAGGTCAAATATTTTTACGAATGCTGGCTGATTTATAATACTAGGCCATCCAAATAAAGCAGATGCGCATAAGTACACCAGGAAAGTTGCTGTAATATTCAACCAGCGGATCCGTGGCATAATTGGTATGCGTGCGACTACTATGCCCAATGTCCCGGTTTCGAATCTCGACACTGTCCGCTTGAAAAATGTTAGGCGAGCATTTGTCACAAAAATACGTCCGCGTTCGGATGAGAGGTAAAATGGAGGTGTTGTCATGCTCGGAACAGCAAGGGTTTGGCAAAATGAAAAACTTTTACAGGTAAAAAAAACTCGCTTCCTGGCCAATGCAGTACCTTCGGATGGAGCATTAGAAAATCAAATGAAGTGTAATATTCAACCTAGAGGTTGCTTCAGTAGCAAAAGAATATAACTAGGAAATAACAATCGCTTTTTCTGAGGTAGTTGGTAGTTGGTAATTGGCCACAAATTTAGTATTATTGATATGCAGTGGAATGATGATAAATTCTATTCATTTAATGCACCCTAATACTGCTAGTACTTTTATCGCTTTCTCAAATATTTATCCCTTCAATTACAAGATCAAGTAATAATTGAAACCCAATACTTTCTCATATACGTAGTGTGAAGCTAAAAACCTCAAAAAATAAAAGTATCAGTTGATGTCTTATTTAATTTAAAGAAAGTAGAAATTCTTGCAAGCAAATATTTTAGGTTAATTTAATAAAAAGCGAGGGGCATACATTAACATGAACAGGGTTTTAAATTTAGTTGGATCAAATTACATACCTTAAGTACCACATAATTAAGTTTGACAGGTATAAGTTATCAACGTACACGCAACGAGAAACTTCTTTTTGGACAACTTTAATGTATAATTATAGGCAGTTTAAACAAATTCAGTACATTCGGTTTATTTAAAGTGTGTTTCAAGTAAATTTAGCATCATAATAAAAAAAGGTGTCGGTATTAACAAGTTGCCAAGCCCAACTCTGTATAGGTTAAAGCAATAATTACACGCAACAGTGTCGAATAAGGGTTAGCTCGGGCACACACAATGGAAAATAATTACAATATCTTAAGCTTTGTATTGTAATAAATTCTCTAATTGTCCTTTGGTCTTTATTTCTAATAAATAAAGTTTAATACTTATATCACAAATATTTTGAGTTTGGTTAGCATTAGCACTAGCTTATCCACTATTTGTAGGCACTAATTTAATCTGCCACAAATGACGAATTAAACACTATTATAGCACTAATCTCAATTCTAATTTATTTATCTAACTTTTTATATCTCGTATGTGAATTTATATTTACATTTATTACGTACATCGACGATTACTAGGACAGAATTCAAACTAATAGTAATCCACCACAACGGAGTTTGCATTTATATACAATAATCCTTTATCCAAGAAAAATACAAAGAAATTTTGAATGTGCCTTCCGACCGAGGATAACTTAGAATCGGAGCTGCTGTTAGTTTAGTCAAGGGCTAGGCAACATTAGCAAATTCACAAACAAATCTTCTATAATATGTACATACTCCCACAAAAACTGTGTAGTTGGTGTTTGTCTTTAGGCGTCGGGCAATCTTACATACCGTAACCTCTTTCGGTCTGGCCTAACACCATTTAGTGAGACTACATGCTTCAGATAATTTATCTCTTTGCCGAGCAGTTCTTCTTCAAATTGGCGTTTCTTAATCTTTGAAACACTTCTTTCAACTTGGTCTGGTGTTACCTAAATATAGTTCTAATCACGATCGCGTTTTTCAAATGCACAAGGCATATTTTTATGATAATCCACGTAAGATGTTTTCCATTAAACTCTCAAAGGTGGTAGGAGCGTTCCAAAGTCGAAATCGCATCACTTTAAATTGAAATAAGCCAGTGCCAATAGTAAAAGTAATCTTTTCTCGATATTTGTGATTTATATTGAATTACCTTTACTCGCGTTTTAAGTGCAGAGTCGAGAACCCTGGGAAAGTATCTGCAAACTCGGTAATCGGTAACTGTCCTTTCTTGTCACGTCATTTAACCGGAGAGCCTTGTCGAGACGTCCTCCTTTTTCAAAAGCATAACACGCAAAGCCCACTAGTTGTCGGAGCGTTCGATTACACTTTGTCCTCCATTTCTTTAATCATCCTCCCGGCTTTTCACGTTTGGTTAATGACAACCATCTCGGCTGTTGTCTTATTAGTTAAGCATCAGCGGTATCAAGTTTTGAGTTTGACTATTGCGGTTTTTCTCATCTAAGTATCGTCGAATCTGATTATTAAGTTCAGTTAGCTGTTGTTGTTCGAGATTCAGCCATGGTTTTAACAATTGGTCTAATAACATCGAGGAGCACTCCTTGGTGGGCGTCTCTTAAACCATGCTGGCGCTTCCAGCCGCGTGAACTACCGAAGAGTACCAATCATGTGTGAGATTCTTTATAAATGCGACGTCATAGTCATTGACCTTTCAGTTCCTAACAGGTACAATATCCCAGACCTTTGTCAACGCTTTCTCCACAAGTACGCCCTTCCCAAGAGATTTATCTTAGAACGGAGCGATAGCGCGTACAAAACCCTCGCGGAGAGCATTATCCAATCACCTCATCATCACGCTTTCTATCCTTCCCGGTAGAAGAACGTCGCCCGTCAAACAAACTCACACTGATCCGTCATTTGCCTTACGAATCGGCATCTCTTCGTTCCTTACTTCCAGAAAACATATTTTTTCACGATGTCCATTCACAATATAGCTTTCTCATTGATGTCCGCTATAATCACTTGATGGTCGAATATTTTGCTTTTAATCCAGATCTATACGTTTGAAATTTCGGGCGTCCGAATGTTTCCACCGGCAAGTGTCCCAAAACGTGTTGTGATAGACGTCATTTTAGCATGATTGCGCACTACGACAGGGTTCACAATTGTCCTAGTGGAAACGGTAGGAACTAGAAACTTCTAACCGTTATACTGTCCATATACGTAAATACTGTACAGGTCGCACTTTGCACCCCATCGTCAACCCCATCTAGTTTTTCGACTTCTCCTGTACTCTCTGGGTTGCTTACACTGCCGCTGGATATACCCAAATACTCATAATGCCAGTATGCCTGTTCTTTTCCTTTTGGTCGCTTGTCACGAAAAACCCATCAAATCATTTTCTACATGCTCTTTTGTTCTTCTTCTTCCACATAACAGCTAACTTTGACTCTGCTACTATGCGATACCTAATTTGCTGCTTTAAGCATGAGCTGATGCATCATCCAGGGTTTTAGGCCGGGTCAGTCGTAATGTTTGTTGTTCCGCGCTATCCTGTATTCCATTGATATAGGTGCCAGCTGTTCTAGGAAACCGTCCGGTACTCTTGGGTAGGCTAGTCTCACCAAGCAAGCTATTGTACATTTTTATTGACCTTCTGGTAACGGTTTATTACTCGAGTGTGGTACGCTTGTTGCAAGTGAGCTGCACCTCATTTTCAGTTTTGGTCTTAAATACACGTAATTTTTTTATCATGGTCCGGTATAGTTTGTAGGATACTTATAGCTTTACTCAGTAGTACGACTATCAATGCAGTTGCCTACTCACAGTCATTCCAACCGCTAACTGTCACAGCAGCTTGAAATTGTTTGAAATACGTTGCCCAAGGCGACTTTCCATTAATGATAAGTAATTTTACTTCGAACTTCGATGACGACAGTTGGTTTTCCGCTATACTCTTAAACTGTATGGCGTACCATTGTATTACCGGGATTGGTGCTTGTACTGTTTTAATACTGTTTTAATCCGTTCTTCCATCTCCAACAGCTTATTTCCATTTTTCCGAAAATCTCGCTTCTAGTTTATGCGAGCTGCTAATAAGTCCTCAGAAAATTTGACCCCCAATTTCCACAAGCTCTCTAAAAGTTTCGTTTATAGTCTTTCTACGGATTTAGCATATTCCTTTATAAACTCACTCCTCTTTCAATTATTCAACCGCTTTTACTTTCTGTTCCAATCGCGCTGTAAACTCTTCATATATATTGGTTTAGTTTTTCTACAATGTTTGTGGTGTTCCGATCTTGCTTCTCCGTGTTTTCATGTAATTTTTCCTGTAAAATTTGTGCTACCCTCTTCTAATTTCGCTGACAAACTTGCAGAGTGTTGATCTTATTTCTCTGCGTGTTTTTGTACGTTTGACGTAACGTCTTTCAAAAAGAAAGAATTTTGCTCTCCATTTTCGATTGTTAACTACGAGTGATAGGCAAGCAAAAAAAAATCGTTTGAATATCCTTTTTAGTACAACCGCACGTACCTAATATCAGTTATAACTACAAGTATAATAATTATTCTTCACAATCACAAATATTTACAGCGTATTGCTTACATTAGCACTAATTTAATCATTATTTGTGGACATTAACTTAATCTTCTAAATGGGATGAATTAAACATTATTGTAGCATTAATCTTACTATCAATTTATTTATCTAACGCAATTATATCTGGTAAGCGAATTTGTATTTACATTAATTTATATACATCGAGCCCTTGTTAGGACGGAGTTCAAACCAATACTAATCTATCGCTATGGGCTTCGCACTTATATATAATAATTTCTTATTCTAGAAAAATGATGAGAAATCTAAGAGCTTAAACCTAATGATTATTATAAACAACTACAGGTATTGGTTTTGCAATAATTAATGTTAATTGTTCGAAATGATTTACTGGAAAGCTATCTATTTGTCAAATGTCTAAGTGTGGGGCAATCTTGTAGCCACAGTCTGCTTAACCCCCTTCACATATCACTGAATCTCGGTGAAATAGGGCATATAATTAGAAAACAATAGAAGAGGAATCGAGCTGTATCTAGGCTGTGGTAATTTCAGAGAACTGCGTAGACTATCTCAGAATAGAAATAAGTGGAGGTACGCGTCCAACCAGTTTCAAGATGGAAAACCTAATGGGGAAAAAATAAGTGCACTTAAATCTGGTGATTATTATAAACAACTACTGGTGTTGGTTTTAAAATATTTTCAACAAATGTCGATTGTGGGATAGGATATATTGGAAAACTATTAATTCCGCAAATATTCAGGTGTTGAGAGATCTTGGTGGCCACAGGCTGCTTAACCTCCTTCACATACCATTGAATATCGGGGAAATAGGGTATATTTTTGTAAAACAATAGAAGGGAACTGAACTGCATCTAACAAGAAGGAGCAGCGGCTATGTTCAGAGACAACAAACATAGAAACAGGAGAAAATTGTTAAAAGCATATGTGTAGAGCACGACACAGTACTTCTATGAAATAGGAGCACAAGGAGAAGCTGACAGGAAAACGGTAGAAGATTTTTGGAATGTTGTGCTTTGCATGTATGAGGATGATAAGATGGACATACAAAGTTAATAACAAACAGCTTATAGGAATAGTAGGGGAATAAAAATATCTGTGGAAAACAAAAAAAAATATGAGAAATAGAAGGGCAGGATTCGTTCTAAGGCTTCTTTGGTGAATAGTATGGGAAATATTACATGCAGCGATAGGGAAAAAAAAGAGGTAGAGAAAGACCTAGATAAGACTTTTGCACGCAAATAGTAAAAGATGCAGACTGTGGAAATTTCACAGAAATGTGTAGGTTAGCTCAGTGTACGCGTCTAATTAGTTGCAGGACTAAAGACCTAATGATGATGATGATAAAATGATTTTAATACAATTATTGAATTTATAATTTCTAAGTTAAAATTAATTAAAGTTTTAACAAAAAACTGTCTGCGATCGTCAACCTTCTATTAGGCATTGCCCAATCATTCGATCAAATAATACTAAAAACATTCCACGAGTAATTTTTTTACAGATTCTTAAGGTATAGAACGAAGATGTGGTTATATTTGCGGACAAGGCAAACACAACTAAAGATGCTGGTGCTGGCAGTGAATTGCCATAGCCAACTCCAAACATTTGTCGACTCCGCGCCCGATTTCTCCCTCCTTCATTACATAACTATACGCTATATGTCAAGCGTTAAGATTGAGGAAACTATAAAAATGTCCAAAAGAGTAATATATGTCCACCAGAAATTTCAGTAACCTGCCTATGAACAATATTTTATTCTCTATAACATGGCCTTAGAATACAAAACCATAATTTTTATTTGTTGCCTCCAGCAAACGAGAAAATGAAGTAGCAGACCACATCTCGCATTGCAATAAATTACCACATCATCTACATAAAACTTGTCACATCAGAAGATTTCAAACCTATATCGAAAATCAACTTAAAGACTAACGGTTAGACCAGTTAAACGACTGATGTAAATTTCTCCATGAAATACAATTGCTACTCTTAGACTTAAAAGAAGATAATATGTGGGAACGATGGGTTAAAGAACATGGTGTACACAATGCCGCTACTAAAAGGAGCTGCAGTCTACTACACTCTGTACGTCACATTGTCTGTCCACTAATCACATTCTCCTAGAATATTAAAAATTCTGCCATTAAAGAAATAACTATCAGTATTCATTCAATGAAGCTGTCTCTTTAGACTCCGAAGCAAATTCAATAAAACCCATTTAATTTATTAAAGCTTTTGCTCATTATAAGCTGATGCAACTCCTAAATACCAATGAACAGCTCAAAGATCATTCATATCTCAACTACTAAACGAGTAACTTAGAACTGGTTTACTGATGGAAATTTCGAGCATACAACTATGCCAGGAGTTAAGGTATCTATATAAATATACACAAATGAAAACCATTGCCTAAAGCATCATCAATAGAGCAATCACTAAAGCAGCTAAAACGGTTATCGGTACAAGAGTTGCGACGCATTTATTTTCCTATCACTTGTTTTTACATAAAATTTTTGAAGATAGCAAATCGTTCAACTACGTTAGTGTAAACCACTCGAATTTGTACAATTTCCTGATTTTGTCGTTATCCTGAATTTTACTTCAATGCATATCGTGTTTTTGAGCTTAAAGCATAAAGATTTTGGAGGTCGATCTTTAGTCAGGTGTTTTGGGTAGTTCAAAATTTTAGTGTTCGGCAGATTGCGTTAGCACTTGGCGGCGAGAGGGGTGCCAAGAAGGGCTCTTGGTGAACATGTGTAGTCTTTGTTTTAAGCAGTGGATAAATTTCGCAGGTGTGATCGATCACCGGTAAATCTTTTCGCAGCTCAATAATTTATGAATGACTTCGAATTTGCCACTGGAATCTTAAACCCTATTTGTGAAAAATTTAGAATTGTATCATCGTGCTTGATTGTAAATATATGAAGACCATAACAGCTTAGTTCTAAATTTGCTAAATTTATTTTGAAATTTACTGTGAAGTACATACGAAAATTAAGCAGAAGAGCGACAACGACTAGTATGAATTTATTTGTACAAGGCAGGCTATGTTCTTATGTTACATCTGGACCAATTACCAAGAAAGAGAGTCTGGAGGTATGTTTTTTCTGATGAAGAGCTATCGGAAATATTGTTGACCCTTGTGTAGGTTACGTACGTCTTACGGAATAATAAAAACTCCATTTTTTTTCTTCTAAAAACGTGCGTGTCAATTATGATTTCCTGTTCTTTACCTGTGTGTCAGTCATTCATATTTTGATGTTAAAACTTTACTTTATTAATTAATTTTGAATGTTGCTCAAATAAAGTTTTGTACACGGTATGCGCCTCTCGTGACAAATAATTCATTTTTGTTAAAATGGTTTTAAGTTCACTAAAAAAATGAATTATATAACGTAACACTTTAATTCTTAAGTAACATGAAACATATAATTGTATAATTCTATGACATAAAAAAGTTTGTGTTTTTTTTATAAGAAATTTTTTGTTAAGTATCTAGAAGACATAAAATTCACAATTTTCAATTAATTTATTGTAGTCGTTGAATTATTTATTTATTTCGAAATATAGAGACACCTAGCTTCCACCCCAAGATGGAAGGTTTTTTTGAAAGCGGATCCAAAGACAAGCAAATATCGAGTTAGCGAGTTTGGTTGATTGTTGGTTACAAATAGTTTCTTTTTTGTTTTGCGTTTACTCAGTTTGATGTGGGGGTAAGTGTGTGCTTTACTTGTTTTGGATTTACAACGTTTATAAAAACAAAAGGAATGTACTCAAGAGTGTCCAACAGAAATTAATGTATTTCATGTAAACTTTTAGAAAGCAGAATTGAGTTGTTTCCGTTGAATTTTATTCTTCATTTAAAAAAAACCCTAACTCTTCTTTATTCACTTTAATTCTTAGTTAAGTAGCACCCTCTGCCTTTTTAAGATTGGCCCAATTATCCTTGCCTATCGCTTATGCGCGCGCTGTCTTAATCCGTGCTAGCTCTTTTCGCTTTTGAAGTTTTTCGATTAAATTTGCCAGTCTACTTCCACCGTCAGCGGGCGGACATGAAAAGAAAAAAATCTCGGCTTAACATCAAAACTGGGCTTTTATGCAATATTTTGCTGTGTAAGAAATTTGTTTACCTTCAAACGTAAAAATCTGTTCATAAAGTTCATTTATTTTAGTTTTGGTGCGGAGGAAATTTCATATTCTTTGCTTAAAGTATAATAAAAATAATGCAATGACCTAACCGGCCGAAAACCGATATTAAAAGGCAAATTCATTATATATACAATTAAATGATGTATTTGAATTTACAGTAGACAAACTGAAAGAACCACGACAAAGTTTTAAGTGGTTAACTCCTTCATACAAATATAGTGTAACAATGACGCCGAACAATCTAGAATTGAAAAAGATAAAGCCACTAAATAAAGAACCGATTGATTGCTAGACAAGGATTCGTTTAAAGAATCAATATATAGCAAACTAAACAGGCGATTTAAGTAAATTATAAAAGCGTCTACTAAATTATGGAAGCTATAATAGTTAGATGTATAAACCGTACGATACGATGGTTAGACTAGTCTGAATATTAATTCACAGGTAGTATGAAATAAATTATAAATTCGATTATTAAGATAAATACGTTTGATGTATATACAAATTAAGTTAGAACGGTTAGAACTTGCGTAGATAAATTACATAATTGAATTTCGTAATGAATATGTTGTAATTATCATGTCAATTAATGAATTAGCGTAATAAGCATTGTTAGTAATTATTATCAAGTGTAGCTACGTATTGAAAAGCGCTCCACAAATTATTTATAGTAAATTATTTTTATGGGATTTTTAATAATTAATTTAGTATATTACACATATTTTATGTAACTAATTAAGATTTTCATTTTCTAAGGTGTTGCTCTTTTCAAATTTAAATAAAATTGAACAGAATTAAGTAAATTGTCCATTCAAGTTTTGGGCATAGTGCCTGGTACTGGAATTTTGAGAAAATATTGATTTTTCTCGTTGACTTTAGTGTATGTGCTATCTTGCGATCAAAATTGAAACTTAAAAACTTTTCAAGAAATTTGTCATAACCACTTTAATCAACAATTTTTCTTCGCACAACTGTAGGTCTTATACTTTATGATATACGGCCGCGCGATACGCCCACTGAAACACCCGGTATATATACATACATATATATGTATATGTATATATATTATTATGTAAGGGGGGGGTACAAGGCTTCTAAGGGTAGATTTGTGTTAAAAGGGGTGTATGCCAAACAATAGGATTAATATATCAGATCTAATAATTTAAAAAACTATATTTTGCTGTACTTTACATATGCTAAAGTATGTACCATTTTAGTTTGAAACATATGTGCCAAAAGGTAGACAACATGACTTTATGACGTTGATACAATGCACGGTACTTAAGGTTTTATACTGAGTTGATATTTTATGAGCCAGTGAAAGTACATTTGCCGTCGGAAAGCCGAACGCATTTATGGATATCTGCAACCAACAAAGCGTCCAGGTCGTGTGTAAAATATTTTGGTTTTTCTTTTAATAGAATCAACTTTTGGACGAATTGTAAAATCAAAATTAAAAGTGAATAGAAATATAAAAGGTTATTGGAGAGTTGTGAAGTGTTTTTGGACCAATAGTAGAAATTAAGAATATTATAAAGACAGTAGTGAAGGTATTTTGGACACGAAAGGAAAGACGAATTGTTATTGGATATTGTATGTTTTAGAATTGTAATTCAAGTAAGCTAAGGTTGTTGAGCTTATCGCTAAGCGAAATAAATAAAAATTCTAATTTCGATTATGTTCAGATAAAGACGTGTTTTACAAAACCTGCGTTAAAAGTTGTACAAATATTTATTGAAATAAAAGTTTTTTGTGAATTAAAGAGTCTAATTTAGTAAAGTGAGAGTAATAAGAAGCATCGAGAGTATAAAGGCAACGAATATTAAAGAAGATTTGGAGTGGTTAATAGTGCGACGGGAAAAGCGACGATTTATTTAGGTTTGAGCAAGATTGGTGTTGGATTTGGGAAGATTTGGTTAAACGGCAGTAGGAGATTTGAGTGGATATAGAAGGCAACGACGATATTGATAATTTTTGGAGTGATTTGAGCAGATTAAAGGCAGAAGGACACCGTGTGGATATTAAAGGAATAGCAGGACAAGGATTGATTTAAAATAGGACGGCTGGATTGATTTGGATTGAGCAAGGAGAGGATTGATTGGAATACGAAGTAGGGAAACAGGAGAGCAGTATATTACGAGGAAGAATTAACGCAGGGGAAGTACATACAACGGTTTTTTTTTAAATTCTAAATTGGGATAAAATTATTTCAGATTTGGGGTCAACGAAATTGGTTAAGCAACACCTGGAGGCGATACGCAGTGAACTACGATTGAGAATCCTTGTGAAGGTGCGTACGGTGTATACGATCTTGAGCCAGCAGTTAAAAAAAGGCCTTCAGCGCGGTATAATTCAGGTAAGTACCGTGAATATCTTAAAACGTCAAAATTAAAGTCATAAATAGTATACATAAATTAATTTGGCACCAAGCAACTTTGATCTGTTAAAATTTGGCATATATAGTAAATCAGTGCATTAAAAAAGTGGTAAAACAAACGAGTGTGCAGTTTGGTTGGGTAGTGCACATCTACTCACGATTGAACTCACGGTGAGTAGGTGAACGCCCTGAGATTATGGTTTCATATAGTCGAGACATAATATATAGTAAACAGTAAATAGATAACCAACCAAACGTTGCTAAAGCACCTCAAATAGAAGTCATTTAGTGAATACTAAAATAGGGACGACGACAAAAGTCGTGTAGCAAGATTTTGTTTAAATAAATAAAGTAGTAAAGTTTATAATCACACATTATTTTTATATAAATAAAAATAAAAGGATGGAGGGGTGGAGTAAACAAACAAGTAGTAAATAAAGTTAGGTAGGAGAATATATATATATATTACTCATATCTAGACCAGGGTAGAAAATTAAATAATCACATCAAATAATTTTAATCACCGTGTAGAAGCTTTGGGAAGAGGTACGCTTTATTAAAACCGTGAAGCATAAAAAGGTTATTAGTTTCATTAAACATAAGAGATTTAAATCATGTACAAGACGCTTTATATCAAGAGAAACAGTATTAACAAGCTCTACGGGTAATGTAATTATTCCTAAACAAATGGAAATTACGTGCAAAATTTATATTAATTAACCCTATTTTAAGTAACCGGTAGTAAAACAAAGTGTACACATAATAATTAATATTTAACTTGTATTCGCTAAAAATGAAAGGATAGAAGTCAATTTTAATTGGAGTTAATTAAACCATTATTAATAATAAGCATAAAACTGTGAAAATCCAAGATTATAATACCAGAAAATAAAGCTCTGAGAATTAATATTATTTTGAACACCTGCGTAGTTTAAATATCACGTACGGCTAAAATTTTGCAGATAATTAATGGTTCAGAGAATCTTGTAGAAACCGTCGCATAATAGTTACGAGAAATACTAAAGATGGGTTATTTCACACTCCACATGGACTAAAATATAATCGATAATAAAGAATATCAATTTGCACCAATACGAACAGGTTAGAAAAGGAAAGAGAAAATGCGTCAAGCAAAGACACATATAGTAAAAGGCGTGATTTAAGCAACGTCACGAGGGTCACAATTGGTTGAAAATAGGATGCAAATATGAGAGGTAAAATAACAGTTCGGTATAAAAGTCAATTAGTTATTTCCAGACTTTGCGTGCCGTGTTGAAATTTCTGATATTTAAATGGGGCGAGTACAAAATTCGTAAAAACCGACGCGCGAGCGACGGACTGGACTGGGAACATGGCATGAGAAATTCTTTAGAATTACCCGTTTTGGGGAACAGACCGACAGACAGGCTTTTTGCTATATATACCGAGGTGAATATAAACAAGCTCTCTCTTAGACTTTTGACTATTCGATGCGTTAAAAGCTCTGACATCCGCGACTTGATTGAAGATGTTAAACAGTGCATTTTAGTTTGATAAAATAATTTAAAGTTTGCTCGTATATTTTAGTGATTCAAAATAGTTTGTTATTTACGTGCTAACATGAATGTACTTCAGTGCACTTAGATACAAGGTAATAAAATTTAGTATCACGGTACCAATTAGCAAAATTTACAACGACAAATGTATACACAAAAGTAGGCAGTTTTGGCGTATCTTGGTGAAAGAAGCATGAATTTCTTTGCTATTTTTCGGGGGTGTTAATAATTAAATGGTTCAAATACGTGTCTGGATCCACGAAACAAGGGTCAGATATACACAGATGAGTTCCGGAAAAGCCCCGAAACAACTTTAAATAAATGGTGATGGAGAAAATTTTAAAAGCGTTGAGAATTAGAAGCCGTAAATATAATCCTGTTGGAATGGTGTGATTAACTAAAGGGACGATGTACATTAAAGCTACGAGGACAGTAACCTTCAGGTAAATTATACTATTTTGTTTGACATTTTGGTGTGTGTTGAATAACTTTATTATACTATTTTGTTTGACATTTTTGTGTGTGTTGAATTACTTGATAATTGATTTACTTTAAATGGACATTAGTGAAATTGTACTAACCATAAAATTTTAATTTTAAGATGAAATTTGCTTGTTTAAGTAGAAAGGAGTATTTAGTATTGATGTTCTGAATTATGATGAAAATTTAGGGTATGTCTTTGAGCTCAATTAGACGAACCTGGTTAATTAACGTAAAGGGGTGGTAGATGCTCCCTTTATACTCAGACTCCGGTCTGCTTATATTGTTATATTAATTAGTAGGCATCCAACAAGGACTTTAATTCTGGATGCACGTTAAAGTGATAATAAAATTAATCTTGAAATTCTTTTTAAAACTGAATTTTATGCTGAAATTTAATTTGAAAATTTAATGTATTCTGAATATTGATGTAAATAGAGTTAACGTTGATGTTTGTGGTAGGAATGTGTTGTTTAATTTTATGAATGAGGAGGTTTATAAAATTAGGTGAGCACCTGAAGCGAAACCAGGATCACAGCAGTTTATGACGCCCAATCGGTGGGACTAGAATTTTTTTGTTGAAAGGACCCAGTTCCCGCATCCAAAGGAGTAGATCACAGCAGTTTATGGCGACCACAACGTGAGGGCTCGAATTCCAGAAAGTGTTTAACTATTCCAGGAAACTGGCGATCTGAGAGAGAGAGAGTTTCTGTGTGTGTATAAATTTAAGAGTATTTTGAGTGTGTGTGAGTGAGTAGAACGTATGCAGAGAAAAGAGTGGTTAAGGAGTCAAGGAGTGGAAATTGGAAGTGACGATAGTGCATTGTGCGAAAAAAATTCTAAAATGGAAGAAGCTGGAGGCAGTAGAGATCAGTCGAGGACGGAATCAGGGATCAAGGAAATGAGTTAATGATGAGAATGTTAGAGGAAATGCGATTAGCTAGGAGGAGTCCAACAGAAAATTAGAACAGCTAAGCGATGAATCTAATAGAGCTAGGGAAGAATCGAATAGAGCGAGGAGGAGTCCAACCGAAAATTAGAGCAGATAAGCGGGAAAATTGAACAAAATACTAAAGAATTTACAGAATTTAAAGATAGTCTTACCGTGAAACTGGGGAAGTAGAAAATAGGGTTGAAAAAATGAGCGTGATATTACAGGTCTTCGACAGGAAATGGGACATTTAAAGTCCGAAGTACGCATGTTCTGTGAAGAAGAGATTAATGTAAAATGACTGAAGTGACGGACTCATGTAGGGATCAGTTAGGCAGGGTAGAACGCGAAGTTAGTAGTATTAAATACAACATGTCAAATTTAACGGGGATGGTCCCAGATTTTCTACAGGTGGAGTATCATTGGACCAACACATGAAATTTTATGGCGATAACAGGGTAAATCCACAAATTTTTATTAATAGTGTAAGAAATCTAGTGGGAAATTTATTTGACGAACAGACTAAACTAAATACGATAAAGGCTTTATTAAAGGACAATGCGGAAGCGTGGTACAATTTAGTAGGACAGGACATAGACACGTATCAGGACTTTGAAAACAAATTTTTAAAGCACTACTGGAGTGACCACAGACAAGACCAGGTACGAGACGACTTAATCACAGGAAAATTTAAGGGAGAGTTTGCAGTTTCTAGGGAGCAATATGCTATACGCAAGTATAGCATAGCAAAGCAACTGAACCCACCACTGACGGACCGACAAATTATTAAGTATTTATCACGACACTTCGAGGTAGACATAAGACAGCACGTAGCACTACAGAACATAGTGGACAGAGAAATGTTTTTGGAATACCTGCAGAGATATGACGATGTATGTGTAGGACGGACAAGAGAAATACGGGAAAGACAGATCAACACAGTTAGGTTTGACAATAGACGGGACAACTATGCTAGAAGGGGGAATAATTACGGATACCAGCGACAGAATTGGGAACAGAGACGACCATACGTTCGAAGTAATAGTTTAGGAAGGGGACCTGCACCGAGACCGGAACCTACCAGAAGGAATAGTTCACCGGACATGAGGGGGACTGCTAATACAGACACGGAACGAGTGGAAACGCCTAGGACATACGCTGAGGTGACGGCTAGACCAGGACCGAGTAGGGAAAACAGACCTGGACAGGATTTTTAGAACGCGACAGACCACTAGATTTCAGTGTAAATGTATATGAACATCCACGTGAATTTTTCAAAATTGAGGAGGAAGTAGTGCCAGAAACTGAGGAAAAATTATGTTTGCCAATTATTAATATAGAAATTTTTGAGAATAATGTAGAAATATTACTTGATACAGGGGCAGAGGCGAGTTTAATATCGGAGGAATTCGTCAGCAAAATTAGGGATAAGGTTTGTGATAGAATTATGCCTATAAAGCGTAGCCATTTAGTAGCTCAAATAAAAAGAAGTTTGCTGTAGTAAATAGTGTTGTGGTGCTTAGGATAGATATAGGAGGTTTAAGCTGTGAACAGGAGTTTGTAATTGTACCTGGACTGAAGTTTCAGAGCATTTTAGGTGTTGACTGTATGATGAAGTTAGGGGTTTTGATAGATATGGAACGGAAGGTAATAAGGATTAAGGATAGGGTAGTGCCATGGAAGGGCAGTTATGAAGTCACAGAGGATGACACGGGGTTTAGTATTAATGTAGTAGAGGTAGAGGATGATGAAGGTAAACAGATCAACACGATAAGATGTCCAGAGGATAGGATAGTAGAGGTTCAAGCTTTAGTACAAAAACATGCAGAATTAGTGGGGATAGAAGCAACAGCAGCAGATCGGAGCAGGTGAAGGCAGAATTATTTTTGAGGAGGTTAAATGGCAAATTTGTTTTTAATAAAGTAGATTTAAGGAATTTATTCTGGCGGATTCCATTACATAAGAATTCTAGAAGGTACATAGGATTTTCCATGGAGGGAAAAATCGATAATTGTAAAGTAGTATCGTTTGGTTTGTCGGCAGAAAAGGAAACAATGATAAATGAGAAACAGACAAGTTTAGGGACTGAAAAAGAAGTAATATTTAAGAGTCAGGATAATAGGGATGATAAGTTTATTTTATGTGAGATAATAGGGAGGATAAGTGTAGATATAGAAGGGGGAGAAATAGGGATGAAGAGTATTAGGATGGTGAGAAGAAAGACTTGGAGGGTCAAGAAGAGAGTTAGATTTAAATATATAGGGATAGCATAGGTGTATATAAAAGAGTAGAAGTAAGTGTTTATAGAAAATAAAGCTAGGTATAGGATAAATATGGGAGATAATTAGTAATAGGTTTAGGATGAGAATAAAGAGTAAATGTAGGAAGAAAATAAGATAGGTTAAGTGTAGATATTTCATAGAAGATTAGTGGAGAGTTAGGAATAGAGTAAGTGTAGGATAGGCATATAGGATTAGGTAGGGGGAAGTAAAGTATAGTGAAGATTAGTTAAAAGTTAGGAATAGGATAGGTATATAGGATGTATATAGGATTAGATGGATAAGTAGGATGAAGTTAGGGATAATTTCAGTTTATAGAATTAGGTGAGAGTTAGGAATAGGATAGGGATATAGGATAGGTGTAAAATTTTTTTTTTGGATTGGAGACAAAGTAGGTAAGTTAGATAGATAAGGGTCGAGAGTGATAGGCAATTTTTTTTTGTAATTTTTTTTGGGCTAAATGCTTAATATTTGCATTCAAATAAGTGGGATTATTTGTATTCAAATAGGGGGAAAATACTCATATTTAGACCAGGGTAGAAAATTAAATAATCACATCAAATAATTTTAATCACCGTGTAGAAGCTTTGGGAAAAGGTACGCGTTATTAAAAAACCGTGAAGCATAAAAAGGTTATTAGTTTCATTAAACATAAGAAATTTAAATCATGTACAAGACGCTTTATATCAAAAGAAACAGTATTAACAAGCTCTACGGGTAATGTAATTATTTCTAAACAAATGGAAATTACGTGCAAAATTTATATTAATTAACCCTATTTTAAGTAACCGGTAGTAAAACAAAGTGTACACATAATAATTAATATTTAACTTGTATTCGCTAAAAATGAAAGGATAGAAGTCAATTTTAATTGGAGTTAATTAAACCATTATTAATAATAAGCATAAAACTGTGAAAATCCAAGATTATAATACCAGAAAATAAAGCTCTGAGAATTAATATTATTTTGAACACCTGCGTAGTTTAAATATCACGTACGGCGAAAATTTTGCAGATAATTAATGGTTCAGAGAATCTTGTAGAAACCGTCGCATAATAGTTACGAGAAATACTAAAGATGGGTTATTTCACACTCCACATGGACTAAAATATAATCGATAATAAAGAATATCAATTTGCACCAATACGAACAGGTTAGAAAAGGAAAGAGAAATGCGTCAAGCAAAGACACATATAGTAAAAGGCGTGATTTAAGCAACGTCACGAGGGTCACAATTGGTTGAAAATAGGATGCAAATATGAGAGGTAAAAATAACAGTTCGGTATAAAAGTCAATTAGTTATTTCCAGACTTTGCGTGCCGTGTTGAAATTTCTGATATTTAAATGGGGCGAGTACAAAATTCGTAAAAACCGACGCGCGAGCGACGGACTGGACTGGGAACATGGCATGAGAAATTCTTTAGAATTACCCGTTTTGGGGAACAGACCGACAGACAGGCTTTTTGCTATATATACCGAGGTGAATATAAACAAGCTCTCTCTTAGACTTTTGACTATTCGATGCGTTAAAAGCTCTGACATCCGCGACTTGATTGAAGATGTTAAACAGTGCATTTTAGTTTGATAAAATAATTTAAAGTTTGCTCGTATATTTTAGTGATTCAAAATAGTTTGTTATTTACGTGCTAACATGAATGTACTTCAGTGCACTTAGATACAAGGTAATAAAATTTAGTATCACGGTACCAATTAGCAAAATTTACAACGACAAATGTATACACAAAAGTAGGCAGTTTTGGCGTATCTTGGTGAAAGAAGCATGAATTTCTTTGCTATTTTTCGGGGGTGTTAATAATTAAATGGTTCAAATACGTGTCTGGATCCACGAAACAAGGGTCAGATATACACAGATGAGTTCCGGAAAAGCCCCGAAACAACTTTAAATAAATGGTGATGGAGAAAATTTTAAAAGCGTTGAGAATTAGAAGCCGTAAATATAATCCTGTTGGAATGGTGTGATTAACTAAAGGGACGATGTACATTAAAGCTACGAGGACAGTAACCTTCAGGTAAATTATACTATTTTGTTTGACATTTTGGTGTGTGTTGAATAACTTTATTATACTATTTTGTTTGACATTTTTGTGTGTGTTGAATTACTTGACAATTGATTTACTTTAAATGGACATTAGTGAAATTGTACTAACCATAAAATTTTAATTTTAAGATGAAATTTGCTTGTTTAAGTAGAAAGGAGTATTTAGTATTGATGTTCTGAATTATGATGAAAATTTAGGGTATGTCTTTGAGCTCAATTAGACGAACCTGGTTAATTAACGTAAAGGGGTGGTAGATGCTCCCTTTATACTCAGACTCCGGTCTGCTTATATTGTTATATTAATTAGTAGGCATCCAACAAGGACTTTAATTCTGGATGCACGTTAAAGTGATAATAAAATTAATCTTGAAATTCTTTTTAAAACTGAATTTTATGCTGAAATTTAATTTGAAAATTTAATGTATTCTGAATATTGATGTAAATAGAGTTAACGTTGATGTTTGTGGTAGGAATGTGTTGTTTAATTTTATGAATGAGGAGGTTTATAAAATTAGGTGAGCACCTGAAGCGAAACCAGGATCACAGCAGTTTATGACGCCCAATCGGTGGGACTAGAATTTTTTTGTTGAAAGGACCCAGTTCCCGCATCCAAAGGAGTAGATCACAGCAATATATATATATATATATATATTGTGTGTTTGTGTATTGCTGTGAATTTTATTTCTGTGAAAGAGCTAATTACACGTTCTGCCCGCTAGCCCTTTGAATTAATAAAACTATGGTAATCATACATAAGATTTATAATAAAATAAATCTCTTACAAACAATCTTTCAAATTCAAAATCATGCATCCATTACAACTTTCTCTTTTACAAACAATATTACAAAATTGACGAAGAACGACTTCCCCGCAACATATCTTATGTACTAAATTAGAGCCCAAAATATCTCTTTTGCTCATCTTAAACACGTGATTATCATTCATTAACGACTTCGCAATGAATTAGTTCTTAATATGTACAGTAATTACTTATATAAGCTTTGTACTTTAATATCATATCTTAAACACGTGATTGTCATTCATTAACAACTCTATAATTAAATTTACCTCGATATGTACAATAATTATCTTCATAAGCCATGCAATTTCATATCCTTCCCCTTAAAACCGTATTTAAACTCATATGAGTTCAGCTGGGTTCAATTGTTACCTTATGTAATGGAAAAACCTGTTTTGTAGATTTGTCAAACCCATAAATTAAATTAAATTGACTTTAGCACGCAAATTTTACTCTAAAACTTAAGCTAATTAATTAGTCTTTGAAATCACTAAATATCTAAACAAATTACTTTAAAACTTTACCGTTACATATCTGCTTGCTTCTTGGCGTTTTCAAAACATAACATTCGTCGTTTACTGCTCCATCCTCCTTCCAATCGTTTCACAAGTTGAATTTTTCATGCAAATGCATCCATCACAACAATATATTTATTGATCTTCCGTTAAATTTGTATATTAGTAAATCCTAGAGTAAATTTTATAATAGTTTTAATTGGTTTTAAAACGTCTATCGTTCATATTAATGTATTTGATTAATTTTTACTACCACATACTGTATAACATAGCACTTTAAAATACGTAACGTGTTATCTAATTTCATCGACAATAAGCCCACGTCGAAGTTTCAATCAAGACTGATTTTTGATGGTCGTTCGGTATTGAATTTTAAATCAAACCTCATCTGACGTAATTTATTCTAGTCGGGTCTTGCTGTTTTTTGAACCATATATTCATTTCGCTATGTACTATATCTAGATTCAAGTTTGTTCGCGACTATAGGTGTCCCATGCTATCCACTATTTCCGCTTGCTCAGAATCTTTAAGCTGACCATTTTACTATCTTTCATTACCGCCTTGACCTGTATAATAATTAGACGACATCGTTTACATATGCTGTTATCGCAATATTACACTGTTCTAGAACATGCGGTCAATTAACTACGCTCCTCAATTAGAAGTACTAACGTACCTTTGGTATTAAATGAAAATTGCTGCTAGAATACGCGATTTTACTTAACATGCATTCGACCGTAAATTGAAACTGACGTTTTTTCAGAATATTTACTCATTTGAACAAGATGAAAACTCTTTTATTATTGAGCACCTAAATGCATTTCAACGTAATAAATACTTTTATTTTTATATAAAACGCAAGTATACTATTTAATAATCACGGTTTCTTTGCCAAATATAATTGATGCATTTTATACAGGGCATTTTATAAACACTTTATATACAAATAAATACTGAAATAATTTGTCTCTTCTCGAAATTTTTCGAATTTTCTCGCATTTATCAACGGCAGATCTTTATCACCCAAAGGTATGTATATGTAATTATCCATTATTTCTCGTTTAAAGTGAAATAAAAGAACTCTTAAAATGTTATTAGTGTATTTCCGTATCTATAAACTAATGAATGTGTCCATTTTTCTTTCAGAAAACTTGGAGGTAGAGTTACTTTTCAATGGACTTTTGATAGAGATGGTTAGCTAAGACGATGGAAAACACAGCAGCGTTTGACGAAGCAGTAGGAGAAAGAGTTGAAACGAATGCAGTGTCAATATCCATTAAGTCTTTTTTTGTTTAATCCGAAGCGGCTACTTCGCCTCGATTTGGCTACGCTAAGGCACAATCAGTAAGTTTCACTTGTAATAGTTTAGATTTCTAGTATAAGTCGCCAGTCCAAAATACATAAATTCTGACAGACTTCTTGCCTGCAGATGTTCGAACTATTAATATTAATAGAATACTTGAAAAATTACTTGGCATTTATTTTGGGTGAACGCTGAAGATTTGCGTACTCATATGCTGTAGCTTGTAGCAGCCGCATTCCACCCCGTTGGAGTGAACCAGAAATGGCAGGAGTGGATTGATTTTCAGATTTTTAAAAAGACACAAAACTTTATCCATTTGGTTCGTTCAAATTAGAAGCTTAGCTAGAACTACGAACTTCAACAAAATAAACGTCGAATCTTTCTTCAACAACTTGACGGTTGTTATCAAAAGCCTGAATATCGGGCCAGCAGGCATATTGAATTCAGATGAGATTGGAATAACTACAGTCCAGAAGCTGATTAAGATAGTTGTACGAAGAGAACTCCGCCAAATCAGACGAATGACATCTGGTTACGTAGGTCTTTAGACACTATAGCAATAGCTGAAAATGCAGCTGTAACAACTTACATCCATTTTTCGTACTTCCTAAAGTAAACTTCAGCCTCACTTCGTTTGAGACTGTCCTGTTGGTTATGACGAGGATGCTAACCCCTCAGGTTTATGCAAAAGTAATGGCCTAGCGCTTCTATTCTTTCCATCTCATTGCAGTCACAAGCTGCAGCTCGTTGACAAGAACGTGTATGATCCATTGAAAAAGTTTTTAAACAATGCCTATGATTCATGGATGAGTACCAATATGCGTCTAATAACAATATATGATACCCCAAGTATTTTATCGACAGCAGTTTCCTTGACATGTATCTCGGTAAATATCAAAGCCGGGTTCCGAGTTTGAGGGATATACATTCTTAATACAGATATATTTCAAGAAGCAGATTTTATGCCATGTTATGTAACCGACTGACCAGCTCCTACAACTTCTATCTAATCTTTGAGCTTACTGATGTCGTTCTTGATTCATCAACAGAAAATGCTACTGCTACTTCTGCATCACATCTGTCTCCCTTTGGGCAATGTATCACTGACACATCAGGTACAAGGCATTTCCCATCGCTAGAAAATGTTAGTTTTGAAAAAGCAAGTCCAAGAGACCAATAATGGCAGGAAAAAGAGGAAAACTGTAATTGTAACAGATACGCCGATAGAGCATGCATTGAAGGAACAGGACAAAGTAGAACAGCAAAAGATACATATTGCCAAAGTTTAGAAAGAAAAAAAAGGAGAAACAACTAACAATGTATTTTCCACCTCAAAAATAAAGGAAAAAGTTACTGCCACGAAACCAAAATATGAAGATTCCTCTAAATCTGAAGAAGATGAAACTGATGATGAGGACTGTGTTCGCATATACTGCTTAGAAAGATTTAAAAATTCAATACCTTTTGAAAAGAATTCGATATTTTTTTGTTTGCATCAACTTATCCTAATTAATTGGTAAATAACCCGTTAAGGGCATATTTACCCCGGTGATACTTAAAAAATATTTTAATACATACAAGAAAATGAGTACGAGTTGTCAATAGTAAATAAATAAAATTTTGTATATAGTTAATTTTATATATTTATCAAGGGGAATTAATGTTCTCGAAATGTACTGTTATATGGGCGTATTTAAAAAGGTGGTGTATATAACGTGTAAATAGGGTATGAAAGAGGAGACTTATTTTTGATGTTGGCCTATATAGTCCTTTTTGGGTGTTAATAAATGTAGGCTACTTATCGTCGTTGCACTTTTTTTTGAGTAGTTAGTTTTATTGTCAGGAAGCAGCAGAGCAGTCGTGGCAAATCTTTTTAAGCAGAAGTAGTATTTAAAATAGGTATATCACCTCACTACCAACGGGCGCCGTCGTAGCAGCTCCCAGAGGTCATAGCAGTTAATGGCGTCCAGAACGTGGTACCTCAACAGAAGAGATCGTAGCAACTAATAGCGCCCAACTGTGGAGCTTGTAGTTCAAACCAGCTAGAGATCGCAGGATTAATGGCACTCCGAACCTGAGGTTCGAATTCAGATAATTCAATCTATTTCAGGAAACTGACTACCTGGAAACTAAAGGTTGATTGTGTTGGAGAATTTTTTTTATTGGGTGTGTGTGTGTGTGGAGTTTGGAACGTATGTTGAGAAAAGAGTGGTTGAGGAACGAAGAAGTTGAGATCGGAAGTAGTAATAGTGCTTTGTTTGATAAAGCGGAACCGAAAATGGAAGCGGAAGCGGATGGAGGAAGTGAAATAGATCAGTCGAAGACGGAATCTGGAGACCAAAGGAGCGAAATGAATGTGAGAATGCTAGAAAAATGAGTGAAGCGTCTATCAGGAAGTTTAAGTAGATGAATGAAAAAATAGATAAGTCAACGAAGGATTTTAGTGATTTTAAAAGTAGTTTAAATATAAAAATGAAGGAAGTTGAAATGCGCGTAGAACGGAATGAAAGAGATATAGTTGGGATTAGACAGAAGATAGAACAGCTGAAAACGGAAATGAGAGTTTTTTGTGAGGAGGAGATTAATTCAAAAATGTCTGAAGTAATTGATTCATGCAGGGACCAGTTAGGCAGATTTGAAAGAGAAATGAGTAGAATGAAACAAAATATGACCGCTTTAACAGGGGATGGACCGAGATATTTCACTAATAATTTATCGTTAGACCAACACATGAAATTTTATGGGGATAATTGAATAAATCCCTCAAATTTTTATCAATAGTGTCAGGGCGTTAGTGCATAATTTGTATGATGAACAGGCGAAGTTGAATATAGTAAAAGCTTTATTAAAAGATAATGCAGAAGTCTGGCATAATCTTGTGGGATGACACTGATTCATATTTAGATTTTGATGATAAATTTTTGAAATATTATTGGGGAGATCATTAACAAGATCAATTGAGAGATGATTGATTGCGGGGAAATACAAAGAAGAATTTTCTGGGTTTCGCGAACAATACGTAATTAGAAAATTTAGTGTAGCGAAACAATTAAGTCCTCCGTTAACTGATCAATAGATTATTAAATATTTGTCAAGACATTTTGAGGTCGAAATCGGACAGCATGTAGCACTACAAAAATATTATCGAAAGAGAGGCATTTTTGGAGTATTTACAAAGATACGAAGATGTAAGTAGAGGGAGACCGAGGGAATACCGTGATAGAAATGTGAGTGAAGTTAGATTTGAAAATAGGAGAGATAATTTTTACAATAGACGGAGAACGAATTTTAACAGACCACAATTTAGAAATAACTGGGAGCCTAGGGGAAATAATTATAGGAGTAGCAGTGGTACTAGGAATACAAATCAGGGACCGAGTGTACAAAGACAGAATAGCTCACAAGAAATTTCGAAAGAGCAACCGAGAGCAAGTAGCAGTAGTAATGAAGCTAGGAGTGGACCTAAAGTGAGTAGGACTTATGCAGAGGTATTAGAGAGACAAGGGGGACAGAATAATGAGACTCATGTGAGGCAGGATTTTCAATAGAGGACAAACCACTAGAGTTAGAAATATTTAAATATGAACATCCGCCGGGATTTATGACAATTGAGAATGAAGTTGAACCAGAAATAGTTAAGAAACCTTGTTTACCAATAGTAGAAATTAAAATGTTAGATTATAAGGTAGGATCGTTGCTCGATTTAGGAGCAGAGCAAGTTTAGTATCAGAAGAATTTGTGAAAGAAATTAGGGATCAAATTAGTGATCGAAATTTGCCAATTAAGAAGAGTCTTTTAGTACTTCCAAACAAAAAGAGATTTGCTGTAGTAAATAGCGTTGTTGTGTTAAAGGTAGAAATAGGCTTGTAAGTTGTGAACACGAATTTATGATTGTTCCAGGATTAAAATTTAAAAGTATCTTAGGGATGGATTATATGGTTAAGTAAGGTCTGGTCATAGACATGGAGAAAACATTAGTAAAGGTTAGGAATGTTGTATTGCTCTGGAAAGATAATTATGACGTCACATAAGATGACGTAGGTTTAAGTGTGAATTTGATAGAAATAGATGATGGAGAAGTAAATGAGTTAGATACTATTAAATGTTCGGAAGAGAAATTAGATAAAGTTCAGGCACTTTTAAGGAAACATTTCAGAATTAGTAGGTGTAGAGGTGAGCACAGTGCTAGGCTATGAGCACGTTTTAGAAGTTGATAATTCAGAACCGTTTAATTCTAAAATATACCCGATATCTGAGCAAGTAAATGATGAGTTAGCAAAATGTTGAATGACGGCGTAATTGAATATTCAAATACACATTTTCTAAACCCGTTGGTAGTTGTTAAGAAGAAAGACAATAGCATTCGTTTGTGTTTAGATGCGAGAAAAATTAATCAACGGACTAAACCACAATTTTATTGTCCGCCATCCATGGACACACTTTTGACTAAGTTAAGTGGTAAACTAATTTTCAGTAAGCTTGATTTGAGGAATTATTTCTAGTTGATTCCGATACATAAAAATTCTAAAAGGTACACAGAATTTTCGGTGGAAGGAAAAATTTATAATTTTAGAGTGGTACCGTATGGTTTGTCTATATCAAGTGCAGCATTGATTAAGGCCATGCAGAACATTTTAGGGGCGTATGAACAATTCTGTAGTTAATACGTCGATGATATTTTCCGTGAAGCAGCTAAAATATTATTAATTGAGATAAAAAAAGAGGTTGAGAGTCAATTTTATAAAATATGTGAGAAGGATGACTGCACGAATTAAGAAGCGAGTGAGATTCAAGTAAATATAGTTGTAAATAATAGCAGATAATAATGGTAATTAATAGCCATAAGTAAGTAGTGTAAATAAAAGTATAGACAATAGATTAGGGAGTAATTGAATTTAAGTGTATTTGAACCCAAATAGAAACAAAATTAGTTTGTTATTGGTATTCAAATAGGGGAAATATACTGTGATATTTGGGGCTACAAGAAAATTAATTGCAATTTATTTTGTGAGTCAGCATGTGGAAATACATCACAACTTTGAAACGCTTTCAAAGTCGATAATTTAATAATTGTTCAGAAAATTTCAAGAAGCTCAATTGTAATTTTCATAATTTTGTAGAGATAATTACTCATAAAGATAAAGCGCAATGCATATTAGAAACATCCTGTGTTTAACGCGCCATATATGTAAACATATATTAATCATATATTTTATAAGATTATTTAAAATATTGGTACTGTACTGTAAATACACCTGTCTGGTATTTCCGGTCGTTTTGATAAAATATAGGGTTGCTTAGCTAGGAAGGTTTAGAGGGGGACGATAGTTAGTTGATGCTTAGGCGGCTACGCAAGCTGGGGGTGTCGAGCGGGTATCAGACTGATTAATTATTATGTATTTAGTCGGCTGTTCACATACCACTAATATAAAAGGTTTGATATTTACTCTGTAAATATCGATTGCAGAAGTTTGCTAATTGTGTTTTAGAGATTTATTTAGTTATTATGTAAAGCGTTACGTGTAATGAAGAAGGTGATTGACGATTGTGTTGGTGTAAGCTGCAAGTGAAAGATAACGTGGTGAAGCCACCCGGCGCACCGGCAAATATTTATACACTTGCACCTGCAAGGACTTCTAGAACGTAAGAGTTTACCTTTATTTAACCTGATAATTTCTATAAATTGTGCGCTAGCACGTGCTGTAATCGGTTCGCATTAAGGGGTGTTTGACTGGGCGTGTTATAAAAATTATAAACATTGTTAAGTTGGATTTTTATTACCAGGAGTACGACGTGTAAAGTAATTTCAGTATGTATTTCAACAGTTAATTGTAAATGTTATATTGTCCTCGGCCTGTTGTTGTATATTTGCTAACCTGAACCCCTGAGAACAATTAAGAGTATCACGTCTTTCTTCGTACTCGACACGGATTGACATCTACATATTTGCGCCAACTTGTGGAGTTATAAACAACTGTGAGGGACCTAGTGACGTATAAACATTTGTTGAAATACGGATAATTCGTTTAGTGAGTGGAAAGGGTTGTCAAAATAACGCAGAATTGTGGTGTTAAAATTAAGCATGCCTAGAGAAAAGGGAAAGAAGGGCAGGGCAGTTGAGAATGACGTAGAGGAAGGTGCACTAGAAGACTCATTGCGGAAAATTATGGGCGAAGTAATTAACAGTTTGTCGGCGGTCGTCGGAAATTGTTTAAGCGATGCTTTGAAAAATTTGAACGTGAACTTAAGCGAGGGATTTTCGCAACTCTCGTCGCTCTTAGAAGAGAAAAGGAATTTAGAAACAAGAAGATAGAAAAGACGGAGAATGTGGGGGTTTAGAGGGTGTAAATGCAGGGGCGTCGGTAGCGAATCAGAATCGAGGATATATTACAGTTTAAAAAGATGTGGGGGGGGGGCGTGTGCAAACCTACACTTTTTACCAAACGGGATATTACACCCGGTGCTATGTATAAAATGATTGGAAAGTATGTTTAACGTGGCAGGGGTACCGTATGAAAAGCGAGTATTTTTTGCGGTAAATTGTTTAAGAGGTTTGGCTCAAGATTGGACTGAAATGAAAAAGTTTTCGTCATTTGAAAATTTTAAATCACAATTTCTCTTGCGTTACTGGAGCATAGAACAGGAAAGGGACACAGTTTTTCGTGTTAAATACAGATTTTACGAAACGGGATCTCGTGCAGAGTATTTTCTTAAAATAATTAAAGAAGCTAAATATTTAACTCAAGCTTTGCCGGAAAGAGAGCTTAATAATTGGATAATGAACCATTTTGATGTGGAAATAAAAAGGGGCATTTTGAATTCGGGTTTGGCTACTATCGAAGAGGTAGAAGCTCATCGGAGAAAAATTGTCGCTTCGTACGAGGTACTCCCAAATATCAAGGGCCAAGCTCCTCGTTCGAATAATGGAGGTTCTAATCGAAACACTAATTTTCGTTCGGCAATGTTAATAATGCCGCTCAAAATAGCAGTCAAAATAGGATGGATTGGTGTAGGGAAAATCATGTCGCGCAGGACCGATCTGAAAATAACCGATCACAAACTGAGTCTACCCAAACGAATCAAAGGGAGGTTATAACTATTTTTCAGATTTTGGCAAAGTTATTGAGGAAGAGGCGCGGGAGGTGCATTTGAAACCTGTCGCGCTAATTCCATCGGTTGATATTTTGGTTAGTGATATGATTGGCGTAAATGCGTTGGTAAATTCCGGGTCTCAGATAACAAGAATTTCGGAGAGTTTTCTAAAAAGGGTGGTGCAGAACAGTTCTACAGTACCTAGGGTGCCATGTAGAAACGCCCAATTAACGGGAGCATGGGGGAAAAAGTGTGCTTGTTAAGGAACAAGTTTGTTTAACCCTAAAAATAGGTGAACATGTAATTAATTACCCATTTTTGGTGATTCCGGGGTTGGTAAGAGATGTGATCTTGGGATGCGACTGGATTCAAGATTATGAAGTAATTATTGATTTTTCCAGGGGTTCACTGAGAGGTAAATTTTGTTGCGAGGTACAAGAGTTAAAGTTTGTGGGTGAACCAAATTTGGATTTACATATTTTAATAAGCGAGATAAAAGAGGATCGTATATGTCATTATAATAGAAAGAAATTTCCGGTGTGGTACTCTTCGCAAGACATTGCAGAAGTTGCCGATAGGGTCGAGTCGTAGACTGTCGAAGAAAAAGGGATATTAAAAAATTTGTTGTTTGAATATAGGGATATACTTTCAAATCATCCGGGACTAATCAAGGGTTACGTTCACGAAATCCATTTAACTGATTATTTCCCTTTTGCCTGTAAGCAATATCCAATTCCCTATGCTTTTCGTGAGGAAGCTAGGACACAAATAAAAGAGAAGGGAGAGTGAAGGTGGAAATTTCGGAAAATTTGAAGATAGTGGTCGCAATTGTAAAAAGTTTATTGATGTATCGAACGGTGCGAGGAAATTTTAAAAATATAAGACAATCACAAACCAAGGATAAAGGTTGTTAAGAAATAAGGTTGAGGTTAGATTAGGCAGGGGATTCCTGGGCAAACAAGTGGTATGTTTTACTCGAAGGAATTTTATTCAGGAAAGGTTCACAGAATAACCCAAGTTTTAAAGCTTATATTCCTGTGGAAGACGTGATTCCTCTGATTCGTCAGGAACATGAGGAAAACGGCCATTCTGGTGAGGGAAAAATATTTTCGGGCATTGTGAGTGTTTTATTATTTTCCAAAAATGCGGTAAAGAATTCGACAAATAGGTGCTGGGTGCCAGCGGTGTCAGCAGACAAAAATATTGTTGTGGTCAGTAGGAGAAATGGGTAGTTTAATTCCCATGGATATTAATCAGGTGCTGTGTGTCGATCTTATGGGGCCACTGCCAAGGTCAAGATCCGGTTGTACATTTTTATTGGCATTTGTCGATGCGTTTAGTAAGTTAGTCACTTTATTTCCACTAAAAAAGGCTACTGCCAAGGCTATAGTTTTTAGTCTAAAGAAATATATCAGGGATGTGGGGACACCAGGAGCTGTTTTGTCTGATAATGGCACCCAATTTAATAGTAAGTTATGGACAGCATTTCTGTCCGAAATGGAAATACGATTAATGCATACTTCATTGTATTGCCCGCAAGGAAATTTAACCGAGAGGGTAAACCGCGAGATCGGTCGATTGCTGAGGTCATTTTGTTTTGACCAGCATACAAAGTGGGTGTATTATGTAAAAGAGATTGAAGGGCTTCTGAATAGTATATGTCATGATAGTACTGGCTATACTCCAGAAATGCTTCATTTTGAAGGAGAAATAGTGTGTAAGTTTTCAAAGTTTATTAATTTTCCTGAAATTGAAATATCGGGAGATAGCGGTGAGAAAATGGTGCTCCTGGCTCGCGAACAATTGATTTCAAAAGCTGAAAAATAGCACCTTTGCCATGATGAAAACATAAATTCAAAACTTCTTTCGACGTGGGCGAAAAAGTTTGGGTGTGTACTCATCCTCAATCTGCGTCTGGAGTAGTGAAATTAAAAAGTTTTTCTTGTTATTTAAGAGTCCATGTACCATTGTTAGTAAAAAGGGACATAGTGCTTATACAATGTGTTTAGATGAAGGGTAAATTAATTTAGGTATACATAATGTATTTAACCTGAAGAAATATGTGCCACCGGTTCAGTTTTTGTAAGTTGGGGATAGGGCAAGCAGATGTCTTGTTTCTAAAAGTTAGTTTATAAGTTTTTTGACTAGTTTAGTTGCGCTTTCAACTTTATATTGAATTTTCATAATTAGTTATTCAAACTCAATAGGGGGATAATGTAACGCGCCAAATATGTAAACATATATTAATCTTATATTTCATAAGATTATTTGAAATATTGGTACTGCGCGGTAAATACATCTGTCGGGTATTTCCGGCCGTGCTGATGAAATATAGGGTTGCTTAGTTAGGAAGGTTTAGTGGGGGACGAGAGTTAGTTGATGCTTAGGCGGCTACGCAAGCTGGAGGTGCCGAGCGGGTATCAGACTGATTAATTATTATGTATTTAGTCGGATGTTCACATACCACTAATATAAAAGGTTTGATATTTACTCTGTAAATATCAATTGCAGATGTTTGCTAGTTGTGTTTTAGAGATTTATCGAGTTATTATGTAAAGCGTTACGTGTAATGAAGATGCTTTTGTAGCTTAATTTAAGGTGATTGACGATTGTGTTGGTGTAAACTGCAAGTGAAAGATAACGTGGTGAAGCCACCCGGCGCACCGGCAGATATTTATACACTTGCACCTGCAAGGACTTCTAGAACGTAAGAGTTTACCTTTATTTAACCTGATAATTTGTATAAATTGTGCGCTAGCACGTGCTGTAATCGGTTCGCATTAAGGGGTGTTTAACTGGGCGTGTTATAAAACATTATAAATATTGTTAAGTTGGCTTTTTATTATCAGCGATACGACGTGTGAAGTAATTTCAGTATGTATTTCAACAGTTATATAAATGTTATTATTATAAATGTTATTATGTCCTCGGCCTGTTGTTGTATATTTGCTAACCTGAACCCCTGAGAACAATTAAGAGTATCACGTCTTTCTTCGTGCTCGACACGGATTGACATCTACATATGTAAGATAGCATTTAAATTTCATAGGTATAAACAAACGTAACCGTCGTATTTAATAAGTGTAGTTAGTAGGAATATTTCTAAAGATTTGTCGAAATAAAGCTTAAGTATAATGCAATAGATGCGTATGACAAACATGCATTTAGTTTTAATACAAAAAAAAACTATAAATTAAAAACTGTAAATATCTTCCGGTCTACTGTATTTAATTCCTACAAGTATAAGAATGAATATTCTAGTGTAGGATTTAATATTGCAGTACCTTATTTATAATTTGGTACTTTGTTTTTAAAATAAATGCTAAGTTTCACATATTCTTAGACAGGTTAATCCCCCATTTATTGGATTTACACAAAGTGATCGCTTGTCATGTAAGCACACGTATTATGGATTCGCAAGCAATACAATTATTTTAACTCACATGAATTCCAATTGAAACAACATTCTTCCAGTTCATGTGTCTAATGCACATCAAGCGAAGAAAATTACACTTAACAATTTGTAACGTTTTCTAATGAATGCATAGAAATCGAAAGCCATCTGATTAAAAATAGTTTATAATAACACGTTTTCAATATCTCGCTGTGAATAACAAATGTCAGGTATTATGTGAAAAGTAGATTGTGCTTCTTTTATATATCAATCGCACTTCTTCCATCTTCGAACATGACCGCATATTTAGTAACCTTAATAAGGATCCAATCACTATAAAGTCCATATTAATAGGTAAAACAAGAAACACGTGTGGTTAGATTATATGGTATGGGATTTGTAATTTGTGAAAAATATAGCACCTTATTTGAAACACAAGTAAAGAGGAACAACTTGTCGTTTCTATATTTGGCGATCATTATTCTGACATAAAGCGTTGAATATGTGCTTGAAGATGATATAGTGGACTTTGTGTTGTAGGACAATGGTTCGAGTCCCAACGTTTGACACTCTTAGGTATTCGTTAGTATGACATGAACTAATTTATTCTGTTTGTATAAATGTGGGTAAATTTGCCGTTAAACAAGTTTTCCTATATCTAAATTGTTATAGCAGTTATAAAGATTAATTGCTTATTGCCATTTCAATCATGGAAATGTAGTGCTGTAACTGCAATTAGCATAACTCCAGACCGTAGTGTATATCCTGATGTATTAATTATTTCAAATGTACAAATCCCAAATATCCATTAATTTCTAAATGCTAATCAATGCAAGGGGGACATTCAGTTAATTTTCCTGACGTACTATAAATTAAGACCCTCTAGATATGTAAAATATATCCCACGGTGATTATTGAAAATCTTCTTTTTTGATTGAAGTTTTTCATTGGTTAGCAGGTGGAATCGATCTAAGTATGTTTTAAACGAATTAGTTTTAATTACCTAAAATGTTACGATGCCATTAACCCAAATGTCTATTTATCTGATGTAAAAGCTAATGTGCAAACCGAATATTTTAGCCAAGACCATAAAAAAAAACATTTCAAAGCACTGCAAAAATATAGAGATAATTGTTCGAAAATCAACTTTTTTTTTAAATTAGCATGAGGTTCTTTTTATGGAATATGGGGAAACTACAATATGTAAGACAGGAATCTGCTCAAATTTCAGTACGCTAAACATGAAGGTCGTATTCCGTAAAGAAATAGTTTTCGGTAGCAAATTTAATACTCGATTATGACCTTCAGCAATTTAGGATATGAAAAATAGTATAATTTTCAACATTTCTACGCCTCGGTAACCAAAAAGAAAAAACCGTACACCAGAAGAAAGAAACATTAATTCTTAGAAAAGCTTTTGGTTTTTAGAGATTTAAATTCATGAAAAAAGTTAGTGACTGCAAAGAAAAATCAAAAATTCTTTCTTATTAAAATTATGCAAAACGAGCAAAAATTATTGTTAATAAAAAACGTCTTACAAAAAGTCTTATTTAAGCATTTGTGCAATCGTTAACATATTTCCGTAAAGATTTGTAAGTAAAACCAAATTATGAATAACAGTAACGCATTTTAAGCAGTTTCGATTGCATTTACAAGGAGTGTAGCCTTGGCAATATTTCATGGCAAAAATTAATTTCTTGTAATTCATATGCAAATTAAGTTAAATTAATAGGAACAAATATAGATTCCGAAGATTTTTTCTACAAATTTATTTATTATAAAGTCTACAAAAATTATTGCAAGAAAAATCATTAATGGTTATTTAAGTGAAAGCTATTATTTTGACAACTTGGATTACATACAAGCGAATCCGCTTGAAATTTTACTTATTAAAATGGTAAACGATTTTTTTTGCAAATTCCGAAAACTAACAAAAAAAGCTGTCTTAACTAGCTGTACCGTAACATCTTAAGCAACCAAAGCTGGTAAAATATGTTACGTGTTGAGTGATTTCCCCCCGTAACATGCCTTTTCAATTATTAGATTTATACGGAAAATTTACCCTATTACTACTCACGAACTCCTAAATATTTCAGACACAAGATTTCCATTAAAAATGTTCTGAATAACTCAAATATTTATTATTATTATTATTATTATTATTATTATTATTATTATTATTATTATTATTATTATTATTATTATTATTATTATTACTCGGGTTACAGTAGTTGATCAACGACGCTGAATCGATATTTCCGTAAGGATCAAAACGCCTCAGGCTTTGACCAATAAATTTTATACATAAAAAATTATTAAAACTTATTCTAGCTTAACCTACTTAAATAATATACAAATTGAGTTTCTAAGTTTGAAATAAATTTGTACTTGCGGTTTGCATCTTCAAATTCTTCTTTTGACTAACTATCTCCGCTTATAATTAACATTTAAAATCTAGTTTCTATTAGAATTAACTGCATCTAAAATCAAATTATAAACAGAAAAAACATTTACAAAATGTAGAACGAGTTTCCAATTTAAGATATGGTAAGACATTAATTAAAGGGTAACGACAGCAGACACGTGGTCTATAATATATTATAATACATGATATATTTCAAAAGGTAGATAAAAGGTATTAACTATCGTGGAGAAGTATTATCGGCAAAAAGTTTCAGGTTCTTGATATGTCACTTTTCTTGTGGTTTACTATAGAGATCTTCAAGTACATTGATAAGTGCATGGACAACACTTGTTACAAACTTCACAGATAATTTAATAAAAAGATTTGTTGGTCCAAAACAAACTTCTTTCGTCTTTAAGGATAGATAATTCATTATAATAGCTTAACAACATATATCTAAAGAAATTGATTTACGAGTTTTTACTTGTATCACAGTAAATAAAAGTTATCAAAAGAAAAGTCAATGAGTAGGTAAACAAATTGTTTAAAAAGAAAATTTTTACCCAAACCTAACTGAATAAAAATTTTGACTAATAACGTGAACAGAACGATGTCTAGGCGTAAAAATCTTAAACATAAAGATAAACATAGTCACAAGCAAAATATTTTACAGAGTTATTACAAATTACGTGTATTTGTCATAAGGATATGTAAATAAGCGACCAGAAATTTAATGTAGAAAGGAAAAACTTTTAGTCGGCAAGGCAAATTGTAGATAAGTGCAAGTCAATTTTAAACATAAATGTGGTGGCATTTTATAATAAATCACTACATTGAGAACCAATTACTAAATAAGTTATTTATAGGTTTTGTCAAAAATACAAGATCTAAAAGCGTTATTGCGGATAAAATTTTTCAAGTTTTTTAAGTAGGAGTAAATTCCGTTGCATATTTTCAAAAACTACAATTTTAATTTCTTAACTTTATAAAAACCCAAAAATTATTTGTTACCTCAAAAAACCTGTCTGAACACGAAAAACAGAGGTTTCCCATTATTTTAAAATATTATGTAATATCGTGACCTAGTAGAAAAGTGAAACGCTAAAATTGCGTGCAGTATATTACAGAATACCAAAACCAATAAAGCTTTATAACTAGGACGATATTATTTAGATATAAAATTAAAAATGCTTTCGCGGCCGGTAACAGAATTCATATTTTTGTGGTTTAGATAGTAGTGACACACCAAAATAGAAAATACGTTCCATACGATTTATATTGTACAACTAGATCATGATGCAATCGGTAAACATTTTTTAATTAATACAGAGAAAGAAAGAGCAAACTTTTGACATTTTTAAATTAATAAACTATATTATATCATGGAAAGCTTGCCCGTTACTTAAGATGCCAATTGTTACACCCCCGGTTTGGGTTTCAGTTGTTATAAATGATCACCCCTTGACCTTACTCAATTAATTTTTAAAGATTATTAGTTCAACTTTCTTCCTTCGAAAATTATAAGATAATAACACTTGCATTAGTCCACCTTAATTGGCCTTTGGTGACGAGCTGCAGCAACAGCGAAACTGGTCACTAGCTTTTCTTTTTGAAAAATAACCAAGAATTTACACTAATTTTCGTTCACCATGCTATAATTTGTTTCCCAAGGCCAGATAAAATAATTTATTACCATTTAGCTGGAAATGTATTGGTTTCCTTTGACCTATGTCCTCATTTATCATTGGGTGCAGTGCTTTCTTAGAATGTTTGCCAGTGATAAGTATATAGTCGGACATTTGTTTATTTTCATATACATACAGACGAAAGATCAAAGTCATAAAAAGAAAAGAATTTAAAAGCAAATTATCAACAGAATAAAGAGGTTTACAAACGCTAAAGTGTTTTATCCATTTAAGTATGAAATGTATAATGGGTTTTAGTGTAAGATAAGAAGAAAAATAAGGTTAACGATAACAGACATTATGGGGTATTAAATATTTTATAATAAAAGACATAAAAAGGAGAAAAAAGTTATCAAAAGATAAATCAAGATAGGAAAACGAAATTTTCAGCAAGGAAATTTATCTCCAAGTTTATCTAAGTAAAAATTTCCATTTTAAACAGCAAAGGAACGATTATTAAGCTTCGAATTCTAAAATGAATGACTAAAAATCAGTTCAAGCTAAATGTATCAAAGAGTTATTACAAATTACGAGTGCTTGTTCTAAGAAAATGTATACGAAACGGAATGGAATTTAATGTAGAGAGGAAAAACTTTTGTTCGGCAAGGCAAATTGTAAATAGATCCAAGTCATTTATAAGAAAATGTTAAAATAAATACGATAGCATTTCAAGATAAATTACTTTATTTAAAACTAATAACGAAAATAAATTTTTATAAGTTTCGTATAAAATAGGAGATCTAAAAACGTTATTGGGTATAAAATGTCAAAGTTTTTCCTTCAAGTAGACGCAAATTCTGTTTAATATTCGTAAACACCGCATTTTTAGTTCCTCGAGTTTATTAAAACCCAAACATTAATTATTACCTTAAAAAACCTGTCTAGATACGATAAAATGACTTTCTTTGTTACCTTAAAATATTACGTTATAAGTTACTTGACTTAGTAGAAAAGAAAACGACTAGAAGTCGTGTGTACTGTATTCCAGAGTACTAAAACCTACAGAGGTATACAACTACCATGGCATTATTTAGATATAAAATCAAAAGATGTTTTCTCATCCGTGTTACGTGCCAAATTGGCACTTAAACATTCTTTACCTTAATTTTGATGTGCGTTAGTTTCGCGCCTTAAATTCAAAAGACTTGGCGTGTATTTCCGTTACGTCAAAAGTGGGTTGGACGAATAATTTCGCGCCGACGCGTGAAAGGACAAAAAGTCGGGGAAGTGTTTCCGTGAGACTCTGTAACGTGGCTGTTTTGCCTGTAACTTCGAATAGTGTGGTCGTGTTAGGTATCGTATCGTGCCTTTATCTTTATCTATGTAGATTTCCTTGCCTTGCTTATCTGTTAATCGCTCCTTATACCTGTTTCCTTATTCGTTCCTGCATAGGTAGAAGATAAATTTGTCGCAGCCTAGGGCGAACCGAGTTCACGACCCCGGGAGGAGGCCATGCTCTGCTAGCAGCCACCATCTTTAAATTGCCTTGAAAGGGGCCATCAGCAGTCCTGATAGACGTCAGCAAACGCCAACTTTAACTCAACCCCGCAGGACGTCGGATTTCTTATGTAAGTACCTATTGTCTTAACCTGTTTGCGAATTAAATAAATATTTTCCGTCAATTGCGCATTTAATTTGTGCATTGTGTGACGTCATTGACAGATGGGCGCGCCGAAATCTGTATAAAGATAGCGTTACCAACTGCCCGTGGTGTCTAGTATACCGCGCTTGCGGGATTGTAGCTATGAACATTTAAATTGTAAGATCCGGTAATGGAATTGATATATTTATTTAGTTTAGATATTAGTTACAATACCAACACAAAGAGTACGTTACATTTGATCTAAATTGGTATAACTAAATCTTGATGCAACCGGTAAAAATTCTTTTACTTACTACAGAGGAAAAAGAGTCAACTTTTGACATTTTAAAATTAATAGAGCAGATTATATTATTGAAATCCTACTCATAAATTAGGGCGTTATTTATTGCATCCCTAGTTTGTGCGTCGATTACTATAATTGCCTCCTGGCCATTCCTTTAACCATACCTAGTAATTTTTTACAATTTTTTATTCAAATTTCTAACTACGAATATTCTCTGTTTCGGTCAAAACCGTCAACAACAACATCATTTTGAAATTGTTGACAGTCTTGGAAGTCAAATGGGTTCCATAGACTCCTTAAGTCCAAACTCCGGTGTAGAAGGTTCTCAAGGAGTATACGCTGCCGTGATCACTGAACATGAATAGCTTTTAGCGGCACAAGAAGACGATAAGAAGCTAAAGAATATTAAAAGAGTAATTCAGTCTGGGGAACGATATGCTAACAAAGCGATATTCAATGACTACAACCTGCGTAGAGGCATAATTTTCTGTAGAAATGAACACGGAGATCGTGCTGTTCTTCCTAAAGCGTGTCGGTGGCAAGTCTTAAGATATAACCACGATGATATAGGTCACTTTGCACTCGATAAGACGTTTGAAACGATTGCTAACTGTTTCTGGTTTCCTAAGATGCGCAGATTGATAAAAAAAGTACGTACAGGCATGTATAAATTGCAGGTATCACAAAGTTCAATCTGGGAAACGATCAGGATACTTGCACCCAATAAAGAAAATCCCTCGCCCATTTCATACCATTCATGTGGATCATTTAAGTCCCTTTTGCAAATCTAAGGAAGGAAATAGTTATGTAATGAATACTATTGATGCTTTCACGAAATTTTGTTTTATTAAACCTGTGAAAAGTACTAAAACTAAGCATGTGATTTTGAAGAATTGAACAGCATTATTAAAATTTCTGGAGTGCCTAAGCGTGTAATTGGTGATCGAGGCACAGCGTTTGCTGCTATAAAGTTTAAAAGGTGGCAACGGCCAAGTTGAACAGTACAATAGAAGTGTGCTCGATTGCTTAGCGACATGCGCGAAGGGCAGGAGGACGATGAATGGGATGAAAACGTTACTAACCTTCAGTTGGGTTTGAATAATACGTTGAACAGAGCCATCTCTACGACACCTTTAGAAGCTCTTTTGGTTATCGATCCGGACCACAAAATGTGGGGTTTTTCGAATCCGACGAGCAATCGATGTTTTGAAGCTACGTAATGCTATTAGTGAACAAATAGAGGTTGACCAGTCACGCCAGAAAGGAAGTTTTGATTCACATAGAACGAACTCGAAGTATTTTACGGAAAGTAAAATTAAAGAATTGTTTTATCGTCGGTACCGGTAAAAGTCGTAAGTTAATGCCCAATTGGATAGGGCCATTCAGAATCTCAAAGGTGTTAAAGGATGACCGTCATGAGGTGACTGATATTCCGGGATCTAGCAGATCGAGAACCTCTTACAGTGGTGTATATGCAGCCTAGCATATAAAAATTGGGCCACCTTCGATAATATGTAATAGGACCATTGTTATTTCGTCGGGATTGTGCCCTAGACATTAAATTGTCGTCGGGTAAACTATTCCTGGGCCGTTGTTACGCCGTCGGGATTAGTTGTTCCTTGGACATTAAATTGTCGTCGGGTTAACTATCCCTGGACCGTTGTTACGCCGTCGGGATTAGTTGTTCCTTGAACATTAAATTGTCGTCCGGTTAACTATCCCTGGGCCATTGTTACGTCGTCGGGATTAGTTGTTCCCTGGACATTAAATTGTCCTCGGGTTAACTATCCCTGGGCCATTGTTACGCCGTCGGGATTAGTGGTTCCCTGAACATTAACTTGTTGTCGAGTGGACTGTCTCTGGGCCACTTATGCCATCGGGCAGTTTATCCCTGGACATTAAATTGTTGTAGGGATAACTACCTTTAGGCTATTGTTCAACCGTCGGGTCAGGCGACCCTGTGCATTGAGTTGGCAGTTACCGTTCATTTACATTTCCAATGCTCCACCCGAAGGTACTACATTGGCCAGGAGGCGAGTTTTTTGTTGCCTGGAAATTTTTAGAATTTTGCCGAACCCTTGCCGTTCCAGGCAAGGTAGGGATCTTTAACGTGCGTGACAACACTCACACACGGGACCTCCATTTAACCTCTCATCCGAACGATGGCGTAATATTTGTGAAAAATGCTCACCTTCCATTTTTCAAGCAGTCGGCCGTGTCGGGATTTGAACCCGGGACCTTGGGATCAGTAGTCTAACGCTTACTACATTGATCCACGGCGACGCCCAGTTGGCAGTTACCACTGACGCGTTTGACATGGGTTTATAGCGACTATTATCCAGTCCGAATGGCAGAGTGTTAGCGGTTTCCTGTGTCCAAGGTCCCGGGTTCGAATCCCGACACGGTCCGCTTGAAAAATGTTAGGCGAGCATTTTTCACAAAAATACACCCTCGTTCGGATGAGAGGTAAAATGGAGGTCCCGTGTGTGTTTTGCCACGCACGTTAAAGATCCCTACCTTGCTTGAAACAACAAGGGTTCGGCACAATTCCAAAAAAAAAACACGCTTCCTGGCCAATGCAGCATTGAAAAATCACATGTAAGGCCTCTTGTGTTGCTGACCACAGCCATTACTGCATGGACCCTGGTGGATGATGTTGCCAGGGTATAGAGCAGCGAGTCGCTGGGTTGCGATAAAATACGAGGAACTATTGTTGAAGGAGGGGGATATCAAGCAATTAAGTTGATGTGTGTTATTTCTGGATCTAAAATAAAGTTATTTACTTGAATAATGATTCGTCGTTATCATTATGAAGGTGTGAAACAATATCTTTTTTTGACATGGATATAACAGAAGATTTTGCTCTCAAAGTGACCGCTGTCAGAGTGATAGCTGTGGCGACAGCGATATTTGGGTATAGGAAGAGGAAGGGGGAGAAGGACTGGGCGTGGTCTGTCACATACATCTAAAATCACCTACTTCTAATTACGGCCAATAGGAGGTGGGGAACATATTGTCTAACAATGAATGTTCCTGCACCGTGAGCTCCGGCTAGAATTCTCATATTTCTTAAACACAAAACTTCTTTTGTTATAAATAGCTCAGACCAACCTAACAGTGCATTCAATTTCAGTTCATAATTTTTAGTTTGTCGATTCGTTCCTAAATAAATTTGTTTTACCAGAAAAATTGTACAAAAATTTAAGAATCTTTAAATAATACGTATTATTTAAATATATCATTTGACATCACAATAAAACTAATAATTGGAACAAAATGATACACAAAGTCCGTTGGAAATTTAATGCCTCTCTTGCGACACAGTCCTGCTCTTCGGGCTCAGTCAGCAATATCGTCCTCACAGTAAGGAAACATTTCCAATTACATGTAACATACTCTTAAATGCTTCGGTTTGAAAGCTACCAAATACTCTTCAAGGAAAATGCACAAGGAATTTGTACGCCCGCTCTTTCGCACAAATTAATCCATTAACTAATTTGTAGCAATGCATAATGAGAACTATAAATAATTCTATTTGGGTGTTGGACTATTTATATTTTAAATAAATCCTTAGTTAAAACAAGTTTCTTTTTTATCTAAAGAAGTTTGAATTAATTACCTATGCAACCGTTATACATTTATTTTCTGCTACCTAAATTAAAATGAACATCAAGGACAATCGTCGTCAACTCTTTTTTAAGCTATAAAGTAATCCGAACCGGTACATAAATGGCAATTCTATTTAAACTATAATTAAAATAAACTAATTGTAAAAACTGGATGCAATTATAACAAAAAATAAATAAAAAGATATTTATTAGTCAATTCAGTCTTTTTGATATTTACGGTTGTATTTTAACAGTGATAGGTCAACACCATTAAAACCCACTCTCAAGAAGTGATGCTTTTCCGCATTTTAGTCTTCCTTCTTTGATACTCCTCTACTAGTAGTCAATTTTTTGCACATTTTAAGTAGTTTTATAAATTATTAGTTCATCCGTGTGATCAGGGGCGCCGACTTTAAGCAAACCCCGTGGGTGGCTCATTCGATTCCGATGACGCTTTTACGAAAACTGACGAATTGCGAAACTTTGATATGTATTTACACACAGACGATTAAATCTTCATCGAAATCATAATTCTTTGAACGTTATCGCACTCGCCTACTTCAAATAACCCGCAAAAATGATCAAACTATTAAAAGTTAAATGTACATATTTTTTAAGTAAAATCGATAAAATAATTTGCAAATATCAAGTCTCCATAGATGGCAGACTCGATAGATTATATCTAGTGTAAGTGCTACAATACAAGGGTATGATGATGAATTGATGACTACATTTCACAGACAGATTAACAAAGATTGTAGTAAGACTGAGGCCTCTTTTACTTCATAATAAAACTCTACGAAAGGGGCAGTGTATCGTAGGGAAGTCTAAAAATGATCAGGTATAGTATAGATATTATTATTGTAATTAACAAAAATACTAAAATGAAATCATTTATTATCACCATATTTTTTATTTGCGGGAAACATTATTATTCCATGTATATACAAATTGTAGTTTTTATCGTATACATTGAAGTGGTGCCTACATGTCTACATAGTAGAGGTACTAGAACTAGAACACCAACGTAGCGTTAGTACCTAAACCTTTTACGGTGGAACAAATTCTAAAACCTATTTGTTGACATTGTTGATTGCCACCAAACAGATATTAAAATTTATTTAAAGCAAACATATTTTGACGAACGACGGATCTATTTATAAATATATCAGCGATTTCTTCAAGGTCCAAATCACCTGATATTTCTCTGTTTACGTGCACTACCATGTGGTCATTCAGTCTTTACTGGGTCATAGTACTTCTTAAGTAGGTTTTTATTCTTCGTAGTGCTGAAAATGACCGCTCGGCAGTGCATGTCGATACTGGAATAGTTAAAATGATTTTTACATCTTTGATGACTTCAGGTATCATATCTTTGATAGATTCGCAATGAGATATTATAAAAGAAACAATATCTTCCACATTAGTAAGTCTCACATTTTTTTGTTCGCATATCACGATGAAGAATTAATCGATCCACATCCAAGTCATCTCCTTATAACTCTTTCGCATTACTGTTGCTTGTGTTTTTTGTTCAGTAAGAAATAGTTCTACATTAGTCAAGTGTGTTAAAACATTTTTATTAAAGCACTGTTCTATACAGCTTACAACTCTATCTAAAACTTCAAAACCCGGGACCTTGGACACAAGGGACCGCTAACACTCTGTCATTCTGACCGAATAATAGTCGCTATAAACCAATGTCAAACGCGTCAGTGGTAACTGCCAACTCAATGCCCAGGGACGACTGTCCCGACGGTTGAACAATAGCCTAAAGGTAGTTATCACTACGACAATTTAATGTCCAGGGATAAACTGTCCGATGGCATAAGTGGCCCAGGGACAGTTCACCCGACAACAAGTTAATGTCCAGGGGGCCACTAATCCCGACGGCATAACAATGGCCCAGGGATAGTTAACCCGACGACAATTTAATGTCTATTGAACAACTAATCCCGACGGCGTAACAATGGCCCAGGGATAGATAGCCCGACGACAATTTAATGACCAAGGAACAACTAATCCCGAGAGCGTAACAACGGCCCAGGGAGAGTTAACCCGACGACAATTTAATGTCCAGGGAACAACTAATCCCGACGGCGTAACAACGGCCTAGAAATAGTTAATCCGACGACAATTTAATGTCCAGGGAACAACTAATCCCGAAGGCGTAACAACGGCACAGGAATAATTTACCCGACGACAATTTAATGTCTAGGGAACAATCTCGACGATATAACAATGACCCTATTACATATTATCGAAGGTGACCCAATTTTTATATGCTAGGCTGCACATACACCACTGTAAGCGGTTCTCGATCTGCTAGATCCCGGAATATCAGTCATCTTATAACGGTCATCCTTCAACACCTTTGAGATTCTGAATGGCCCTTTCCACTTGGGCATTAACTTACGACTTTTACCGGTATCGACGATAGAAGAAATCTTTACCTTTACCTTCCGTAAAATACTTTGGGTTCGTTCTATGTGAATCAAAACTTGCTTTCTGGCGTAACTGGTCAACCTCTATCTGTTCACTAATAGCATTACGTAGCTTCAAAACATCGATCGCTCGTCGGATTCCAAAAACCCCACATTTTGTGGTCCGGATCGATAGCCAAAAGTGCCTCTAAAAGTGTCGTGGAGATGGCTCTGTTCAAGGTATTATTCACACCCAATTGAAGGTTAGTAACGTTTTCATCCCATTCATCGTCCTCCTGGCCTGAGCCCATGTCGCTAAGCAATCGAGCACAGTCCTATTGTAATGTTCAACTTGGCCGTTGCCACGAGGCATTCCGACGACATTAAGGTACAATTGTATTTACCTTTCACTGCAAAACCGTTTAAACTTTATAGCAGCAAACGCTGTGCCTCGATCGCCAATTACACGCTTAGGCACTCCAGAGATTTTAATAATGCTGTTCAACTCTTCAATCACATGCTTAGTTTTAGTACTTTTCACAGGTTTAATAAAACAAAATTTCGTGAAAGCATCAATAGTAATCATTACATAACTATTTCCTTCCTTAGATTTGCAAAGGGACTTAAATGATCCACATGAATGGTATGAAATGGGCGAGGGATTTTCTTTATTGGGTGCAAGTATCCTGATCGTTTACCAGATGAAACTTTATGATACCTGTAATTTATACATGCCTATACGTACTTAGGAAACCAGAAACAGTTAGCAATCCTTTCAAACGTCTTATTGAGTGCAAAGTGACCTATATCGTCGTGGTTATATCTTAAGACTTTAGGAAGAACATCACGATCTCCGTGTTCAGTTCCACGGAAAATTATGCCCCTATGCAGGTTGTAGTCATTGAATATCGCTTTGCTAGCATATCGTTCCCCAGACTGAATTACTCTTTTAATATTCTTTAGCTTCTTATCGTCTTCCTATGCCGCTAAAAGTCATTCATGTTCAGTGATCACGGCAGCGTATACTCCTTGAGAACCTTCTACACCGGAGTTTGGACTTCCAGGCCTGTGCAAAATTTCAAAATGATATTCTTGTAGATCAAGAGCGCTTTTTACAGCTGCATAATTGGTATATATATTAAACTGCACTCCAATTAAATAATGTCTAAATCGTTTGACACTCCGAACTATAGCAAGGGCCTCTAATTCGAAAGAGTGATATCGCTGTTCTTTTCACGTCCCTCTTCAACTTGTACTAATACTCCGGCTTAGCAGACTCTACTGGCATCAGTATAGAGGGCAATTTCTTTGTGAGGGTTAAACAATGTCAAAACTGGAGCTGTTGTCATATAATTTTTAAGACATTCGTATGCGTTTTGTTGTTTTGTTGACCATATCCACTCTTTACCTTTCTTTTGAAGTTCAGCTAAAGATTTTGATTTTTGTGGAAAGTGAGATACAAATTTTCGAAGGTGCCCAACTAAACCTAAAAATTGCCCCACTCAGTGAACATCTTTTGGGATGGGAAAGGTTTGGATATCTAGTTCTTTTGTTCGACTGGGTTTCACTTCACCCGTTTTAACAATATATCCCAGGTATTCGATTTCCTGAGTTAGAAAATTGCAATCTAGATAGAATAAATGTCAATGTTCTGAGGCCTTCCTCAATAGTTCTTGAGGGTATCAGCATGTCGTGTAAATACACGACCGCTTTTTTAAAGCTTAAGTCCCCCATAATAGCGTTCATCGCGCGTTGGAACACATACGGTACTCAAATTTTTCTTCGGGTGAAACGGAAGCAGTAATTGGGACACATTCTTCCGACACTCTGATTTGATCGTAGCCAGACTTACAATCTAACACAGTAAAGCACTTTTGACCCACTAATCGATCAATTAGTTTCTCGATTATGAGGAGGGGGTAACTATTTGAGCGTTTGTCGATTTACCAATCTACGCACAGTCGCCGCTTGCCCGATTTTTTTTTAACGATAATAACTGGACTTGCAAACAGTAATTGTAGCGTACGTATGACCCCACCTTCCAAAAGTTCATTAATAAGTTTACGTAACATTACTTCTTCGGCATGTGACAGTCGATTAGGTCTTTGAGCGATGGGGTTATCTAATTTTAATTTTATATTAAATTCAACACTAGTAATACAACCTAATTCTAAATCATCACTCGGGAAGCAGGTAGGGAATTTCTTTATAATTGTTTTGATTTGTTCTTGCACACCTGGGTCATCAACGCCTATTCTAACCATTTGGTTAACCTGCACATCTGTCTGAACTACATTAACATCTAAGGTAGATACACTAAATAACAATGTGTGACAGGTCGACTGCGTTCAATACCCGAATCTTCGGTAAAGCTTTGACCGATGATAATGTCAATACCCAGAATGCATTTTGGTACTATTAATAATGATATGGTTAAGTGCACCGAATCAATCGAAATCTTACAGATGACCATATTAGATACTTCAATTTTGGATCTACCGAATACCGTTAATACGATGGGTGTTGAAAACAAATCTGCCTTTAAGTTTATTTTTTTACAAAGTTTTCGATGATCAGCGAACATTCACTCCCAAAGTCAATAAAGCAGATTGGGTCAATTTCGCCGTTAATACTAATGGGTTTATAAAATTGGTTTTTATCGCCATTTCTTGAGATAAATAAGATTTGCCTATTATTTCTAGCAATGTTTCCATCGCGCGGTATCGCGTGACTTTTGCTAATTTTCCTATTTCGTTTAAAACAATTTTCGGTTGTATGTTCGTTATTGCGGCAATACTTGCAAAACGGTTTGGGACGATCAGAAGGCCTTGCGCTGTGAGGACAATGTCACTGCTTGTGTTCCGTTTGTTTACATCTGTAACAAATGATTGCCCTTTCACCATCACTCGTTGCATTAGAATCCGCGTTCTGTTTTATTATATTTTTAGAAGATGATTGACGGTCAGTAAATTTTCGTGAGTTCACCACTGAGTTTTCGGGTTCAAACGCTTTTAAATATACTGCCAATTTGGACGGAGCTGTAATATTAGCAGATTTAACGGCAAATTTAATATTGTTGTCCACGCCACCAACAATGCGATTAACTTCGTCGCTACTGCTCAGATTTAAATTCATCTTACGAATTATGGATAACTTTTCAAAACAATACTCGTATAGACTTTGATTAGATTTAGGTTTTGTATTTATCACTTCTGTCATTATAACATGTGTGTCGCGGCCCGACGGAAAAGTTTCAGTTAATAGACATTTCCAATCATTCCAAGATTTTGGCACATAACCTAGACTTTTGTACCAAAGTTCAGGAGGACCCTTTAATTTATTTATTGCTAAATGGAAGGTACTAATATTACTCCAATTATATATAGTTGCGTACTCATCGATCTTAGCAATCCAGTTATTACCATCGTGTACCAATGAGCTAAATTCTGAAATGTCAGCATCTCGTACTGACATACCAAAGTGCGGCCTCTACACATTCTTAAGTAAATTAACTATCTCTACCAAACCTGAATTTCCCGACTGCAATTCAGGGGTTTATGAGTGGTTATTTTCAACTAGATCGTCAGGTCTACTCCTTTTAATTAATCTAATCTTTGACCAACACATAGCCAAGAACTAACAATTTTCAAAAAGTAGCTCACTTTCTTTTTAAAAACTTTTATTTACTTATAAATGAACAGTTTACACTACTAGCTATTTACACCCTCAATACATATACATATTTACAGAGAATTTTTCTAACCTAAATTAGGTATAAAAATGAAATCTTTATTCTCATCTTGCAGATTTTTTTTGTTTAACCCACTAGATAATGTACGCTGAGTGTCACAGCGACTTATACTTGTAAATATTGATTTACAGGTAAAACACTTTCTATAAAGACCACCCAAACCCGCGATGCTCAAATTCTTCTGATTTTTGTTGCCTGACCTCGCACAAGTTCTCGTATTCGTTGTACAGATTCGTGACAGACGTGATAGTCACATTTTTTACGTTCAACAGTTTTACATCGGTAGTCTTTGATTCAATACATATTTTAGTATAGTAGCCATACAGTTCGCAATCAAGTTGTAACGCCGCAGGCTTGCTGAACATTGTACAGACTCCTGCTGTAGATGGAAAAAATAGGGCACTTGGCCAAAGTCGGTGTCGACGTTCTATACGAAATAACTAACGAAATGGTTCTTGAACGTCATGCGAATCATTTGGATGGTAGTGTTTCTCTCGGTGATAGTAGCTGCAGCATTCTTATACTTATTTCTTTGTAGGTGACCACCATACTTAGGCATAACCACATCCACATCGCACACATTGCAGCAGATGCTAACCCACTGTTGTTTGGAGGCAGATTCTGCAACTGTAACCGTCAACAAGGTCGGACGTTTATCCTTTGATGTAGTCGAGGCTACACCGTTCTGCTCAACCCGGTGCCTTTATACGTTGTTCATTCTGGTAAAAGCGACAGTGCAGGGTTCGGAGTTATAGTCTTTCTCCATCGATAAAGTCATACCTATAAACTCTGGTGCAGATAAGCAAGAGTCATGCAGCGTAAATCAATGCATCCGCAGAATACCTTTCCTGGTAAAATAGACGCTACAGGGTATGTACTTAGAAAATTTTCCCATATCCATCCTTTAACAAAACTAAGTCGAACTATAAGACTTTGGTCAAACTTGCTAGAAAGGTGGATTATAACTAAATATTAACTCTCGTGGCAACGGGTTTGTGTAAAGCATATAAGAAGTCGAAGGTTTCCAAAACACACGAACAAAGCTAAGGTTTAAGCGAAGGGAAAAACAAAAGTGATAGTCAAATTTTGTAGGTAAACACAAACACAACAGAATATCGCCTTATTCTTATACGGATTGAATCAATATCATTAGTGTCCAAATGCTATCGAATTGCTTTCGCTGACTTATAACCCATCATTTAACAATAATTTTTAAAGACACTTTTAATCAAATATTAATGAAATTATAATATAAAGTATCCCACTTCTAAGATAAAAGCACCCTACTACTAATTTGAATTGGCCTCCGCACTAGAACGACTCTTTTGTTTAAATACTACACCGCACTTCTTCGACTCATTCTCCACAACCTTTTACACAACTAAAAGTTAAATGACTAAAACCGCATGCAGAAATTAAAGCGGTTAGGTTACAACAACAAACAGTAACATAAAGAATTTGTGGTCGTGTGTTGCTATGTGTTTGACTCGGGGTGGAGAATGGAAATAAAGATATGTATTCATCATCATCATTAGGTCTTCAGTCCTAGAACTGGTTAGATGCGTACCATCATTGTTCCCTATTCTGAACTAACCTACAGATTTCCCTGAAATATGCACAGTTTGCATCTATAACTGTCTGATCTAGGTCTACATCTACCTCTTTTTTCCTATCTCTGCTTGTAATATATCACATACTATTCCCCAAAAATGCCTTAGAACGTATTCCGCCCTACTATTTCTCTTTTTCCCCAGATATCCTTGTTTTCATACTATTTCTGTAACTTATTTGTTATTATCTTTGTCTGTCCATGCTATCGTCCTCATACATCTGGAGCATTTCAAAAGACTGCTACCGTTTTTGTGTCTGCATTTCAGCCAACATTATTTAACATGTTTCTATTTATACAATTGAGAAGATGGTTATTAAAGAAGTGTGCGATTGCATTATTGAAAGGCTTAAGTAGTCGTTTTTTTTATATTTATTTTGAGAGGGAAAATTCATTATGATTTAAGTTACCTCTTTGGTAGATTTTAACATGGTTCTGAGGCGACTCTATGGCGGGTTTACAATTGTCAGATACCAATGTTGTTCTATGAAGATTGTATATGAATCTGAGGCGACCCTATGGCGGGTTTACACTTGTCAGATACCAATGTTGTTCTATGAAGATTGTATATGGATCTGAAGCGACCCTATGGCGGGTTTACACTTGTCAGATACCAATGTTGTTCTATGAAGATTGTATATGGATCTGAGGCGAACCTATGGCGGGTTTACACTTGTCAGATACCAATACTGTTCAACGGAGATTGTATATGGTTTTGAGGTAACCTTATTGTGGATTTATACTTGTCAGATACCAATGCTGTTTTACAAGGATTGTTAATATGCTTATTTTTATGTAATTAGTTATTTTATGTATAAATAGAAATCATGTATGTAGGCTGTAATTCATGTTAATATTGCAAGGAAAACCCAGGAAAAACTTGCAATGCTACCTAGATATTGTGGGCATTTGATTTTCATTTGTTATTTCTTTTGTTATTTCTTTTAGTAATGGAATCCATTGTTTACTGAAAGTCACGGATTCGTTTGCAACGCAGTTATTTTTATGTAGGGTTATATAGGCAGCTTCTTTGATTTTGCGTTTTTGGTGGTTTTCTTCTTTTTCTTCTTTTCTTCTTTTCAGGGAGTATGTGTATTCAGCTCGTTCCCTTTCTATTGTTTTCTAATTTTATACCCTATTTTACCGAGATTCAGTGAAGGAGGTTAAGCAACCTGTGGCTACCAAGATCCCCCAACACTTAGACATTTGCCGAAATAATGGTTTTCTAGTAAATCCTTTTACACACTTAACATTATTCGAGAATATTGCCCAACCAATTCTTGTAGTTACTTATAATAATCATCATGTTTACGCACAGTTATCTTTTCGTCATTAGTTTATCCATCTTGGGATTGGTTGGATGCGTACCTCCATTGATTTCTATTCTGGGCTAGCTACCTCTTCGTTCTTAACTTTGTCTGTCCATGATATCTTCATCATACGCCTGTAACACCACATTTCAAAGGCTTCTACCTTTTTCTTGTCCGCTTCTCCTACTGTCCAGGCTTCACAGCCGTACAGTGTTGTGCTACACACATATGTTTTAAGCAATCTTTTCCTTGTTTCTATGTTTGTGGTCTTTGAGCACAGTAGTTGCTTTTTCTTGTTAAATGTAGCACGACCTTGTGCTAATCTTTGTTTTATATCTTTTGTGCTTTTCCCATCTTGCGTTATTTGGCTTCCTAGGTAGCAGAAATCCTTAACCTCTTGTAAGTTCGTGTTAAATACTTGTATTCTTGTTTTTGATTTATTTTCCCCACCTTTGCAAACTAGAACTTTAGTTTTAGTTTTGTTAATTTTCATACCGTATCTCTCTGTTAGAACCGTTTCCATTTCATTAAGAGCCGCTTCTAACTCTTCCTTGCTAGATGCTAATACCGCTATATCATCTGCAAATCTAAGCATATCAATTTTTTGTCCCTGCATAGTAATTCCAAATGTCTTTCTGCATTTGACAGTATTCATTGCCTCTTCTATGTACAAGTTAAAAATCAATGGGGATAGGGCACATCCCTGTCTCACCCCTTTCCTAATGTTTACTTCTCTACTTTCCTGCTCTAATTCTATTACTGCTGTTTGCTCTTTGTATAAGCTATGTACTATTCGTCTATCCCTATAACTCATTCCAATCCTTTTGAGTATTTCAAACATTTTTTTCCAATTTACATTGTCGAATGCTTTTTCCAGATCTACAAACCCTATATACATGCTTTCCCCCTTTTCTATTGTTTTCTCCATTATCACTCTCAGAGCTAAAATAGCCTCCCGTGTTCCCCTGTTTCGCCTAAACCCAAATTGGTCTTCTCCTAGTATTACTTCAGCTCGTTTTTCCATTCGTCTTTGCACAATTCTAGTTAATATTTTTGACACGTGTGCTGTCAAACTTATTGTTCGAAAATTTTCACATCTATCCGCGCCTTTCTTTTTTTGGTATAGTTACTATGATGCTACGTTTGAAATCTTTGGGTATCTCGCCTGTCTCATACATATAGCTTACAAGTTGGAAAAGACGTTCTGTTACTGCTTGTCCAGCGGCTTTTAGAGTTTCTGCTTGCACCTTATCTGTACCCGGCGCCTTACCATTTTTCAGACTCTTTAATGCTAATTCAAACTCGTTTCGAAGTATAGGATATCCCAAGTCATCATTTTCAATGTCTGATTCCTGTTCTAATGCAGTAAGTTCCTCTCCTGCATATAAATTCCCTATATATTCTTGCCATCTACTCACTTTCTCTACGTTTTCTATAATGACGTTTCCTTGTGCGTCCCTTATATTTTTGCTATACGGTTTTATATCCCTAAAATTCATTCTAATTAATTTGTATGCTTCGTCTGTCTTTCCTATTTCCATCTCAGTTTGTACTTCTTTGCACTTTTCATCAATCCATTGTTCTTTAGCTTTCCTGCATTTTCGAATAATTTCCCATTTTATGGTTTTGTATCTCTGTTTTTCTGTTTCGTCTGATTTATTTTTGTATTTTCGTCTTTCTTCTATTAAATTCAGGATATCCTTTGTTATCCATGGTTTCTTATTTTCTTTTTGAGTATACCCCAAAATATCTCTGGCCGCCATGTCTAGGCTGGATTTAATGTTATTCCATTCTGTTTCTACTTCCTTAGTATCAGATATTTTCGCGATATCATTCAGCAATTCATTTGACTTTTTTTCGAATCTTACTTGAATATCTTTGTCTTTTAGTTTCTCTAAGTCCAAGTGCCTTTTTCCGTTCCTCTTTTTCAGATTTTTAAATTTAAGTGCGGCCTTCATAATTACGATGTTGTGGTCAGTATCTATATCTGCTTCTGGGTAGCTTCTACAGTCTTTTACTTGATTCCTAAACCGTTGTCTAACAAGAATGTAATCTATTTGATATCGTCCTATATCTCCTGGCATCTTCCACGTATATCGTCTTCTAGCATGATGTTGAAATAATGTGTTTGTGATGATTAAATTGTTCTTGTCGCAAAATTCTACCAGCCTATTTCCCTGTCGTTTCTCGTGCCTAAACCAAATAAACCTACTACCGCTCCTTCCCTACCCTCACCTACCACAGCATTAAAATCCCCCGTAATTATTAAATTTTCATGTCCTTTTACGTATCTTAATATGTCTTCAATATCTTTGTAGACGGCTTCTACCTCTTCGTCACTGTAGCTAGAGGTGGGCATGTATACTTGTATTATTACTGTGTTTACCGGTTTAGATTCTAATCTAACCATAAGTACTCTTTCGTTCTTTTGTATGTAATTTTCCACACAGTGTCCTATCTTTTTCCGCATAACTATCCCCACACCCAAATTTCCGTCCTCTGCTCCTGTATGAATTACCCTGAAGTCACCACTCCAAAAATCCCCCGCCTCAGGCCACCGAACTTCGCTGATCCCTACTATGTCCAGTGATAACCTATTCATTTCGATTTTTAGGTTCTCTAGCTTACCTACTTGCTTCATACTTCTAACATTCCACGCTCCGACTCGCAGAATGTTCCCGACTCTTATTTTTAACTTTCCGATCGCATCCTCCGAAGTAGTCCCCTCCCGGAGATCCGAATGGGGGACTATTTTAACTCCGGAATCTTTTACCCCAGAGAATGCCATCATTTTATTATAATTTAGGTACGCTGTGTACTTGGGAGATAATGTGGTGGTTTCCCGTTGCCTTCCACATCGCGGTAGTCTGTCTTAGACTGCCATACCGACCCCTATGGTCTCAGCCAATCTAAGTACCGAAATAGCCGCTGCCCTCTTTCGGGGACCTGTCTTAGTCTGGTTCCTCACTAACGACCCTACTACTTTGGTTGGACCTGTAGTTTGGCTCTTTAGCTCATTAGAACACGCACCTGTTCTAGTAATTTAGAACTTCGGCAAGGTGCAGGTCCATTCGAAATGGAAAGATACGTATTATAGTAGTATTATTATTTCATGGCAGGTGACCTTGAAAAAACCTGCGCGAGGAGGAACTATATTAATAATCAAAATAAAAAAGTGAGACTAGAAAACATCGACTGCTTGCACGTCCAGTGTTGCTAGAGTAAAAATTGTCGAGCAACCAAGGAATGTGTTTTAAATAGCTTTATGCGTTTCAAATATTGAAACACATTAAAAACAATCTGCCGTCCTTGACTATGAATCACCTCCTTCTTATTCATAATATTACTCTAAAAAATATCATAATTAATTATTGAACGAACGTTCTTTTTAAATACTTACATTGCTGAAGAAATTAACTATCAGTTAGTTTTGAAAAAAACTGTTTTGATTACTATTACTTGATACAAATATTAAAACGGAAAACTGAAAACAATAAGACCTTGATAAGCGCGAGAATGACAATGACGGTTACGGTTCACATTCGGTATATACAGTATTGGGATCCGCTGAGTATGTGCACTGTTGCCACAGCAAATATTTACGGATAAAGAAACTACGAACTTAGAATTGTTTATAAGTAAAAACAAGTAAAAGCTCCGATATTATATGGAGGTCTGGATTTATTTCATATATTTATGAATTTAGCATGAACGGGGTCCTTAAAAACAATATTTTACTTAACGTAATAAATGGGATATTCGTGACGTCGTATTAAAGCCACATTGCTAGCAAAATGTTTGTAGGTTGTACTGTAGCGTTGTGAATTTTGTGGTTTAAGTTTAAATTGAACCTATTGCGCATGTGACGTCACCCGCCATGAGATAATAATACTACTCTACTTGTTAGAGGGTTGCCCTAAAAAATTAATTTTAATAATATCACCTTACAGAATGAGCACAAAACGCTTCTTAAAGGATTTAAAATGACCCCAAAACTCGGACCTACGCTCTAAACCCTAGGCAGATGCCTGGACGTAAGCCTAATTACCTATACATTTGCATGCTTTTGTTGAAATATGTAGATTTATCCTTCAGAAATACGTCTATATATTCGGAAGTAATGAGAACATTCTCGATCCATTTACGGAAGTTGTTAATTGATTTATTCACAATTAAATGTATCTACATTGCGTTTTTTAAAGCTGTATAAAAAATTGTTTTAATAATAAATGCATAAACAAATTCTTAGCTGTTAGATCTCTACATGTGACCATACCAAACCCGATATGTGGCACAGCCAACCCCAAGATATGACGGAGCCAACCACGACATGGAGCCAACTGCGACACGTGAAGAAGCCAACTCTGACATAGGAAATTATACTTTAGATATGCATCTATGTATTCAAAGAAACCGCGAGGACGTAGCTGGTCTCTGCCATTCTAGCACCTACACCAGTAGATCGAAGTTATCGAATTAGTAAGCAAGTGTAGCTACTACATACTTTTATTGTATTAAGCATGGCTTTTTCTTAAAATGTGGTAAGTTACCTTGAGCAACAGTACGAGTTTAGGCCGTTAATTATTATAAACGTTTTTATTAAAACAGATTATAAAAATGTCATTTGTTAAGTTTGCGATTAATTATTTCTACCAAACACACAGTCTAGCCAGTAGCAAACAGATATCGATTCAAATAGTAGATTTTTAGTAGCTGCCTGCGTGCTCAATTATACACTACATTTATATCTAGTTTGGTTAAGAAGCATGATTTTAATGTCTCGGCATGGTCCGATATGATCCAAAATGGCTTGATGTGACTTGATATGGCCCGGCAAGTAGCGAGTTTAAGCCGTTAAAGATTATAACCCGATTGATTTTATTATATAGTTTTAATCTCTGTGTAATAAGAAGATTATTATGCAGAAAAGCAGTACGTCTTAAAAATAAATATAATTACGTTAAATATATTTACGTTCAAAATATGGTAAACACCTGGGAAAAACGGATTGTTAATATTTTCGGGATTGTCTAAGGATAAATTAATACAAAATTGGCAAATTTCTTGTTGAGAAAGAGAAATATGTAGGACCTTTGGTAGTAGTTACGCGGGAAGCTCTCGAGAATATGAACCTGCTAGATATGGCGTAAAGGTTAAAACATATGGTTAATTAAAGAAATAGTAATCAAACGGACTAAAGTGGTCAAGGATGCGCGTATGATATCTTACCAAATGGGTTGTTTTTAATTTTAGACGCACATTGGACACAGGGTCACCAACTTCATGTTGGATATAGGCATTTTGAAAGTTTCTAATTTAAAGTAAACAGAAGCATTTAGTGGTGTCCATATTAGCTACAAGCAATAATTACTCGTTACGAATTTACAAAAACCTGTTACGTTTATTTTACGACTAAATTAAAACCTACCCTTTACTTCATTATTCATTTATTCAGATCCTGTATATTTTACCTGTTCACAATAAGTACGCTTCCTAATAATTTTTATTTACTTCAAAACGAAAAGCTTATTCTGTAAATTAAATAGTCAATACCTTGTTTTAGATATCCGTGAACTTACGACACATTACTATAGCGTACAATTAGTTCTTATATTACTTCGACCTAAAGATTCGTCGAAATAGTGTATTTACTATTTGATAAAGCGTGTTTCCAAGTCTCTATTTGAGACCTGTGTATGATGACGCGAGTATTGTATTGAATCCTTGCTAGAAAAATAATTCATTTACTCGATTCTTTCTGTACTTCTATGACAATGTTTACTTGTTCTTTTTTATTATCTTCACAATTTCGTGCACACACTGTGTGGTGAGTATTTTATTTTAAAGAAAAGATGTACTTTTTGGCGTAAATATATATATATATATATATATATATATATATATATATATATTACTCAAATTTAGACCAGGGTAGAAAATTAATTAATTACATCAAATAATTTTAATCACAGTGTATAAGGAATTTTATTAGATAATACGCGTTATTAAAACGTGGAGCATACAAATTTATTCGTTTCATTAAAAATAAGGGATTTAAATTATTCACTGGACGTTTTCTATAAAAAGAAGCAGAATTAAAATGCTCAACGTGTATTTAATTTAATTGTTCCAAGAAACAAATAGAAATTACGTGCAAAATTTATATTAATTAATTCAATTTTTAAGTAATGGATATTAAACAAAGGGTACAAATAATAAATTAATATTTAGTGCGTATTCGCTAAAAATTAAAGGGTAGAAGTCAATGCCATTCATTATTATTTTAGTTGGAGTTAATTGAACCATTATTAATAATATAATAAGCATAAAAGCCTGTGAAAATCCAAGGTTAAAATACCATGAAATAAAAGCTCTGAGAATTATATTAAAACGTTAATTAGGAGCACACACCTGCGTATTTTTAAAAGTCAATTTCAGTTTAATTTGTTTGGATAAACATGAAAATTCTGCGTATATTGGAAACGGTCGGATAAACCGTAGCTTATATTAACGGGAAGGCTAGATACGGGGTTATTTAACTCAAATAAGAATTCACGTGGACTGAAATAACCGATAGTAAAGAGTATCGATTTGCACCACTAGAAGCAAGTTAGAAAAAGACAGATAAAATGCGCAAGGCAGAGACACAGATAATAAAAGGCGTGATTTGAGCAGCGTCACGAGGGATACGATTGGTTGTAATAAGATGCAGATATGAGAGGTGTAAACGTAACGATTTCTATACAAAATTAATTAGTTATTCTCGGACGTGTTTACGAGCCGTGTGAAAATTTCTTAGATTTTCAACTGGCGCGTGTGCAAATTTAATAGAACCGCGTGCCGGACTGTCGAAAAGGGAACATAGTATGCGAAATTCTGAAAACTGGCCGTCGCGGGACAAAACCGATATACAGGCGAGCTATTATATAAACCCGGACTTTAAACAGTTTCGCTCTCTTAGATTTTCGATTTTGATTCAATACTTTAAACAGTTTGCTTTTATATTTTGGTGATTATTGAATACTTTAAAATAGTTTGCTCTTTACGTGCTACGATACAAGTTATTATGCATTAGTGCACTTAGAAAAGAAGATACAAGGTAATAAAGTTTAGTTATATTTGCGAGTATTACTCTACCAAGTATCCAAAGTTGTAACGATAAATGAATAAACAAAAGTAGGCAGTTTTGGGGTATAGCGTGAAAGAATTAGGAATTTCTTTGCTATTTTTCGGGGGTGTTAATAATCAAATGTTATTAGTAAACGTGATTGGATCTACAAACAAGATTTAGATATACATAGATGCGTTCCTGAGAAGTCCTGAAACAACTTTAGATGAATGGTGGTGTAGAAAATTTTAAAAGCGTTCAGAATCAGAAGCCGTAAACATAACCCAGTTGGAATGGTGTGATTAACATAGGACGATGTACATTGGAGCCACGAGTGCATTAACCTTCAGGTAACTTATGCTTTGTTGTTCGATTTTTGATGTTTTGGTGTGTGTTGAATAACTTTATAATTTGTTTGCCAAAAAATGGACAGTAGTGAATTTGTACAAACAACAAAATTTTAATTTTAAGGTGAAATTTTCTTGTTTAAGTAGAAAGGAGTATTTAGCAGTTTATGTTCTTGATTATGATAAAAATTTGGGTCTGTCTTTGAGCTCAATTAGACTAACCTGTTTAATTAACGTAAAGGGGTGGGAGATGCTCTCTTGTATTCAGACTTAGGTCTGCACATATTGTTAAATTAATTAGTAGGCATCCTACAAGGACTTTAATTCTGGATGCAAATTAAAATGATAACAAATTTAATCTTGAAATTTTATGATACTGATATTTATGCTGAAATTTAATTTTGAAATTTTAATGTATTATGAATATTGATGTAAATAGGGTTGACGTTGATGTTTGTGGTAGGAATGTGTTTGTTTTTTTTATGAATGAGGATGAAAGTTTTAACTAGGTGAGCAGCCGAGGCGGAAAGAGTAAAGAGGCGATTATCAGAAGAGATTCAACAGGGCGAGAATCACAGCAAATCTTGGTGCCAAATTCGAGAGGTTCGAATATTTTTTTTTCTCTGGTGAGGTTTTTTGTAGGTTTCACAGCAATATATTACTGAGCGATGTTAGGATTTATGGGCGTAATATTTGAGGCATTGCTTTTTGTTCGAATGACTCAAAATTGGTAGTGGCAAAATGATTATTTTTGGTGTGGGGGTATGTGTTGGTGGTTCAATTATTTAAGAATTGGGTTTTTCTTTTTTGTCGGACAATTTAATAGGTTAATTGTATGTTTTCGGGGATGGATTTCAAACTGTTGTTTTCTTTTTAAATTTGTAAATTTGGGTTAATTAATACATGATATTAATACTTTCAGGTATGTAACTGTAGGTTGCTATGAGAATTACGAGCTGTTCTTTTTAGTGTTGAATTTGGGTTTTTTTTTGTTGTTATTTCAAAGGGGTAGCGGCCTAAAAACTGGAGCTCGCCATGTTTTGAAGTAATTTTGTTGTTCTGCCGGATATATGTGTATTGGGGTTATTGAATTTTGTTTTGGGGTTGGGAATACTGTGCTTTGTACAAATTTTTTTTTTTAATTAGAGGTTCCATTTTTTGTATATTTTATTATGAGTTGTGGAAAAGCGAGTGAATTTTTTATTTTTCTGGCCTTCGTTTATTTTTGGTATTTGTAAGACCCTGCCTACTCACCGTTTGAGCGATCCACAAAGATATCAAAGACATATTAAGATGCCAAAAAGGACATAAAAATTTAATAATTACGAGGAATTTTAATGCAGTGGTAGGTGAGGGTGGGGAAGTAGCGGTAATAGGTTTATTTATATTAGGCATGAGTAACCAAAGGAGAAATAGCCTGCTAAAATTTTGCGACAAAAACAATTTAACCATCACAAACGCATTAATTCAACCTCATGCACGAATACGATACGTGGAAGATTTCAGGAGATATAGAAAGATGTCAAATAGAATACATTCTTGTTAGACAACGGTTTAGGAATCAAGTTAAAGACTGTAGAAGCTACCCAGAAGCAAATATGGACAATGATGAAGGCCGCGCTTAAACTAAAAAATTTGAAAAAAAGAACGAAAAAAGGCATTTTGACTTTGAGAAACTAAAGGATAAAAATATCCACGAAAGATGGCAAAAATATATTACCGAATTTATATGCAGGCCAAAAACTAGCAACCCTAGACAGAAAAAAAGGGTGGTAGACGTAGACCTAGGTTAGATTATTGCACTCAGATAGTCGAAGATACAAACTGTATTAATTTCAAGGAAATGTGTAGGCTAGCTTAGAAGAGAAACCGATGTAGCTACGAGTCCAACCAATTCAAAGACGGAGAACTTAAATACAAAAAAATAATTGTACTTAAACCTCATGATTATTATTAACAACTACAGATGTTGGTTTTGCAATATTCTCAACTAGTGTTCATTGTGCGAAAGGATTTATTAGAAAACTATTAACTCGACGAATGTGCAGGTATTGAGAAACTTGGTAGCCGCAGCTTGCCTATCCCTTTTCACATATTATTGAATATCGGTAAAATATGGTATATATTTGGAAAACAATACAAATTTAACCGAGCTGTATCTAGGCTGTGGAAATTTCAGGGAAATGTGTAGACTAGCTCGGAATAGAATTCAATGGCTTTACGCGTTCAACCAGTTTCAAGACGGAACACCTAATGAAGAAAATAATAATTGTACTTAAACCTGATGATTATTATTAGCAATTACAGGTGTTGGTTTTGCAATATTTTCAACTAATATTGATTGTGCGAAAGGATTTATTGGAAAACTATTAATTCAAATGTTGAAGCTTTGGAAATCTTGGTAGCCGCAGCTTGCTTAACCTCCTTCATTTGCTACTGAATATCGGTGAAATAGGGTATATATTTAGAAAACAATAGAAGGGGAACCGAGCTATATCTAACAAGAAAGAGCAATGGCGTGTTCGAAGATAACTAACATAGAAAGAAAGAAAACATTGTTGAAAGCATATGTGTGGTGCAATAGGGTGAAATAGGGGTAAAATAGACACAGTGGGAGAAGCAGACAGGATTAAGGTAGAAGCCGTTTGGAATGTAGTGGTTCAGATGTATGATGATAATATCATGGACAGGCGAAGTTAATAGCAAAGATACTTCAGAAATAGTAGGGAAGAAAGATATCTTGTGAAAAACGAAGAAAAATAGAAATAATGAAAGGACAGGACACGTTTTAAGGCATTTGGGGAATATTGCGAGATATATTACAGGCAGAGATAGGAAATAGAGAGATAAAGGTATAATACAGATCAAACTATTTCACGAAGATAGTGAAAGATGTAGGTTTCAGGGAAACAAGTAGGTTAGGTCAGAATAGGAAACAACAAAGGTACACGTCTAATCAGTTCCAGGAATTCAGACCTAATGATGATGAGCTTTAAATTTGAGGTAAGCAACTTATATCTGTGGAAGAATGTGCTCTTCGCTGATCAAATCTTTCATTTTAAATCAGTCTTACCTCTCTCACCTGTGTGTGATTTTGAATCCTAAAAAGCAAAGTTCCACCGCTATATCAAATTTGTCCTATTTTATTGGTATATTCAAAAGATTAATTTGATTATCTTTATTGCATATCTTTACTTCTGTTTTATTTTTATTTTACTTTCGTGTTGTAGCTCTCAATTAAAACTAATTAAGACGTTTTCCAGGTCTCCAGGGTTAACACACTAATGTTATTCCTTCTGAAATATTGTCTAAGGTTATTTATCTGTTCAGATAACGCTATATTCTTCACCTTAAGTTGACAAATTTATTTTCGATTAAACCACATTTATCGATGGTTCAATAAATGTTTTATCGACCAGCATGGTTGTTATCGCTTTTTTAATAACTTGGTGTGCACAATATCGCCAGAGCGGCTCTACGCCGGCAAGGAATATCGAATATAAAATACAGAACACGTTCCTATAGCAAGAAAATTTTTAATTTTTTTTACTTACGTCCTTTATTATTTTTAGAATATGCTAATAAACTATAATTAGTTGAAACTTTGAAGTAATTGTTTGAAATAATATAACATAATTTACATAGCTGCAGGAGACTAATCTATTTATATAGGGCGTGGCTTTACTAAAATTAATTATACATCGCACCCACATACGCAAGCAATACAAACACTTAAAGTGCTTCAAGCAAACCGGATCAGAAAAACAATTTTAATTTAGAAATATTATTAAGTCATGACCTCCACAGATTAAAAATAAGGTGTTACAAGTTCTTATAATATTGTGTAATAACAAAACAATAAAATAACCTTATAAACATCAGGAAATGTTATTGTTGTTTATAAACTGCAAACGTTTTTATATATCAACATTTTTTAAAGATACTATTAAGCCTATATACTAATAACTCCTGACATTCTACATGTTATCCACATTACTTCCTGAATTTCAAATACCCTAAAAAATATTAGTTTTACGAAACGCTTGTCGTAATAGCGCATTATTTTGTTGAATAATTCGTTTACTTCAAATATACCAAAATTCAGGTATTTCTATTTCAAGGTTGGGGCAACTTTTTCTGCACTTATTACCCTAGTTAACTTAAACAACAATTTTATTGAAAATGAATAATTGTAGTAGAATTGAAATACGAGCAATTTATAATAGTATGAAGTAGGTACATAATTTGCATAATTGTTTTTATTTAACCAATTGGTACCAGAAATCCTGAAGATTATAAAACAGAATATATATTATACAAATTTCCTCTTGATACTACTATCCATTCGAAACAGTTGTTGGCAATTTGTAAAGAGAAAAGAATCAATATCGCGTTTTGGTTGGTTTTTGCATCTCTTCAGACTGGTCTATTTTTCCATTCATAAACGCCAGCGAAGGTGTAAAAACAAAGTTTGAGTTATAATTAAATACAAAGTGGAAAATTTTCAAAAAGCCCAATAGACAAATACAGCAACAAAAGTTGTAGGTGGCTATAGATTTCTGCCGTCATAAACATACGGTCTCCTATTCACATTACTGAAATTAGGCGCATGGCTCGCATTGAGTTGATACCGGTTCTTTATACCTAATTTTTCTACCATCTCCAATCGGATTGCTGCTTTTACCAGAAAAATCGCAATATTTGATTGGCCTCCTGAATAACAATCATCCTTCAATTTTCTGCCCAAATATTTTGCACCCTTTACTGTTCAAGCAAACGCTTCTAATTTTAATTTTGGTGTTGCATTACCTCATCAACATGCTGCTGGGAAAAAGCTAGCTGATCGCTAGGTTAGTTACTCTCTGAATAAAACCGAGCGCAATTACATCGTAACTGAGAACAAATGCTAAGTTGTAATATGTCATCAAAACGATTCGTTCCTATATTGAAGATAATCATTTCATTGTGGTTACGGTCACTACTCAGTTACATGCAGTTTTTGCACGCGAATATTTTTTTTCATCGTGAAAAACTTTTACATTTCTTACTCTCTTTCCACGGTTTTACCCTGTAAGAAATTTTGCATAATGAAGTTCTAATTATAAAGTATAGTTTAGGGAAAACGTGTTTAGGTGATTATTTTCAAGTCATTCTGAGATTAACAAATTTGTGTAAAAACAGCAGGTAAATTTTAATTGCTTTGGTTTAACGTTATGAATATGCTACTGACGGCAGTTCTTATTGTTTGAGAATTAATTATGAAATAAGATTAGCAGTGACTGTCCAAAATTTAGAGTTAATGCTTAGGTGCGACGTTATTACCAAGTTCTACACCGCTGCTACGAAATGCATTTTGGACAGTAGATGATTTTACTGTATTGCTGTTATTTACTACTATTAATTTCAAGGAATGCTTGTGGACGCTAAGTAAGTATATAGATAAATGCATTTTTTTTATTGTTGTTTTATGTGAGTATAAAGTATTTAAAAATTGGGTTAAACATGTGATTGTATATTTTTTATTAACTTTGTTATAGGTAACTATTAGGTTTGAGGGTTAGTGTGAGATAAGTCAGGAATGTATTAATTATTTTTGTGTCGACTTTTGTAATGAGTAAATCTTCCGGAATATGTTTTGGATAAATGTTGTTTCCTGTGCGGGTTGCTTTTTCTTTTGTTAACATGTTTTTTTATTAGAGGCTCGGTGATTAAATTCTGTTCTTGAGGTTTTCAACTTCTTTCTTTGTAACCCACGCCATTCTGCGACTTTTTAGTTAGCTCGGTATTCTTTGGATTTTTTATTGTTGTGGTATTCGGTGCGGGCTATTTTCTTTGCTTGTTTTACTTTTCTTTCTTGTCCGCACGGAATACCGTAACAACTCTCTGTTCTGGCTCAAAAATATGCAACTGCCTAATGAACACTTAGCTCGTTAGTCGGCACCCCCTAGTAATATGATTGTACTATTGTGTATCGTAAAAGCAAATACGACGTCGCGCCAGATGTATTGTGTCAATTGGGCACCTAATATCAACCTATTTTTTGAATCATCAAACTCATCTATTACTTTACCGGCTCTCGATTCTCGGTACATTAAATTACGCAGTGGTGTTCTTTCCAAACCTTTGTGCAATCCTGTTTTGCTATTACAAGGTGAACTTTATCTACAAACATACTTTGTCTAAAGAGTATACCCTACAAACTCTGCTTGAAAACCATTAGTTCTTGAAGAACAACTCTTTCGTATTCTTTGCAAAAATCATAATATTCCCTCTTCTGACCATACTGGTATTTACCAGACGCTACATTTGATTTTTCAGTGCTACACTAAATTGGCCGGGAAGCGAGTATTTTACATTGAAATTTTTGAATTTTGCCGAATCCTTGCTATTCCAAAAGATATAGGGATATATAACGTTTCGCGACAATACTCACAGACGGGACCTACATATTACCTCTCATACGAACGAGGACATATTTTTGTGAAAAATAGTCGCTTAACATTTTTCAAGTGGTGCGTGTTTGGAATAGAACCAGGGACTTTGGGCATAGCAGTCAACACGCATTCTTACTAAGCCACGGAGCCGCCGCGGTATTTACAAAACTCTTTACTCTTAGACAAAGCTTAGAACCGATGTGTCTTGTTCCATCCCTATCTGTCAATTTTCTTCAGGGCAAAAAAACGTTGATATTTTATGGCTCCTTCGTCCTAGGCAAATGTAGTATGTCAATTTTGTTGGTCGTTTGCCTAGATCTACAAAGAGTCACATGCTTATTTTAGTTGAGGCTGATTTTGTCACTCAATGTACACGTCTATTTCTTTGTCATGCTGATACTGTCGTTACTGATTCAAATGTCTTTGGGAGGGACAACATATTTTTAGTCAATGTCACCCCATAATAAAATATTATTGCTAACGGTGTTCGATTACACAGTAAGCATTATCGCCCTGAAAGTAATCCTACTGAAAGGATTAACCACGTCCTGAACGCAATTCTTTGTAGGTGTCTTTATGAGCTATGAGAAGTCCATTGTTCGTTGCACCCTGTGCGCTTCCAAACATATGGTACCTTAATGTACTCTATGCTTTGCTTTTTTTGGTTGTAAACATGTTCTTATGTTGATCGTCTTGGTTCTCCTCCTGATACCGATAAAAGTTTAACTGATCCAGATAACTTACTTCTACAAATACGGTCACTTACGGGACGCTACGTCTTCGTTATTTTCGTAAACGTCTTTCTGATATCTATAAAAAACAATCTTCGTCATCGTTCTTTAAGATTCTTTGCTGTTGATCGAGTATGGAAACGCAATTGCGATTTGTTTAATGGTGCTCGCTAGTTTGACCATAACCTGCCCCCGCTACTCAGTACGTTGGTCTTTTTACTTTAAAGATTAAACTTTCCCCTTGAATGCATGAACTTGATCGAGTATGTAAACGCAATTGCGCTTTGTTTAATGATGCTCGCTATTTTAACCCTATCCTGCCCCCGCCCCTCAGTACGTTGGTTTTTTTACTTTATAGATTAAACTTTCCCCTTGGACGCACGAACATGTTAATAATCTTGGAAATCTTTTAAGCATTTGATATGTTACAGATCTTAAACCTCATAAGGCAGTTTTACTGTTTGGCATCGATCCAGAATTCCAGTTACTAATAATCCTGTTGCTATTATGTCCTTGTGGGAGCGTAATTATAGCTACGCCTCAGATCTTCTGACTTGGACTCCGTCTCACAAAATTAAAATCAGTTACTAAGTCGAGTTATATATTTCTTTTGTTAATACTACTATTTTGGTAGTTCAGGTATATGGCGTCTTTTGGAGTTATGCTTTATTTAGGCCCCTTTTTTATATTTGGCTATAGTCACGTAGCTATACTTCAGAACTGTTCCCCTGCTTTTTCGATTTTAGATATTGATATTCTTTTCCGAAAGTTTTCTATTTTTTATATTTTGGAATTTGGTGTCGCCTTAGTTTTGCTTCAGCAACTTTACGCTATTTCTGGTTATTGGGATACTTTTTGCAATTTTGTGCTAATTCTTATTCACTTGCAACCTTTGTTTCATCTTTGTAACTCTTAATGTTTGTTTTATTCTGTCAAAGGTTTGCATGTAACTAAACTAGCTTGTATCTTATACTTAGTGTTTACAGTATTCCCCGTTGAGGTTCGGTTACTGTTTCTTGCTGTTTCGTAGCCTTGAGTGGTGTACCACCTACCTCACTCTCCTAAAGCTAAGTCGATCGCTAGGTAGCTTTCTTTTCCATTTGACGTTCTGTCCCTCAGACTTTCTCCTATTTTATTTTTGTTTCTCTCTCCCTCCCCTTATTCTCCTCCTCCTCTTTCTCTCTCTCCCCCTCATCCTTCTCTCTCGCACGCTCTCTTTTGATTTTTTCTTTCATTTGTCTGTAATACACTTTCGGGATCCCTGTCCAAATTGAGTCGTCACGAGAGCAGTCATAGTGTATTAGAAAACCAAGGTTGAATAAATTAGTAAATAGACAATTGTAACAGAAAAACAAGTAAAAAAAAATGGATGGGGAATTTTAACTAAATTAGATTAAAGCTTTTTTTCTGTTTGTTTATATCTTTCTATGTTATTAGATAGAACTTCCTTGTTAGTGCAGAAAAATGTTATCGGATTTAACAAATTAAACCTTTTATCAGTGCGTGAAACGAATCATACATTTTTTGTCTTTATTTTAATAATAGGTAGGCTACAAAGATGAATGCAAAGCGTAAAGATATTGCAGACTTTCAGTCTTAACACTTTGCGAAAATCATAAAATGTAAGACCGGGAGCGGGAGAGGGAAGAGAGAACGTTCTGTCTACTATGATAAACTTTGTACAGTAGAGTCACGACCAAAGTGTTCTGCTCTATTTTTTGTATTATAATAGGTTTGAATTTGCAGTATAATTGATAATTATATATGGCCTGAACAAAAGTGTGTGTGTGTGTGTGTATGTGTGTGTGTGTATGTGTGTGTGTATGTGTGCGTGTGTGTGTGTGTGTGTGTGTATGTATGTGTATGTGTCAATAAACTTTTACTAAAAGTCAACTCGACTTTTTTAAAGCGACTCAAAGCTAGACGTGACTTTTATTAGATCGAAATGCATCAAATTAATTTGGACGTGGTGTTTGATTGGAGAAATAATGGAGAGATGGTGGCAGAACTCCAACATTTTGGGGTCATCTCGAAAGACATAGAAATTAAATGTACAGTCCCTAACTACAGCGAGGTCATGAAGTTATTTTCCGATGCAGATGTAGCTGATGAAGTCCGATGGATGTGCAGCGGTAAAATAACCCAACGGAAGCAAAAGCCAGTCAAGTGTCGCAAGAGGTAAGTAATTAGTTTTAATCTACTCACGGTTAAAACTGCACCCGACTTGTGTTTGTCTTGTGATAGCTTCCACAAAATTAAAACGTCAATCAGACCAGAAATTTGACTTATTTAATCCATAATAAATTTAAAATCAAATAAAATTAAAATTTGTGTTTTGTGATTCCAGGTTATCAGACAGATACAAAACTTTTTTTCGATAAATCGAACCTTGCAATTTTGAAAATAGTTGGCTTCTGTCATCTTTGGGTGGAATAGTGTCGCCTGAAATTTATTATGAAGGAGTTGAAAATCGCAAGCCACACCGTCGTTGATTGGGCTAGTTTTTGTTGGGAAGTAGTATTCGATGCATTTATAACGAATGCCAGTAAAATTGGAGGTCCCAGCAAAATGTACGCTAATAATTTTCGATACATCCTTTCGTTAAAAAAATCTAGATTAATAGATTAAAACCTTTCTTGTCTCATTTGCAGAGTTGAAATAGACGAATCAAAGTTTGGGAAACGGCAATACCATCGAGGTCACATAGTCGAACATTGAAAGAGGGGTGGGCAAACTTTTATGGTTGTTGTCGAAGATCGCACTTTATAGACACTTTCGAATTGTATTGAACTCTTCATTGCTGAAGGAACAGCAATCTACCCCGATTGCTGGAAAGGATACTCGGGACTAGTTGATCATCCCAAATATGCCCGTTTGCAGGTTAATAACCACTCATTGCATTTCAAAGATCCGGAAACAGGAGTTCACACAAATGCTATAGAATCAAGCTGGTAACGATTGAATGAAATAATTAATTGTTGTTTAATTAATTTCTTATTCTAAATGTATAGGCGTCATGAAAAGGCAAGTGCTCCGTATGCAAATCGGCAGAAAGGTTTTCTCGGGGGGTATTTGGCTAAACACATGTTTCTGAAAATGGGTAAAGATCTTCAACAGGAACCTCTGGTCATGTTCTTTATGCTGGCTCGGGATTTCTATGACCCTACAGTTGATAATGAAGAGAAAATCGACGCCGAAACTTCTGAAATTGCAGAAATTGCAGATTTGGACTTTGAGTTCAATTAATTTTGTTTTCTTTTTAATACGTATTTAATAATCATTCATGTTTTGTTATCTTTATTGATCACGATGCGAATAGCTTCTAACCTCTACTCTCGTTATAATGCCAATAATGATACAATTACCAATTAATTCTTACATGATTATTTCACTATTCTTTATATATTAACTTCAGATATCTAATAATAGTCATCATAGTTATATTTTTACCGTGTCTTTGATTGCAAACCAGTTTCTGGAAACTGATATTTATTTACACATGAATAAAGGTTGACATGACTTGACTTAAAACATGTTGAATTCCTTATTTTTGAGGTAATGCGAGTTTTTTAGTTGGTACCTCATTTATTGCGTTTGTACATGTTTCAGGTCACTCTAAGACTTTCTCAACTTGTCCCCAAAATATCTCAGCTTATCCCATGCCGGAAAATTTAGAATTTTACCAAAATCTCACCTTCCCCACACCTAGAAGGAACATAAGATACAGTCTCAATTTTCGCATACCTAGAAGGAACGAACCTAGGGTACACAGTCTCACTTTCCGCATACTTAGAAAATACCTAACCTAAATTTAAGAACCCCCATATACCTGCGTCCAAGTTGTCGTCTATAAATCCCCTTACGGGGTAAATGAGATTTTTTGGGGCAGGTTGAGAAAGTCTTACAATAACCTGAAACATGAAAAAATGATATTTTTGGGGTAATGCGATATTTTTAGGATAATGGGACGCTTTCGAGATACGGTAATATTTTTTGGTTCATACGATATTTTTGGAGTATTGTGATATTTTCGCAGTGATATATTTTTGTGGTAATATGTTCGGTTCACATTTTTGAATGGAAAAAACTTGGCATAAGTATTTGGTTCTCCTTATGTAAATAAGCGTAGAAAATTATTTTTTGGAAAAATTCACAAAAAAATTTTTTTTTATTTCCGCAAATTTTTTTGCGGAACTATCACTCCTAGGGTCTAGGCTATTTGCAAAATAAAAAATTTCGAAATCGGTCAGGTTCCACTATACTGCAATTTTCCCTATATTTCCATATCTCTAGTTGTTGCCAAGCAATGAAAAATAACTGTAAAGAAATGTTCATTTCTGTACTGTAAGGAAATTATTTGCGCACTACAAAAATTGTAGAATGACAGCGTCAAGTTTGACAATTAAATACCATGATACATTTCCATGGTTAGGCAACAAATCTTGCACAGAATATCAGGACACCGTTTATTTACAAATAAAATTTTTCATTCTTCTTAAAAGTAAATAATGTTTTAATTTCTGTTGTTCTTTAACGATATGCGGAAAAATAGTATGTATTCCATGTAGGAAAAGCAACATTCCAAGACTCCGTGTAGCTTGTCTAGGCTTGCTCCTCAACAAGGAATCTTCACGTCGTCCGGGAACGGTAAGCTTTTCCTACTAAGTATGCAATATACTATTGTTACTCGAATTTCGTATTCAATGTTACACCTTAATTTTACTGACGAAAAATTAAAGATACGAACGCACTTAAAAATATAATAATCATGTTTAAGTGAGGGAGTGGGGACCACCACTATTTAGATTATAATGCTGGCAGTAAATTAAAAAAAAGCAAACCTTCAAAATAAAATCAAATTTGCATTCGGATGTTATTATATCGCAGATGACTGTGCCCATTAGCATGAGTAAGCCTGACGAGCTCTATAACCTTTAATCTTTAAATATGTCTCAAGATATAGGTAAAACACCAAGTTGGATGCTTTATTTGCTCGGTTCATGATGGAAAGTGACCTTTATGGTGCCTTGAACTCTCACGTTACTTGTAGCTAACTAGCATACTAATAACCTCATATACAACGTTAAATTATGCAATCTCTTAAATATTTTGTTAACAAAGAAATTTAATTGCTTCCGGTCCCGAAAATACCCGTTAAATTAAATGTATCTTTACATCACGTATAAAACATATATGTCCTAACCCTTGCACTATTTAACAAAATAACTAATCGACAGCATGCCAGTGAGAAACAACGACAAAAACAAGAAAAAATGTTTTTCAACCCTATGTGCGCATGACGTTACTTGAAAAATTTGTTACTGGTAGGTATGAGAAGTTTGCATGTTTATGAGGTGGCTCAAGGCCATCAGGATCTTACAACGGTACTTTAACGCGATGCTTCCTGCACTTGAATCAAGTAAACTCACACACACGTAACAGTTTTTAACACCTACTCCAGTTACTTATATGCAGCAGCGGTTAATGTATGAATACGCATAAAGGACTTGAATGAATATAATAAACATAGGTACATATATAACATAGTTGTAGAACAGTGGTGGTTTAATTTCTTTGGACTTCCGCATGAAATTAAAAGAAACGAAACCTGCATCCTATTTTCGAACTTATACGAACACGTTTCGTATACGACGGTGCAAATTTTCATACGAAACAATGATCTGCATATTCTCGAACCAATGTGCAGTTTACTAATTTTTTCATGCGGAGTACAACGTATGGTATAAAACTGAACGAGAATGAGATTTCGTATACGATATTTGCCTACAATCAATGAAATGACGGAAACGTTGCATATTTATACAGAGCCGGATTTAATTCAGACGACAACCTAGGCCAAGTATCGTACACCGCCATAGACCACAGTACCGTGCGGATATTTTTCTTAAAACACTTTAAAAATCATCATCATTAGGTCTTCAGTCCTGGAAATTTGCAGAATCTGCATCTATAACTATCTGATCTAGGTCTACATCTACCTGCTTTTTCCTCTTTCTGCTTGTAATATATTCCATACTATTCCCCAAAAATGCCTTAGAACGTATTCTGCCCTTATATTTCTCCTATTTTTTTTCCACAGATATCCTTCTACGCCTACTATTTCTATAATCTATTTGTTATTAACTTTGTCCATGCTATCATCCTCATACATCTGAAACACAGCATACCAAAAGATTGCTACCGTTTTTCTGTCTGCTTTTCCTACTGCCCGTATTTCATAGGCATACTGTGCTGTGCTCCACACATATGCTTTCAACAATTTTCTTCTTGTTTCTATGTTTGATGTCTTTCATCATAGACACTGTTATTTCTTGTTAGATGCAGTTCGGCCCCCTTCTATTGTTTTACAATTATATACCCTACTTCTCCGACATTCAGTGGTTTTGAAGGGAGGTAAGCATCCTGTGGCTGCCAAGTTCCCCCAGCACTTATACATTTACCGATTTAATATTTTCTGCAATATATCTTTTTGCGCAGTCAATATTAGTTGCAGATATTTCACAACCAACACCGGTGGTTGTTTATAATATTCATCAAATTTATCTGCGTTTAGTTTTTCGTCATTAGGTTTTCCGTCTCAAAATTGGTTCGACACGTACCTGCACTTATTTATATTCTAAGATAGCCTACACAGTTCCCTGAAATTCTTACACATCCTGTATACAGATCGGTTCTCTTTCTATTGTTTTCTAATTTTATGCCCAATTTCACCGAGATTCAGTGAAGGGGGTTAAGCAGCTTGTGGATGCCAAGATCCCCTAACGCTTAGACTTTTGCTGAATTAATAGTTTTCCAGTAAATCCTTTCACACAATTAACATTGTTCGAGAATGTTGCCCAACCAATCCTAGTTGTTGCTAATAATAATCATAATGTTTAAGTACATTTACTTTTTTCATCCTTAATTTATCTATCTTGGGACTGGTTGGGTGCGTACCTCCATTGATTTCTATTCTGAGCTAGCCTGAAATTCATACAGCCTACATCCTTCACTATCTGTGTGCAGTAGTCTAACCTAGATCTACCTCTACTCCTCTTTTTTTCTATCTCTGCTTCTAATACATTCTGCACTATTGTAACATATAAATTTCCTGTAAATTTATTCATTGACTTTACCGCGGTGTATCTATTATTCTATTCTTTATTTAACAACATTTATATAATTGATCCAGTCATTATTGCATATTTAATAACCGATAAACTCCAAACCACTCTTTAATTTTAATTATAATTACAATCTACTACATACCTCATATTCCGTACTGATAACACACATATATATATATATATATATATATATATATATATATATACAAACTTATTAGCGTGTTCCTACATCTTGAAGTATCTAAGGTTTTCAGGTTGTTCCGACGTTTAGCGATAGATTGTCACTTTTTGTTTCTTAGTTGAACTGGAAGGTCGTTTGGTGTTAAAAAACACTCAAGATGTTCAGGAAAGTCAAGTTTTCCTGACAGAGGCGTCGTAATAGACGGACAGTATTCCAAAAGTTGTCCATGACAACTAAAGTAGAAGTGTAGTGTGCAAATCTTCTTGGCGAACGTGCAACTTCGATAACTCTGAAAATGTAGATAATTTCGTAACGATTTTGATGTAATTTCACGTAATTTCGATGCAGGCTTAGATCATCAGAAAATATTTTATTTGGTTTGGTTCAATTAAATTCTATGGAACTCGTTTAGAAAGTAAATAAGTAAGCAACCTTGTTCGGCACATGGCCGCTATGCAGCCGACGTGTTCATCTGATGTACATGCCGTTTGAAGGTTATAGGTCATTGCCGCTATCGGTAAGAAAATAATAGTTCTAGAATAATGCTGACGTAACAAAGTTCATTACGTAAATTTTGCATGTAATGATTTCTTTTTGAAGCTTGTTTTACTTCAGGTTGCTGTATGCAATTTATTATGACTTGTATGAATAATTGTGTTAATTAATTTTCAAAGGCTCATTTTGTAAGGTATAAAGTACAATGAGTACTACCACTTTTGTAATTAATAGCGTGTTCAACCTAAGATATTATTTTACACCGGTTGTACAGATGTAGACATAATAACGTCACCGTTATCTTGTTTATCACAAATTAAAATACTAACATGTTAATTTATAGGACCTAAGTCCTGTAAGATGAAATTTGAACATAAAGTATTTTATCAACTTATAATATTTGCCGAAAGTTAAGTAAACATTTTTTAAACATTGTGAGGTCAAAGTAGCGCTACCGTGACTACCTAATATGAAAAATAATGTCTATAATTAAATATCTGATCGAAAAATTACACTCATAAGAATTAAATTTTATTAAGTACACTTATAAATTATAATGTTATTTACTTTTCTTAAAAGAGAATATAGAGTTATTTTTGGACTTCAGTTCATTTCTCAGTAATCATTAAATTTTCTAAATTTTGTTAAGTATTTACAAGGTAAACTTACTTCAAGGTGTGCCACGATATAATGGAAACAAATTGAACTTAATTCAAAGATTACATATTCATACTGGTTCGTAAAATATATAGGGTGTCTATGTTGGTAGAAATTATGTTTCAGAGTTGCCCTACTCATCGTTAGATCCTTGAAGAAGACGGTCAGATGTAAGTATGACATTTGTGACGATCAAACTTTGTATTTAAAGTGGTTAGCGATTACTTAGGTTTCCAAATTTTCCTTTAAGCAAATTCAGTTAATCAGTTGCCTTATAAAAAATCTAGGTGGCATCCTTTATTTTGTTTCTTTCAACCTAAATATACCCACTGACCCAATCTCATGCGACCGTGGGCCAAAAACTCAGTTAGCTAAAAGTCTTAAGAGTGTTCTTTAACTATAAGCCAATTTCCATCTAAACCTTATTCTGGGCTTGTTACATTTACATAAGAATTCTCGATAGGTAATATTAAACCTACCACGATTTTATTGTGGAATAGATTTATAAAAAAAATATACATAACACTATTCCTTCATGACGTAGTATGTGGCCTATCACCCTCTCTCCTATTTTTTACCGTTTTTCACATATTTCTTTCTTCCCCTACAATTTTTCGTACTTATTCGTTCTTATCTTTATCTGTCCATGATACCTTCATCATACGTCTGTAGCAGCACATTTCAAAGGCTTCTACCATTTTCTTGTCCGCATTTTCTACTGTCCAGGCTTCACAGCCGTATAGTGCTGTGCTCCACACATATTTAAGAAGCTTTTTGAGTTTAGCATAATTTTAAAAAGTGAAGTAACTGCAAAATGTAAGATTCGTCAAAAGAAAATGCATCAAGAGTTTAGAGTGAAAAATTCAACTACATCCAATCTCAAACGGCATTTGAAAACAAATCACTTAAAAGAATACGAAGAACTTTATCTGCAAAGTGAAAATCGAGCTGAAAATTCACACCTACATAAATACAGTGCAGTGTACCACAAAAGAACCGTTTCGAAAATGTTTCAGTGCATGGTAAGTGTAAAACAAAATTTTCCATTTTTTAAAAGTTAAGAAGTCTTTATATAATGTACTATAAAAACCTTGAAATTTATTTCGTATTATTAATTACTGCCTCTTGTTATTTCTGAATAGCAGCACACATATGTGTAGTAGCTAGCACTGGTTTTGCTATGGGCGGGTGGGTGAAGGAACATAATTTTTAAACGAGTTTTGTCCCTGATTTTCGTTTTAGTAGGTGTATTTGAACATTCCTTACTTTCCTTTTGTTGCAATCGCAAGCATTACTGCAGCTTCTAAATCAATCTAGAAAAAAGCTTTAGGGAAAAGCCATAAAAAAACTGGAGAAATAGCTGAAGAAAGATTCCGATAGAAAAAGGCAAGGAATAAAAGAGTCGTAGAAACTGAAAAAAGTTCTGGTTGAGAGAAAACTTCATGTTAATCAAATAAACCGTTTCTCATAACAGACTTGGGGCATCGAGTGAGAATTAGTAAGAGATGTAAATGCAAAGAGAAAATATTAAGCCAAAGAAGTAATATGGTTTTTCAAATAATTCTGATCCACTTTGATTGTTACTAATTTTTTACAGGAATTGACAAAAAGTTGTGGTTTTCACCAATCGTTTTACGTTACGCAGAGTTCTGTTTTGAGTGCAGAATTGTTTGTTTCAAAAGCAAGATCCATAAGATATAAACATTGTTTTAAATGTAACATCCTCAACGTGATAAGAAATTGCATAATCTTCTAAAAATTTCTTTCAGAATATATCAGCAAGACAATTTTGAAAGACGACGTTCATTAAAAGTTAGAAATTATAACAAATCTATTTATGATCAAAAACGGTTGGAATTCTCTGGGGCACTGAAACACGTAGTTATTCAAAGTTAAATTACCCGCTTGTTCGGACAGTATAGTGTATCAAACTTATATCTTTTGAAAGAAGAAGAATCTGTCTTTTGCATCGCGTTAGAATGTTCCATTTAAAATAGTGTTGATTTTTTTTGTGGAAAATGCACCTATTTCTAAACACTGTATGTAATAGGTTGCACAATGGGACTTATAACCAGTAAAAAATTTACGAAGTAAATACCATTCCTCTTATCTTTTCCTTATACAAATTATTAACGATCAAAATGGGTCTGAATTCTCTGGGACATCCAGTATTTAAGACAAAAGGTAAAAACGTTTTAATTTTCTTGTAACAAATTACTGTACAATGTGCTAATGGTGCATAGGGAAGTACTAATTTAATTTATTCTGTAACGTTTTCATTTTCTTTCGCCATAGAGTTTTTTATTGTAGGTTGTCTCTGAAAAGCTAGCAAGCAAATGACGTTTTGAACATGTTATTGTTGATCAGGTATTGATTTTTCGATCAACAAAAAAGTTTTCTTCTCATATCAAATTCCTTATTCAAATTACTAGGGGCAAGGTTTAAAAAAAATGGTCCTCAATCGTTTTAGCACTCTGCGCAAACAATTAGTGCATACTCTTGCAAATATCAAAACAAAAATATTCTTTACGGTAGGAGGATACACTGCCGTTAGTCGAAAACCCTATTATGGCATAACGACTTACTTTGTAGATATTAATTTCGACTTTGTTCCTTCAAACGGACGCCATTCCGGAAGAGAAATTGCGCAAATATAAAATAGAAGACAAAGTCCAAAGCACTGCGGTTGATAACGCAACTGCAAACACGGTTGTCATGCAGGAACTTGGAAAGATTTTACCAGGCTTTAACTTTGAGAATCAAACTTTGCCGTGCAGGATATGCTAAAAGGCTAAACAGAGCATTTTATAGAAAATGAGTTTGATGAACAAAGTTAGCCAGAATTATATGTGGACGATGAAACATCCATGAACTATGTACAGAAAATACAAGGGCCGTCAGGAAAGTAGTACCCGTTTTGAATAAAAAATGAAGTAGTACATCTTAACATTTTTTTATGTTTTATTTGAAAAGAACGAACCTTACACTACTTCTCCACATAGTCACCTTGCAAATTTAAGCATTTATTATAACGTGAGACAAGTTTTTGTATGCCAGCTTCGTACTCCTCTGCCGCCAATGTATTGAGATATGTAGTCACAGCTGCTTTCAGTTCATCATCACTTTCAAATTTCTTTCCTGCCAAAAAGTCCTTGAGTTAAAAGTTTCCCATTTGAATTGTTGAACAAGTTGTTCTGTTATTCGAGCAGTATGAGGCCTGGCATTGTCGCGAAGGAGAAGGACGCCGCTAGGCAACAGACCTCGCTGTCGATTTTGAATTGGTCGCCGTAATTTGTTCAAGTCACACAATATGCATCGGCATTTATAGTGTCCCCACGGGGCATAAAATCAATGAACAGTACACCTCGCAAATCCTAGAAAATGGTTGCCATGAGTTTTGAGTAGACATGACCGTTTTGATTTTTTTCGGCTTGGTTGGTGAATGAGCATGATGCCACTTCATTGATTGTCTTTTACTTGTAGGTGTTGCATAACAAACCCATGTCTCGTTACCAGTGACTATGCGACTGAAAAAAGAGTCTTCTTCACAAGAACAAAGGTCAAAAAACGTCAGTGCTGCAGCCATACGCTCTTCATCATGGGTATTGTCTCTGCCCAAACTGAAATTACGACACCAACGCCGAACTGATTACTCATCCATAACATTGTCTCCATACACTTTTTTTAGTAGACGATGAATATCGCAGAGTTTTACATTTCTTGCATTAAGAAACCTAACCACAGCCTTAATTTCACAACTGGCGGCGTTCTCTATTTCTTTGAACATTTTAAACACTCACAGAAAGAACACAGTCAGTACCAGCGAGGTGTAACCTTGCACATAGACAGCTGCAATATAAATAAACGTGTTATAACTAGTCCGGATGCTACTTTACTCACCAGCGCACCACACGGTACAAACGAGTACTACTTACCTCTTCGGACGGCCCTCGTACGAACAATGTCTAAAAACGTGAGAAACTCCGAGCAATTGTAAATTCGATTAAAAGGTGCGTGTTGACAGCAAGAATTTCCACCCACGATATGTTGGAGGTCGCACTTAGATTACAAAATGGTTTAAACTGCTTGTGTGACAGTCATTTAAACTTAAAGCACTTAAAGCTAAACGACACAAAGTTGGCATTATTACAAAACGTTCAAAATTGTTGAACGTGTTCAGAAAGGTATCGAAAACGTTAGGAGACGAAACCTATGTTCGCTTCTATCTGCCATAGTAAGTATTAATTAGCTTCTACAATATTATAGAAAGAAACAAAATTATTTAGCGACAAAATAAATATATCGGCTATAGACGAAATTATGATACTGGCAATTCAAAGTGCAGGGACAAGATTCTAAAACATTGCCATAAAACAAACTGAATTTGTTGCGCAATTTTAAATTAGATCCTCGTCATAATTTAGAGGTAATCGACAAGACACATTAGGGAAAAGAATAAAAGACAAATACTTCCTATTCTTCAAGGATTTGTGCAAGCGATATATAAATATCATACAAGCAGATTTATCTTCACCTGGGGATAGAACGTTGTCATCAGACGGAGGTGCTGATTACGAATTTGATCTAAAATCGTTGTACACAGAACCAAATTCAGAAGAAGTAACGGTAAATGGAGTAAGTTTTCACTTTCATTGACCAACAGCTAGTAGTAAATCATTATCTGAAATAGGATATCCGTCTATATATATATATTACGTAGTGTTAAGGATTGAATTCGTTGTAAGTAATTTAGCACCAATCGCCGTAAATAATTTCGTTATTGGAAGATTTCCATCTCACATAGTACATACTAATTTCAGAATCCCATCTTATAAATCTGTCAGTGAATTTGCACAGAAATATCTCTTAATTCGAACAGTTACTAGTCATTAGATGAACCTAAAATAAACGAACGAAATAAATATACCACATTGGAAACTGATAACGGAAACCCATTTGATAAAACACGTAGCTAAATGATTATAATATTTCTGAAACAAATGCTTTAGCAATCAAAAACCATACTTTTAAACGTATTATAATCCTTAACGAAAATACCAGATTTGATACTATATTGAAAAAGTAAATCTGCTATATTTAAATTATAATTTCGTGTACTAATAAAACTTACAAGGTGTTTCAATTTAGAGAGAAGTCGAAAACGCTTAACAAATGCGCAACTGACCGTGGATACAGTTGGGAATATAAAATTTTAAATTGAGTATGAGTCAAATTATTTAGTTACAGGGACGGAACGTAACATCGTTACACAAAGAATACTTTTAACATAAATTTTTATAAGCGGTCTCTCACAAATGAGAACGCTATAATTTTTAGAAATTTTAATTAGTAATTAACTTATTTTCTTTTAGTAAAAAAATTTAATTTTTAAATATAACCCTTGTTTTACTAAAAGAATCCTATACACTAAAATGATGGTAGTTTTATTTCTAATTTGGTTAGTAATGGTATTGACGTCTCAAGCTTTAGGGGAGGTTGTTTAATACAGCCGCTTTTTTAATAAAGTTATCGACAAATTCGGCAGCAGAATAAATCATTCGCCCTTAATATCAACTGGTAGATACCACCCCGACGGAACTACTTTGCTGTGGTCCCATTTTCGTGTAAAAAACAAACCACTCCAGACCGACATCTCGGAAGTGAAAAGTAGTATTATAGTCCTTAAGTTTTGCGCAAAAATTACAGCTTAAAGCACCGTCTTGTTTCTTAAATTAAGTTTTATCATCAACGATTACATTTACCAACTTCTCGGATTATGGAATGGAATTGACAATATTAGCCTAACGTTTCATAAGAACAATTTGTCTTGGAAAACCCTATCTACTACAATTTATGCCCATGAAGACGATGCTTAACAAAACTAAAACGGGCCACGTGCCGTGTTTATAAAAACAACTTGGAAACCTTGATATATTTGAGAATAATAATGTATTTACTTACAATAAAAAAGTGCTATTATATACGATTACCTTGAGCTTGTATTGATTTCACATCAAGTTTTCATACACTAAATAATTTGTTATAGCAACGAAGTATGGAATTTAATCTTGCAATACAATTAATAGAAAATAACGGAGTGTTTATTGTTTTCAATTTAAAACTAGAATTTTATTATGAATATGAACATTTATTTAGGATTAAAAATTATCAATTTTAGCAAATTTTTTCATTTTTTCTTTACTTTATAAAAAAATTATTACAGCTGTAGGATCTGGTCAAAGCAGATTAAGTCCAGGTGATAATAGCTTTTAGTGTTAACTAAGTTATCTACAGTCAAAAATTCTTCATTAGATAGTCATGGTTAAATTTTTGAATTTAACTAGTATAAAAGTCTTAACTAAGAAAGCAAATAAAGTCTTTGTGAAATGATTGGCATTGTCTGTCTTACGTGATAGCTGGATTAACAAAAACAACGTTTGTGAGACATAGTACTGCTAGTAGCTGCTGGATCTACCATTGTAAAATTAAGCTAGAATATAATATTTAATAAGACCATTCTCAATTAACAGTAGGGCATTTTGTTTTGCACATTGTCGATTATGATTACTGTGTATCAGAGCTCATGCAATTAGATTGTTTCAAAAACCGTTTTATTCAAATAGAAGTTATTGAATTTTAAGGAAATGATTATATTAAGCGCAAAATAAGGAAAAACATTGATAGAATTTTATAAATTTTGTAGTTCTGTTAAATTTTTAAATTTGAAGAAATTTGCGTGTAAATTTATTTTAATTTTTGGAACAACGTATCTGTATAAAGAAACTCTTCGAATGAAATAAATCAAATCAAAATTCAGAATAAATTTATCAAATTTAAGATCGCAACTTGTAAATAGCGTTTCAAAAATTAATCCATTTGAAGCCTCTGGGTCGTTATCGACCCATAGATTGTAAATTTTTTTTGATATTCCTACTTTCCTTTGTTTGCTTTGATAGTCACATACTGATGTTAATAAACATAGCAATTGAACTATTTAGAACACATTGGTTGCAAAGTTATATAATTGTATAAAAAAACCATCATTTTTGCTTTTTCTCAGGCTCAGTAGGTGACTAAGCTTTTTGTATTGTACGTGTATACAAATAAAAAGATCGAAAGGGGATAATGATAAATACGAAATATAGAAGCTTCCTCGCTATGGCAGTAAATAAGATATTCTAAAATGGTGGAAGATATACCAATTTACCTTTCCTGTTCTGAGTGCGAAGGCAAAGGATTTTTTTTTAGTATTACGGCAACTTCCGTACCAGCCGAAAAATTGTTTTCCAAAGCAGGATTGGTAATCAGAAAACAACGAAATAGGTTAGGTCATGATTGCGCTATTGCTTCAATTCTTGAGTGACAGATAAACTTTTATTTGAAACTGTTGAATGTATAAATAATTGCTTGCTTGAGACTTTCTTATTTATATAATCATATAAACACTTAACGATATACATGATTTATTTTCAGTTTTTATATTGAAGGGTTTGATTCCTTGTAGTTATGTGTTATTGCTTTAATTCGATAAGCAATATATTCTTTTTAGCTTTATATACGACAATAAAGATCTCCATACTTTTATGGGACCTTGTATAATAATAAAAATGTACATTTTATGAGTATTGCTTTCTTTCATAATGTAAATGTCAAGCGGTGTGAAGAATAATCTTTGTATAGGACATAAAATAATGTCTACTTGGTACAATAGTCGAATCTCTAACCTGATGTCTTAGATTCTCGAAATGTAAACTTCTGCATAAGCAAACTGCTTGTGCTGCATATAAAAAATGGTATTCTGTACAGTTAATAAGTAAACTTTAAAATTTGTTATCTGTTGTTACGAAAGAAAATCATTCATATAGGTGACAGTAGTGTACAGGGTGATTCACGAGGTTTTCCCCAGCTTATGAAAGTGATTCCTGATATTATTCTAAACAAAAAATGTAAATAAAATAATGGGATGACATTGATAATTAAAGAGTTACAGCAATTTGAAAAAGCAAAACAAAACTTTTTATTTAAGGATATCATTAACAAAAATAGACGAAAACAAACAATTGTTTCATTTTGTAACATTCTTTTGCATGTAAGTGGATTTAAAGCAGGTGTTCAAAATTTCCTCCCTTCATTTGAAAGCAAAAATTCGCACGGGAGTGAACCGCGCGCGTAGCATTTCGTAACTTCACATACCCGTTCCTTATTGACGTCGCGACAACGACAATGCGTTGAATCACGAGGTTTTCCCCGGCTTATGGAGGTGATTCCTGGTATTATTTTGCACATAAAAAGTAAATAAAATAATGGGACACCGATCAATCAGATTAGTAGTAGACGAGTGGGACAAGTGAGTGGTACGTTCCCATAACAACAGGCACGTTGCTGATACTGCAGTCACTGTTTACTGGTAATATCACCTGTGTACATTGCAATGCCATACAAGTTTTCATCTCAGGAGTATGGGCTTCTGTAATGGTAATGCGAAAGCTGCTGTTGCTGAATATCGCCGTCGGTATCCTAATCGTAGGATTTCGAGTTCCAAAACATTTAGTAGAACATATCGAACATTGCTACAAACTGGTACTCTTCCCAGTGTTCGTATTCACTCCGAAAGAAATTGTGACATGCAAGGACAGGAAAACATTCTTAATTCAGTAGAGCGCAGTCCACGTACAAGTACAAGACCTCTAGTTATCCGATTTAACGTTTCACGGTCGAAGGTATCGAGAATTCTTCATGAGAACAGACTGTATCCTTTTCATGTGCAAAAAGTACAGCGTTCAGAACCACGTGATTTTGCCAACCGTTTGCAATTTTGTAACTAGTTATATGAAAATTAGCAGCTCTATCGCTTAATAATGTTCAGTTTTGAGGCACACTTTGCAAGAGAAGGAATCAACAACGTGCATAACATGCATGTCTGCGCAGGCGAAAATCCCTATGCCATGAAAGAATGTAATTTTCAACAAAGATTCAGCGTCAATGTCTGGTGTAGTGTTGTGTGTGACCAGTTACTGAAGCCGTTCATTCCCCCAGAAAATTTAAATGGTGCCATTTACGTTAACTTTTTACAAGAAGAGTTACCGCAGCTTCTCGTAGATGTTGCTATTAATAAAAGACATCAAATGTGCATCCAACACACCGGGGTGCCTGCACACTTCCACCACATGGCAACGCGCTCGTATGAATCAGCAATTCCCGCATCGATGGATAGGTCGCGGGGGGCCTATCAACTGGCCTGCCAGATCACAAAATTTAGCACCCCTAGACTACTGCATGTGGTGATGGATGAAAGACCTTAGGTACCAAGTTAGGGTGCAAACACGACAAGAGTTGATTCAACGCATTCTCGATTCCGCGACGTCAATAAGGAACGAGCATGTGAAGTTACGAAATGCTACGCGCGCGTTCACTCCCGTGTGATTCTTAGCCTTTAAATGCAGGGAGGAAATTTTGAACACTTGCTTTAAATCCATTTAAATCCACTTACATGCAAGAGAATGTTACAAAATAAAACAATTGTTTGAAAGGCACGGATAGATGTGAAAATTTTCGAACAATAAGTTTGACAGCACACGTGTCAAAAATATTAACTAGAATTGTGCAAAGACGAATGGAAAAACGGGCGGAAGAAATAGTAGAAGAGGACCAATTTGGGTTTAGACGAAACAGGGGAACACGGGAGGCTATTTTAGCTCTGAGAGTGATAATGGAGAAAACAATAAAAAAAGGGAAAAGCGAGTATATAGGGTTTGTAGATCTGAAAAATGCATTCGACAATGTAAAATGGAAAAAAATGTTTGAAATACTCAAAAAGATTGGAATGAGTTATAGGGATAGACGAATAGTACATAGCTTATGCAAAGAGCAAACAGCAGTAATAGAATTAGAGCAGGAATGTAGAGAAGTAAACATTAGGAAAGGGGTGAGACAGTGATGTGCCCTATCCCCATTGATTTTTAACTTGTACATAGAAGAGGCAATGAATACGGTCAAATGCAGAAGGACATTTGGAATTACTATGCAGGGACAAAAAATTGATATGCTTAGATTTGCAGATGATATAGCGGTATTAGCATCTAGCAAGGAAAAATTAGAAGCTGCTCTTAATGAAATGGAAACGGTTCTAACAGAGGGATACGGTATAAAAATTAACAAAACTAAAACTAAAGTTCTAGTATGCAAAGGTGGGGAAAATAAATCAAAAACAAGAATACACATATGTAATACGAACTTACAAGAGGTTAAGGATTTCTGCTACCTAGAATGCCAAATAACGCAAGATGAAAAAAGCCCAAAAGATATAAAACAAAGATTAGCACAAGGTCGTGCTACATTTAACAAGAAAAAGCAACTACTGTGCTCAAAGACCACAAACATAGAAACAAGGAAAAGATTGCTTAAAACATATGTGTGGAGCACAGCACCGTACGGCTGTGAAGCCTGAACAGTAGGATAAGCGGACAAGAAAAAGGTAGAAGCCTTTGAAATGTGATGCTACAGACGTATGATGAAGATATCATGGACAGACAAAGTTAAGAATGAAGAGGTACTAAAAATGGTAGGGGAAGAAAGAAATATGTGGAAAACGGTAAAAAATAAGAAAGATAGGATGATAGGCCACACACTACGGCATGAGGGAATAGTGCGGAATATATTAGAAGCGGAGATAGGAAAAAAGAGAAGAAGAGGCAGACCTAGGTTAGACTACTGCACACAGATAGTAAAATATGTAGGCTGTAGGGGTTTCAGGGAGATGTGTAAGCTAGCCCAGAATAGAAATCAATGGAGGTACGCATCCAACCAATCCCAAGATGGATAAACTAATGACGAAAAAATAACTGTGCTTAAACATGATGATTATTATAAGTAACTACAAGAATTGTTTGGGCAATATTCTCGAATAATGTTAAGTGTGTGAAAGGATTTACTAGAAAACCATTACTTCGGCAATTGTTTAAGTGTTGGGAGATCTTGCTAGCGACAGGTTGCTTAACCCCCTTCACTGAATCTCGGTGAAATAGGGCATAAAATTAGAAAACAATTAGAAAAAAGAGTAGATGTAGACCTAGATCAGATAGTTATAGATGCAGACTGCAAATTTCAGGGAAATCTGTAGGTTAGTTCAGAATAGGAAACAATCATGGTACGCGTCTAACCAGTTCCAGGACTGAAGACCTAATGATGATGATACTATTATTTTATTTATATTGTTTGTTCAAAATAATGTCAGGAATAACCTCCATAAGTCTGAGGAAAACCTCGCGAATCACCCTGTATACTAGTAACTAGTTGTGCATGGGTTTAAATATGCAGGTTTCTTTACTTAAGGTTGTCGTTTGTCGCACTTTACTTATGAAGCTTTCTATTGCTTCTAAAACTACCTTGTCTACCGCTTTGGGATTCTTGAAAGTTAAAATAATACACTTAAACTGTAATTAAATTTGATTCCTTTAACTGTTGTAAAAACCCATAATAATAGCGAAGAAGTATTTTCATCTATCACTTCTAAGTAAATTAATAAACGATACAATTTGATTTAGCTTTGGAAATGCTTTAAAACATAAGATTTTAGTTACATCCCGATCGGAATCGGACCGGCTCGGCCTGGCTCAAATCCCAGCCCGAAACTCAAGCCGGGCTTCAAGCTGAGCCGATATTTTTCATTTTGGACCGGGCTGCCAAACTGGGCCTAGGCACTTATCTTCGGGCCAGGCCGGGCCGTACCTAAAAGCCGGGCCCGGCCACTAGTATCTATCTGCTTTATCTATTTCTACCGTCACTCATATTCTACTTAATGTAACGTATCTATATGATGTAAATCACAAAAATCATGCGACGTGAATTTAAGTATAAGAAGCGAGCAATGCGCGTACGGTACAGGTGCAATTCTACTAATGACTGACCAACTACGAAAGTGCTTACTGCTTGAGTGACGGCCTTTGTTCTGTTGTGTGTTCTACAATGACGGATAGAACACGAAACGAGGCGACATGATAAAAGTAATGGAGCGACGTAACCATTACGCCTATCAGGTTAAGATTTCCATTTTCACCATATACACACGTATCCTTTGTGTAGGTCGGTATGTGCGTACGAATGTACGGATACATTGTACCCAGAGTTTATGCTAATGTTAATAGCACTGAATGCTGAATGTTAATCGTTAATAGGTTAAGGTGTGTAGCTGCGGGGCAGTATAAGTTTGACAGTTTGTAGTCTTTTAGTACGGCACATGCCAGTAAACTATACTCCGTAACTGTGTAGTTCACTAAAAATGTTCTGCCTCAGACCCAGGCCTAGTCGGCCTTAGTTCAAATATGGCACTATATTCATAACCAGCACCCAACAGCAAAACCTCATAATTCGAGAAAGATTAACACGATAAGAGCTTTAGACGAGTTAATTGTATTAGATGCTTTAAAACAATGAGAGGAAGCAGAAAACCTTGGAAATAACGGGGTCGAAAGAAAATTTCATATTTACGATAATCTTTTAGCGATCTGAGCAGTTCAAGGTTTGTAAAACTTTACAGACTTTTCACAAAATGATTGTTCTTCCATTAAATTTAATATTTTTTAGTTTTTATATTATTAATAATTTTCATCTACCACATTGAAGGTGCATCCAAATTCCACAAGCTCTACTACTAAAACCATTGACTGTTGGTACACCACCAAATTGACTAACCACTGACATCTACTCCATTTCCATTTGTATACTTTTGCACAGTTAGTGCAAATTAAAATTAAAGCAATTTTTACTTACGTAGAGTACTCTTTTATTCAACTCGTTAAAGTATTTTACTCTTGGAGCCATAAGTTGGCTGTAGGCTAAGAGAAAGCTTTACACTATTCGAACTCTGAGACTAAGAGAGCTCCACAACTATCTCTTGGTGTTTATATATCCTTTTTTCCCCTTCAAAGTATGTTAGAATTCTTCAAACTTTCTACAATACAAACATTCAATTCTACGTACACTTCCAACGGTTACCTAATTTTTTAAAAATCACTTGAAGATCACAAACACGCACGCCTAACTAACCGATTTTCGTCGAATTTCAATAATCCCACTCTAGTAGATTTAATCCAACTGACAAAGTTAACGTTTAAAATAAGCCCTTAATGCAACATATGTAGTATCTATCTCACTCCAACCCACACCCCAAAATCACCTTTCTCTTGCTCCACTACCTTATATTCATAACACGTGTTATCCTCATTTCATTCTAACATACACGTTAAAGCAACTATCCTTTACTTCGTCTGCCTTCCCCGTTGTCAACGAACGTTAACGGTCAATCTATACCTATCTCACTTGTACTCTCCAATTCAAGCTTCATATCTTTTTAACGAGGCTATAAATCTATACTTAATTGACAGCGGTAAGCAACACTACCTAGAATTTGCTTGTCATTTGTGCAGCGTTTTCTTCCCTAATTAAAACTACACAGAAGTTGCGACTGTTCCACTTGCTTATTTAACTACTAAGAAGGATGTTTCAAAACACTTTCACAACTTCTTGTAAATAATCTAACAGCCAATCTTACTTGTTAACTATACGCATTGAAATCTTAAAAACGCTCTTTAGCAAATATCCCTATACTCTATACTTAAATACAATGGTTAAAATGCTTATAATTTTGAAATTTGAAATGGTATCTTATATACACTATACCTTATGAATATATTTACATCTGCAGGATTATGAAAATTAACCTTTATCTTCCTAAAATATTTACAGTAGAATTATTAATTTTTACACTAACGATTTGAAAAGCGTTTCAAATTGTAATTTGTTGTTTTTACATGCTTAATCACGAAATAAGTTACTAAATGAATTATTAATGACCTTTTAACACTAAAAATCACAGTAATATGTATATATATATATATATATATATATATATATATATATAATAAAAAGTTGTTAGTTGTTTTTAGAATATTATTTGTTAAAAACATACAAACTTACTTGATCATTTGTTTTTATAATTGACATTTCGGTTGACCTTCTCAACCTTAATCATAATTCTGGAACATGCCAATATTTTTTCAAAGAGGTTTTACATTTTTATTATAAATTACTCAACTGCAAAAATGTGCAATTACTATAAAAGATTTCATTTAATCGTGTTTATGGTCAAAGCAAAACAAATGTTTCAAAGAAGTTATAAAGCGAATGCAATTTCATTTTATATAAAGCACCAAAAATACATAGGTATTTAGATAAAAGTGCATTCATTTGAAATATCAGTCGATATTCTTAGAAAGAGTTATGAAGTGTGTTTCAATTGAAAGGATGGTATTTTGCAAGTAGTGCAGAACGTGTTTCTGAAATAATCTAGTAGTAAAGGTAAGTGATATCGTTCAAATTAGAAAATAAAATGAAATTAAGTAAAACCGTATATCCAAAGTCATAAAGATCAAACAACGTTTAAGTAAATGGTACTAATTAGTGTTGCCTGAGGTTATTAGATTGACAGATTTTTAAATATTGCATCATTCATGAAGGTTCAGAATGCTTACGTAAAAGGACCAGCAATCCGAATATAGAAATGACAATCAGACTTTGCTAGAATTCTCTAGATTGCCTAAATCACACGGCGACTTGTCTATATAATTCAATGGAAGTCGGTCAGTCGGGTATTTGGTCAGTAGTTTGGTTCTCATTTTAAACGTCACGATGTAGTAGAACTAACCATAATATATCTCGTAGTCATAACATTACAGTTTTAATAGTTGAAATAATTTTATTGAAATAGCGAAGGAAAAGCGTGTTAAACGCTCAAAGGTACGTGAGATTATTGGAATTTCGTAAAATAAATAGACTACCTCAGGATAAAGTTTTTAATTTAAATAAAACATATGGTATTGGAATAGCAGCTCTGATGGTATTTATCGAAATTTTTTAACGATTTGAATGATTTTGAACGTGGATGGATGACTGCGTGCTAAACAGGGACAACAACGATCAACACAATTTACATCGTAAAATAAAATTACATTTTTTTAAATTTAAGAAACAGGACATTTCTATTTATTAGTTAAATTCTATGGTAGGAGTACCTTTATGTGCTAGTATTTTAAATTAGAGTAGAGTGTGTGTACAAGTTACTAATTCGATTGAGGGGTGGTGGCCTTCGGTGAGGTTTTGCTAATATAAAAGAATTTATTAAACCTATCTGATCAGATAGCTTTAAATGCCGATTTTAATGGGGTGGTTATTGAGTTTTTGCCTTATTTTGAGAAATTTGGTGCGTAATACGCTTTAATTAAGGAGTTACTGGTGAATAAAATCAATATTAGAGTGTGCTCATCATGACTATAAATGACACTTTGGATTCTAATTTTAGAATAAGTAAGTGGTTACTCTGAAGTTATATTTTTGTTAGATTTAAGGCATTGTTTGTTAGGCAAAGCCATTTTGGCAATTTGGAACCCTATTTTTAGGTTTTAATATTTAAATGAATGTTTTTTAGAGGTGATATGTAAGATGTTTGTTAGAGAAAATGTGATGTGGAGGTGTAATTGTTATTTGAAAGATTGTTCGTTAAAAAATATTTCGTGTCATAACTTTTATTGGCTGCCAAAGTCAAGCCAGTTTAGTCCACAGCATCTTTTATCGACGCCCAATTTGGGGACGATTAAAACCACATCAGTCCACAGCCATATAAATAACGGATTTCGATATGGAAAAAAAAGAAGTGTACTTTTTGTCCAAGCAAGAATGATAAGAAAAAGCAACGTTTTGTCACATATGCAGAAAGCCAATTTGTTGTACTTACTCAAAAAAGTTTGCTCAGTCTGTTTTGAGCAATAAAATCAGTTTTAAAGAATGTTAAATTCGTTAAATGATTAGAATTATTATGTTTCTATTATAAAAATTAATATTTGGTTCTATTTCGAAATAGTTAATAGACGGGTCATTTTGACCAATATAAAGTACTCGGGGTTTTATTTATTTGTCGTAGAAGTTGGGGGTTCATTTGCAGAACATTTTCCGCAAGTGAGTGATTCCTACCTGTCTTACTTCCTACCTTTACTGGTTCTATAGCCGCAACACGTACTGGTTCATTCAAACCAGTCATCACCAAAATATCGTTTCATTTTACTAACATAAAACTTATAAAAATTAACGCCGCAAACGGCACAAACCAACTTTATTATTTTTTTTGTTACACTGATACGTCGCTGTAGAGGAAATTTCTCGTTCAATTGGCGAGACAATTCCCTAGCATCAGTTGTAGAGGAAAACCTATAAGGGCAGACAGGGCTCCAATGATTTTTAGCTTTTCTCAAAACAAAGAGTGACTTTCACGAAAGTTAACAAAGCCCAATAACCCTAATGATTAAGGCGATGTATTGTTTGGAATTAATATTCGCTCGAACAGGAGTATAAGTGGGCGCCTATGTTCAGTACCAACAACCAGCACAACCCAACACACTAACAATTCCTTAATTAAAAAAGAATAAGAAGAGGTAAGTAGAATATTTGCAGCCCCAGGGAGGGGTATGAGTATTAATGGAAGTAAGAAACAGGCACAACATTGTTTCGCTCTCTTCAAGAGCTACAAGAAATCAGTCAAGTCACTGTAAGAGATGGCCGACCATTTAACAAATAATAAAAATACAAATCGTTGCTTAACGGAACGAGGTGAGGGAAGTATATCAGGACAGCTAGATATGAAAGAAAATTGTTAACAATTTGAAGGTTCTCCAGAATAAATTAAAAATTAATATTATAAATACAGGAAAAAAAGTTTGCCGAGACCGGCCTACACTTTTTAGAGAAAGGAGTGATGGGTTATGTATGTAAATTAGTACCAGAGAAATGAAAGAGCGCAGTTGTTTCTTCCACGCACAAAAGGCAGTATGTGTATTTCATTTCTAAATACAGCAAATAAAGGTAAAGCTTGAGCATATAACCTTTTATTTATAAAAAATAAATGCATGCCATTGCCCATTCTAATGTTGTAACTGATAGGTAACGTCATGTATCATTATCGAGAAACAGAACTACGTTTACACCGCTTGAACATGCAGGTAGCATTTGTAATTTAATGTGCAAGCCACTTCTATATTGATCTTGTAACGACTTTTGTAGGTGTTACTGCTAGTGGGGGCGTTATATCTCTCTAGAGCTCAGAGCATAACTTAAATTTCACAGCGGGATGTACAGCTTTAACAGTAAGTACGTTTCAAAATTAAACTTCGCAGTTGTTTATGATATATGAAACATGTTAATTATATTTAATTTAGTGGTAATTCAGACAAGCAATACAATGACTGGTTCGTGTTTTGATCGTATCGATTTCTTGTTAAATTAATCTTCTCGAATTGCAAACAATGAAATTATAGCCAATAATTTACGTTGCATAACTCTGATTGAAGCACCATTCGGCCGCATCCCTAAGAAATAAAAATAAAAATGTTATATTTATTAAGTAGAGGTTTTGGCCTGTACAATGAAGCATCAAATTTCCCATATAATATTTATAATTTGCACTAATAAATAACTTTTGCAATTATCTTCTTTTTGTCATCAGTCAGTTGTCTTGTTTGATTAACCATTGGAATCTCCATAATTTGCTCCAGTTGTGTATGTAAACGTATGTGGCGCAACCTGTAAAATACCGAAATTACTGTTTACCTCCACGATTGTTTCCATCTCAATTTTCTTCGATTACCAGGGATACAAATTTTAAATGTTGTAAGCGATGGCCAATCGGCTGATCCCTTCTCTTTGCGGTAGTTCCGCAAATGGACCGTTTTTCACTAATTTGTTTTAAGGCCTCTTCCTACGAGACCTAGTGTCCGTCACCAGGTGTTGTAATTGCCAAAGATTCGGCCATTCGACGAAAGTTTGCCGCTTCCAAGTGTTCTGTGGAAGGTGCGCAGGACCTCATACCATAAGAGACTGCACCTGACCTACGACAGCCTCTCCGACATGTACGAACTGCTTACGCATTAACAAACCACACGACCACATGGTGACTAACCCCGAATGCCTCATATACAAACAAGCACTTGGGATTACAAAAAAACGTGTTGATTATAGACTTTAAACCACCACAAAGAAAACGGACGCTAGACTCTACCCAGAACCAAATTTCCCCTCATGCAGTACAAGTTAACCTCCAACATTCCCGAGCAGCTACCCTGGAATTTATTAAAACACTTCCTGAAAATCACATCTCCATTGCCCTATTCCAAAAACCCCATCTTATTAATAACAAAATCCCATCACTTCCACTATACACTAGATTATACAACCATCCTACCCCAACTAACCCTAACCTCACCTCCGCCATTATCATCACAGAAAATACAATAGATGCCTCCTACATATCATCCCTTTCCACATACCAATACAACAATAGAACTTTATTGGAAATCTAGCACCCTATATCTAATCTCCTCCTACTTTCAATAAGGACAAGACATGAACACTCACAGCAATTAGAAAACACACTTAACGTTATAAAACACTAACCCACAATTATATGCACAGACGCCAACGCACTATCAACTATATAGCACAACGACACCACTGACGAACGAGGCTCTCCTCTTGAACGCCTTATCCTACAACATAACTTACAAATCCTAAACATTCCCACCCATATCCCAATTTGGGAATCCTCTAACCACCAATCCAATATTGATGTAACACTCGCCACCCCATCCGCCGCCAATATCATCTCCATCTAAAAATATCCCACATAATTCAAACCAATGATCATACTCCTATAACTTTCAAAATACTACCAAACCTTCCACCACGAACCTTTTATAAAACCCTAAGTTACAATACCCGTAAAGTCAACTGGCAGCAATTTCTAACCAACCTCAATAAAAATACCCCCATTTTCTCATCAAACACATACACAAATACCGTCCCCAACTCCCTCGCCACCACTATTATCACGAACATACATAACGCAGCTACAGACACCATTCCACACAAATACTACACACAAAAAACAAACACATGGTGTACATTAAAACTTAACTTTAAAAGACGAACACTGATCAAAGTACGACACCAACTTGAAAACGCCAAACGCAAACAACGTTGACGTAATTACACACGACTACAAAACAGCAAGGACCGAGTACAAAGCTCTAATAACAAATACCAAAAAGTAGCACTACATGACTATAATCAACGAACACACTAATGACCCCTAAAAAACATACCGTAAACTAATAGAACCACCCCCAAACCATATACTTTCTACACAATCGAACCAAACTGACCCCTCATTTCTTGATACCCTAACTATACTCCTGGATACAGCGATTCCCTCCACCATCCCTTATGCACATACTGAACAACAACAAGCAATAATACAATACGCAAATACACCACCAAACAATACCCCAGATTATGACTTAGACATAAACTCATTAAACTCAATAGTAAAAAAGCCTTGACCCTAACAAAGCCCCCGGCCCAGATCAAATCTCCAACCTTACGATACAAAAATCCTGGTTCATCATTAAAGATTCCATGATTCAACTTATCCGTAAATGCCTTAAATCCCGTACTGAACAACAACAAGCAATAATATAATACGCAAATACACCACCAAACAGTACACCAGATTATGACTTAGACATAAACTCAATAGTAAAAAACCTTGACCCTAACAAAGCGCCGGTCCAGATCAAATCTTCAACCTTGCGATACAAAAATCCTGGCCTATCATTAACGATTCCATGATCCAACTTATCCGTAAATGCCTTAAATCCAGTATGTTTTGTAACGTTCCGTTTGTATAACCATTCATTATATTATAATCGTATAGCAAGCGTAGTAAATGACGCACTTCGAATATTAATTTTAAAGCAGGCGAGGAATTGACATTAAGTAACGTCAGAGTTTTTTTTGTGTTATTTTATGGTGCGGGTGTGTTAATTTTTGTTGCAGGTCTACTCCTTGTCCACTTTTATTTGCCGTCATCTATATCCATATATATATATATATATATATATATATATATATATATATATATATATATATAGAATACAAATCCATATTGGGAATTTCTAATTTGGACGAGAAAGAAAGGACCTTTTAAATTACGTATGCCGTAAGCCGTAATTGTCCAATCTATTTGGGAACAGCACACACCCCGTAATGACGCTTGTTGGTAGTTTGTTAAAACGTACAAGACTCCTCACTATGTACAGTGGTTTGATTTACCCCACAAGGTAAGCGTTGAACTGTTACTATTTTTAGTTAGTGATCAGACTAGTTCTGCACGTTGGCACTGAGCTATTTTGTTCCCCAAAACTATAAGTTGTTGTTGACAATCTGTGTCAGTGGAGCCAACATTAGACAAGTGCGCTTTGTCGTATATTCACTCTATCCTCGCTGCCCCGTCGGCCACGTGGGATAAAAATAGATGTGTGCGCACTGTTAGCATTTATAACTGTAAAGCTACGAGCCTTTTTAAGGTAATTTACCCCTTTTGTAATTTGTTCCGTGGACGCAAGTTCATAATATGTGTAAAGCAAACCTATTCAACTAGTCCTACGTTTAGTATCTACCTAGATACAGCAGGTTTTGCATGCAACCGGATCAAAACGCATGATACGTCGGGTTTCAAATTGATTAGCCGCATCAGCGCGAGATCCAGTTGCATCCATCCCTACTTTGTTTAAAAATATAAGTTGTACATAAGAGTTTATTTTGGTAGCTCTGGCCAGTGCGAACACCGATTTAATAGTAAGTTATTGTTTATATTTGTTGCATTTAAGGCGTACTAGTAGGCGCCGTATGTTTGTTCAAATGTATATATATCTGTGTCAATTAATGTAATCCTTACAGCTATGTGTAGAAATAGAGCCAGCAACCGAAGATAAGGTGTATCATTTCACTTAAGATTGCATGTGCAAGTAGGGCAAATCAGAGCATTCTACACCGTGAGTTTCTCTTTATTGTTCCTTTATTATTATTACCAAGTGCTAAAAAGCTTTCTCGACCAGTAACGAGATTCTTATGATTATAGCTAGCATTGTGTCATTACTGGTGGTGCCCACCCGATTTTGTTATCGTTAAAACCTATCTCTAATCAATACTGTTTACCGCTTACTACGGATTTGGGCTGTTAGACACCCAAACTACGACTTGTGTCAGACCCACCCCTCGCCGACTAGAGCTAGTCAACTTAAGGATATCAATCTTTTTGTCCCCTGGTGTCGTAGTGTCAAACAGGCCCGTAACAGTTTCTGAATATTCTTAAAAAGCTTCTATTATCCTTATATTAAAACCCAGGAAACCTCCTGAAGACCTAAAATCCTACCGCTCCATAACACTTCTACCAACAGTTGGTAAAATTCTAGAGCGTATCTTTATCCAGAAGATCAACTCCCATATAGATAAACACTCCCTCCTTTGTGTAAACCAGCATGGATTCCGTTCCGGATATAGTGCCGAAAACACCATCCGTTACCTAATCACCACCGTCCAAACATCACCCTCCAAATATGTAATAGCAATTTTCTTGATTTCCAATCCGCCTTTGATCTTTTATGGTGGCCCAATGTCCTCTCACAAATTAAAAAAACCAACTTTCCTCGAAATATATATATATAAAATCCTAAAATCCTACCTACACTCACGTTCTGCAAACTTAAACTCCAACTACTTTTTCATCACCAAACCCCTAACCCAGAGCTGTCCGCAAGAATCGGTCCTTTCACCCATGCTATGGAACCTCTCTATAGACTCCCTCTTAGACCTTGACATCCCTAATATTTCTACCTTCGCCTATGCTAATGACCTAACCTACCTCGCACATGGCAACTCCAGTAGATCCTTAGAAAACACTGACCGCCTCCTGATTCAAAAAATCAACTCCTGGTCCTTACTAAACAAACAACCCCTATCACCTACTAAATCCAAAATCCTATTGCTTAAAGGACACCTCCAGCGCGCCCCTACTATCCAAATATTTAACACACCTTTAACCCTATCCGAATCAACTACATACCTTGGAATCCAAATCGAAACAAGACTGAAAATGCACGCTCATGTATCATATCTCCGATCCAAAACCAAAGCAATCCTTAATAATATACACTATTCCCTACCAAAATCCATTTAACTGACTCGCCCTACTGGTAAACTAATCCTACAACAAACAATAATTCCCATCATAAGTTACGCAATAGACTCCTGGTATTCCCTTACAACACTTGATTCCTGTAAAAACCTTAATCCAATCATAAGACTTTTCCTACTATTTTCCACAAGAGCCATCAGAACATCCTCCATCTCAGCATTATACACAATTTTGAAACAACCACCCCTAAACATCCTGCTCCACTTCAAAATATAACTTCGAAACCTAAAGAAAAAAAACCAATACAATTACATGATCGCACCCTACTACCCACAGAATACGAAACAATGACAATGACAAACATAAACAACCTAATTACTGAATCTCTAACGCACAGCTGGCAAGACCAATAGAGCAATGAAATCACAGGCAGACACACATACGACATTTCCCCAGATATTAGAACATGTCCGAACATATCCCCCTACTCCAACCGATTCACTATTCAATTCCTAACCGGACACGACAAATTCCGACAAAAATTGTACTCTTTCCAATTAATTCCCTCTCCTTACTGTCCCTGCTCCGACCAAAACATTACTGAAACCCCCATCACTTAATACACTTATACCCCAACTCCATTTTTCACCAAACACAATTAGAACATGCGATCCAACTTGATCCCTTTACCCCACTACCTAACATCACCTTTCTTGCAACTAACTATCCCCTCCAATTTGACCATTTCCTAAATGAAATCCTTATCACGAAACCCCCGTCCAATAACAGTATCCCCTCCACACCAATATCCCTACTACTACAACACTACGCTGCACACCAACTTCTCTGCCAACAACCCAAGATTAACTCGACGATAAAAAAAACTCGAGATTATCAACGTACTACATCGAAAACTGATATATATTGCAAATTTATTGTAATTTATGTTATTTGTAAAACTTCTGCTTATATTCACTAGTTTAAGACTTTGGCCCAGGAATAGTGTACAACAATAATTAGACAAACAAACAAATAAACAAAACTGTATGTCCAGTTTAATTTTGGAACGAAATTTGTAATCTCACCCTAAAGTGGGTGGGGGACTAATTATAAAACCCCTTTCCTAAAACAAGTTGTTGAAGGGAAGGCTCTTCCGACGTAGCTAGGCACCTATTCCTGGGTAGGGCAATGAAAAATGGTCATGGGTCTTCAAAAGTTATATTTCATACGACACTCTATAGGAACTAAAAATAGGACAACACTAAAGAGGGCGCCACAAAATCTTAGGCTCATAAAAAACTAGATGTTCTCTAAGGAAGAACTTGAACTTCTCAGAGATTTGTAGTGTAAACATAGTAGTTATCAAAAAAGGCGCGAACGTCACTTGTAATAAAACAATACGGTTGGAGCAAAGAAAGTACATAAGAAGTGTTCTCTTACTACCCTGCTATTACAAAGGAAACAACATAAAAAACCCAGTGAAATATTCTTTTGTTGCTATTGCAAAAGTAATTAAATATGAAAATTACTTCCTGTAATAAAATACATCTGTTGTCAAACTACACTATTGGAGCTGTTTGAGGTCTACTGTAAGACTGCACTACGAAAGAAACTTATAGTTTTATACCTTTACTAAAATAAAAAGCAAATATTATTACTGGCCAAACCTGACAGGAAACACTGTGGAAATGATTTCCAATAGATCACCATTTATATTCCATCTATTTAGCAATATTGTTTTTGTTTACCTACATTTTGGTGCATTAATCCAAAATAAAACTATAAATCTATTTCAAATTATTTTGTTTACTTACATTCGGGTGCATTTGTCCAAAATAAAACTATAAATCTATTTCAAATTATCTATTTAATGAACTGTATTCTCTTTTTTATGATTAATAATTTTATTTATAAATTATACAACAAACATTCAGCCGAAACAAAAGGTAATTAGAAAGCAACTGCAAATTTAATTATAGTGGAGTAGATTCATAAACAAAATAACTTTTTATACAACATAAGATACGAGATCCTTTAATATACAAATCTGTATAATTCAGGCTCACAAGATTATTGACACAACTAGTAGTTTAAATGTAAGGTTAAAAATGTTTACTTAATTTTTATGTATTAATTTATATTAATGATTCGCTTGGCCTGAGCAACGTAAACCAGTTTATGTTACTAATATTTCTTGAAAGACAACATTGCTGATTTTCATGAAAATTCTGATCGCACCCTAATATAAACAAATATTTAAATTAGCATTCACGTGCAAAAGTGAGAATTACTTCCTTTTTCACTTCAAAACGAGTAGGTGGCACGACAAGTATACAGCTAATCGCCTACCTTGAATCTCCAAACAAATGTTAGTAGTTCGCAAGATAACGCAAGACAGCCATATGTTTAGAATCGAAACAAGCACACTTTCTATTCAGGAAATTTGAATTGCAAAATGCCAAACAATTGAATTCTTCTGCAGCTTTCCTTCACCCTTTAAAAAAACTTGATAGTTGAATTTATCTGTCGTCATCCCAAACCAATAAATTAAAATGACATAAATCAGAACGTTATATATATAATGCTGTGATAAGAGGTTGTTTAAGGGTGTATTGTATAGCAAGGGTCGTGCAGTAACCAAAAAATGTAATAGGGAGCAGAAAACTGCATTTATTTAAGAGAAAATTAAGTAATTTAGATATTATGTAAATAGTAAGCAATTAACACCCTGTATATAGAGCATAATTAGTTTTAAGCGACGCAAATAAACACATCTTACAACGATAGGACGCATATTTAGCATAGAAATAGGTAATTCATACGTTAGGTAAATAACAAGTATTCAACATCGGTATATAGAGCTTTATTAATTTTAAGTAATGCAAATAACGATATTTTTCAGTAAAAGCACGCGTATTTAGAGGTAAGGACAATACATGTAATTAAACACGCATTTAAAAGGGTTCTAATTAATTATAATATAATACGAAGATAAGAGATAAAACTTAACGAAGCTTTGTGTAAGTGCGTAGAAACAATCTACATTTTTGATAAGAAAATGCAGTTCAAAAACGCATAAAATAAACATATACAAAAATCGAAATTGAAGTTACATCATGTATTTTTGTATAACATGAAAAATGCGATATCTAAACAAAACAACGTATGGTTTAAATAACGAGGCATCTGTAGCAAACATTACATTTGATATTCCAATGCTCCACCCGAAGGTACTACATTGGCCAGAAAACGAGTTTTTTTTTACCTGGAAAATTTGGAATTTTGCCGAACCCTTGCTGTTCCAAGCAAGGTAGGGATCTTTAACGTGCGCGACAACACTCACACACGGGACCTCCATTTTACCTCTCATCCGAACAAGGGTGTATTTTTGTGAAAAATGCTCGCCTAACATTTTTCAAGCGGACCGTGTCGGGATTCGAACCCGGGACCTTGGGCGTAGTAATCACACACATACCACTACGCCACGGAGCCGCCTTCTGTAGCAAACAACCATTACCCGGAAAGCCAAGTATATTACATCAGAAAACCACTTCAAGATGCAGCAAATACAAATACCTCATTGATTAAGATAGCGACGGACTTGTTGGAAACCCAACTCACATACAAGTGGGATCAACCTACTTTTAATAGCGGCCGATGATAAGAGTTGTCAGGTCGAATTAAGCAGAGCAAAGCTGCGCTACTCTGAATCTAAAAGTCACGCGTAAATGTTTAATAAAATGTATGTAGGGAAAGTGTTACTGTTTGTGTGGACAACTCAAATTAATTTTTGCATAGCTAGTATTGGTTAGGTGCGTGAAGTTAGCCGCCCTTTTTTAAATTTCAAAAAATTTCTTGTGGCATAATTAGGCGTTATTTTGCGCCGTTAAAACAAAATGTTGCGCCCACCTACTAAGTTTTATTAAAGAAATTATTGCAAACAAGTGTTTAGGAAATTTTCCGTAGACGCGTGAACTGCGCCTACTGGAGGTTTTCTAAATAACTTGCTTGCAACGAGAACGCAAATTTTTATTTCAAGGGTGCAAATTGGCGCCTAATGAGTGGATAATTATGGCACCATTTTTTTTTTAAATTTCGAAAAAGTGCGGCTGCTTGAATTTGGCCGGAGGAATAGTTTTTTAATATAAGTTGTTTGCCAGGTGTGCACAAAATTTTGTATTAAAGGCGCAAAATAGCGCCTTATTGACGCCTATTTAGGGCACACATTTTTTGCAAAAAACGAAAACAGCCGGAAAAAAATATTTTTAAAATAACTTGAATGCTAAAAGAGTGCAAAATTTAGTTTCAACGGCGAAAAGTGTCGGGTTATTATAGCACAAAATTTTTTGTAAAATTAAAAAAAAGTGCGGCTAACTTCACGCACCTATATTGGTTAGTGCAAAATTCTGCAAAAATCTCAACGTTTGTGCACTTTTGTACACTAATGTAAGCGATTTGCGGAGCCCGGAGGCCGCAGAAATGGTAACTTCTTTACCAACGAAATTTCTTCTCTTCTTTATGGATAATTGTTCGTTAAGGCGTAGCGTTTGTACACTTTATCAAACTATAATATAAAAAATAAACATAGAACTGCCGAAGAGTCAGCGCCCATCAAATGAACGACGTTTTCTTACAAAAATTATGTTGTGGACGGCATTAGTTTACAAGCAAACTGTTTATTAAGCAAACGCTCACTCCCAATGCTGTGATATGCGTAAACGTACAGAATTCACTATGTCCCGTAGCGGTACCGGTAATATTGAACAGTATATAAAGTCTGAGAGATGTAAATGTGTCGACCGTGCCACAGCTTTGAGTTCTTCGATGTTAAATTTTTCAAGAAATCGGACGAAAACAGAAGTTATTGTAGTAAATGTATTGAGACGTACAGCGATTGAAGAATTAAATGTTGATCATGGTAAATCGAATTTACAATTTTGACGGATGCTTCAAACCACGATAACAATGCGCTTTTGCCCACCATACGAAGGCATACAAGTAAAATATTTTTATCTCCAAGATCAACATGAAACTTTCTATATTTTCAGTTTATTTTCTTTGCATCTCTGAATAGAGAAGTGCACAAATGTATGTATACTGTGCAGCTTTGTGCACCTACGATTCATAAACGATTTGCTATAACAAAATCCGGAATTTCTTTGGTGGGGGGCTGCCGTTTCTACAACCTCTCTACTTTATTTTCTTCGTATCTCCGTATAGAGATGTGCACAAACCTTCATTACTGTGCACATTTGTGCACTCACGATGCACAAGCGATTGGCTATAAAAAAAGCCGAGATTTCTTTGGTGAGGGGCTGCCGTTTCTACAGCCCCCCCTTTATTTTTGTCGTATCTTCGTATAGAGATGTGCACAAACGTTCGTATACTGTGCACATTTGTGCACCTACGATGCACAAACGAATGACGTAGAAAAAAGTTCAAATTTTGATTGTGGGGAGGGGGGGCTGTGGAAATTGACTTCAGAAAATTGATTTTTTAATATGTCACATGTGAACGTAATTTTAATTTAGTTTGGAAAGCCTAAATAAGTAATTGTTAATGAAAACACGGTTTCTGGTACAGGCCTGCTCGCAGGTTATTGTTGGAACCCAATCAGGGATGCTCCAGAAGTACACTACAAGCGAAAATCACATGCAAAAAATTGCGATTTGGTAATATATTATAACAAGGCGGCTCCGTGGCGTAGTTGGTATGTGTGTGACTACTACGCTCAAGATCCCGGGTTCAAATCCCGACACGGACTGCTTGAAAAATGTTAGGCGAGCATTTTTCACAAAAATACACCCTCGTTCGGATAAGAGGTAAAATGAAGGTCCCGTGTGTGAGTGTTGTCACGCACGTTTAAGATCCCTACCTTGCTTGGAACAGCAAGCGTTCGGCAAAATTCCAAATTTTCCAGGTAAAAAAAACTCGCTTCATGGCCAATGTAGTACTTTCGGGCGGAGCATTGTAAAATCACATGTAAGTATATTATAACAAATGTAAACATTTCATAAGAAAACGCTCCACAATAAAAATATGAGTAATTTTTAAGTGGAGGGTGATAAAAAATTTTGTTTAGAGATTTGTAATAAGCGGGAAATTGCATAAGAAACCCCCGTCGCACAATAGGAACTAAAAAAATCACAATTTGTTGTTGAGTGTAATTTTAGGTAATCTGTACATTTTTTTCGACTACTAAAAAAATAAGGCAAATTTTAGTCTTATTTTTCGTGCTCTGAATAACACTGTCAAAAATTTCATAACGTAGTTATTATAAATCTGTAACGTTAAAGTTTATCTTACGCATTTCCTTTTTAATACAGAATATAATTAATCGCAATTCAAATGTTTTTACTAGCCTTAGATGGATTTAGATCATTGTATTATCTCCGTTGTTTAGCTGTCCATCGTTATTATTAAAAATTGATTCATCATTCTACAATCCTTTTGATTGTGCCGCGACATACATTTCAAGCAACCTTTAAATTAATATGAGATTGTATAAAGTAGCACTAGACATTTACAAGTTATTTCATAAAGTGCTTTTACATGTTAAGGAAGGTCGATCCTTGTCGTTCATTTTTATGCAATTTGAAAAGCTATATAAACATCAGATGTGCACTATTTAATTTTTACCTTAAACGTAGTAAATGAGTTGTGTTCAAAATATTTAATACTGCTTAATGTAACACATTAGAATATTATACTTGTGGTTCTTTCAATTATAATGCCTGTCTTCTAAGATTACAACTGATAAGTACTTGTTTTTTATTGTTAATTGCTGCTGTTATTTAAAGTAGCATACGTTAAAAGAAAGTTAGAAGCATTTATAAATAGCCATTAAATACAACAGGATACACACTATTTTATTTCCGTTACATATCTTTTGGCGATAATTAAAAGTATCTAAATATACTAATAGCGTTACATCGGTAATAAAGTAATAAAGTAAGACAGGCGCTAGAAATACATAAAATTGAAATCTTGCCATCTCACTATTCTATCTTTGAGAAATCAATCGATAAATATAAATCCATGTATCTATAAATAATGAATCGATTTTCGTATAACAAAAACAATCGACTAGTAAGTTATTTGATTTCGTAAGCCATTGCTATTTGAACGAACCAATTTGCACTCTATGTATTTAATTGGAATTATTGTAGCTTTGTTGTAATCTTATCTGAAATGTGTATTAACCACCCTATTCTTGGATAAACTACAGTTACATGAAATGATTTTCAAAATGCACTAAGCTTTTCCGTTGGCGCCATTTGCTTTTAAAGCTTCTTAAATTTGTTGAAGTTTTGCTGTTTCCTCGACTATTCTGTACGCCAGAACATGCGATGACTAATCACTCGGAATTTAAATTGAAAAATTAGGACGATTAACAACAAAATTAAAACGTACAAAAACACACATCACGGGCTGGGATGTCGCGAGAACATCAGAGTCCGGGAGCCGAGCCCAGAACCGATAATTTATGAATTGAAAACATAGAAACACTTTTTAAGAAAATGCTTGTTGACATCGTTTGCAAAATAAAAGTCTGCCACTCCTAAGCTGCCATCTTTAAATTATGTGCAAGTTTGAATGACAAATTTTTAAACAACTTCGACTTATTAGTTGACGATCATATTTTTATCGCCTGACGCAGACAAAAGCTATTGTAGTCTGCCATTACAATTCCCCCCTCTTGAATCGGCAGATGATTTAAAATTTGTTAAATTTTGAATATAAAAGATGGCCTATTTATTGATTTTGTAAATCTATTCCACAGATACTCAATGATTAACGCATTGCAAACACGCATGTCTGCCATTTTAGGCAGTAGACTTCATCAAAATATTGCAAATTCTGAGTCCAAAAAGCTTATTAATTGATTCTCAGAATTTTCGCTGATATATTTCATTGCACACGCTGATTTAAAAAATCGTAGTCTGTCAAACTGTACTCTCGGTTTGTATATAGCAGACCCGAAGCGAAACAGAAAAATTCTAGATCAAATTTTGAGCTATCGAATTGAAAGTTTAAATTTGTTATTATTTTTTCTTTCTCCGGCTCGAAAATTTTTTGAGGGTGGCCTTGGTTAAAGATGTGATAGGAGCAGAAGGTGTTGCGAAGAAAAAATATGGTGTTCTCGGTCTAATCTCGGGGTCTATCCCTGCGGAAGCATGAGGTGGTCGGGGTATTTTACTGAGACTAATCTTGTATTACAAAAAAATCTTGGGCGCCACAGCATCTATGAAAACAAAAAAATGTCATCTTAACGGTAGACGCAGAAAAGCCTTAAGAGAATTATATTAACCTGATTTTAGAAGTATAGTAATTTAATAATTTCCTCAATTTTGTCGTCTGAAATAAATTCAATAGACTACTTATTTTTATTAAATTTTCGAAATAAAACGATTTGAGTTTTGGCTAGTATCTAATAAAAAATTAATTTCTCTTCATATTTGTACAAAATTAATGGTGTATATACAAAAGCATAAAAGTAAATGCTGATCAAATTATTAAGTAGGCAAAAATATAAAAATTAACAGACTATGCCCTTCATAAAAAAATTACTTATCGTTTATTAACATTAATCATACGCTGTAATCAGAGATCTTTGATATAGCTTACAAGTATTATGAAAATATGTTTTTAGCTTAAATTTTAATCTTTCTACGATTTTACTTTCTTCTTTTGAAATCATTAATTTCTTATTACAGAATTTACTGAAAAATCATTACTGTCATCTGTTTTAATGAAATTTAGAGAACTAGATTTTTATCACTATATATGTTGTTTTGAAGTACTGAATCTAAAAAATGTTTAATACACACATATGGCGACTTAAAAATGCCATATCATCTTAACAATCCCCTTATAAAACTGTGATTTGCTTTAATTACGTGCAATATTGATATTCGAAATATTAATTTTCAAATATACTAAATAATTACATTTTGGTTTAGTAAACTGTACTCTTCAAACAAAACTTTCCATCACGTACATATAAAACACTTCCAAGAACGAAAGTTATTATGTATTCGTCTCGATCGTTATAAAAAAGAGAAATGTTACTCACCAAAGTTTAATGACAAAAATATTTAACTAATTACAAAAAAATTCGGGACACCTGTTGATTCAGAGTATCATGATTTTGCCGTTTATTTACAAAAATTAACAATTTTTTTTCAAAAGCCAATAAATTAAACTTGGTCAGTAATTGAAATCGAATTCTGCGGTCATATTTTTGATCCATAAATTTTATTACCATCTAACCATGCTTGCGATTTATATTTATTACTTAACATTAGAACCACGTTCTAACAGAAAACTCAGCGCTTGGCCTTAATCCTGGGCTATACGAAATGTCCATGAGTGGAGTTTGGTGCCCATGTCAGCTCAAAAATTCACCTACTTCTCAAATAACGTGTCTGTCGACTACATCCTAACAAACAAGAATCAACTTTTCGTACTTTACGCATCGATGCGCATGACTATCCAAACTACGGCTACGCGGGATTTTATTTACTTTGGTATTGACTTTCTCGCCTAAATTCTAACAACCCACGTAGCATAAAGTGCATTATGTAATTGCCTAAAACTAAACTGTTACAAATTTACTTAACAGAAACTCCTTAACACGCCAATTCTAAATGTGCACTTTTGCCAATGTAAAACCTCCGTGTTTGTACAGCGGGGGTTACAAAAGAAAACACAAGATTCAGCTGCAAATTTGAATTTATTAGTTAGCACGGGATTTTCAGCATACTTTTCTATTATCATCTAACAATGTAAAAATACATGTCTGCCCCTTACATACTGTCGCGTTTTTTAATAGTCATAAAGACTTTACAGGCAAAAATGTAGCTCTGTATGTTAATAAGTCGTTACATTTTGTTGGTCCAGAGTAGATTGTCACCATGAAAGTAAAATATGTAATTAACTACTTTGATGGACGAGTGAAACCTAGAGATCGTGTTATAGTACTAGGTGCAGAGATGAAAGAAACTAGTAAAGTATGTAGGGAAAATCGCCCACCCCGAATACCGCAACAAAACAGAAGGATAGAATAGAAGTCAGAAATCAACAATATCTTCACCAGAGCCAAAAATAGTATAGCAAATAGTGAAATTAACCAAGTAGGAAACACATACACAAACCAAAAAACAAGCATACAGAGAAATGAAATATAAGACAATGCAGAAACACAATACAATAAAAAAGAATAACAAATAAACCTAAAACAACTACACAAAATAACACAAAAGCCAAATAAAGACAACGTAGAATATTGAAAATAGTGTAAAATAACATTAATAACATTAATAAAATATAAAACACTTGCAATCTATACATACTCAAGCTATCATACAACACATAAATAAATACAATAGTAGCACACACTAATACAATCAATAGTAATAAAATACTAAGCAAATACGTATTTTGGCCGCTAACTAACTATCAATATTAAGAAAACTACTTCAAATCAAATAAAATAAAGTGAATGTTCTTGAACTCCTAAGAAAATATTATCTTCATTACGTAATCTTAAGTAAATCTTTCCAATAAACAGTTGAGTAATGCTGGAAAGGTTCACTTCAACCCACATAGTCAGAAAAATGTCCCTACAAGAGTTTCTGAATGCCTGTGCAACCTCGTTCTCTAAGTTGTTTGATTGCTGATATTTCTATCGATTATGACTGCTTAGTTGTCAAATGGGTTTTTGCCTTATTGAAATAGCTTTTTAAAAAGGGGATTTTATTACATTTACTTAGAATCAAGCCATGCTGTTCTTTTTTATTATGTAAGATTTATAAATTTAAAACAAAATATCAACATTACTTGCCGTATCAAAATGACATAGTGCTGCCTTGAAAGCGCTTAGGTCCGTACCTGGTCCTGAAACAAAAAGAAAATAACAGTTAAACGTGGATATTTTGTTGTATAATAAATTTTGTCCTAAACGTTCTTATTATTTTACGAAGTTCTAAAATTATTTCTCAATAACGGATACGAGTACACGGATTCGCATACGCAAAACAGACATGCAAACACGCTCATATGAATCAACATACTAGCACGCGCTTGCGTACACGCACGTGTGTTTAAGCGCTGCATCCACACACACACACACACACATGTCTGCAAGTGAGCAAACATTAATGTCTGCGTGATATTCTGCAAAGGTGATGTTTTAATCTATTATTCAGTACAATTCATTAATGCGCACTTTATTTTATTTTCAAGTTTATATATTGTAACCTGTTTCTTTTCAGATATAGTTGGTAATTATGTTATTTTTAATTACATACACCTCTGATGTGTGACACTAGAAAAGTTAAAATTGAAAACGTGTAATTCGAAAAGAAAGTGTCTTCATGTAAGTAAGCAAATGTTGAATAAAGTGTACAAGGGATGTGGGTTTATGGTGCAAAGAAACGCCCAACTGTGTGTAAAATTTATTATTTGGTTTTTAGTCAATTACGGCTGCATCCAAAACTAGATTTGAACGAACAACTAAAGATTAGTAATCTATTTATTTTGTAAATTTTCTTAAAGCGGGACGAAAAATTGCTACGTTCAGCGACGTAGTCTAAAAAAAGAAAATAAAAACGAGGAAGAAAAAGAAGAAATTGACCGGTCTCAATCGGCGAGTGGGAGGGGTATTATACCTACAAAAAAATTAAGGGAGGCCTGAAATAAAAATATATTTACGCACAATCAAACATTTACAAACAAAAACCTCTAATTAAAAAAAAACAAAATTATATACAAAACACAATAGTACCAAAAATGAACAATTCGTATGTACACAATATACATACGAAGAAAAAGAATCATTTTTAACATGGCGAGCTGCAGTTTTTAGATCACCCCCTGTATTAATCTTCAAACAATAAAAAGGAACAAAATTACCCCACTAAAAATCACAACTCAAAATCAGCATTGTAAGTAGGGAATTCTATACATAAAATTATTTTAATAAAAAAATCAGTAAACATTATAATATTTTCGCACATACAAACAACCAGTCAATTTACCACCAACAAGGTGATGCATCCGTAGACCCGTGTACATATATTGTTTCTAACAACTACCGGATACCCATATAAGAAAATTAGTCTATAAACACTCACCCTCGAGTCGCCACCGTCGGGTTGGCTCCTGCCGTCTGTAAAAACGGTGCGAAACAGAGGTGCGCGTGATCCCGCCTTGGGGTGGTCCTCCCATCACAACAAGGGGCGATCATTCATTGTGGCTTTAAGGGCCACCGGAAGGAGCACGCTGTAAAACGTGCGCGAACATTTCATACAGAAAACGGAAACTTCCAACCAACCATTTTACACGTGTTTTCGTTACATAGATTAAAAAGCAAGTGAATATTAATTTCGTTTCCCTAATGACCTGAGCTTAAACTAATATTGTTGTTAAGGAAATAAAACTGGAAAAACACGGTTTATTGGGATAATAAGCGACTTTAATTCGACGAAGCTTTCAATGGAAAACACTTAAGATTCAATTATCAGATATCTAGAACCAGTTATCGCTTGTTTAATTTTGGCATAAACTTTACGTTGAGGAATTCTTAGAAGGAGTATTTATTATTAATTAGGCTTTAGGATCTAACAATAGGAATCGAATTTATACAAATAGATAAATGAATTAACACGTGAAAAAGTTATTTTAATTTACCGAATTAATTTTCGTTTTTAACGCCAAAGAGATTTGAGTTGAAAATTATTAGACGGCGTATTTCTTATTAACAGAAAAAAATGTACGGGATGTTCAAAATAAACGTAACAAAATATTGTCCACAGCTGATGATGCAATATACTTAATGATTAATTGACGACGGCTAATCCGGAAGCCTCCTTCTGTTGTACAAAAGTTAACTGTATATCAATAGGGTTGAATAAGATGTTAAATGTCAGCATGGTCTTACAGTTTCACTTCAATGTATCATTAAGAATCGAGGATCACTGAAATACATTGAAGCTAGAGTAAGGAAGCTAACATTTTCAAAGTCAATCCAGAAAATGCTACTTCATTGATGGGCGGAATCCTATTGAGAATTTTATTCTGCCAGAGATTCTTATTGTGACGGATCGTGGCGGTTGTTGTGGTTGGTGATACGTTGAATGAGCTAGCGTCAAGGTAGATTCACTTACTGGAGAAAAATTAATTTAGACGAGAATACCCGTTATTGCTCCATATTACTCCAGAGCGATACAACAGTAGACAGAATTACGAAAACAAGAATTATTTTAACCAACTCACGGTTGCGTTTATCGATTACAACTATTTCATTGGAATTTACTGTTCTAACCCCAATATGATTGTAGTCTTTCTTTTGCAATAGTTCAAATCGTAATATCTCTAATTGTACAATGAGTAACTTAAAAACATACAAAAAAGAACCCAGACCCAACTTTTCATGAGGGAACAACAAAACGATGCTGAGAAGAAACAGCAAACCTTACAGCTTAACAGGGCGTTTAGGTTTCAAGATTATCACAGCGCGATCTTGAGGGTTCTGATAGTTCGCGGTTGTACCACAACAACTTTTGAAGTCGACATCTGCAACATCACATGGCACGTCATACTGTTGGTTCGAATATACAGGATTTTTCTATTTGATAGTAGAATACGCCAGCATAATTGTCTGTAAAAAAATTGTAGAAGTTCCAGACGCGCTTGCTTGGATTCTTAATAATTTCTATTGTTCGAATACGTCCCACCAAAATAGTAATAATGTACGTTAAGTTATAACCATTCTTAGTCAACTCTTTATAAATTCCTTTAAAGTATATATGTAAATTTCGTAATTCGGGCAGCGACAAATCCTAAGATGGATTTTTTCTTTTTAAAAATTGAAATTGTCTGTACTACATTATTTGCATTAACCAAAGTAACCGTTAGACAACGAAAATCCGAATCCCCAAGATTGTAAAACTCGGTGAACTACAAATCAATAATCGAATCACCATATGTAATATTTTGGTAACCCAAACATCATGGTTATATGTTATAATAAAACCTACAGGATGATGAATAAACCATTATTAGCGTTTAGAAAGCAGTCGAAATAACCGTAAATACAGTAAGGAATATGAAATTCAATTAAGTACGAGCGAAAATATTTACATGCAAGGACGGCACGTAACAATTTGTAGCACTGAAGAAATTGCGACCGGTACAATGATGTATATTCTTTTAATGAGTGAGAATGTTGGCTAACTTTTATTCACGATATGGCAGGAGGTGTATATTTTTTCGTTTTATTTTAAACCAGAATGCTTCACCGCGGAACATGTGTCACAGAGGAACACTTTCCTCTACTACAACAATTTTCTTGGTAATGTCTCTCTTACATTAATAAATACAAGTAACTCAATCACATTCTGTTAGCACGTTGTTTGTATATAATACCTCTCAAAATTCACCCTTGAAAGGTTACCAAGCATCATGACAAAACCTTAAAGAATTTTTTTTATAACTACCAACCTTGTTAAAATATTAAAGTTGAAAAATACTAACACTTGTGCGTATTTGTGCAAATATTAGATCGAAGAACAGCATGTGTTAATTTAAGTTAGTTAAATGAGCTTTATCGCGAAAATATCTTGAAAATTTTATGGACGCTTAATAACATGACTGTTTCAATATGATATTAAATTAAGACAAATAGAAAAACCCAAAGGCACTAGTACATTTTTTATAAACAACAATAATTCCCAAAATTTTACACGCTTATTCAATTATAAAAATCACCGATAAAAACCGGGGAGCTCACCGCCCAAAATAATATTTTTATAAATTTACACGGGGTTCAAGAAACCACAAAATAATAGGGTATCAAAAAATTAATGCGTTCACACGAACTGAGGACATTGAACTTAACCATAGGACAGCTTTTGTGTGACATTACATGTGATTTTTCAATGCTCCACCCGAAGGTACTACATTGGCCAGGAAACGAGTTTTTTTACCTGGAAAATTTGAAATTTTGCCGAACCCTTGCTGTTCCAAGCAAGGTAGAGATCTTTAACGTGCGTGACAACACTCACACACAGGACCTTTATTTTACTCTCATCCGAACAAGGGTGTATTTTTGTAAAAAATGCTCGCCTAAAATTTTTCAAGCGGACCGTGCCGAGATTGGAACCCGGAACCTTGGGCGTAGTAGTCACACACATACCACTACGCCACGGAGCCGCCTGCAGCTTTTGTGTAACAGCGGAATTTTTAAAAAGGAGAAAGAAATGGGAAATAAGGATTAAATTTGGAATTAGCAGAAAAGTTACGAAAGAAACGATGATTGAATAACAACAGAAGTGTATACAAACTATAGGCGGATTACTCGACGAGGTGGTGCACATCAAATTGTTTTAAACTTTCTTGGATAGGTAGATTCCAAAGTTTGCTCACGTAGTATCGTAAAACTGATATTCCCGTAGGTTGAGCATCGTTATATAGGTATTAGTACAATACAAGATTCATGCATAAATTTTACTCTTACAGCAAACGCTGGCATTTAAATAGATGAAATGAGGTAAGCTATTGTGTCGGTAGTTAGCAAATAAGTGAAGCATTGGTGCCCCTGGATGTGCTTAATTATTTTAAACAACCAAAAAGAGGAATTTAACTGTCAGTACTGTATGAGCTTTTTATGTTTTTTGCTTGTTTGATAAATATGTACATGCAAAATTGTAAAGATAAATTGTAATTGGTTCGTAAAGCGACGGAAATAGTTCGATTACATTTAAGCATAATATTATTAGAAAGGAAGTTTGAAAGTGTAAAACGCTAAAAAGGATGTGCGTATTAGTTTAAACGAATGCTTTATTTGTAGGATGTGTTACTATTTTTATGAAAATTTAGTATTTTGAATGTACATTGGGGCCGAGAAAGCAGAAGTCGTTACTACGCTACGTTTTTGTATGTATTGTTGTTAAGGACATTTTCAAATAAATGGGATTTAAAATGTTTTATACCGCAATCTAGGAATCTAGAACAATAGAACGGTAGTATTATTTACGGATTTTTGTTTTTTAAAATACATGGACACTGGAGGAAGATTAGGTTTGCTTTTTTCTTAGACTATTGTGTGAATATTTCCGACATAACCGTTATTAGAGTTTAAGCTAAAATAGTTTTTTATTTGTGGTTATTTATAAGATAGGTTAAGATGCTGATTGTAAAAGGATATGCAGTTACCCTAAAAATGAAACCGTAGTTTAGGAAAAGCCATTATTTTGAAATTTTATTTAATTCAATAAATGCCGAGTATTTTTAACATATGGTAGATAAAGCTAGAGTATGAGGTGACGAGATTTAAGAAAACCGAAAGCATGGAGACCTATCCAGAATAACAGTCTTCCGCATAGCGAAAATATCGCAAGGAATTTCTTGGACAAGACGGTTTAGTACCCTCATTTTTGACAACTAGTAAAGTCTTTCAAGGTAAGTGGTACCTGTAAAGTAGTTTTGAATTTTGGCCATTATACATGTTTATCGAGTTCTTATTTTTTTCACTTTTCCATAGGAAGAGACACTTGTATCACTGCAGTTGAAATAGGTACGTGGTTACCACCCCTTCTGAGCAAATCTAAATTCGTAACGTAACGTAACTTTTACCCCCAACAAGACCTTAGGTTCAATAAAATTTTAATCAATATATTCGTAACACTTTTCTTATTTTCAATACATCAACCAAAAGATTTTTTTATTTTGAACTATATAAATGAGTATTGGAACTGTAATTGTAAAATATAAATCGAAACAAATTATAATGGCTACTAAACTAAAAAAATTTCTATTATGCAGTTGGCATAAATCTCGGTATCATGTAGGGATGTTAACACTAATATAAATTATTAAGTATCATTGTTAGACAGATACCGCGCATTTTAATTGAGCATTTTGACTTGTTAGTAGTTGATCATGTATCGAAATCGGATTGTTTATACCCACGTTTATGTTCACTTGTGTGACTTAGTATTAAACAGACAATTTACTATACAAGCACTCATTAAAGTAGTAGCAACTACATTTCTTAAGACGGTTTAATGTATTTAACTACACTTTCTTGCTTCAGGGGTTCGTAAATTACAGTTGCTTATTCTATGCCAACTATACTCATGACTGCGTGGTCTAACCATATGTAATTTGTAAGACTGCGGAGGTGTTAAGCATTCCCAACAAATTAATGTAAAATAATAGTTAAAATCAATAACCAAGGAAGACGCAAGTAGTTCCTAAACCAATCAATCACTGTCGGAATAAATTAGGTTTTTTGTAATTTGTATACAAACCTCTAGTACCAGTTTAAGCTTTCCAAACAGTTTTTTAACGTAACCGTAGTGTGTAGACATTAAGTTTATATCCGCCACTAGAGAAAGTCTAGATTTAATGCATAAAGAACGACCAGAGTTCAGTATTAATATTACAACACGGTTAGAATTTCTCTGAAGGATGGCTTACAAATGGTTGCAGAATGAAGATATTTTGATATCAATTACAGATATTTTTTTGCGTTATAAATTTAAATGGTGACTTAAATAATTACGATTTGAAAATTTTTAAATACTGATTTGAATATTTCAATACTAGTCGATATCAAGTCTGAAACATCTTATTAATCGCCACCGAAAAAACAGCTTCAACGATCAATATGAGTAGTGCTGCTACAATTGCTGGATGTAACAGCAATGTGGTTATCAGATGCTTGAAATCAAAATTTGTGACGTTCCTTAAAAATACTCAAATCATATTTCATTTCAATGTTACTGTGTTAGTAAATTTCATCAATAGGATTAATTTATTTTCTTAATTTTTAGATTAGTACAATTTGGATCTAAGCTAAGATTATTTTGTATCATATTTTGTTCATATTACAAGGATATCAAATTCATTGTCAGTTTTTAAAGGTTAGAGATGATTTCATCATTGTAATTAGTACTAGTACAATTTTCATGATCTAGTTGTTTTGATTAATAATGCATTAGTTGACGCCCAGTGACCTCTTCGTCTGAGCGTCTGAGGTTATATGCAGATTTGTGCTGACTCAAATAAATACGAAATCTCTATTTCTGGTTGATCTTTGATATCAGTAAATTTAAATATACATATAGATTAGATAGGAAAAAATCGATACGAAATATGTTCATTTTGCAGTATTATTCATTCGTCCGAAGTTTGCCGAGAATGTCTCTAATGATAATAAGTAGGCTTGATTAATTTATTTTTAAAGTACATCGTATGTGACACTCAAACCACTAACATGCCACTATAGTAGGTCAATTACTTTGATCAGAAGGTTATTAAACTAGGTAGAGGAAAAGCTAATTATGGTGGGATGATACCCTGCCACGTGGGCTAGTTTTAATTTTAGGAGTACATTCGTTGTAAGATCGACAATCTTGTGTTGGAAATAACCATGTTGTGGATGACGAAGTCAATATAAGCATCTTTTAGTGTCCACCTTACCAATAATCACTAATCAGATACCTATAAATACTTTTAAAACTAAACTAGAAGAAGATCTTGCACAAAGAAAATATTAAAAAATTTAATGCATGAACTGATGAAACGTACTTGTAGTACGTCTGAGTGTCTAGGCTAAGCATTAGGTATCTTTATGATGTATCTAATTTTTAATACTTACTTAGACTGTATTATGTATTCGTAATAAAAATCTAAGTGCGATGTATAGTTATAAACAAGTCCTGTATAATTATGTCAATATTTGTTATTTGTTTACATTTGTTTTATTTTTGTTTCCATTAATGCATCAGTATAATTACAATGTCGCTGTAATATATTATTTTGCAATTATGTAGCAGCGCGATTCAATATTCGGGTTATTAATATTTGCTTTTATAAACCTCTGTTGCAGCTAGCAGTTTTACATAGGTGTACGTGTTCTTATGGTTAGAGTTTTTAATGTTTAAGTAATACTGGCCTGAGTGATTTTCAGGTATATTTTTAAATGACACTTAAGTGTTTTTTATCATGTTCACGTTGGATTTTTAAAAATTTAACTCGATGACAAAAAACCTTCTTATTAAATGATGTCAAGAACCGAACAACAAAGTTGATATATGACATCGCTAGCTTTGATTAAAACTGAATATTTGCATATGAACGCGAAACGAAACAGCAATTGATTGTTTGGGTATTCCAAGTCGAAACAAAGCTCACGAATGTTACTCGTTGTCATAGTGTTTCCAAAAGAATGGCTGCTCGATTTTTCTCAAAAAATGGTCTTGTGGCTTATATTGCCTTAAAAGATCGTAGAACTGTAAATATATCCATCAGTTTATCGGAAGAATTCTTTGAAATTAAAAAAGAAATGAATACTGTAACATTTTGCACCAGAACAATATAAGTTCGCAAACGGCACAGAAAATAACAAATGATTTAATTAATCAAGGGCGAACTTGTTCCGTACTTACGTCGTAATATTTTCCTTATATTTTCAAAAATCAAAACCCAACTCGCGGTTGACAATAATACTATACAAGCGTTTAAAAATGGAACTTTGGTAAGTTGATTAGAATCGCAAACTTACTTTCAGCTGCTCAAATAATATGATTTCAAATGTACTTATCTTTTAGAAATATTTTACACATTTTCAAGCAAACGTATTTTATGCTAAACTTAATGCTGTCACAAGTAGTAGATAATAAGCAAATTAACCCGAAACGTGCCTTTTTCAATTATTGGATAAGCAGTTTCTATTTTGTATTTTTAATAAATTTATTATTTTTCGTATAAAAGTAAAGTAATTCCCTTTGTTTCTGAACCCGGTCTTGTCTATTTTATAAATTAAACTATTAGTTACATAATAGGACTAGAATAATTTTAATATATTTACCCCTTAACGTGCCTTTTTCAATTATTGGATAAGCAGTTTCTATTTCGTATATTTCATAAATCTATTGTTTTTCGTACAAAAGTAAAGTAACTCTCTTTGTTTCCTTAATCCGGTCACTATTAGTAACATAGTAGGACTAGAATGATTTTAATATATATATATATATATATATATATATATATATATATATATATATTAATAGTTATTAAGATGAAATGAAAACCCAACTTTGTATTTAAAGTTGAATTACCATTTCAAATCGAACTAGTAATTGAAAACCACTAAAGAACGGCTACAGCAGGATTTGAACCTGCAACCTCTGATTCTCCGGATCAGTGCTCTAACCAATTGAGCTATCTAGCCTAATTGTTTAGATGATGTTATACTTAATACTACTGAAGCTTGGCCCTTGTTAATGATACGGAGAATCAGAGGTTGCAGGTTCAAATCCTGCTGTAACCGTTCTTTTAGTGGTTTTCAATTACTAGTTCGATTTGAAATGGTAATTCAACTTTAAATACAAAGTTGGGTTTCATTTCAACAATAACTATTAATATATATTAAGCATTCATTTGCATTCCAAATGTGGATTATTCTTCTCTATTAATAATAATATAATTACATGTTTGTATTATTCCGAATGTTGCAAAAATGGGATGATCAAGTTATTAGTACATGAATTATGTATATAACTAGATTCACTTTCCTTAAATGCAAGACGTAATTGAAAATCATTAACAAGGGCCAAGCTTCAGTAGTATTAAGTATAACATCATCTAAACAATTAGGCTAGATAGCTCAATTGGTTAGAGCACTGATCCGGAGAATCAGAGGTTGCAGGTTCAAATCCTGCTGTAGCCGTTCTTTTAGTGGTTTTCAATTACTAGTTCGATTTGAAATGGTAATTCAACTTTAAATACAAAGTTGGGTTTTCATTTCATCTTAATAACTATTAATATATATTAAGCATTCATTTGCATTCCAAATGTGGATTATTCTTCTCTATTAATATATATATATATATATATATATATATATATATATATATATCTGTAAACAAACTTATGAAAATAATAAGAGCTTATTGACGTATACAAATCGGGATAATAGTTGTATAGCCATTAACAAAACAATAACGTTATTACTTCACAAGGGGAGGAAACATCCGCTGACCGGCCGGTTTCAGCTTCCTTAAGCACCTTCAGAGCGAATTAGTTTCCAACCTATGAAGTAATCAAAGCTATTATACTGATATAATTTAAAGGAATCTCTGTACTATGGCAAAAGTAAATAATACCACCATTGGGTGGTAAAACACCAACACTACTAAGCGTGGAAGTACAAAAATTGAATCGAAACTCAATTTATGTACTTCCAGGCTTACTAGTGTTGGTGTGGATTATGTGGATTATTCTTCTTCACTATTTAATAATATACTTACATCTTTGTATTTTCCGAACGCAGCAAAATAGGATAATGAAGTCATTGGTACATGAATTATGTATTTAACTTGAATCAATTTCCTTAAAAATGCAAGACATAATTAAAAATCAAAATAAGAACAAGCTTCAGTAGTATAAATTCTAACACATTCTAGTCAATGGCTGCATAGTTTAGTTCGTTAGAGCGTTGATCTGGCAAATCAATGGTCGCAGATTTAAATTCTGCTGCCGTTGTTGTTTTAACGGTTTTCAATTACCAGTTCGATTTGAAATGGTAATTCAAGTTTACATAAAAGGTTGGGTTTTTATTTCATTTTATAACTGTTAATATATATATATATATATTGCTATGATAAGAGGGTAGTTTAAGGGTAGATTAAGTCATACGGGTCGTAAGATAGATATAAATAATTTTAACTTTAAGAAAACCAAATATTTCCATCTATCATAGGAGTAAATCGACTATTTTAGAAAAAGTCAATTGCCAGCACACTGTATATACAGTATATTTCATTTAATGCATAAGAAAGGAGCTCATTTTGCAATAATCCGATACCATTTATTTAAAATAATAATGTGTACGTCGTGCAATTTGTTTTAAGTATAATTTACGAGTAAAGATAAGGTTTTAAATGCAACTAATTGCATCAATATAAATACATTATCGGGAAAGATAGATAAACTGGCATTCTGGATATTTAATAATTTCGTAGAAAATATCAACGCATGTATAAGAAAACGCATTCTAATACGTCATTAAATACGAGACTAGAAATAGTACATTTGTTTAGAAAACCAACATATTTTAATAACAAATAAACACCAGGCGGTTCATTATATGCTAAGTTCTGGACTTTTAAATGACAAATAGAAATACGTGACAGAATTGCAATGGATATTTGGAAATTCTAAAAAGATGCCATGATATATTGAATGTAGACGTGAGAAATAGCACGAAAGTACAACAATTGGACAGAGATTTGTGAGAAATACCGAGTTCTGCCAGAGATAAGACAAAGTACAAGCCTTGATTAATAAACACGCCAATGAAAACGATTGGTGGAAAGGGCTTATAAATACGATAGAAAAAGAATAAAAGGGTTAGTTCATATTGAAACAAGTACAAACTATGCTCAAATGCAGTAGAAATTTGCGTCATGAAATTAATTAGCGAAACGCTAAAATTCAGAATAAGTAAAATTTGAAAGTGCAAAAATTGTGCGACGAAAAATAAGTCGATCTACAAATAGACGTAAGTTAAACAATTAATTAAATTTATTTTTAATATTTAACAAAACAGGGCTTTCGTTAAGGTGGTTGTTATTGATGCCACTTTCGTTAATGTCAGTTTCGTTGATGTTATATGTATTAAGTTGATATTTAAGTTTACATGCAAGTCGATGTTCATGTCGAGATCTAATCCTGAACACAAATCTAAAAATACGTCTTAAAGTGCGATCAAAAGGGTACTCAAAGTTAATTCAAGGAAAATACCAGAAATCTAAAATGGATAATTCTGGCCAATAAGTAAAGCGGGCATAGCAAGGGATACAGATTACAGACACTATGAGGCAACTCCAAAGACCATTCCGGGTTAGCGATTTTTAAACATTTATTATTTAAAGACTGTTTCAAATTTAATATTTACTATACATTATATATTTGTAAGAGTCATCAAAAAGGTCATTCGAAAAAACGAAAACAGGGAAAGCATCTTAGAACGTTCGATGATACTTGAGAGAAAAGATATTTTTGCTGGCTTTCAGGAAAGCATAAGTTTGGTAAATGTAAATATTCTATCCAGGGGAAAATTTTGAGATTACACAATATTGTACATATTATCAATAATTATATTGTGCGATCTTTGAACTGCTTTATTTGAATTCATTTAAAGGGTAAAATAAGATTTATTAGTAGGAAGTCGAGCATTCAGTGAGCTAGTCGTAGTAAACAGGAATGTGTAGAAACTTAGTAGGGCATTTTCATATCAACTGTAATGACACCCACAGTAGGGGAATTTCATAGCAAATAAAATATAACGTTCAAATCGTGGGGCTTAATAAGGGATATTACAGCAATAAAAAATGGCACCCATATCAGGGGCTTAAAATCCAAAAAGGCTATTTCACAGCAATATATATGTGGACCCTCATATGCAGAAACGGACCAAACAACAATATCAACGTATTTGAGGTGATCACGCCATCAGATACAGAAAAGTCGGTTTTACTTTTGCTGAATGAATCCAAACCAAATATAAGCTTCGACGAGTTGCTAAACTAAGAAAATTCAACCCTCCATGAAGTTTAAGTTTATTATTATTTCACAAAAAAGGCCCAAGCAGTACGATTCCTTTCTGCAGAATAAAGAAAGGTGAAGATTATTCTGTTACAAGAAGACCATGCCACGTGGACCATTTTTGCACAATTAAAACTATTATAGTGAAACGTGAGTTTAGTGGAAGGAACAGGCGACTTAGCCATATGCTACTAACTCCACCACATTCTCTGCAGTCCATGCGTATTAATTTGTCAGTTAGCTGTTATAATTTAAAAGCCTCAATATTAGTGTTGTTTAAGTGTGATATTATTACCACAATGTCTTGAGGGACGAAAATTTTTGAAAACTTCTTAACTTAGCTAATATCAGTAATTGAGAGGAATACTAGCAGGAACCTGCAACTAGCAAAGGCGATTTTGATGAGATTAAAAGTGTAAATTCGCCGCTTGGTATGTACAAAGAAATAATAATATTTTATATCGATATTGTGAAAAGGGGTCCATAGGATTTGTTTATTATCATGCTAAACTATTACGCTACAGTTATGATTATGACATTGCGTACCGAATAATTTACTGCGTCAGGGAATATTTGTTAGATTGGGTCCATGCATGATGCTTAATAATAATGAAACGTTGACGTTTATTACTGACCTTGCTTTTATTACTTACAGATTTCGATTCAGATGATTCTTATAAAGACCCTACAGTAACTGAGAAAGACTTCAGCAGAGACTCTGAAACTGTAGGTTCAAATTATCAAGTGCACGAAGTATCGAACACCAACAATGAAAATCAGCTAAATCACCATACTTTAACAGGTAAGCATATTGCTCACTGTAACCAAGAAAACATTGTTGTTGTTGACGAGAAACCTAAGGGTAGAAAGAAATGGGGAAGGAAACGAAAATATGGCGGACTTTTACGTAACGAAAGGTCTAAGAGAAAATATTCAAATGAAGAATATATTGATTACAAGAAACGAATTATTCCAGCAAAGGTGTTCGTGGACATGCATTACGCTTGTAAGTTGGAGTGCTCAAAAAGAGTCTCGTTTGAAATGAGACAAATAGAGAGACAAACATTTTTGGCATTAGGTTCTTACACAGCTCAAAGCCTGTTTTTAAAAAACAACATATCACAATTTCCAAAAAAGAAATCCTATACAAAACCAGGAACATAGCCCACAGATAAAAAAAGAAAAAGGAATTTTCCAGAATATACAAATTAGCAGATATCCAAGTACGTAGAGATACCTTACTAAAAACGTAAGGCATTTAATAAACTTGTCAGTGCTTACAAACTGAAGAATATTTGACTCTACAACCTAAAATTTACTTACTGAGTCGCTACAAACTATAAAATAGAAATTAACTTATATCGCTCATTATTTAAGTAAATGTTTAAAGTGACGTCCTGCAACTTGAATACATTTTTGGACTCGTTTCTTAATCTGATGAGTAGTTTTTTTTTGTAGAATAAACTTAGAATTGGCTAAGTCCCTAAAAGCATTTTTCATCCTCACTCTTAACTCCTGAACAATATTAATAGGTTTACAATAAATTTTTTGCTTTAAATTACCCCAAATTCCATAGTCCATAGGGATCGAGGTGGCCAATTAACCGGAGCATTTACTCTACGTCCAATCCATTTGCCGGGAAAATTGTTATTTAACCACTCCCTTGCAGTTAATGCAAATTGAGGTGTTGCCCCGTCTTCGATAACAAGGAACATCTTGAAATAAACCTATTAAATATTCTCTTAAAAAAGCTGTATATCGCTCTCCAGTTAAATTTTCTTCCAAAATAAATGGTCCTATCGGTTGATTGTGTATTATTGCAGCTCAAACGTTTATTTCAAATTTATGCTGAAAACTGCTAATTTTCGTGAAGAGTGGGTTTTCATCTGACCACGCATGCTCATTATGTATGTTAAATATGCCGTTTCTGCTAAAAGTTGCTTCATCAGTATAAAGAATATTGTTAACAAATTTATTATCTCTTCTAATTTGTCTTAGCAGCCAGTCGCAAAACTCGACTGTAGGTTGGTAGTGGGTTTCTAAAAGGTCCTAAACTTGTTGCAGGCGATAGGGATACAGCTGAAGATTTTTTAGAATTCTCCAACATGTTAGCTGGAAAACAACTCCTGTTTGTAGCGAAGGTCTTCTGGTACTTATTTCTGGGTTATTCCCTACTAAATTTAAAACATTTTCTTTATTTCTCAATGTGTGTTTACTCTTTCACTTCCAAAATGTTGAGCAGTAGGTAAAACAGTTCAGTTTCCCTTATCCGTCTATCTACTGCCACAAAAGTTTTTCCATTGGGAACAATGCGTCCTGGATATTTCTCTGCATATCTCCTACAGCCTTTTCAAAATTGCCTTGGCATTGTCCTTGTAGAAAATGCATGTCGACATATTCAGAGAATGTGTATGTTACCATTTTTATGTTTAATTATTGACAAAATAATAAGAAATAAGCAAGCTGTAGTTACGTATTGAACGAGTATAACCTTTGATAACTACACCGAGTAAGAGAAGCCTACTAGATTCAGCAACAGTTTGTAATTATTTGTATTTTAATAGTAAAATACAGGTTCGAATCCTGTCTGAAACCTTATATTTTCTATCTTTCAATTACTAGCTCGATCTGAAATGATCATTTGGGCTTTGCATAAAAGTCTGAGTCAATATTTCATCTTATTAACTGTAATACGTTAGTATTTATTAACTTACTTTGTGTAAGTAACTACCTAAAATATTTATATATTTAATACTTGACGTACAGCCGTAATAATGAGCATTGCTTTCAGTTTATAGCTGACATAAGTCAAAAACTTGAGAATGTCAGATATGATTGACAAAAATGCCAAACATACTTGAAAATGAAGTTGATGTATAGTTGTGTACACGATTTAGATTTGTAAATTTTTCAATTGTCGTCATCGGTCTCGGTGGGGTAATTGGTAAACGCATGGTTCCGGCAAAACCAGGATACAGGTTCAAGTCCTGTCCAAGACCTTATATTTTCCATCTTTCAATTACTAGCTCGATTTGAAATGATCATTTGGGCTTTGCATAAAAGTCTAAGTTATTATTGCTGCAGACAAATATGCGTCTCTAAACATTTGCTTAAAAAATACAGTAATGGATGTATTAGAATATCAATTCAACATAGGAAGTACACTTAATTTTTTTACTACCGTTATTGCTTCTTGAAGAAAGAGTTGCCACGGTACGGATAATGTCATTTGATACAGAACATTTTAATAGTATTTTATTAGCTACTAACGCATTTTATGTTTAAACTAGTCTGATAAAATTCAATGAATTCATTCAACTTATTACCAACCCATGCATTAACGCGACTCATTTGTAGCGCATCAATCGTCTGGGAATGAGTGTTAACACCTTTTATTATGTCATTTGTTTGCAAAGAAGATACTTCCTGTGGAAAAAATTTGTTCCTGTAAGTTTAAATACACTTAAAATAAAAACAATTAGAATTATTCAAATCAGTATGTGTGAATGAGCCATGAGAATTCGAGAATATCCTGAACAAATAGAACAATGCCCCTTGTTCACCCGTTTTATATTCAGTACTTCAATGAATATTTATCGTCATAATCGTTGTGTTACACTTTTTTACTTATTAGATTTCACCAGAAAGACTATTTTAGAATTTAGTCTGGTTAATACGTGTTACCAAATGTTCTCACCATAAGTAAATACAGAAAAGCAGGTGTATCTTTTAGCACTAATGCATTCCAATTAAATGCAGATTCCTTACAATTTACATAAATTATTATTTATTTAAATTTGTATCGTTGGTTTTTGAGGACGGTCATTCTCTATACACATTTACAAAGTTTCGGATAATAATACTTGAACATATTTGTAACCGAAGATGAAGTAAATATTTAAAATTAGTTATGCCAGGGTCATAAATGCGGTTTGGAATATGGTAACGTTAGCAGAGAAGAAGCATAACGGATCTATGGTTGGTTGCACTTGTCTATTTTTGGAATAAGTTGTTTTGGTTCTACGGGTGTCAAGGATGTATTAATTTCACGAATCTTATTCAATGAGATGTGGTTCATCTAGCTTTCACTTTATTAGCTAGCTATTTATATCAACTGAAGTTAAAGATTTACTACCTACCATACCTTTCACTTGCCTAGCAAGGAGCGTATGGGTCTTTTTTTTCTCCGGTATAAATGGAATTCTTCTTTAATCCGTAAAAACAACCAAAGTTAAATTCGCGCGAGACATTGTATTTGTTTACTGGTAGACTATCTGCGTTTCTATTCTTATACCTTTACAAATTGTTTAATTTCTTAGTACGTTTTTAATATGAAAAATATCCTTGTTAATATCAGAAATTCATTTTCCGCTTCAACAATATTATAAAATATCTAGGTCTGGTGCTAAGGTTATTGCGTCTCCCCAACTAGTTAATTTGCAATTCATACAGCAAGTTTCAAAATGAATATAAATATAATAAAACGAGAGAGAGAATATGAACGTTAAAGTTTGTTTGCTAAAGGAACTGATGTCCGCCTTCAAAGCAGCTAGTTTGAGACCATCCTTTATGTTATAATAATATTTGTACTCTTGTAACATTACATCCTAAATTGGAGATGAGCACCAGTTCTTTTGAGTGTTAAAACTCTAAGGTCGTACGTCTACGATCTAACAATCAACATGCCACAAACCTGCAGGCTTTTGCGGAACTCAGATTCTAAACCCACGGGTTTATCATCTGAGCGGCCAATACTTTTTCACTCTTATTTTTCATGCGTTCAGTTTTAAAAATTATTTTTATAGACATTTTTTAAACTGTTCCTCATAAATTCTTATTTTCAAACATTCCGGAGATAATATAGTTTACAATTCGGATCTACGGGAGGGGCCTACTTTGGAGCATGTAATCGACGAGTTTGATAAGAGAGGGGAAGTCCCGAGAACATCTTGCGAGTTGAAGCGTGCAATGTTAGAAGCATGAAGCAAGTAGGAAAGCTAGATTGAAATAGCTATAGTAGTTATTAGTGAAGTTCCGTTGTCAGAGACGGGAGATTTTTGGAAGAGCGATTATAGGGTAATTCATACAGGATCACAGGAAGAAAATTCGGGAGTGAGGATAGTTATTCAAAAAACCGATAGGATACTGTCGAAAACTACTTAAAAGGAACAAAAGAGTACTAATTGTTAGACTCTATTCTGATGAATACAGTAATAATACAAGTAAACAAGCCTACCTCTACCTACAGTGAGGAAGAGGTAGAAGCGATCTACAAAGATATCGAAGACATACTAAGATTCGTAAAATAACATGAAAATTTAATAATTACGGAAGATGTTATTGCAGTGGTAGGTGAAGGTAGGGAAGGAGCGCTTGTAGGTTGGTTTAGACACGAGAATCGACAGGGGAATTAAGCTAGTAGAATTTTGCAACAAAAACAAATTACCCATCACAATCACATTATTTTAACGCCATACTACAGATGAATCATATTGAACTTTCCGATTTCAAAGAGGTGCGTAGTAAAAACAAAGCAAGATGCAATGAAAATTATTTTATTATTTGAAGGAACATAGCATGCAGTTTTATTTTATTATGATTTGAAAATGATATCTTCTAAATGTCTACCTCTATTATCCGAACACTGGGAGTTTTCTATGACTCTGTGAATCATATTCAGAAGAATAGCATTAATTTTTTCAGTGAAGGCAGCTTCCAGTTCATCAGTTCAAGGACGATGCTTGTACACCTTTTCCTTGAGGTAACCCCAAAGAAAAAAATCGCATGGGGTTAAAGCAAGCGATTTGGGGGCCACCCAATGTCACCTCGTAAAGACAAATGACGACCAGGAAACATTCGCCTTAGAAGTTCCAATGAACGATGAGATGTATAGGCCGTAGCACCATCTTATTGGAACCAAATGTTTTCATGCTCATAGTCTTGCAATAATTCATACACTTTTGGTTTCAAGAAAATTTCAATCATGTGACAATACCGAGCAGAAGTCGCTGTTACACCTTCACCATTTTCTTCAAAAAAATAGGGACTCCACACACCAAAATCTCCAACAGCGCACCACAGTTACTCGAGGGCTGTGGAGTGGTCGTTGGTGAAGTCTCAGAGGGTTATTCTCTTCCCAATAGCAAAAAATTTGTTTATTAACAGTTTCGGCCAGGTGAAAATAGGCCTGATCACTAAAGATCAAAACAGCAGTACGAGGAATACTCTGCAGAATGTCGCGGCATAAATTTTTCCGTATATCAAAGTCTCTGTTACATAACTCTTGCACTAACTGCATCTTGTATGAGTGCAATTGAAGGTCTCTATGGAGGATTCTTCTGACCCCACTGGCAGTGAAGCGGCGTGTTTACGAATATATCGCTGGTGGGACTGTTGAATTGAAGTTCGTACTCTATCCACGTTTTCTGCTGACGTTGAAGTCCTAGTTCGGCCTACTGGTTTTCTTTTTACTGCCGAAGATGTTGTTCTAAAATTAGTTATCCACTTCCTAATTGTTGGTCCAGTGGGGATGGGATCGTGACGACCAAGAGCAAAGTGTACACGAAACGGACGCTGTGTTGTGATCACTGATTAACCATTTCGAATAAAGTCTTTCACCACGAACGCTTGATGTTGACCCGACCAAGCCATTGCTCACACTGAAAACTGCATGTCATAACGCGTCTAACGACGCCATCCCTATCCTTCCATTCCCTCGAATGTTCGGGCAATGACCTTGTGAAATCGGAAAGTTTAATATGATTCATCCAGTAGAAGACCATATACGTGGAAGATGCCAGTACACATATGACAATATCAAATAGATTACATTCTTGTTCAACAATAATTTAGGGATCAAGTAAGAAATTGCACAAGCTACCCGAAAGCAGAGATAGACATTGATTTATAAAAATGTACATGTGGAAATTGTAAGTGTAAGTTGTGAATGGTTCGTAGTTATTTGATAAGAAATCGATATTTCGTTATATAGTTATTGTGTTAGAGTATGACGTAGCGAAGGGACAAGTTTTGTTTAAATTTAAGCAAATATTTTCGAGAAAGCAAGTTGGAAACTTTTAAAACTTCAAGAAAAATGTGCGTATTAATTTTAAACGAAAGCTTTAGTTGTGAAATATATTGTTAGAAAAAAGTGAAAATTTAGTATTTTTAATGGAGTAATGTTTGTTTAAAGTTTTCTGTTAGTAATACTAGGCCAGTTGGATGATATATTAAGATTATTTGTTTTTAACGTTAATACACGTGTATCTATATTTTAGGAATTTACTATTAATAAAATTTCAGCTTATTTGGAATTTTAATAAATTCGTACGCCTACGGCATTTTACATTACAGTTTAGCCATTTTTGGTTGGTCACACTATCTGTTTATTTTACTATAACCGTTAAACTGCATCATTCACTTTGTTACGACTTCATACATCTAAGCTTCTTAAACCTAATAAAGCAAGCAGTATAACCGAAAGTATAGGTGGACGTTTTGCACTTTAAATGTCCAGCTAAACAGGTTTTACTCTAAACAAAAGAACAGTTTATAACTGTTTAAACTAACCTTTTAAATGCGTGTTAATTTAGTTAGGGACATCCATTTTACCAGATGGAATTCTAAATACAAAGGATTACTCAACTCCTTTCCAAAGTGGAATGGACCAACCGGTCCAGCTTTTAGATAGTGGGGTATTGTCGATATATCCGTGGATCTATTACGTTAAACCCGAAGTTGCTACTTTCTAGCTAATTGGGTTCTTTGATATCACGTTTCTATGAATAGCTTTTTATGTCTGTTCGTTACTGCTCAACAAATAATTAATTAATTGAATTCCGGCGGCTGTTCACCGATGTCAATTCTTTCAGCTTTCTTGTATTGAGGGGAGTTATGTCATTAACAGGTCTACTCATTGAGTGTATGGAATGAAGCACATGATTATGGTGTAAATCTATAGGATTCCATTAAGCAAAAGCAACGTAGAACCACGTGTTTATGACTTGCAATCTTTTATGTCGATCTGAATAAATACATTGAAAACATTTCAACTCTGTATTGGATAAGATAACTACTTATCGGTAGTGTAATATTTGTGAATCTTACCAACAAAGCGTTTATATTTTTTACTACTTTTGTTACGTTAAAACATTCTTCCACCCCCCAGCAAAATTTAAAGGCTAAGGTAGGAAAACAAAAGTAACGAAGCAGGCAGTACAGTACTAACAAAAAAAATTTGCTTAAGAAAATTCAAAGAAAATAACAAAAAAAACACTCCAAAATTAATAAAAGGATTTTCATCCGGTTCGAAGTACAAGTATACCGAATTAAATCAAGAAGTTTAGGGGACCTAGGAAACGGAAAAGTAGAAGGTTTACTTGTATCAACACATACACACACGCACGCGCACACACACATACTCATACGTAACTACACTGGGATTCTGTTTTATTTTCTTTTGTGCGATTCTTAGGTTGTTTTTGGTAATCATATTAAAACAATACTCGTATGAATTAAGAGATTATGATAATACACCGATAGAATGGTATCAGGTTGGTTGACTAACGAACTATTGTAGACTTAAAATAAAATGCACAAAGTAAATTACGAAATTGTAATATTTGATCAGAAGCGTCACTCATAACGGGTAGTTATATAAAATGTCGAGGTGAAAGTGTCAGAGAAATTTGAGAAAGTCGGAAATTGAACGAACATATTCAGTCGGTTAAAATTTAACGTAACACATTGTATGAACAATACTGTGAGTCTGGGGTTGTCTTGGTATTGCAACTACTTAACAGTTAATTTAATTTAATTAAAGTTTGTAAAACCTCATAATATATTTGGAATAATTATTGTATGAATCATTCATATTAGTCAGTTTACGGTTATTTACTTCATAATTATAAAGCTCGCTTTAAATTATATGATTTTGCTGTAATATTTGAGTGAAATAAAGATTTGGTTTACCTTTTTGTTATTTTAATTGAAGAGTTGAGCTCCGCTTTAATATGTATTTTACCAAAAATAACTTTGGATTTCGTGGTTTGAGTTTATTTTGAAATTATATTTTATAGAACCAAAAGAATTGAAATATCATATTTAATTAACATCAGCTATTCATGAAATCCAATATACAGAGTGAATCAATGATAATTTTGTCCGTTTTAGATTAATTTTCTTTTCTTGCATTTGGTTTACATTTCCCGTGCCGCCGAGGCGTTACAATAGTTAGACTAGTAACGATGAGGCCTAATACATTATTCAGAATCATATAAGTATTACAATTCTAATAAAAGAAATCGCAGCCGGATGACAGTTCATATTTTAAGACATAAAGCAATAGTTACAGCAATAAAAAAAGAAAGGCAGAAAATAAAGTAAGTAAAGGCTGGCAAAGTATATAGACTAGACCAAGGAAAAACGTAAGTAGTGATGGTAGAAGTCTATTGAAGAAACTATCTCAAGATATGAAACACGTAAAAATTCCGTATCAACCCAACCTTGCGGGAGATCGTGACAAAAAGAGAAAGTGCGGAGAAAGAGAGAGAGAGAGAGAGAGAGAGAGAGAGAGTAAAGTTTTGTATAACGTGCTAAACTTGCTAATTTCCATTCAATAAAAACATGGATTGGTTCTAAAAATATTTAGAAAACTTTTATTTGATCGAATGTGGTCATAGATTCAATAAAATGCACATTTGTATCTTCTAACAAATTTCTAATAAAAATTAAAAACCAGACACATAAACTCTTTATTTGAAATAACTTAAATATGCAAACGAGAAAATAATATACCAATGCAACGAATTTGAAGGGATATAATTCCTTCATAGTAGAATACTACAGTAGTTGAATTTCTTTTACAGAAATTTCACACTAATTAGCGCTTAATTATCATCTACTAATAATACCTTATTTTTATCCATCTTATTTCTATTGGGTAATTAAAGTCTAGACAACAATCTTAAACCTTTATGCTTCAGAAATTGCAAATTAGGTACGAATGGTTATCCTCATGGAACAGAATCAACTGCAAATTAAATACAATATATCAGTAAACATAGTTGATGTTATTTCTTTGCTCATCCCTATAATACAACAATATCATAACATTGTTAAACTTGAATTTACTTTTTGTAAATTTAATTAACTGCTTATCATATTATGAAAATGAAATCGAAAATTTGGTTGAAACTAACTGTACTTACACAAAACCGTTTCAGCTTTAATTACTTTTCCTGCAGTAGGCAGTGTTTTAATACATACTCAGTTAAATACAAATTGCTTTTAAGCAACATTTCCTATGCTTCATTGCAGTTTAATAAATTCTGATAAATATTTAAGTTGTCTCACTCCGATTGTGATCTGGTTGTTAATACAAATCATCTCTTATATTTAATTTATTTATTTGAGGAAATTTTACTTTTAAGAATAAAATATTATAAGGCGATATACTATAAGATAATATAATTTAATATAACGTAACATAACATAGCACAATCTAACATAATATAGCGTTACGTAACACAATACAACATAACATAAAATGATACAGTATAAGACACCATTATAATATAATATAGAGTGGTGCCGTTTAGTCTATCTCTGACCAAAATAATTACAGTAGAACATAAACGAAACATTTGTACACAAAAGATGATTGATGGACTCTTGCGGCAACACTCAGATGGACTTGAGTGGCATGTATAAGATCCTTGCATTTAACAGTTGTTTAGATTATAATAGGTACATTGGATACATTAATTGCATATTTTGACATGTTCTCGAAATATTTGATCAATCGAATAAGGTACAAACTGTCGTTAAAGGGGTTCAGCAGGGCAGTTCTGATTGCAACTTTGATTACAATATGAGTTCTAGTTTATAGCTTTGAAAGCCATGATTTGAAATAAATTAGTGGTAAATAACAATTAATATAAACTGCTTTTTGTGATATAAATTACTATAATGATGCACAGTTTTTCTGAAATTTTAAAAAATGAGAAGCTTACATTGTAGCACCCACAGTGTGGTAGGCTTATGGTTACAATTGTTATTAGTAGTTAGATAACTCGTAGTCAAAATACAACAATGACGAAACAAGAAGACATGAGTGATACTCTAAAACAATTACCTTTTGCTATAAACAACCTTAGTGTTAATAATGAAAAACTCACAGGGGTCAATTGATAAGAAAAATATGTCAATAACCTCAAATATTTCTGGATTAACTAATAAATGTATTAAGGTTTTTGAAAAGGTATAGACTGATACAAACGCGATTGGTGAGGTTGAGTCGTTTAATGTAAACTCTTTGCGGAAGGCGAACCAATCAACGACACCTCAGTCCCATGCAATCATAAAATAATAGTAATAATCGTAATCATGTATCTATGTGGAGGGAGTTAGGTTGAACGAACCTGTACTTTTCCCAGAAGGGCCTATTCATCCCACCAACTTTACTAAAAAACTAGAAACGATATTTCAAGAAACTTCTGTTCCCGAAGACAGAAAAATTTCATATATAATGGGTTGCTTGCGTGGATCTTCTTCAGATTTGGGGGTTCTGAAAGAACGCAAGATGACAAGTTGCTTTAGATATGAATTTAGAGTAGAGGAGGAGAGAAATCTTTTCAACAAATTAAAATTCGGCTTTTATGAACAGGATTCAAGGACTGATTATTGTCGTCAAATGGTAAGAGAGGGGTGTTTTTTAAGGGAAGCCCTCCCTGAAGACGACATGGTGTCAATGCTAATTAAACACTTTCCAAACGAAATTCAGAAAGCTATTTTGCATTATGGGTCTAGATCCGTTGATGAAGTTGAAAAGTGTTTGCGGAATATTGATGCTACGTACGATAGTGGTTCTAGCAATTGAAGAGACAGCAATTCGTATGCGGGATCGAACAATTCAGTGCGTCATAACAATGGTTGTAGTGGACAGGGGTCGGCTCTAAGTAGCAATGCCGTTGAAGGTGCACGACCATGGTATACGAATGTTGAACATAGGGGGAAATGCTCACAATGTTCCGATTTTAAGTCAGAAGTCACCTGGTGGTCGTCCATCGCCAGTGGCAACATTACTTTATTATGATGGTAGTAAATTGCCGTTAGAGGCAAAGGAGGGAAATAAAAATAAAACAATTGTTCCAATTGTCGAGGCTACAGTTCAAGCACTAACGGTTAATATGTTAATATGAACTCCAGCTACCAAAGGAACTGTATTTCAAGAGCGTTTTAGATAGGTTTTCACAAATAAAAAAGAAAATTCCTCACTTACAGTGCAAGGCTATGATTTTAATGGGAGCGATAAAGAAAAAAGTTGTCTGATAAAGGAATATGTGTTTTTAACATTCTGCTTTAAGGATTTTGAAATTTCATTCTCCTTCACTGCGGTACCAAATTTAATCCGCGGCGCCATATTTGGTTGAGACTTTTTGATAGAAAATAAAATTATGCTATATTTTTCTGAATATTAGTTATCGGAAGAACTTCAAGGTAAGCGTAGAACATTGGGTTTTAGCGTAGGACGCAATCCTAATTTAAATTTGGTAGTATAAGAGGTTGTGACGCGAGTTCCAGGGGAGTTGCAGAAAACGGTACAAATAGTGCCTTATTCCGACGCTGTAATTAAAGCGGCCGCTATGAGGACGGCAACATTTTCTAATAAGTATAACAGCAACTTATGCAACTTCCTGAAGAAATATCAAAAGGCTTTTTCTGAGCGACCTGGCCGCACAGATGTGTACCTCCTTGAAATTGAGTTAAATGTTTATTCGTCGTTTTACGTATAGCTTATCCAATCCCTCCCGCTTATAAAAGTGAAATAGTACGCAAATTCAACAAATGTAAGATTGGAATAATATCGAATGTAGACAAACCAAGTTTATCAGCCTATTAGTGGTAATGAAAAACATGGCAGATGAATTAGGGTGTGCTTAAATGCCCGCTTTTTAATCAATGAATGGTCAAGAACTATGTCACACCGCCGAATCCAGAGATATTTTATAATTTTGCTAGAGGTCAATGTTTAAGTGTCGTCGATTTGACAGCCAGTTACTGGCAGATTGGTATTTGTTTAGATCATCAAAAATACACGGGTTTCAGCTATGAACGAAGAACCTATGTTTTTAAGTACTCACTTTTGGGCTGTTAACGTCTGTAGGCTCCGTTATACGTGGTCTACGTAAGATTTTAATACCAGAAACAGAAGCATTCGTCATACCGCATGTTGATGATCTGCTGGTTTACTCAGGAAATTCATATGGGCATTTAGCTCATCTAGAAATAATTTTTAAAGAATCTTAAAGGCTGAGATTTCCATAAAGTTAAGGAAGTCTCATTCTACTAAACATTCTGTTAAGTTTTTAGGATATTTCATCTCAGACGAATGGATGCAATAGACCCTGCTTGCATAGCCGCAATACAGAAATTTCCTGTTACAAGAAACGCGTTCATTTTTAGGTGTAATCAATTTCGGTGGAAGGTTTTGTAGAAATTTTGCTAGTTAAACCCTACTATTGTTGGAGTGGATACGAAAGTAGGCAAAATGGCATTGGGGCTGATCAGGAAAAGGCGTTCGAGAAGATTGAAACGGAGCTTTTGTCGGTTGTCTTGTTAGAACATTCTGATTTCGAGGGTACATTTTATATATAGTCTCACGCGTCAGGATATGGGTTGGGGGTTACCTATTTCAAAGGAGTGGACAGCCGGGAAAATTCTTAATAAATGCCTTTACTAGCCGCACGCTTAAGGGCCTGAAAGTAAGGTATTGTATGACGAAAAAGGAAGTCGTGGCTGACGTTCATTGTCTACAACAGTGGCCAAGGTTTATCCTTGGTCCAGACTTAATTATAATTACGGATCAGAGGTCCCTATTTTTTTCCACGTTATGTAAGCTTTTAAATTCCCGTGTGACACGCTGGGCTTTGTAGTGTTAGGAATATAATTTTCGTGTTGAGTATTGCAAGGGGGCGCGCAATCTCTTAGCAGATGCGGTGTCTCGCTGTCCGTTGCAAGGAGTTGTTGAGTCTAGTCGGCCTAATCCGGAACCACTGGCAATAAGTGTTTTAAAAAAGTCTGCATTTTTTAAAAAAGTGTGCTCCGGTTTCAAAAATATTTGTGCCGAGCAACGTAAAGATAATTACTGTAGCAAAATATTGGAGGAACCAGGAAAACAAGAGGTTTTGCCTAGGTATGCGAAATGGTATGTGGATAAGGAAGGAATCCTTTTTCGTAAGGGTTCCAAGAACTGTTCGAATATTAGGTCGTGCCTCGCAATTTTATTCTTAGAGATGTACGGCAGGAGCACGATGATCAAGGGCATTTTGGGGCAGAATAATGCATACTTGCATTGCATACAGATTACTATTATTTCCCATGTATGTAATATATTGTGCGTAAAATTGTGGTTAGTTGTGAGTTATGCGAGAAGAAGAATATAAAACTCCCTTGCTTTAATTATTCTATCTGTGATCGTCACTTTTTTCTATTCAAATCAACTAATCTTTGCAGATCTGCCTAACATTAAGGTAGCTGGAGATCCTTTACAAAGTACTACCTATTCGCTAAATAAAGTTGAATAAAAACCATCAACCTAACTTAGCCTTTACTATCATAAAATGCATCGTTATACATATCCATATGAATACACTTTTCTAATCCTAACTTCATCTGCAACCTGGCTGGGTGATTTTAAACTAAACCCTACAGCAAATCTTAAAGAAAAATGCCTAATCCAGCAACAAGACTATTCGATGCTCCACATTTTCTTGCTTTCCTATTGAATTACACATTTATGAATCCCAAATGAATTATAATAAGGTTACTTTAACAAGAAAACCAGTCCAAACACCAACGTTACACTGCTACCTTGTCCTTTCCCAAAATGCATAACATCTACGTATCTCAATATTCCACTACTAATAAACTTATCCTTCGATTTACGTCCTTGCCGAAAGAAAAATGTCACAACATATTTACGTCCACTTTCACATATAAATTATACTAAATCGTACACAAGTCTATACTACTATCTACAATTTTATTTCTACAAGTCAGGTAATGTCCAGGACATACCAGCCTTTCTATTCTTTAAAACAACAGCTACAACACTACTTTATGATTCCCAAATTAATGGCGGGATAAACCAATCCATTTTCAGTCCTTACACACGGTTATAACAAACAAGTTTCCGTCCGCAGGCGTTTCAAACTTTACCCAACGTAAAATAGAAGACTTCGTATACCGCGTATAACGCCCCACTGTGTTTCTTTTCCAACACACTTGAATCACACTAAATTTCAAAGTTTTATACTAACATTCCTTTCACTAAGTCAATTTACTTATATTAATTTCAACTCCCCTTTTAATTAATCCCACTGGGGGATCTAACATTAAATCCCGCTCCCCCTCTTGATTTAATTGTATTACTATATCTCCATGTTTTTAGATGACCGGTTACTACAAGACTGTCACTAACTCACTCTCAACCGGTTTTTCTTATTTTTAATTTCCCAACTATTTCCTCTCATTTTCCGGGGTTTTCATTTTAATTACACAAAATTGCTATTACTTTTTTGTATGTCAAATAACACGTAGGAGGTCTTGTTATACTGTGATTTACATAGGAGTATCAATAATTTCTTGTGATCTGAAAGCTTATTGTAATCTAAATGTATAAAAGATTATATCATTTTTTGTAACTTTATAAGTGTGTACTTTCATGACTTGGCGTCTACAGATTGCATTGTATTAAAGTGTAATTGTTGTTTACTTTATAATAGCTGCAGCACTTTATTAAAACTATATTGTATTGCGTGGAATTTAACAACTTCAAAAGCTTACTTTTTAGATGCAGTTTAATGAATTTCTCAACTCTAAAAGCTTTTTTAAAAAGAGCATGCATACCTTCATTATAAAATTTTATAAATTAAAATAGAATTGGTTTATTTACATTCTTGGGTTTTAGAGTAATCTGGAATAAAAATACGGATTTAATTACCAACCTTGATTTGTAAACACTATTTAGAATGAAATAAAGATTCTACAGGGATTTCTCATAACAAATTACTTCATTCAAAATTAAATATTCTTTATTTACTATCTAATTGTTTTTGCGTAACGCATCTCCTTACAAAGCGTTAGCCGCAATTCAATCGGTTTAGTAAAAACAGAAGAAAATCAATAACAGAATAATTGCCCACATTACGGGGTAACAAAGGAAGGGAAGAAAAGAGCAAGAAAACGGATGCCGAGACACACGCTGTCGGAGATTGGGGGTGAGAGGGGTCTAAAGAGCAAAACGACAGTACACACCAATTAGTTTTCCTTTGTCTTTGAACATCTGTATCTGCAAGAATAATTAAATGCAAAACACATAATACAACTAATAAATAATTTCTAGGAATTGGAGTAGCAAAACAAAATTATATTGCAAGGACAAACATCTGCATCCTTCGCCCATTCTTAAGTATTAATTATATTTGGTAACAACCACATCGAAGGATGTTTTGTAAACAAAAGAACTATGTAAGTATACGCCCCTTAAATATTACCATAAAATTTAGGATAACAAACTAAGCGGAATTAACCACCGTAATTAATAATAATCTATATTGGTGCAGCAAGCAATTAATACCAGACACCTATACACAGCGGCAGAAATCTACATAATCTAAATACTTACTTACTATAGTGATCAGAACGAAATCGTTTTGGCAAGAGTTATTGAAACATATAAGTACAAAAAACACACATATTTATAACAATACATTTAAAGATAAAACCCCAAATTATTAAATAAATGTAATAGTCTACAATGTTGTCCTTAAACCTTTTAGAACGTAAGCAAACCACATACCACTCAGGAATACAGCAAATAGCGGTCGGTCGTCATCGTATAGTATTTCTTTACTCAGGCTGTTAAGGGTATAGGTAGTTGCAATGGCTTCCCATCTTACTCTAGCTTGATCTACATATAATACGGTGGCCAGACAAAATATGCTGTGGTAAAGTTCTATAATCCAACGAAGCAAACTTTAGTTCTAGGAATTGAAGAATATTGAGCACAAAATCGGCTGAAAATATTAGCATTCCTACTAAAAGCATAATCTTGCATCACCCTTCAATTACCTACCAGTCACGTAAAAATAAAAAGCACGTTTTTCGCCATAACGATTTGCTACTGCAGGATTTAACAGAGAAGAACCAAAGAGACTAAGGGCTAAATATCTACTGAACCCGTTCAATCAATGTAGTTGCAAAATTGTTTTCTGAAGAAATATTCAACGAAATCCCATATATAATAGAAATAAAACTGAGCAGGTGTTTATCTTGCCAAGATAACACGGCTGCTTTGCGTAATTATCATTAAATTAGAAACACTCGGGAAATTGCTAATTAGTAAAGATTACCTGTATAGATGAGGGATCAGAAAGAATATATACAAGCAAACTCGTAACTTTAATAAAGGGCAAGCTAAGTTGGATGCCTATCTAAGCGGACTTGAAATCATAAAAGTGTAGCAACCCGTAAATTCATATAAGTAGAAAGTTATATGGTTTTTAAAGTGAAGAGACAGTAGATTTTCGAACACGATATGAAACGTAACAAAGGAGTACGTTGCAGTTAGAAATGCGTCATAAACCAAGATGTCACAGTACTGTGAAACAGCTGCATGCAATTGGTTTGGGTGATAATAAATAATTTTGTCTATGTGTATGGATAAAAGTAGTTCCACGAGTGTTTAAAAAATTCTATTCCACGTTCCACATTAAATGTTTATGTGATTAATTGTTTTATTACATGTTCCTATAATTACTCGAATATAACATGTCTACTCCATGGTAGGTCTTAGCTTAATGTACAATAGTTAAACGTATTCTTTAAGGAACTACTTTATATGCAATAATTGCAACTTTAATCGCACCGCTGTCTATGTTTACAACTACCTTGTGTCTTCCCACACCTACCGTATAATTTAATAAATAAAAAATCGTGTAGACACATGGGTAATTTAAAATTTCGGCTGAACCTACAACCTTATTACCTGTCATAAAATTACTTACGGTCTTTTAATGGATGTAATTGCAGTAGAATTCGTACAGTAAAGAATTCTTTGTTCATCGATGTTACCGACAAAGTTTTTATATGGATTTTACGCTAAACTTATTACTGACAATGGTTGTCGTTTTAACTGTGCTAGATATAATTAACAGACACCAAAAATTCTTACAACCAGAAAATAATGGTTCATGTGAAATCATTCTGCTTAATGACGATACAGAATTTTGACCAATTACAGAAGTTGATGTAACAGAGTTTAGTATTGAATATTTTAGATGATTATTTAGGATCGACAAAGAATGAAATTGGTCATCTGGAAAATATTTGACGAAAATACAGAGTATAAAATTTTTAAATCAAAATATCCTTTAAGTGGTCATTATATACAGAGTGTTCTAACGTACCGCTTTAATAATAAATACATTTACAGAAAAAATAATTTATACTAGTAGGATAGATGACGAGGGTCTAGGAAAATTCATCGAAAATAATTAATCGAAGTACAATTCATCGAATACAATTAACCGCTTCGCAATTCATCGAATAAACAATTAATCAAAGCACAATTAATCGAAACACAATTTATCGAAACAATTTATTGAAAGAAGGATTAATCGAAATTTTGCATTATAGGAAATTTATCAACTTTTTTCAAGGATAGTAAAATTTTTTTGTAAAGTAATTATAGTGAAAAAAATTTCGGAATTGCAGCATGTCGCTGGGGACATAATGCTCAATAGGACAATTTTGCCCACTTTTTGACTATAGACACAACAAAACCATCTCAACCACTTCGCCCAGCTTTTGTACAGGTTCACAACGCCCAAAATCAATTCGCACAAAGTCAAAAAATACGTACTTAATAATTGTTGTGAAATAGTAATTAAGTTGCATGACCAAAGAGCCAAATTATCTTGAGAGCCGCAACAAAATGCAGTCTACACAGATTTATATCACAAAGAGGTACTTTAGCTGCTTTTTGAGTAGTCAAACATTTAGAATGGTAACCTAACCTCAACACTGCACAGCGCCGTTCCATTCGGCGTTTTTTCGAAGTTTTCAGCAATTTGTCGAACGTTTTCGGCATTATGTCTATTCAGCGTACTTAACTACAATTACACAAAAATTATTATGTGTGCATTTTCTGACTGCGCGCGAACTGATTTTGGGCGCTGTGGACATGTCTTGGCCGTTGTGGATCTATACAAAAGTTTGGCGAAGTGGTTGAGGTAGTCGTTGGGTATGAAGTCAAAAGCTTGTTAGGGTATTCCGTGCGGACTAAAAGGAGAGATACGAAATCAACGCAAGTAGTCCGCACCGACTACCACTACAAAAAAGAATGAAAAAATGCCGTGCTAGCTGAAAAGTCCTAGGGGGTGGGGATAAAAACTCCAAGACCGATTTGGCTTGTAAAGTTATACATAGTAGTTCAGGTTGAAGTTTGGCGTATTCTTCATTTCCAAATAATTACCATATGCCTTAGAACCTTTATAATGTAATTTTGGCATACCCTGACTTTTTTCTTTTTTTCTACTCGCCCTTTCGTTCTGGTATTATCTTTAATGATACCCGTTCTATTATTCGTTTAGTCTGGTCTAAGAATTTTTGTATTTTACCGCGGATCAATTTACTTGGGTTTTCGCTGGTAAATGTAGCTTCCCAATGAGGAAAGTTCAAAACTCTTAAGTTCAAATATTTTTCTTTACTCCCCTCTGTCTCCCTCGCTCATTCTTAATACTTTTCTTTGATTTTAATTCTTCTACTCTTTGCTGCGGGTCCCTCTAATTTGTTCTGCGATTCGCAGTAATTTTTTTGTTGATTTGACTTTTTGTTCGTTTGCGGTTGGCATTTACTTACCTTTTCTTCATTTTCTAGCTATTCTTATTCATGACGGTACATTGGCGCTTTCACGTAAACCAGTTGCGAAAAACCGAGCTCCGGTATGAATTAGATTCTGGCGGCTTTGTTTCTGAGGTCAATGTGGACGAACTACGCAAGTCCGCGCAAAGTGTTTATCACATGGAACGAGATTAAGGACTTCCTTCTACTTTGGTCAAATCTGATTTTGCTTCCGAACATACGACAGTCACACCTTCTTTCCATGAGATGCAACAATCCTTTGCTGAATTTGGTGGTGATAAGTCTTTATTTGCCTTTAAACGCATTAGTTTCCTTTGGCTCCAAACGGAACGTCGCTGTACTAAGATGTCTCCAACGGTACGCATCACCTATTGACTACTTCTTACTTTGACCAATCTCCGCAGTTCTTTTAAAAATAAAATAAAAATTTTTTTTTACATTATTACCTTATCAGACACTCCTGTAGCTACTTCTAGTTCTGCACACACTTCTACTGCTGGGTCGGGCGAACCTTCGTTATTTACTTTTGAGTCGGAATCGTACACGGAACCTGAACAGGTCCATGTTTTAAACCTAGGCCAATCCCTACTTTCCTTCCTACTTCCAATTATGACCAACCAGCGTAAAAATATAATTAAAAATTTTCTAGCAATCGGTATACGACCATGGTGCATTATTTTCTAGAGCGAGGTCGCGTATTTAACAATATTTCAAAACGAACACGAGATTCTTTGGAAGGTATTATCGAGCACCTATCTTGCATGACGACCATGTTTCGGCGCCACGGTAGTAATATATCTGAAAATGTGCAACCGGATACTATTTTTAAGAACTTATCCCCCTTCTACCTCACGCAATTACCTACTGTTAATTCTCTGCAGGAGCTAGAGGAGAAATGTTTGCGACTCGAACTGAAAAAATTCCGCTTTGATAGCTATGCACCACCTAGCCAAGACAAACACGTATACGTCAAACCTCAGAAAACACTACTAGTTTACATGATCGGTCAGCATCTCACATCTACTGTTATATCAAATATTTCTCCTGTATCATCTTCTGTTTCTATTCTTGTGTCTACTTCTAGTCGTCAGGTCACATGCTTCAACTGCGACCTAATCTGGCTATGCGTCGACGCATTTTATTCGTCCTTAAGTACTGCATTGCTGTGGTTGCAGGCATAATGGAGTTACTCGATGCATTTGTCCTACTTGTCAAAATTCTTTAAACTAACGATAGCGTCTTCGGATCGAGTCGTTGGTCCTATCATTCCATTGATCGCAGATTCTCCGTTTTCTGATGCTTTTCCTCGTTCTGTTCTTAGTTTCAAACCAATCTCTCTTTCGGCTGTGTCCGTGGTGAGAAACAATCCTGTTTCGCCGTAACAAAGCTTCTGTCGCTGCTGAATTGCGGTACCTTCTGACCAGGGTGTACATGATATTCCTCCACTACGATCCTTCTACTTCCGGTAATTATGGCGTGACCAAAACTTCTGCTCCCCTCTTCTACACTTATTACTGTCCTTGTATCAGAGCTAACGTCGGTTGCTTGCTATAGCCGACGTTGTCCTGTTTGTGCTGCTTACATGGTTGAACAAATACCTCCTCCTGGTCTATTTCATTCTAGGGCCAATCGATCCTATCCTCGGCAAGTCATACCCTGTGATATCGCAGATGCTCTTCCTCGTTTCACCCAAGGTCATTTATTTCCTTGTAGTGACTGACTACTTCACTAAGCTTCCTTAACGGCATTAAATATTTTTGATCTCCAAAAATAGCAATTTGCAAAGTGCATCTACTATTTTTAATCAATTAACTTCATAGTAGCTCTTGTATCAAAAAAAGCTTCAATTTTGTTAGTATTTTATAAACAATTATGTTTCATCAAATAACTACATTTGAGAACTTCTAAGTTTTATGTCGTAAACTAATTTAAAGCATGCAACTCTGCTTTAAATCTTACATGTCGGATAAAATTTTGAATGTCGATAGTTATATATTGTTTGGTTTAGGAAAGAATAAATGAATGAATGAATCTTTACCCAAACTTACATGGTCGATCTCGTAAAAATGAATAAATTCTAAATGTTAATGCTCAACTGCTGGAGGAGCTTGGCAGCCGCAGGCTGCTTAACCCCTTCACATACCACTGAATATGGGGGAAGAAGGATATAATAGTAAAAGAATAGAAGGTGACCAAATAGCATCTAACAAGAAACAACAACGGTTATGTTCAAAGACAACAAACATAGAAACAAGAAGAAAATTGTTCAAAGCATATGTGTAGAGCACAGAACAGTAACATCTATGAAATAGGACTGTAGGAAAAGTAGACAGAAAGAGATAGGAGACTTTTGGAATGTTGTGCTTTAGATGTATGAGAATGATAGCATGGTCAGACAAAGTTAATAACAAATAGGTTGTAGAGATAATAGGAAAATAAAGAAATCTTTGGAAAATACAAAAAAGTCGGAGAAATAGAAGGGCAGGATACGTTCTAAGACATTTTGGGGAATAGTACTGGATATATTACAAGCAGAGATAGGAAAGCGGTGGCAGAGATAGACCGAAATTAGACTTTCGCAAGCAGAAAATGATAGATGCAGACTGTGCAAAATTCAGGGAAGTATGTAGTTTAGTCAGACTAAGAAACGATGAGGGTACGCGTCTAACCAGTTCCAGGACTGAAGACCTGATGACGATGATATTAATACCTTCCGTTTATATACAAAATAATCTCAATACGTCATATTCGAGAGTTTTACCGATTTATGTGGAATAATTACTCTCGACTGATATAAGAATTTACAGTGTTTTCGTGTTTTAATGATCTAATTAGTGTCAATCTGCTGTGGTCAATATATAATCGTCTTGCACAGAAATAAACGTAACAGGATATCAATATTAAGATATAATTCTACAAATCGTTTTTTCGAATCCATCGACACAATCAAATTGCGTTTTCCGGATACAACTCCTCATCTTCACTCTGCACATAAGCTCGCAGCTGTAAGCACTCTCTTGGAAAACTCTTTTCAAAGTCATTTGGGTAGGCTTTCGATATAAATGTAATAAGGTGCTCAAATACAGTAATGGACACAAATTCATTTACATCCAAGGGAAGAAAGTATGGCAAAACACAGAATTGGCTATTAAGAACAAAGTAAATGAATGCTTTTCAGGACATTCATCACTTTGAACAAAACGCACTATAACTAATAACTGATCCACATGGGAAATGTTAGGAACATCATCAACCACAGTTGAATAATGCTTATTTTTTTTGACATTATTTACTACATTTTGCTGAACATATTCAGCTAATAACAGTATCTACTGTTCGTAAATTGTAGTTGAAATGTAGGATGTCTCACGAGAGGCGACGTAAACCAAATCTTGCAAGGTGTACTGCCCTAAAAGAATAAAATTTCCTACACATAAAAAGGTTTTTATTTTACTGTAAAGCAATTTTTTTATCTTAGTCTCTAAAAGCCAAACCGCTATAAACCAGTTTTTATATAACCGACACAATTCTCCTTAGATTGTTTTTCCAACATACATTTCCTCATCCAACTGGGCAGTCAGCTCAGAGTCTATATTTCCAAATTATTTAGTTCGCTGTTCAAATTTATCAAATAGAGTTAGTTGTGGCGTGTGCTGAAGCGGACCGTCGCATACTTCCAATCGTTGTAGCCATTTTGTACAAGCTGGTCAAATGAAGTTCCTAATAAATGTCATGGGACCACAAAGTACTAGTCTCTTTGCTTCGGAGTATATTAACCACATTCTTCATATCTTTTCACCGTCTGGCAACTTTCTTTCAAATATATCCCTTGTTAAGACTAGAGAAAAACTCCTCTGAACATGTTTTGTTAAACTAAAATCGGTGTTAATATCCTAACAGCGTGTAAAATCGTTTAATATCCATTGTGCTAGATCAGTACCCACAGACAGTTTTGTGGTAATTAATGCACTAGAAGGAACTTAGGCGTCCTCATTATTAGGTTCATCAACCAAGCCTTTTTTCAGAATAAGAAAACCTTCAGATGCCGAAATAATGTTGGCAACTTCAACGCCATCAAAAACAACATTTTAACAACCGATCAAATATGTTGAAATAGATGCACATTCAAGTGAAGGAGACGAAGCAGATGCACCAGGTTTGAAGATATTTTCAGTTGATTACTCATTTCCCAGATGTGCGTGTGCCTACAACATCCGCGGTGCGGTAACACAACCCTTGGTGTTGTCCATACCAGATGGCTTTGATACGCTACACTATGATAAAATAAATCCTGATGTGAATCTTACGAGAGACCTCAAATAAACCATAACTTTTCTTTTTGGCAAAAATGCGTGTAAATTTCTGGAAGTGAAATTATAGCGTGTCTATGTTTCAAGACGTAGTTTCGTTAATCAAACGGTGCAGTGCTGCAGATTAAGTTAACTTAAAAGGGTTATCATATTTTTACTGCGAATTTAATCTACACTTATGTGGGTATTAACACAATAAGTAGGTGCTTTCTTTACGTTAGTATTAAGAAAATGTAGTCATTTTCATTACTGCGAATGATATGTGATATAGTATTAGTATTACATGTTGCTACGTTATGCAGCGTACAGGTCAGGTAGAAATACTGGGCTAACTACCAGTGCGGTGAGGGAAGGGAGAGTTTTTAGCAACACGAAAAATACATCGTCATCAATTTTCTATTTACACTAAACAAAATAAAAATTTCTAATTAAACAGCAAAGAAAAATAAATAAAGTTAACAATTTAAAAAAAAAAGTAATTTTACTCTATGAACAAATTCGATAATTATTCCACGAAGTGCGCATTTCGTAGCTAACATGTAATAAATCTAACCAATAAAAAGAATAATGCTAATACTTTCGTATACGCAAATGGACTAAGTAAAAAAAGCTTTAAATTTAGAAATCTTTCTAGTAAGGATTTTACCATACGAAACATTAGCGCATCTAACTTCAAAGTGGGTTTTTACAAAAACGTGTTTTGTTCGTCAGCACGATGCGAATTGGGTTTATCCCTTGGCATGTTAAACAAAGAAAACAAGTCGCATACATGTGTCGGGATACTTATCTGGCAACCCATCGGAAGCGGATCAGCACAGTATCGCCGCGGTAGTCAGCAACAACTATGCTGCTACCGTTATTGCAACAGCGGTCTGCACATAAGAGCAGTTGATCTACGTCAAAGAATAATCGGGCCTACATAACAAGCAATTTGGCCTCCAGCTAAGAACCGAAAAAAGAGTCTTACTAATATTAATAACGCAGGAGAACTCACCGATGCAGTCAAGATCTACATTTCTTATAAAAAACGTGCATCGCTCTTGAAGTAAGTAATTTAGAAAATACATATAAGGACGGACTGCGGAATCAAATTGAAATTGTTTAAATAACAAGAATTCGAGCTTCAATCCTCTCGTTATCAACATACTAAAAAGGAGAGAAAACTCGACTCATGCTTTATCAAATAATAGAATACACTATTTCAACTAGTCTTTCGGTCGTAGCAGAATAATGATTAATTTTACGCTATAGTAATGTGTAGTTAGTTAACGGATACACAAAACAAGGTACCAACGATAAAATTTATAGCGTAAATCGTCGTTTTAGAGTGGATAGATTGAAATTAAAAATTATTCGCAAACTTATTTATTATAAGCCGATAAAATATATAGTATGTTATTGACGTATGGAAGAGTAGAAACGGAATCGATGTAAATGAAATAACCAAATACCGGATACGGTTCTACTGCCAGAAATGAACGTAACCAATTGTATGAACTAATGTAAACCATTGGCTTATCAAGATCCTACACGTTAGTTCTTAATCTTGAGTTATCTGTTGTCGGAACTTTATATTCTGCTTTACAGCATAATTCTTTGTAAATTATATTCCAAATTTTTTTAATGCGCCTCAAAATTTGCCGCCCTTAAAAATTTGCCGTCCTTTTGAATCTACTTACATTTCAATAAAACTATTACTAAACTAAACTAAACTATAGATATCTTTTATACTTGGCATTGGGTGTGCCAGCAAGACGACTTGCTCAAGCACTTCTCAAATAGGTTGTTTGCTTCGTTTAAGCAATTAATAGACACTTTATCTTTTTTTTACCTTTTAATAGGTGATTCAATGTGGCTTTTAGCAAACGGCTTGTGGAACGAGTCGCCGGCAATAATTTATCGAGTTCAGATCCATTTTGACTATTGACCAATTAAATTCTGATAAAATGTAAACAAACTTGAAATAGAAGGATTGAGTGAACATCGCGTACATGTTTAATGATCTCTAATAGTTTTACACTTCTGCATTTCTTCCAAAATATTTATTCTCAACCTCCAAGTGCACAAGCACCATTTTATATTCAATTAATTTTTTCCGAGGTTTTAGTAAATTTTAATAAAAATTTATTAAACGTTTATTATTGCATCTCTGACAAACGTCGCTCTTAACAACAAGTAATAACTAGCTCCATAATTGATTTCTCAAAGGTCGTTGCTGTGGACTAATTTAAATCGAAGTGAGAATAGTTTAAAATTCTGTTATAGTGTATTATTAAAATTTATTTCGAGACATGAAATATTCTATTAACAAACACGCCCTTACAAAGATCTATAAGTCAACTGTCAACACACATTAATCTTTGAATTTAACAAGAACACGTACATAATTTAAAGAGAAGATTCAAAAAATTGACGATTTTGCAAACTCTAATACACTGTCGCCGAGTCCAGGAAGTATTCTTATAAAAAATGTTCATAAGATAAGCACTTCATAATCCAAAAGTTATTTTAAAAAATTGGATACGTATTTTACCCACTAGGTTGTCATCCGCAGCAGAAAACTTTAAAAAAGAATTAAAGAAGTTATACTGGAAGCAACTAATCTCGCAAATACCTTAGTTTTGGAATTTCTACACTTTGACTTTTCGGCTACTCAACAAATTTTTAATCTTGTATTACTAAAAGCAATTTTGAAATTAGCTGTCTAAATTATTTGAATATTTTATTAAGTTTCGTAGTGGTTCTATGAAGCGAAAGTTAACATATGTTATTGATTTGCGATGTAATTTTTTTATAAAGCCATTCTAATGCAGTATTTGTTTAGTAAATGCAAGTTTTTCTTTAGGGTATCTTCATTTAAAGAAAAATTAATCTATCAAGTCAAAAATTTAAAGATGCCTGTTATATATTATAAACTAAGCTTTAGGAGAACATAGTCATCTTTCTAAGTTCTAATTGCTACTGCATCTAAAAATTGTAATTTTTATTTTTCTCTAATGCTTAAGAAATTTATGCTTTTAACTTTTGAATTTTGTTCGTTAAAGAAGTCATATATAATGGATTTGGAGGTGTCAAATAGGCGAATATGACATCTACGTACAGTAGCCATATTCTTAGGAAATACTCAAACTTCTCTTTTGGCTCCATTTTGTTTAACTTTTGTTTTTAGTTTTAAAAAACCACTCGATTCCCGAAAACCGGACCGAACAAATTATGTATAAGTCCTAACTGCAATATGTACGTTTCCAATTCCAAACGACAACCTTACTATTGAGAACTGATTTTTAAATTCAACAAATTAATCTTGACAAAACTGATTATTACCTTACTGCCCTCACAACCACTGCTAAATTAAATTTAATAATTTGGAACAAATTTTGCTGGCTGCAAAGCACTATAGATACTTATTCTCAGACTAAGACCACGATACATATTCAGTTCCGAAGACCCTACATTTGACTTACCAATGCTCCACCAGAAGGTATCACTTGGTCAGGAATCGAGTTTGTTTTTCCTGAAAATTTTGAACTTTGCCGAACCCTTGCTATTCCAAGCAAGGTAGGGACCTTTAACGTGCGTGACAGCACTCACACGCCGGACCTGAATTTTACCTATCATCCGAACGAGGGTGTATTTTTGTGAAAAATGCTCGCCTAACATTTTTCAAGCAGACCGTGTTGGAAATCGAACTCAGGATCTTAGGACCAGGAGTCATACGCGAACCTGTCTGATTCACGGAACCACCAGTTCTGAAGGTATGAAAACATAATTAAATAACAAATAAGAAACTGCATCACATGATTGAAAAATTATTTCAAAAATTGGACACGTATATCAACCGCTGGCGTTCATCTTCAGTAACAAAACTTTAAAAAACAATTAAAGTGTTCAAAAATCCTTGTGAAGATTATCGTCTCACTGTTGACTAAAGTAAACCTTTCTGACAATTAACTATTGCTTTGTACATCTCAAAATATTTTCTCTACCACGCAGGCTGACGTCTCCACACTGCAAAGTAAATTGTAACCTTATATTAAAAAACAACTTAATTTATACTATTTCTAGAACTATTGGGTGTAATTAATGCAATCTTTGCATCTATTGGTTGTTAGACCAATAAAGAAAATAAACCAATGAAAGCCAAGTATTCATGAAGGGTCTTTTGCGTTTAATTACTTCAACTGACTCACAAGCTTTCAGGGAGGAACACGTTGGCTCCGCTTTTAACACTGACATTTTTCGATTGACTGGTTTCAAAAATGTGATGGGTCATTGCCCATTTATAAATTAGTCACTGCTAGCATTCAGTTACTGCAACAGAAGTCAACTGCATATATGAAAATGTGTGTAAAAAGTAACTATTTATTGTACGATCGTATATAAAACATTAAATTTGAAAAATTTAAAAATATTGGAAGCAATTTTTGATATTGGATAATTTATAAACCATTTTACATATACATCTCTTGTTGTTAGCCTTCGGTTGCTGCATTTAATGAGCTATCTGTTCGGGTCCATTTAAGTACAAGTTCGGTTCTTTCTTAATTATTTTGACTTTTAGAAACAATCAAATCAATAAAAACTCAAATGACAGAGAAACGGATCTAAAACCTGTACGATTCTTTTGTAATAGCTTCGTTATACCATACACAAAATAATATACCAGTAGACAATAATTCAATGAATTTCTTTTTTAAGAATTAGGACATCAAGACCGACATGATTAGAAATCGATGACCAATCAAAAGAAAGATAATTCTAAATATTAATTATAGTTCAGTTTTAATACAGAACGTGATACGGCATGCTTTGTGGATACATTAAACTAAAATTACTATTTTCAAATTACAGGTTTGGTAAAGAATGTTTCGTGTACATATTTATTTAGACGCTCAGATGTTTTTTTCCGATTTCAAGCTTTATGTTTTGTTCTTGCACTGCATTTAAATTGCTATATAAGGCGAGTTTAACGATATCTTGCACGCAATACAACTGTAGAATAATCTAACAGTATAATAAAAATGCGCCCCACAAACATTGACATTCTTTTTATTTTCAGATTCAAACAAGGATATTAAGATCAGTTCTACAAGTTGTGACTGGATGAACATGCTGGTAAGTTTAATAACTAAGCATCTACCGAATGGTGAACAATTAGATTATTGCATTAGCAAAAATTGACTGAAACTTTGCATCCTAATGTTTTTTGGGTTTAGGATATTGTTTACAATATTGCAATTATTAATTAGGAGAAAACCTTGCAAAAGGGCTCAATTGTTCTTTTGACTTTTTGCAGAGAAGCTTTTAGTGAAACATTAAAAATTATATTTTAATATTTGTATGTGATAATAAAAAAAAGCACAAATACTTAAACAAAAATCAGATTTCTATGCAATCTTCGTTAAAATTTCATAAGTACAAAAAAGTATTGCACCTTAACTAAAAGAAGGATAATTCTGTTTGATGACAAACATTTTGCAAACAATTTTTACACTCCTGAAAGTTTTCTAAATTTCAATTAGTAATTCATAATGAAAGTTCGCTTTTTCGTTTGAAATATGCAACCATATTATAATTAGGGCTGGGTCGGCGTATCGATATATCGATACGTATCGATACGACCCCCGTATCGACCCCCCCGATACAGCAAAAAATAAATATCGATATATCGATACTCGATATGTATCGATACGTATCGATATGTATCGATACGCATCGATACGTATCGATATTCGATATAGAATATGTATCGATATTCGATACGCAAAATCCCGTATCGCCCACCCCTATATACATACTTATGTCACAAATATTAAACTTGAAACTTTAATTATTTTGATAACAAACAATCTTAAGTGAAAGATCGAATTGTCAGTAAATATATTATTTTAAAACGATCTTGTGATTTTATTCCCAAAGAAAGAGTAGAAAAATTTATAGATGCGTATCGATTCGTACCGATAGGTATCGATACGTCTCGATATGTATACTTAATCTACACATCTAAACGTTCCGATACGAATCGCTATATATATCTATACGTACCGCTACGTAAATATACGTATCGATATGCATCGATATGTATCGATACGTATCGATACGCATCGATACGAATCGATATGTATCGATACGCACCGATACGCATCGATACATATCGATACGCATCGATATGTATCGATACGTATCGATACGCATCGATACGTATCGATACGTATCGATACGTATCGATATTCGATATATCGATATAGAATATGTATCGATATTCGATACGCAAAATCCCGTATCGCCCACCCCTAATTATAATATCCTTTTATTTTGAAAAGTTGGTTAGGCTTTTTTGGCTTTGAACCATAACATTATACAACTAGTGCTTTGAAAATGTGTACCCTAGAAATGTACCTAAAGGTTTACCTTTTGAAAATTTAACACGAGCCTGAAACCCTTTTATCTAATCCAAAAACAAAACTACCCAGACAGAGACATAAAAGTACCACCTCTCATCAGACCGAGGCTCTGTCCCGGAGACCGATCTCCTGGAATTCCAAGAGTTCCGCTTTTGACGACCAGAAGCAACAAGATCAAAGCATCAACCCGACTTAGAAACAATCCCACCCCTTAATATGTAGAATTTGCATGCTCCTACATATTAACAACCCCATCTCTAACAAATAATAACTAAGTAGTGCAAGTTAATTTTAAGTAGTAGAATATGGAATTTCTTTTCTTTTTACTTACGCTAAATTTTAATAACCAATCATACACATACCTATTCATACAACAAACAAATCGTTTCCTCTGAAAGAACCAGTTTTTTATGTAATAGTATAAGTTGAAACATGTACAAAATTATATCAATTCGGTTCAACCTTATGGCCATCTGAGCAAACATAAATAAAAATTAATATTTCAAACACACTTCAAGTACATCTGCTAAGCATTCTTCCCAGAAAACTGGATTACCGGCTGCCGATGGCCCTTGTACTAGATGGGGATGCAAGTTGGATGCAAATAACACACCAACACACACAAACACAAAAATTACCTCTCTAACACTGCACAAACACAAACACCTTATTCACACACTTACATTGCCTATTCAACATTTTGATTTTTGAATGCCGATGGTCCGGATTGATATGACAATATCCGTTGAGCGCTATTCCTTGAAGACTGCGATTTTCGGCTGCCGATGGTCCTGGCCCTATAGGGGAACGTAACACGGATATCAACATCACATACACAAAACACCTCTCAAGCACTGCACAAACACAAATGCCTATTCACACACTTACATTGCCTTTTCAACATCTGGATTTCCGTCTGCCGATGGTCTGGACTGATAAGGCAATATCCGTTGAGCGTTTTTCCTTGAAGACTGGTATATCCGGTTGTCGATGGTCTTGGTCCTAGAGGGGGAGCGTAACACAGATATTAAAACACATACACACAACCCTCATCCACACACACACACATACACACACGCACACACACACACAAACACACACACACACACACACACACACACACACACACACAACAACCACAACAGCAACAGCAAGTGTAAAGGAATATGGATTGGCTCGTGGAAACAAAGAAAAGACACTCCACTTGACTTTAAATGGTCATCCACTCACATAACGGTATTGAGGGTTTTCTGATCGGAAAATATACTGCATGATTGTCAAGTAACCATGGAAAAGATTTTATTAAAAATAGACACGTCGCTAACATTTTACAAACAAAAATATCCCGGCTTGTCTATTAAGGGTCGCAAAACGATAGTCAACAAGTATGTGGCCCCCAAACTTTGGCACTACTTGCAAATTTTGTCTTTAAGCACTGCAAATCTAAACCATATTCAAAAACGATTCATAAAATTATTGTGGTCCGAAAAACACTGAACAAAATCAAAAGATCTTCATTTACCAGTCATTCAAGGCGGAATTGGATTGATACACTTAATCACTAAACGAAACTGTTTTAGGATCTTTCTTGGTCATCGATTAATTAATAGCGATCAAAATCAAAATTGGGCAGTGTTAATGAAATTTCTAATCGCGGAAAGCAATAACCTGAAAACCTCCTGGCCTTGGCTCATGTGTTCCAAAGCGCATTCACAAAACAATAGTAAAAAGACAAACGCTTTTCTCTCAGATTTGATAGCAGTGTGGGATGAAATACAACCATCTATTAAAAACTATCCTAGATCCCTTGAAGATGTTAAAGTTATGCCTATAACAGACAGTAGATTATTGCGTCTGGAATACAAGCCACCGCTATTTAGTAAAAGGTGGGCTGAACACGAATTTAAAACCCTAAAGAACTTTATTCGAGGAACTAACTGGGTGGACACAAAACAAGTTTTGCAAGCAATCACTACGGAAACAACCGTTGTTCAGAATGATTTGGCAGTGCATTATAACAGAATTCGAGCCGTTTTTAAGTTGCATTACCACAACCTTCAGACATCACATCCGCCCACTCAAGGTTTAGTCATAACTGTAAAATCAAGCGACGCTAGAAGAATCAAAATTGAAAAACATAACAGGAGTTTATTACAAAAGATTTTAACACAAAAATATTATAACAATTTACAGCCGCTCGACTCCCATTGGTCCAACGAAAAAGTTAATTGGTCCGCATTTTTTACGGCCCCTACACTTGGTCTAGAAGGGACGATATCATGGAGGCTTGCAAAGAATCGATTAGCAGACCCCATTTTTTTAACAGCAGTAGGAGAGATAGACTCATCGAAATGCCCTTGGTGTTCAGCCGAAGGAAATGCCTGGCACATGATAATGAAATGTCCTCAAACAACTAAACTATGGAACTACGTGATTAAATTGGTATCAGGGCTACTTCCAACAAAGAAAATATCAATAAAAGACCTTTACTGTTGCATTCCAGAAATATCAGACACTATTAAGCTGGCAAACTACTTAATAGTTCTAGCAAAAGCAACCATTTATTGGAATACAATTAATTCGATAAAGAAAAATTTAAGATCTGCAACATTCAAGGTTATATACACAAAACGCTTAAAATCCAGAATAATAAAAGAATTCGTAAGAAAACTGAGCTCTGGACAATTGCAAAGTTTTCAAAGGGTGTGGTGCATTAAAAGCATGCTCTGTACTGTTAACAACAATGATCTAGTGTTTGAAAATGAACTTAGTGACATCTCTCTAACTGCGTTTTAGGCTACTCACCAACTTGTATTCAGTTTCTATCTTAAGAACTATGTACGCACAATGAAACGTTTTAATAAATAATAATAATAATAATAACAACACACACACACACACACACACACACACACACACACACACACACAAACAAACAAAACGAGCCTGAAACCCTTTTATCTAATCGTTTCTGGTAGGTCAAAGGCGTATTATTCTGCAAAAGAGAGCCAACGTGACAGATGTTAAAAGACTTTAAAAGAAGGTAAGAGCAACCATAGCATACCTTGAAACGATCGCTGCATTGGGCACGAGAGTGGTCGTAGGTAAATGGTTAGTTAACGAGTGTATGAGTAAAGAGAGAGCGTAGAAGAATGCTATATTCAGAATTACAGTAACAGTAAACATAAGTATTTTTAATTGTTTTTTTTTTTAGTATTTATGAGATACAATACAACCACGCATACCACTATGTTTCTTAAATTGTTGGTAAATAGTCTTTTGTTGTTCTTGCGTCATTTAATATAATTCCCGCTCACATTTGTACATTGACGTAGCTGGCAAAACAATGAAAGAATGAATAATGTTAGACAAAGAAGGGCGTGTTTTAATTTATCGTTGAGAGTGAACGTAAAAAATCTACCCCAGTAAAATTAAAAGGTCGGCGTAGAAAAACAAAAGTAACAAAGCAGGCAGTATAGTACTAACAAAAAAAAAGATTCGCTTAAGAAATTTAAAAAGAAACCCCAACAAAAAAATCAACTGATAGGACAACATACAATAATAGATAAAAACAACAAAAAAATTTGCCTAATGAGAAAAACAAAAGAAAATACTCCAAAAGCAAAAAAAAAGAATTCTCATCCGGCTCGAAGTACAAGTATACCGCACTAAATCAAGAAGTTTAAAGGACATAGAAAGCGGAAAAGTAGAAGGTAGCAGTCATCAAGGACAAAGATGAAATGGCCTAGCACTGAAGGAAAGTCGTCGGAAGACGGATTTTTCTAGTGAAGAAAGTCTTCAACCTCAAAGAAAGAAATGGGTTTCTCGCGAAAAAAACCCCAAAGTAAGAAAAGAGACGAGGAAGAAAACCAACAGTATAAGCCAAAACGAGACAATAACTGTCAAGCCTCACAATCAGCCAGTAGATGTTTCATCCCCTTGTGAAATAATAATGCTATTGTTTTGTTAATGGCTATGCAGCTATTAGATCGATTTGTATTGTAAATGAGCTGTTATTATTTTCATAAGAGTTTATTTACAAATACATCTTATTTTTCATTGTGTTCTACACAATATCCTTATTGCGGACTGCAAATAACACGCGCTCTCATTTTTCTGTTGTTTTCTCCATTATCGCAGTAAAAGCTAAAATGGCCTTCTGTATTTCCATTTTGTGTAAACCCAAATTCATCTGCCCCAAGTTTTTCTTCAACCCGTTTTTCCATCGTCTTTGTACAATTCTAGTTAATATTTTAAGTAGCTGTGCTGTCAGATTTAATCGAAAATTTTCACATCTATATTCTCTTCCCTTTTTGATATAGTGACTATGATGTTGCCTTTGAAATGTTGGAAATCATTTATCGGATCCCCTTTTTTTTGGTATAGTGTGACTATGATGTTGCGTTTGAAATCTTTGGGTATGTCGCCTGTCTCATACATATAGCATACATGTTGGAATTGATATTCTGATACTGCTTGTCCAGCGACTTTTAGAGTTTGTGCTTGCACCTTATCTTTCCCAGGTGCATTACCATTTTTCAAACCCCAGAATGCTAATTCAAACTCGTCTCTGAATGTATTATATCCCAAGTTCTTTTTTTCAATGTTTGATTTCTGTTCAAGTACTTTTAGTGTCTGTTTTGCATATAAATTCTCGTATACGTTAGTATTAAGTACGTTTAGTACTATACAGTACTTCTCTGTTTACACAACATTGCAAGGGCGTTGAAGAACGAGTAACTACCTTCAAAAATAATTTTTATGGGACAAGGTTAGAAGGATATTCGGAACTATGTTTTACATTCACAACTTAAATCAGTCAAGATTGATTGATCTTTTGTTGTCGCTTGAGTATAAGGAATATCGGTTAGTTTAGATTAATTGTTAATAAATGTAGTGGAAACTCATGGAAACAATCAGCGACTGTTTAAAGAAGCATCAATTATATTGCTGTGTTTGTCTACGATTGTGTTTTTATCGGTTGTTAGTAAATTAAATTAAATTTATGAATTTAATGCTTTATTTTATTTACATCTGTGGGGGTAAGTCTAGTCTAATTGAGAATTAAAACTTCTAACATTGTTTTTATAACCTACTGAAGGGTGTGCCATTTTAAACTAAAGTATATAATGCTTTGGCGTTACGTTTAACAAGGACCAAATGCAAACAGAGGAAAATTGAACTTAATTGAATAAACTAATATTGGAACTCCCCGACTTTATGTTTAATTGTAATCAGAATCTTAAAAAATTGGTATTTCCATCAAACTTAACAAATCAAGGACCAAAAATTATCGCTTTATCTCTGTTAAATACATATTGACACGGAACTTAAGTTCATAAATTAATTTAAACCACAGAAGTGTTAACAATATAATTACCTTTGCCTTACAAATATAAGAAATTTTATTTAACTAAATTAAATTCAATATTACATAGTTGCAAATACAAAAAAACCACAGACGCTGAGTGTGAATAATCCATGAGTATTCAGTTACAGGTGATTTAATCATTTTCGTATAATACATTACAAAGCATTAACTCAGTTACATTAAAAAAATTAAGCACGTCATATAAACCGTAGACAAGCCTACATCTTTCACGTAATGTGTAGGTTAAATACATACCCCTCCGAAGCAGGAAAGTTGGGATAATGACATCGTTAGACAGCCGCCGAAACCTAAATAATTAATTACTTGTATGCCACAAAAACGAGCAGGTGTACGAGTAAACAGTAATAAAAATTGGTTTGCCGTCAAACCCCCCCTTTGATTATGCAATAATAAACGAGTGTCCACGTGGTGAACCACGGATTTTCGACATATCCTACAATATTAAAAAATTTTAAGAAGGTTTAGTTCTCAGAAGATAACTTGGAATTAAACGCCTGAATGATTAAATAAATACTCTTGGATCCTAATGGGCTTCTGCTTAGTCACTCGTTGAAGGCGTAATTGTAAGTAAACTTTTAGTAAAATCAGATACTGTTTTTGATGGCATTTGTAAAGTATTGTTAACTGTGTAGTGTTACATCGTAACAAGAATAAGATCTGAACACTACAAGTTTAATTGCAGCTGATTATGATATTTATTCATGCATTGAGAATGAACTGAAAATGAATTTTATTAATTTTGTTTGTGTATTAATTAATTAGTTAATTAATTCGGCGAATAGTTACGTGATGGTGATCTTGGTAGCCGCAGGTTGCTTAACCCCCTTCACATATCACTGAATATCGGTGAAGTAGTGTATATATTTAGAAAACAATAGAAGAGGTATATAACTATATTTAGGCTCCAGGAATTTCAGAGAAATGTGTAGGTTAGTACAGAAGAGGAAGCAATAGAGGTACGCGTCTAACCAGTTTCAAGACTGAAAACCAAATGAAGATGATGATGTATGAATTTTGCTACGAAACTAAAAATTAATGTAAGTATATTTAAAACAATTATATATATGCATACTTCATCACAGAAATGCTGAAATGTTGTTTTAGGATGGATTTAAGCTAGGTAATTAAAATCTCCTGGGTGACTCGTCATTCAGAAGATATCTTCCTAGACTAGACGTAGTTGGTGCCCATAAACTTGACGGATTGAAAGCCTTAAAAGATAAATGATGCTATCGTAGTAACGTAGCTTGAAATTCCACCTATGCAAAATTTTTATCATTTTTCAATTTTGTTTCATTGGCAGCCATTTAGTGCGATAGGGAACCACTTCCGCACCCCTGAAGTTGACTGGTGAATCTTTACTTTGTAATTGGATTCTTGCTACTTTTTGGCAATTCCAAATTTAATAATTTAACGCTTGAAAACACCCGTAAGAAGTACTCTATAACAATTCCTACGCCTTACTTATTACAAACACTAATGGAAGTTTAAAAGGACCACACTGTTACTGCCACGAGCGAACAAGGATGAAAGAATTTATACAATGTTAAAGTTCGATTTAAAACAGCACTTTAAAATCAGTGACTCACTCTGCATTTAGAAACTACAAACACCGAAAATAAATACTTTGTGCTTAATAATACTATGAATAATAAGATATGATACCACAAGTACCGGTACTGTTAATGATTTTCCCTGATCAGATCGGAGAATATAAATTTCGCATTAATGTGAAAGTAAAGCTACAGAAACAGTTTGTATGTGAAAAATTTATTACTTGCATACTTTGTATTTTATGCGTAGTAAGTACGAATAGCAATAACTAAATATTTTAGTGCTTCAAATGACAGAAGTCTACTATAGGTTACCGATGGAATGTGTTTTTTAAAAATATTTAGCTTTTAAAGAAATGACATTAATATAAGCCACAGATTCCTCATGTTATATATTGTTGAAAAGATAAGAAAAAAGCGATTGTAACTGTATAATAGCCAACAAGAATTTTTATTTAAAAAACGATACTTTATGTCGTCATCATCGTTAAGTTTTTGGTCTCAGAACTGGTTGGACGTGTATCTCCATTGTTTCCTGTTTTGAGCTACCTTACAAATTGCTCTGAAACTCTCACAGCCTACATCTTTCACTATCTGTGTGCAATAGTCTAGTCTACGTCTACTTCCACCTCTATTTTTTCCTTTCACTGTTTCCAAATACATCGCGCACCATTCCCTTATGCATTAGAACATGTTCTATTATCCTATCTCACCAATTTTTAACTGTTTTTCACATATTTACTTCTTCCCCTACCATTTCTTGTACCTCTTTGTTCTTAACTCGTGTGTCCATGACATCTTTATCAAATGTCTGTAGCACCACATTTCAAAGGCTTTTATCTTTTTCTGTCCACGTTTCACAGCCGTATAGGACTGCCCTCAACACATATGCTTTCATCAGTCATCCTTGTTTCAGTGTTTGGTGTATTTGATTTTTCTTGTTAATTGCAGCACGGCCTTGTGTTAATCCTTGTTTTATATCTTTTGCACTTTTCCCATATTGCGTTATTTGACTTCCTAGGTAGCAGAAATCCTCAACCTTTTGTAAAATCTAGTTTAATATTTGTATTCTAATTTTTTACCTATTTTCGGTTGCTTTGCCCGCTAGTAACAGTTTTATTTTTGTTAATTTTCATACGGTATAGAGATAGAGAAAGAGTTCTTATAAGATATCATTAAGAGCTGCTTCCAACTCCCCCATGTTAGATGCTAATACTGATATATCGTCTGAGCATATTAATCGTATGTCCCTGCACAATAATTCCAAATGTCCTGCATTTGGCAGTATTCATTGCCTCTTCGATATACAATTTAAAAATTAATGGGAATAGAGCATATTTCTGTCTCACTCCTTTTCCAATATTTACTTCTTTACGTCCCTGCGCTAATTCTGTTACCACTGTTTGCTCTTTCTACAAGCTATGTGCAATCTGTCTATATCTAACTCGTACCTTTTTAAGTATTTCGAACATTTTTCCTATCTTACATATCTTTCATATCTACAAACTCTATATACACCCTTTCTTATGTTTGTATTGTTTTCCCCACTATCACTTTTAAAGTTAAAATAGCCTCCTGTGCTTCCCTGTTTGGCGTAAAGTCAAATTGATTTTCTCCTAGTATTTCTTCAGCCCGTTTTCTATCCGTCATTTGTATTATTCTAGTTGATATTTTTGACACGTGTGCTGTTAAACTTATTGTTCGCAAATTTTCACATTTATTCGCACTCCTCTTTTTTGGTATAGTGAATACGGTGCTGCGTTTAAAATTTTGGGTAACTTGCCTGTCTTATACACACAGCTGACAAGTTGAAAGAGGAGTTCTGCTACTGCTTATCCAGCAACATTTGGAGTTTTATCTTGCACTTTATCCGTACCCGGCGCATTATTATTTTTCAGGCTTTCTAATACTCGCTTCTAAGTATAGGATAGTCAAAGTCATCTTTTTCAATCTCTGTTTCCTGCTCTAGTTTTTTTAGTTCCGGACCAGATATAAATTACCTGTATATTCTTGCCATCTCTTTCTCTACATTTTCTATAATGGTTTCTCCACTTGCGCCCCTTAGATTTCTGCAATACGGCTTTATATTACTAAAATTCATTTTAATTAGCTCCTATGCTTCGTCTGTCTTTCCTATTTCTATCTTATTGTACCTCTTCCCACTTTTCCTCAACTCATTGTTTTTCAACATTCCTGCATTTGCGAATAACTCATTCTATGGCTTTATATCGTTGTTTCCCTGCTGCATCATGTCGGTTTTTGTATTTTTGGGTTTTTTCTATTAAACTCAGAATATCTTTAGTCATCCATGATTCCTTATTCTTTTTTTGTTTATACCCTAGAATATTTCTGGCCGCAATGTTTAAGCTGCACATAATCATATTCTATTCTGCTTCTACTTTCTTAGTATCAAAAATTTTCCCTATGTTTTTCAGAAATAAACAAAGAATTGCCTTTCTTTAAAAAATTAAGTATGCCGCTGCATTCTACTCAAAAAAATGCCACAAAGATACGTTAACCGTTTTTCTCTAATTTGATCAGCAACCGAAATATCGGGGAGTATCAAAAATTGATAAAATCGAATTTTCGACTGTAACTCATAAACAACAACAAACGCCAAATTTGGTTTACAAGTTTGAGTTTTTCTCGAAAAAAGAGATCGAGGATACGTGGTCCATTTTCTATAATTGTTATTCTTAATAACTTTTCCTAGTAAATCATTCAACTGAGAACAACCTGTTGATGTAAATCTCCGTCATCTGGTATTTTAAAACCTTATATTAAACAAATTGCTTTCTCTTGATCGATGGAAAACCTTTTAAAGAGCCGCATGAGGAAGGAGTAATTGTAGATTAGGAAAAACTTCAACATTTTGGCGACGTTCTTCTGAAGTATTTCCAATGGTACGATCGTAGATATTCACTAAATCAACCATTTCTGTATTCGAATACAAAACAATTATAATCAATAAAAGTTGCAATACTAAGACCAAATTTCAAATTAAAACGTCTCAAATTTAGGATGTGGCTTATTCCAACGACAGTTGGCAAACAAAATTATTAAAATTTTGTCACTACTCTTCTAGAGACCTGCATCTTCGTTCAAATCGCAATAGATACTGAAGTTGGAATCCTTTTTCAACTTTAGACCAACGTTCGCGCCCTCGGATGCGCTTGCGCATGAGCGCCCATGCGCTTGAGCATTAAAGTGCAAAAAACCTTAGTGCACATGCTATATGCTAATCAGCATACGTCTTTTCAAAACTCATGCACTTTTAACTGTGCGAAAAAGGAGCTCAAAATTTAAAAGCATGCTAAAAGTGAAACCTAGAAGCGTGAGTTCGTTAGACAAATATTTGACATTGTAAATAGCGAAAACGTTATTGAAACGGATATTGTAATGTCAAACAGTAATTTAAATTGTACCAAAAAAAATTATTTAGTTCTAATAGTTGCATTACAGAATTTTTATTCAAAATGATGGCATCCTCTGGGGTAAAAGATTCCGGAGTTAAAAGAGTTCCTCATTCGAATTTCCGATAGGGGACTACTTTGGAGGATGTAATCGGAAAGTTTAAAAAAAGAGCCGGGAATATTTTGCAAGCCGGAGTGTGGAATGTTAGAAGTATGAAGCAAGTAGGTAAGCTGGAGAACTTAAACTCGAAATGGGTAAGCATTAAACATAGTATAGATTAGCAAGGTTCGGCCATACGCGTGGAATTTTTGGAGCGGAGACATTGAGGTAATTCATACAGGATCAGGAAATTCGGATGTGGGAATAGTTATGGGTAAAAAGATAGGACACTGTGCAAAAAACTACTTACAAAAGAACGAAGGAGTATTTATTCATCGTTAAATTAAAATCTAAACCGTTAAATGCAGTGTTAATACAAATATACATGCCCTCCTCTAGCTACAGTGAAAACGACCTGGAAGTTTTATACAAAGATATCGAAGATATACTAAGATGCGTAAAAGGATATGAAAATTTAATAATTATGGGGGATTTTAATGCAATAGTAAATGAGGGTAGGGAAGTTGTAGCAGGTTTATTTGGATTAGGCACGAGAAACGACAAGGGAAATAAGTTGGTAAAATTTTCCATAAAAAGAATTTAATCATCACAAACACATTATTTAAACATCATGTTAGAAGACGATACACGTAGAAGATGCCAGGAGGTATAGGAAGATATTATATAGACTACTCTCTTGTTAGACAACGGTTTAGGAATCAAGAAAGGCTATAGAAGCTACTCAGAAGCAGATATAGACACTGATCACAACATCGTAATTATGAAGGTTGCACTTAAATTTAAAAATTTGAAAAAGAAGAATAAAATAAGACACTTTGACATTGAGAAACTAAAAGATAAATATTTCCACGAAAGATTTGAAAAAATCAAATGAATTTCTGAAAGATATCGAAAAAATTTCTTATACTCAATAAATTAAATCCAGCTTAGACATGGCGACCAGAGATTTTCTGGGTTATGCACAAAAATAAAATAAAAAACCTTGGATAACAAAGAATATCCTGAGTTTAATAGAAGAAATACGAAAAGAGTGTAACAGACCAGACGAAGCAGGAAAAAAAATAAAACCATAAAATGGGAAACGTAACTGCAGGGAAGCTAAAGAACAATGCAAAGTGGTACAAACTAAGATAGAAATAGTAAAGACAGACGAAGCATGCAAACTAATTAGAGTGAATTTTAGGGATATAAACCAGTATAGCAAAAATATAAACGGGGCGGGGGGAGACATCATTATAGAAAATGTAGAGAAAGTGGTTTGATGGCAAGAAAATATAGGCAATTTATATGCAGGATGGAAACTAACAGCATTAGAACAGGAATCAAACATTGATAAGGATACCTTGATGTATCCTATACTTATAGATGAATTTGAATTAGCATTAAAAGTCTGAAAAATTGTAAAGCACCGGGTGTAGATAAAGTGCACGTTGAAAATCTAAAAGCCTCTGGACAAGCAGTAACAGAACATAATCTTTCAATTTGTAAGCTTATATGAAGCTGGTCAGATACACTAAGATTGCAAACGTAACATCATAGTCAATATAGCAAAACTGAGAGGCGCAGATAGATGTGAAAATTTTCGAACAATAAGTTTGACAGCACACATGTCAAATATATTAACTAGAATTGTACAAAGACGGATGGAAAAACGGGTTGAAGAAATACTAGGAGAAAATGAATTTGGGGTTACACGAAACAAGGGAACATGGCAGGTATTCTAGCTGTGAAGGTGATGATGAAGAATACTATAGAAAAAGAACAAAGTGTGTATATAGGGTTTGTAGATCTGGAAGAGGAATTCGACAATGTAAAATGGAAAATTGGAACGAGTTTTAGGGATAGACTGATACTACATAGCCTATACAAAGCGCAAGAAGGGATAATAAAATTAGAGCAGGAACTAATGGTCCTAATGAAGATATCATGGACAAAGTTAAGAACAAAGGTTATAGAAATGGCATGGAAAGAAAAAAGTAATTGAAAAACAGTAAGAAATAAGAGAGATAGTATGATAGGTCACATGAGGGAATAAGTGCGGGATATATTAGAGATAGAAATAGCAAAAAGAGAGGTAAAGGTAGACTTAGGTTAGACTATTGCACAGAGATAGTCAAAGAAGTCTAATCTAATGACGAAAAAAATAATTGTACTTAAACCTGATGATTATTATAAACAACCACTGGTGTTAGTTTTGCAATGTTCTCATTGTCCGAAAGGATTTATTGGGATACTTTTAATTCGGATAATATCTAAAGGTTGGGTATCTTGGTAGCGACAGTTTGCTTAACCTCATTCACACACCTCTGAATATCGGTGAAATAAGATAAATATTTAGCAAACAATAAATCTGTATTTGACAAGAAAGAGCAGCTGCTATGTTAGAAGACTTCAAACGTAGAAACAAGAAAAAAATTGTTAAAAACATATGTGTCGTGCACATTACTGTACGGCTATATAATAGGGACGGTAGGAAAGGCAGACAGGAATAAGGTAGAAACCTTTTGGCATGTGGTGCTTCAGATGTATGATGATGATAGCGTGGTCAGTCAAAGTTAATAACAGAGAGGTTCTAGAAATAGTAGGTCAAGAAAGATATCTGTAGAAAACAAAAAATTGGAGAAATAGAAGGACATGACACGTTCTAAGGCATGAGGAAATAGTGCGAGATATATTACAAGCAAAAATAGGAAGTAAAAGAGATAGAGATGTGCCTAGATCAGACTATTGCACGCAGATAGTAAAAGATGTGGACTGTGGGAATTTCAGGGAAATGTGTAGATTAGCTCAGAATAGGAGACAATAGATGTATGCGTCTAACTAATTCCAGGACTGTACTCCTAATGATGATCAGAATATAAATAATTATAAAATAAACTTTATGATTGCTTTTCCCCCATCAGAAATAAGAGTGCTTTGGGGATGTGTGTTAGTTGCATTCAGTCCCTTCATTAGTTATATCCACTATTGTTTATTGTTTACGATGACGGGTGTTATTTTAGAGTATTTTCTATTTCAGAATTTTTAAACAATTGTTTTCGCGATTATTCAACTGCACTGCATGAAGTAAGCAAAAGCAAGTAATTCACAACCTTGGCCGGGAAATAATCTCTAAAGTGTATCAATTTATGAAACTTGGAAAGCAAGTAGAGTGATTTATAACTTTTGCGTTGAACAAGTTGCAAGAGCTACTGGTGTACCTTTTAGTAGCGTGAAAAGTATTTGCAAAGAAAGAGCAGATAAATCTGAAGGTAATATTATGGTCGTGTTGTGCAAGTTGTTATTATTTTAATATGCTATGTTATTGTAGATCATAAATTTTCCCCTCCGCGTAAATCGATCTTAAAAGTGATTCAAAAATCTACTATTGATGAATTTGACGAGGGAATTATTCGTAGAAGTATTTACACTTATACACACAAGTTTTCATGGCATGAGGCTTAGAATACCTAGTCTAATTCTAAGCAGCGAAACAAGATGGCGTTAAATTTGATGGCAATTTGACTTCGTATAGAAAGTGTGCGCATGAATTGAGCTTTTGTGGCAGAAAAGTGAAGATAATCGTACAAGGTTTGTTGAAGAAATTGAAACTCGAATCAAGCGTTTAGAGTTTTTGCCCAATTGGAAGCAATTTCAAGCAAATGTTGTTTGCACAGGGAAACATACTTACACAGCTCCAACACTGTATCAAAATCCTGGAGCGATGGCGGTAAGAGCTGTTTAAGAGCACCTGTTGTAAAAGAAATACGATTTATAATTGTTCAGGCTATTAGTTGTAAAGTTTTTGTACAAAATAAATTGCTAGCATTCAAGTCTAGTCTTAAAACTGATTATTATTACGACGAAAAGAGCAACAAAAATTATGTGAAATGGACGAGAGAAGAATTAATTCCAAATTTAGAAAATTTTTTTTTGCAATTGTCATCGATAAATCTGAGCATCATAATGTTATCAAGGAAGCAAATCTAACAATGGCGTGGAAAAGGCAAAAATGCAACCGTGATTGTATGAAAGACACATTTTTTAAGTAGATCATAACGCAAAATAAGAATTATATACTAAAATTTAGGCACATAAACTCAAACATAAAGTGTATGTCAGTGACGGCTTATTGCATTAGTAATCGGGGGTGCACATTGGTGAACATGAGATGATCTATGTACCTGATGAAATTTATGAAAATCATTTTGGTGTTTGGATTTTAATGATTAGTTTTATTTTTCAAATTATGATGCATACTAAAAAAAAATAGTATAAACGTGGATGTATTCATTGTTGCACCCAGAATACGTAATTGTTTAGTGCGTAATGTGAAGGACCTTTATTTAATTGCAAAACAAAACATGCATAAACGTTTGGTTACCGACAGTGCGAAAGTTGTAGGTTTAAATTAACAACTTTAGTGTGTAAATAAAACGACAAACAAATTACATTAATATATTAAAAACGAACATACCTCTAGTAGTTTCTCAAGTAGTATTTATTCTTGTGAGTAACCGAATTGTTAATGTTTGAAAACACTTTCAATCATATTACACTAAACCGACATTAAGGTTGAAGGTTTAAAAACGAGTCTTGTGCCAAATCCTCTTCTTATTTTCCTATTTCAAATATTTGTTATGATACAGCACATAACGATGATTGGTAGGTATAATGTGCCAATCACAAAGTTATCTAAATTAAAAACTGGAGTTCATTTACCACGAAAAATGACTAAAAATTAAAATGTCTGCTTTTAAATGCTATACGCTTGTATTGTAATACAGTGTGGCATTAGTTTTGTTATTAAATTGAGGATGCGATAGAGATTGATTGGCTAAACAAAAAACCTATGTTATTTTACTTGTGGATCGATTTTTAAATACCCGACCTAAGTCAACACGAGTAAAAATTTTAGGACTGCTGATTTGTTAAATGTTTTTAAGAAATAACTTACCTGTGCTGGTGTTATCCTGAATCACTTCAAGCACAAGTATTCCAAATGACAACCGCCTTTACACAATTCACTAAACTACACAAAACATCTCTGATTACCTAGAACCTAGTATAATTACAGTTAAGTCACAACACTACGTTTAAGTGTATTACCAAAACAAATAATGGAACTGAATCACTTATTGAAAATATGCAATCAAGTTAAAGCTGCTGAATTGGTAGAATGTCACGCTAGGGGGTCAGAAATCTGATACAGTCAACCAACTCAGCATAATGAAATTTTATTCTTTGTTGTGATTATCATCAGAATTTCCATATACTTTTAAAAATTTTCAAGCTGATTTTAGTAGCAGCTAAAGTGCATTGGGTTATTTCGTTTTACAGCTCACAAGCACCGTATTTCAATCATTTATGTTTGCGTACGATCACAACTTTGTTGATCGACTCTAAAGAATGATGTTTTGCGTATTTGATTCGTGGCGTAGCTAAAACAGCAAGGGTTCTATAACAGTTTGAATACTTTTTTGTGTGTACGTTTGTAGCTTAACTATTCGTTTTAGACCACAAGTTGATTAACAAATTTTGTTTGGTTCATACACCCATTTTAAACTAATGACATAAACTAATGACACCCTGATTACTATAATCGCGTTAAACGGTATGTATAATAAATTCTGTTCTTTCTTTGCAGCAAATTTGTCAATAACCTTATTACTAAAATTTTCTATTTCTGAAACAAAAAGTCGTTAAGATGATATCATCCCCAAGCATTCAATCGAGCTTCACTCATTGTGTTACGCAAAAAAGTTTTAATGCGTTTCATTACAGAGAAACATCTCTCGGCTTCAGTATTGTTAAAAGTTTTACGGTTTCTGTAAATACCGCATCGAGTTCTTGATCCAACTGCAAACGAACTAAAGGTACAGCACCAGACGCACCACGCAATTCTTTTCGCTTATAAATAACTTACAACTCAGTTTTTAATCGATTTGCATTTAAGAATGAATAGCATTCAACTGTACCGTGCAAAAATTCATCTGGAAAAGATGCAACAAATTCTGGGCATTTTTCTATAACAAATAGATTGTCAGCAACCAGAGCCAACAAAACTGAACCTGTTCTTTATTTGCGAAACAATTATATCACAAATTTTCATTGCTTTTCTTTTTCTACTTCTCGACATTACAGTCATACTTTCTTTGCTTAGTTAGTAATTTAGATATAGTCTGTTCTTCAGGATTGTCCTTTATATTAAATATTTTTTCACGAATATTATTGATTTGTTTTTCGAAATGTTCTATATATTTTTTAATTTTTTTTTATCAGCAACTTTTTGCTGAAGTTGGTTAAAAGGGATGCCAACGTGTGGCATAATCTTATGGAAAACAGAGAGCCAAAATATAAATCTATCTAGAAGTAAACGTTCATAAACACTTACTTGATGAATAGTGCTTGGCAGTATAATTTCGTCACTATTTTGTATACCTTCCATAACTTTGAATAATTTACCTCGATTTTCATGAACAGTGTGGATAGAACGTTACTGAAAGTTTCAGCGCGTTGGACATGCTCGAGGTAGTTTCTTTTGAACAACACCTTCTAATACTCTTGTTCTTTGAGGTGGTGTTGAAAAACCCACAAGGACCAGTTAAATTGGAAAAAACATTCTGACGTTCCTATTAACTGAGGTAGATTTTGTTATTAAAAGATTAGCTTGATGTGCGTAGCAATGCACAAAATTTGCAAACAGATATTTATCTTTAATTATCTTTTGAACTCCAATAAGGGATCCGTTCATAGGAGCAGCGCCATTATAGCTTTGAGCTATCAACTTATTGGTACTGTTCAGAAGAAAACTCAATTTGCTTAATATTCATCTAAACAAAGATCCAGCGTCCTGTCCATCAGGAATCAAAAATTTCCAGAATCTATCTACGGGAAAACTATTTCTAAGGTATCTCAAAATAAGAACTAATTGAAACTGACAAGCTGCATCGGTGGTTTCATCAGCAGTTATTGAAACGTAATCAGCTGCCTCAACTTCCCTCTCTACTTTTTCATGATAAACTTCGAACATACACTCTAAAATTTCAATTTGAATAGTTTTTGATGTTTTTTTAAAATTTTTTGATTTTACTAAGTGCTCCTTTAATACAGAATCGAAATCTGCAGAAAAGTTAACAAGCTCTCTACGTACTTCTTTGTGTGCCTAAGTCATCCTTTTCATTTTGACCCCTGAGAGCTAATTTGAAAGAACAATAAAATTATAAGCAATTAATTATTTTCAAAAAACATGGATTTTTTGCAATTTCTTTGTTTTTTCTTAACAGTGAATTTCTATATTCAAACTTAATTGAACTTATATATTCGTCTTAGCTAATAATTTAAAACTATACGCGCTAGTAATATGACCAACTGCAGCTTCACATTTTTTAATCTTAGTGCAATATGAACTAAATCGATGACGCTGTTTTTGGTCCAAGCATCTTTTCCCCGTAAAACACGCATGGAAAACAATAAAACGCGTTCCTTTCTTCGCATTTACAAATTCAATCATTTTTAGAATGTACAGTGTGTCCCAAATTGGATGTATTAAATGGGTAACTTAGTTGTTATTAAAGATACAATAAAACTGTGTGCGCAGTCATGTGCCAACTTTTTGAGATCAATTTAATGGTGAAATCACAAATGAGCGATCCTCTTTTGTTTTCGAGTTATAGCCAAAAATTGATATTTTTAACAATTCTATTAATTCGTATAACTCGTTTGGTTGCAAAAATATCCAAAAATACTGTAATAGTTTTTTATACGGTTTTTTACGTAGAATACAGTGGCGTACGCAAATATTTAATATTTATAATACCTTTGAGGTTATAATATAAACTTGCATTTTTTTAAATGGAAACCACAATTGGTTGTCACTTTATTTAAAAGCTCTTTTTGACAGCTTTTCAAAAATATATAGCTTAATATAATTATTTTTTCAAATGGCCGAATTATTCTATGTTTTTGGTATAATAAAATAATTTATTATATTGGTAATAAATAGTTGGCCGCGAAACAAAAGGTAAACAAAAAACGACAATTGTTTGTATAACAAACGTCAACGAGCTTCAATCATATCTATTGCACATGCAATAAATTGTATTGTTAGTTTGTAAGTGAAGCATCAGTTTGTTACTAAATGGCAAAATTTGAAAATTACGAAAAATACGATATGCTAGTTGCATTTATTGAGTCTGCGAGAATTCCTCTATCAGAAAAAACTTTATATTTTAACAGGTAATTGTGTAACTAATAGCAAATAATATTACTATGTCGTTTGTAAATAATACAGATACCCTGAAAGACAACAACCTAATATTAACATGTTTAAAAGGATAGCTAGTAATTTACAACAGTTTGGCTGCTTTGAAAAATCTAGAACGAAACAGTATGCAGTTTTTAATTAAGAGCAAACTACTGTTTCGACCATAGCATGTGTGGAAACAAACCCAAGAACATCATGTAGAAAAATTGAAAGAGAAATGGGTGTTTCTAAATCAGCAGCTTCAAGAATATTGAAGCGTAATAAATATCGACCCTATAAAAATAAAATTATACATAGTTTGTTTCCCGACGATTTTTAAAAAAGAATGCGATTTTGTCAATGGTATCTTCGTAAATGTGCTGCTACTAACAATTTTGGAAATAACATTATATGGTCTGATGAAGCACTTGCTGGTCGAATGAAAATACCTATCAAACATACGAGGCGTCAACAAAGCCGTTATGGTTTGAATATTTGTTGCTACATTGTTGGTGGCAAATTTCAATACCATATTTTTGAAAACAATCATTCAGCTTGTCGCTATATTGAAATTTTGTATGCCAACTTGCACAAATTACTGGAGGACATGCCTCTCGAAAAAAGACAAAAAGTGTGGTTCCAACAAGATGGTGCACCCCCGCACAACGCTATAATTACTCGTGATTATTTAAATAGAGAATATCTCAATAAATGGATGGGTACGTTTGGACCTGTTCAGTGGCCGCCTAGATCTCCTGACTTGTCGATATTGGACTATTTCTTGTGAAATTTTTTGAAAGAGGAAATCTATAAAACCCAGAACCATAGTATTGAAGAGTTGCGGAATTCAATTGAAGCAGCATTTCGTAAAGTTAAGGCGGTTTATTTATTAAATTCTATTAAGTCTTTAATAAAACGATACGAACTTTGTTTAAGAGAGAATGGAGGCCAGTTTGAACAATATCTCTGAATTATCAGTAAATAAAACTATTGTAGTATTCCCATCTGTGTTCTAGTGTTTTATATATACTATGTGTGAGGGTGTGTGTAGGCGAGGTGTGTGTGGTTGTCTGCGCATGCGTGCGTGCATGCGTGGGCGCGTGCTTGTGTGTGTGTGTGAGGGTATGAGGTGTGTGAGTATGTGTGTATTTGTGTATCCATATATAGATTATAAACTGTTTAAATGTGGATAGGAAAGTATAATTTTCAACTTAAGATGTAGTTATATTAATTTTTGTAATATTTGTAGTTATGATATTGTATTTTTCTAGCTTTTAAACTTTGTTGTTTAGAGTGGTGTGGTACAATAATAAACTCTTGTTTTGTGTTTACCTTTTGTTTCGCGGCCAACTATAAATTACCAATACAATAAATTATTTTATTATACCAAAACATGGAATAAATCGGCCATTTGAAAAATAATTATACTAAACTATATATTTTGAAAAGCTGTCAAAAGAGCTTTTAAATAAAGCGACAACCGATTGTGGTTTCCATTTAAAAAAATGCAAGTTTATATTATAACCTCAAAAGTATTATAAATATTAAATATTTGCGTATGCCACTGTATTCTACGTAAAAAACCGTATAAAAAACTATTACAGTATTTTTGGATATTTTTGCAACCAAACGAGTTATACGAATTAATAGAATTGTTAAAAATATCAATTTTTGGCTATAACTCGAAAACAAAAGAAGATCGCTCATTTGTGATTTCACCATTGAATTGATTTCAAAAAGTTGGCACATGACTGCGCACACAGTTTTATTGTATCTTTAATAACAACTAAGTTACCCATTTAATACATCCAATTTGGGACACACTGTACATTTCTATTAAATTTACACACAATCTCTTTATTTTTAACCGTTTGTTTGTTCGCAACTTTTAAGTCCGGTAGCGGCCGACCCAAATATTTAATATTTAGTTTGTCAGTCAAACAATATCTTGAAAATGGCTGTTGTAACAACGCACTGAAATTATTCATGTTCACAGAAAAAAGAAATTATGACCATAGCAAACACAATAACAAATGCTAATACTTATTTTATCTAGTAAGTTTTTAAATTGAAGTAAATATATCACGTACCAAGTCCAAATTGACGATTAAAATTGACAGGATAATCAAATGCACCTAATTAACTTTTAAGAATAATGGGCTATGAAAAACAAATTAACTTTTCTAAACAAAATGAACTTGTCTTCTATTAAGATATCTTATGGAACAATAATATTCTCCGTTCCACTAAAACTGAAAATACATAACCGAACAAACATGTCTTAAACGATTCATCTTAAAGTTGTCATACGTTTTAACACAATAGATGACTTTCAATACTACTATTAAGCCTTCCACGAAAAGATGTTATAAACTTAAGGGTGCTTCGAACAATGTACAGCAACCTGGCTGTACATTGAAAACAATAAAAAATTTCTTTCGTGAATATCAGATAACAAATTGCACTCTTATATATCCTAAACCCATACCTGATATCACAAGGTCGAGAATTTCTTATTCACAATGAAAGCCCAAGGTAAAGTTGGATGGAAAACGGCTTGAGGAAAAGAAAAACTCTTTAGACATAAATGGCTAGTAGAGTGTTAGCTCTGAGTAGATCATGAGCTTCAGTCATGGGTTGTCAGATGACCAAAAATATAGATAATGAGCGCCACCGTATTTTTCAATACAACAACCTACAAAAATTATCTGTGCTTGTATTAGGGGAATGCGGAAACCTTATACCAACACCACTAATATAGCCATAAAACCTGAATTTCACTTTTTTAAAACACTTACCAAAATCTCAATTACCAGATGTCATACAGATGTCTCGACTTAACCTGTGAACAAACAAATGCACAACATGGACACCGTTTGTGTCCTTAAAAATATTTACTAAAAATAATATAATAGAATTTAAGTTCCAAAAATATACACCCAGGGTATTTGTTATCATTACACAGAATGTCTGATCATGAATGACCTAAAAGTTTTACTTGTGTTTTGAATAATAAAAGAGATAGACAAAAATGGATTCTATTTTATTAAAGTGCTTGATTTGTTTTAACATAATCTTTTTCATCTAAAATTTTTTATAGAACAGAACACAATAAGGTTTTGTATTCAAAAAAAAACCATAATAATCTCTAAATGGAATATTTCATAATAAACTTTCAAAAAGTCTTAGTTCACTTAATAATTCATATTACACATTTTAATTCCCAGCCATGTGTAGTACTACATTGACTTCACAATTTAATTTAATTATTTAGGATCTTATAAAATAGCATTTTTCAACATAGAGTTAGTTTTACTTAATATGTATAAAAAGATTTCATCACGTTGTTTAACAATCAAAGTACATGACCCCAAAATTATTAAATATATTTTTAGATTAGCGTCAAATAACATGTGATATTTAAATTTGGACAGCTGAATATTTGTTTGACATCATATGTCACTAACAACTTTTTCAGTTTAGTTAACGTTATTTGTTTGTGAAATAATTAAGATAGCAAACAGCATAGCCATCTTTAAAATTTATGCAAGGTTACAAATTTATTACGGAATTCTTTCTTTCACTAAATAATTTTTAAGTTACTTTAATCTAGTTAAAGCTTCAACCTTGTATTTTTCGTATTACGATTAAATAATTATAAATGTGATTAAATGCTAAATATCACTCACGTGTGGAAGTACAGTACGACCAAAAGAAATCGAACTAGGACCTCAGCTGCGGGATATTCCATTCACATCTGCGTTCTGCGATGCACAAACAGGAAACACATGAATACAGACGAATTTATCGCTGGAACTATGAGAATTCTTCTGAACAAAACATTATTTAACGAAACCAATTCCTCCTTAATTACATCCTATAAAATTTAGTATTCCAAATCCCAAACTAAATTTTCTTTTCAGCATTAAATATTTCTTGAAATTAACTGCATGATATTAACTGTATCCAACATATTTTCTTTAAAATATTCTCTAGATATTACTTCCGAGATATTGCACTAAGAGGAAAATATTAGTAAAATTTATTTAATTAATTATACCAACTGTTTTAATGATGAGGAAACCTATAATACTTCGGCCAGCAGGTATCGATTGAGCAGCTACAGGTGGAACACAAAATGAAATCTGCACTCTATAACTACCAAAAAGCACTTTCCGACACGAAGGTTAAAACAATTCTGTTTTCTTGCGGACTGTGTTACAGGCCACGTGCCTGTCTACCATCTTGACTTTACTATGCCGTTGATAGCAGCTTACCTCTTCAGACGCTGATAGCAAAGTGACACAAAATGACAACTCGACGAAGCTTATTAACGAAACTTAGACCTCAAGAGCAAAGGAGTCTATATGCTATTATAAATTTTATGAATTATTGTTATTGTACGGAAATTTACAAATTATATTTTTATATTATTGCGGTATTATTTTAGATTAATAAGCGAAGTGTAACTACGTAAAAAAATACGTTACAACATGAAGCGATATATTTTTGTCGGAAAATTAGAAATCAATCAAACCCAATCCAACATACAAACCTGTTTTATTACCCTATAAATTAATCTTTTAAATACTTTTAAATCTATAAATACAGTAAGAACATAATACTGTCCTTACCCTTTTATTCGTAATGATGGGTCGACTTGAGCATTGCTCAAAGCGCCCTTATACTACTGCATTGACAAACCTATTTCTAGAGCTGCACGAACGCGTATATTTTACACATAACGGCTATGAGCCTCCTCTTAGCAAACCGAAATTTTGCTCAAGCACAACGAGTATGAAAATACTTTAGATACTGCTAGTACAGAATATGTTGGGATAGTATGGACATTTTGATTTAATATAGAAATTGAAGTTTAGTAAATTTGTAGGGGGTGCAAGTGCTCAATTGCTCCTTAGGGATAGTCGCCACTGGTGTATGTTATTGATAAACTGTTAGCTGAATATGACCACTCAGTTTTATGCTACCTTCATGTTATCCAGAACAAATCCAATAAAGAAAATATTGGCTTCTGATGAATTATGTAGCGGCCCATAATGGAATATTTAAGTTAGATGACGTCTGGAAGAAGAGAAATTTAATACTATTAGTGTTCAAGAATGGCAAAATATTTCTGGTCATATAGCAAAGGTGGAAGATGAATATCTAAGTAAAGAACACATAATCGACCAAGTACAAGAAATAATTATTACTGATAATTATAGTGAAAGTGATGGTGAATTTAGTTACACAGAAAGTGATGACGAGGATTTACTTTGTGAAGCATTAATTTAAAAACATTAAAACTGTATGTAATTTTTACTCTGTACAAATTTTATTGCACTACTGTAGTTTAATAAGAGCATGTATTATTATGGTAGTAATTACGTTCATTAGCATATTAATGCATTTCTCTTTTTTTAATTAATTCTATAATGGAACGTGTCTGGTACCAACATAAAAGTAAATTAGTCCTTATTTATTTGATAATAAAAATTCATTGTTTACATAACTACAATTTCTTGACGATGTGGAAATCATCGCGTTTTTACATTCACGATTCATCAGCGATGGGTAATAGGGGTTCTAATCCTGTTGTTTAACAGGTCCACTGCCGAGACAAAATTTTTATTTTTACCCCTGGCGCCAAAGTATTAATATGTTCAAAGATGTTAGCCGTATACTTTCACGCAAACAAAATATAAGTTTGCAACTTATTAAAATTTTTACGATTGAAAATTAAAAATTGTTCGATGTGACCGTGTTACGTATTTCTAGTAGACACCACGTTGTGCGTCAAAGTTATGTCACGTTGGCTCGTAGCCGTGCGTAACCAAAGAAAATCCAAGAAAACAACAGTGACCGGGCTCAATCGGAGAGTGGGGGTTGTAGAAAGCAGACCAATCTAGAAGGGACGCGGCTGTCAGGAGTTAGTACCAGTACCTGCCAGAGAGAAATTAGAATAGTAAACCTGAAAGAAAAACAAATTAGTCCTGCAAACCTGAAACAGAGAAAAAAGCATAGCCTATGGCTCAAGTATAAATTGTTCAGTACTTTATAGAATAAATAAGAGCAACTGTTTAGATAAACTCTATAATCTAACAACAGTAATAGCAGTACAGAAAAATTCTGAGTACAAAGTGAGGCCATATTGGGGAGTAGCAGAAACGTTTCATCACCCACCAATTAAACATAATTCAGGTAAAATGTAACAAAAAAAATATAAATAGGTAAGACATAATTAGTCTAAGTAATTTAGAAAACAATTTTTAGCCAAGACATAAATCAGTAGATAATCACAATGGTTCTGAGTCATTCAGTATATAGGTAAGACATAATTAGGCTAAGTAATTTAGTAAAATTTTTAGCAAAGACAGAAATCAGTAGATAAGCACAATTGTTCTGAGTCATTCAGTATGGTTGATTAAATAGCGGGCCAGTCTATGGAAAAGGTATCAGAACGACAAGGAATATTGCAAAACAACGGGTAGATATTTACAGTAAGAACAAATATGAAATAGTTCAACTTACACAACCAGGAGCACAGGAAGAGTTTCTATAGAATTGGACCAGTTCGGCTACTGATAGCCTTGCAGTTGGAGCTGGTGGAGTATGGGGTGTCCATGGTTCCATCCCATTATCAACTTGAAACTTGGTAAGCCGGATGCCCTGGTGTAGCTTGGCAAAGATTCACAGTCTATTCGCGGGGGGTGGAAGTTGTGGTACAACAGACAGGAACATATGCAACACACGCAACTAAGAACAATTAAAGTTAGTATAATTCCGATTCAAACATCCGTCAAGAATTTCCCGTATTGCGGATCTGCTTCAGCAGAAAGAACTTCGTCAACTTCTGAAGCTAATTTCAGTTGGTACAGGCATTGTTTGAATACGGTAAAACATTTAAAAGCACGATCACTTTCACAATCTCGTCTTTTAAAAAAAAAGAATGTTCATATTTTATTTACTTAGTAAATGCAAGGTAAATTTCACATTGGGTACCCCGAACGAGTAAATATTACCAATACCCAAAACCACTTTAAATACACATTCTAAGCACTTTATAACAAATTATATACCGTTCTTTGTATTTTATCACAGTTTATTTAGTGAAAAACGAGCTTGGCTTCAACAAACAACATCGCGTTTTTCCGCACTCTCTTCAAAAGTAAAAGCAAACAGTACCTTTTACGTAATTAATATATAGAAAACCTAACACGAAACTAACACTTAATTTTTTTGACATCTCCAAACAAGAAGCAAACACGACCGTTTTTTGTTTATATCTAATCCTACTAGTACAACTTCTGATCGCCTACCTAGACTGTATATCCACATATTAATTACAGCGGGATTATTTATTAATGACAAGTAGAAAGTAATTTTACGAGTATTCCAATATACAACTAAACCATCTTTTAAAATTAATACCGGCGAGTCAACTTGCATATCAATCTGAAAACTAGGCGGAAGTATTTACTTTATACAAACCGCGATCCAAAAACGATGTATTTTAAGAATTAAGTAGACTAAAAATGTTAGGCCACCAAAAATGCACGTTACAACCGCTCTGGCGCAGATGGCAACAATCAGTATACCACGCTGTGCGGTCAGCAGTGGCGGTCACCCCTCACTCCCAGTTCTTTCACGCGCCTTACTCTTGACTATCGTTGTACAGCCGACACCATCTATTCCTTTGCGCTTTATGTTGAACGCGCTTGCTATTCGAATTTTGTGGGTGTATTGAGTGGTTTTATAATATAACTTCATGCAAATATGTATCAAAATAAGCGTACGTTACGAATACTAGCACTAGCTAGAGAAATGCAATCAAAAAGTTAAGTTTTCTTTTTAGTACACGCGTGTTTTAGATTATAGGTTAGTTGAATTTTAGATTAATCAAATAGTGATAATGACTTCAGTTCATTTGATTCCGATAAAGATCTTTGTGCCCTTAAGTTCTGAAGATATAGGTTATTCAGATTATTCTAATGTTGAGATTCCAAATAAAAAATCTCGAACAAATAACTCTTTATTTGATGAATGTCAGCCTTGCACTTCAGCAAAAATAGACTCATCTTCTATGGATAATGGAGATGTACAGCCAGTAACAGGTGACATCAGTAATATAACCTCTAATGTACATGAAGACAACAGTATTTTTGGTCGCAAAGATGAAGAAACAGACTATCAGCTAACGGTAGTAGCAAACTACAACCTCAAGCAGTATGATAAAAACGAAGTAGCATGGACGGACCCAGTAGGCAAGCATCTACAGTTCCATTTTGTAGGAAACTATGTAATCAATCCCTCCTATGCAGCTGCTATATCTTTAGAGGATGTATCGCCTGCTATCTGTTTTTCTGCTTTTTTTGACAATAAAATTATCGACACAATGGTTGATCAAACAAATATATACGCAACACAACAGTTGCTAGCGGTTGATGCTTCAAAAAAAACAAGACTACACGATCGGCAGCCAACTAATAAAACAGAAATGCTAAAATTTATAGGTTTTCTGAGATATATGGGTTTAGTAAAAATGCAGTTCTCTTCATAATATTGGAGCAGGGAGAAGCGTTTTCGTAATGACATGGCCTCCAAAACTATGAACCGCAATCGCTTTGAGTTGTTGCTTAGAATGTGGCACTTCTCTAACAATGATGATTGTGAAGAAGGTGACAAGTTACACTAAATTCAATCATTGGCAGATTCGTTTATAAAAAGATACCAAGACATTCACACGCCAGGAGAAATAATCTGCATTGATGAGAGCCTTATACCATTTCAAGGCAGACTACTGATAAAACAATACATGCCTAAGAAGAGGCATAAATATGGCATAAAATTCTTCAAACTGTGTTGCGGTAACGGCTATACCTGGAATTTGCAAATATACCCTGGAAAAGAAAGAGATAAAGGAATTTAAGTTCCTTCAAATGTGGTAAGGAATCTATTTAAAGACCTTTTGAATGCAGGCCGCACTATTGTTACAGATAATTATTATACTAGCCTTGATCTGGCTAATCGTTTATTAGATAAACAAACATATTTGATAGGAACTTTACGGAGCAACCGCAAAAGAGGTAATAGGAAAAAATTGAAAAGGGCGAAATATTGGGCAAAAATAAAAGAGGCATTTGTGCGATACAATGGCATGATAAAGGTGACGTGCTTATCTTGTCCACAAAGCATACTGATTCCTCAAAACTTATAGAAAGATATGCGGGACCGTGGATGAATGTAGTAAGCGTAAGACTACGGATTCATAGGTTCTTGGTTCGAATCCCGACTCGGCCGACTGCTTGAAAAATGGCAGGTAGGGATGGTCTCGGGCCGGGCCGGGCCGGGCTTTAATAAGCCCGGCCCGGCCCGACGCAGAAAGGTAACCAGCCCGGCCCGAGGCCCGGCCCGAAATGAAATTGACGGCCCGGCCGCCGGGCCGGGCCGGCCCGAAGTTTCGGGCCGGCCCGACTTTTATTCAGCGAATGAGAAGATATTTTTTTCTGTTGTGTTCAACAAGTAACTATCACTCTTTTGTTTAATTTAAGAGTATATTATTTTGAATTACAATCAAGATACTTGTGGAACATATTGTAGTATATCATTTTATTTTTGATTCTGTTACGTACCTAGACGTAGCCGGAAGTAAAGTAAGTACCAGGCTAACTATTAAACGCGGAGATTGGGGGGGGGATTTGCCTACATACCAAAAGGAAACAAAAAACACATTGCCCTCGATGATCTATTAACAAATAAAAATAAATAACGGATTCTGTACAAACAAGCAAGAGCAATAAATTAAGCGTTACTATTTGAAAGCAAACAGTTAGGTGATATGAACAATTTAGTACATTAGATACGAAGTGCGCATCTCGTATTTACACAAAATAAAATTAATCAGTAGTAAATAAACCTGTGAGAGCTTTTGTCAAGCATTTTAAAGTTTCACCTAATACTTTTGTAAAATAACTAATTAGTAGGAAAGAATTAACGTGTGGGAGCTTTTGTCAGATATCTTTTAAATCGTACATAGTACCGTTTGTAAAATAAACTAATCAGTACAAAGGAATAAGCGTGTGTCTGTCCAATACTTTTAACACAGGTACATCACACATGTAGAGCGATAATATCGATTAGAAGCAACGAACAATAGTTCTACAGTGTGACGTTTCTTGTCACATAACTACACCAAATGTTGATACGGAATATCCCATTGACACAACACACAAAAGGAAACGAGTTGCATACCTGTAGGTGTCCGGATACTTAGCTTGAAAACCGTCGAGAGTGAGTCAACACAGAAACGCCGCGGTATTCAGGATTCATTCACCCTGGCATCGTAACTACAGCAACGACCTACGGACAAAAGCAGTTGGTCTACAGAAAGGAAGAACGCATTTGGTGTCCAGCTAAAAGAAGCAATCCACGCAAGACACCTAGTTGTCGAACAGAAAATAAACAGACGTGCACTGCTTTTCAAATACGGTGATGAATAATGTAGAAAATATGTCGACGCACAAGCTGTAGAAGCAAATTTAACAATGGTTCAAATAACACGAATTCCAACTGCAAATCCTCGCTTATCGAGGCGCGACTAAAACTGGTAAACCCGGGTTTTATCAGATAGTGTGCGACCTTATTTCAACAAGTCTTTACATTGAAGCAAACACGCAAACAAAATATAAGTTTGCAACTTATTAAAATTTTTACGATTGAAAATTAAAAATTGTTCGATGTGACCGTGTTACGTATTTCTAGTAGACACCACGTTGTGCGTCAAAGTTATGTCACGTTGGCTCGTAGCCGTGCGTAACCAAAGAAAATCCAAGAAAACAACAGTGACCGGGCTCAATCGGAGAGTGGGGGTTGTAGAAAGCAGACCAATCTAGAAGGGACGCGGCTGTCAGGAGTTAGTACCAGTACCTGCCAGAGAGAAATTAGAATAGTAAACCTGAAAGAAAAACAAATTAGTCCTGCAAACCTGAAACAGAGAAAAAAGCATAGCCTATGGCTCAAGTATAAATTGTTCAGTACTTTATAGAATAAATAAGAGCAACTGTTTAGATAAACTCTATAATCTAACAACAGTAATAGCAGTACAGAAAAATTCTGAGTACAAAGTGAGGCCATATTGGGGAGTAGCAGAAACGTTTCATCACCCACCAATTAAACATAATTCAGGTAAAATGTAACAAAAAAATATAAATAGGTAAGACATAATTAGTCTAAGTAATTTAGAAAACAATTTTTAGCCAAGACATAAATCAGTAGATAATCACAATGGTTCTGAGTCATTCAGTATATAGGTAAGACATAATTAGGCTAAGTAATTTAGTAAAATTTTTAGCAAAGACAGAAATCAGTAGATAAGCACAATTGTTCTGAGTCATTCAGTATGGTTGATTAAATAGCGGGCCAGTCTATGGAAAAGGTATCAGAACGACAAGGAATATTGCAAAACAACGGGTAGATATTTACAGTAAGAACAAATATGAAATAGTTCAACTTACACAACCAGGAGCACAGGAAGAGTTTCTATAGAATTGGACCAGTTCGGCTACTGATAGCCTTGCAGTTGGAGCTGGTGGAGTATGGGGTGTCCATGGTTCCATCCCATTATCAACTTGAAACTTGGTAAGCCGGATGCCCTGGTGTAGCTTGGCAAAGATTCACAGTCTATTCGCGGGGGTGGAAGTTGTGGTACAACAGACAGGAACATATGCAACACACGCAACTAAGAACAATTAAAGTTAGTATAATTCCGATTCAAACATCCGTCAAGAATTTCCCGTATTGCGGATCTGCTTCAGCAGAAAGAACTTCGTCAACTTCTGAAGCTAATTTCAGTTGGTACAGGCATTGTTTGAATACGGTAAAACATTTAAAAGCACGATCACTTTCACAATCTCGTCTTTTAAAAAAAGAATGTTCATATTTTATTTACTTAGTAAATGCAAGGTAAATTTCACATTGGGTACCCCGAACGAGTAAATATTACCAATACCCAAAACCACTTTAAATACACATTCTAAGCACTTTATAACAAATTATATACCGTTCTTTGTATTTTATCACAGTTTATTTAGTGAAAAACGAGCTTGGCTTCAACAAACAACATCGCGTTTTTCCGCACTCTCTTCAAAAGTAAAAGCAAACAGTACCTTTTACGTAATTAATATATAGAAAACCTAACACGAAACTAACACTTAATTTTTTTGACATCTCCAAACAAGAAGCAAACACGACCGTTTTTTGTTTATATCTAATCCTACTAGTACAACTTCTGATCGCCTACCTAGACTGTATATCCACATATTAATTACAGCGGGATTATTTATTAATGACAAGTAGAAAGTAATTTTACGAGTATTCCAATATACAACTAAACCATCTTTTAAAATTAATACCGGCGAGTCAACTTGCATATCAATCTGAAAACTAGGCGGAAGTATTTACTTTATACAAACCGCGATCCAAAAACGATGTATTTTAAGAATTAAGTAGACTAAAAATGTTAGGCCACCAAAATGCACGTTACAACCGCTCTGGCGCAGATGGCAACAATCAGTATACCACGCTGTGCGGTCAGCAGTGGCGGTCACCCTCACTCCCAGTTCTTTCACGCGCCTTACTCTTGACTATCGTTGTACAGCCGACACCATCTATTCCTTTGCGCTTTATGTTGAACGCGCTTGCTATTCGAATTTTGTGGGTGTATTGAGTGGTTTTATAATATAACTTCATGCAAATATGTATCAAAATAAGCGTACGTTACGAATACTAGCACTAGCTAGAGAAATGCAATCAAAAGTTAAGTTTTCTTTTTAGTACACGCGTGTTTTAGATTATAGGTTAGTTGAATTTTAGATTAATCAAATAGTGATAATGACTTCAGTTCATTTGATTCCGATAAAGATCTTTGTGCCCTTAAGTTCTGAAGATATAGGTTATTCAGATTATTCTAATGTTGAGATTCCAAATAAAAAATCTCGAACAAATAACTCTTTATTTGATGAATGTCAGCCTTGCACTTCAGCAAAATAGACTCATCTTCTATGGATAATGGAGATGTACAGCCAGTAACAGGTGACATCAGTAATATAACCTCTAATGTACATGAAGACAACAGTATTTTTGGTCGCAAAGATGAAGAAACAGACTATCAGCTAACGGTAGTAGCAAACTACAACCTCAAGCAGTATGATAAAACGAAGTAGCATGGACGGACCCAGTAGGCAAGCATCTACAGTTCCATTTTGTAGGAAACTATGTAATCAATCCCTCCTATGCAGCTGCTATATCTTTAGAGGATGTATCGCCTGCTATCTGTTTTTCTGCTTTTTTTGACAATAAAATTATCGACACAATGGTTGATCAAACAAATATATACGCAACACAACAGTTGCTAGCGGTTGATGCTTCAAAAAAAACAAGACTACACGATCGGCAGCCAACTAATAAAACAGAAATGCTAAAATTTATAGGTTTTCTGAGATATATGGGTTTAGTAAAATGCAGTTCTCTTCATAATATTGGAGCAGGGAGAAGCGTTTTCGTAATGACATGGCCTCCAAAACTATGAACCGCAATCGCTTTGAGTTGTTGCTTAGAATGTGGCACTTCTCTAACAATGATGATTGTGAAGAAGGTGACAAGTTACACTAAATTCAATCATTGGCAGATTCGTTTATAAAAAGATACCAAGACATTCACACGCCAGGAGAAATAATCTGCATTGATGAGAGCCTTATACCATTTCAAGGCAGACTACTGATAAAACAATACATGCCTAAGAAGAGGCATAAATATGGCATAAAATTCTTCAAACTGTGTTGCGGTAACGGCTATACCTGGAATTTGCAAATATACCCTGGAAAAGAAAGAGATAAAGGAATTTAAGTTCCTTCAAATGTGGTAAGGAATCTATTTAAAGACCTTTTGAATGCAGGCCGCACTATTGTTACAGATAATTATTATACTAGCCTTGATCTGGCTAATCGTTTATTAGATAAACAAACATATTTGATAGGAACTTTACGGAGCAACCGCAAAAGAGGTAATAGGGAAAAAATTGAAAAAGGGCGAAATATTGGGCAAAAAATAAAAGAGGCATTTGTGCGATACAATGGCATGATAAAGGTGACGTGCTTATCTTGTCCACAAAGCATACTGATTCCTCAAAACTTATAGAAAGATATGCGGGACCGTGGATGAATGTAGTAAGCGTAAGACTACGGATTCATAGGTTCTTGGTTCGAATCCCGACTCGGCCGACTGCTTGAAAAATGGCAGGTAGGGATGGTCTCGGGCCGGGCCGGGCCGGGCTTTTAATAAGCCCGGCCCGGCCCGACGCAGAAAGGTAACCAGCCCGGCCCGAGGCCCGGCCCGAAATGAAAATTGACGGCCCGGCCCGCCGGGCCGGGCCGGGCCGGCCCGAAGTTTCGGGCCGGCCCGACTTTTATTCAGCGAATGAGAAGATATTTTTTTCTGTTGTGTTCAACAAGTAACTATCACTCTTTTGTTTAATTTAAGAGTATATTATTTTGAATTACAATCAAGATACTTGTGGAACATATTGTAGTATATCATTTTATTTTTGATTCTGTTACGTACCTAGACGTAGCCGGAAGTAAAGTAAGTACCAGGCTAACTATTAAACGCGGAGAGTGGGGTGGGGATTTGCCTACATACCAAAAGGAAACAAAAAACACATTGCCCTCGATGATCTATTAACAAATAAAAATAAATAACGGATTCTGTACAAACAAGCAAGAGCAATAAATTAAGCGTTACTATTTGAAAGCAAACAGTTAGGTGATATGAACAATTTAGTACATTAGATACGAAGTGCGCATCTCGTATTTACACAAAATAAAATTAATCAGTAGTAAATAAACCTGTGAGAGCTTTTGTCAAGCATTTTTAAAGTTTCACCTAATACTTTTTGTAAAATAACTAATTAGTAGGAAAGAATTAACGTGTGGGAGCTTTTGTCAGATATCTTTTAAATCGTACATAGTACCGTTTGTAAAATAAACTAATCAGTACAAAGGAATAAGCGTGTGTCTGTCCAATACTTTTAACACAGGTACATCACACATGTAGAGCGATAATATCGATTAGAAGCAACGAACAATAGTTCTACAGTGTGACGTTTCTTGTCACATAACTACACCAAATGTTGATACGGAATATCCCATTGACACAACACACAAAAGGAAACGAGTTGCATACCTGTAGGTGTCCGGATACTTAGCTTGAAAACCGTCGAGTGAGTCAACACAGAAACGCCGCGGTATTCAGGATTCATTCACCCTGGCATCGTAACTACAGCAACGACCTACGGACAAAAGCAGTTGGTCTACAGAAAGGAAGAACGCATTTGGTGTCCAGCTAAAAGAAGCAATCCACGCAAGACACCTAGTTGTCGAACAGAAAATAAACAGACGTGCACTGCTTTTCAAATACGGTGATGAATAATGTAGAAAATATGTCGACGCACAAGCTGTAGAAGCAAATTTAACAATGGTTCAAATAACACGAATTCCAACTGCAAATCCTCGCTTATCGAGGCGCGACTAAAACTGGTAAACCCGGGTTTTATCAGATAGTGTGCGACCTTATTTCAACAAGTCTTTACATTGAAGCAATAGAGAAAATCATTATAGGCGGTTGTAATGTATACCAAGATAACGGGTACCTGAAACAGGATATAACTATTTAGTTGTTGCATAAACTTGTCGTTTCAAAGCAACTAGATTTAAGTTGAGAAATGTATTCGAGAGCGTGTTTATTATTAATTATGTTGAAGGATTTAACAGTAGAAACAGAATTATTCGAGGGGGTATTGAATTAATAAGGGAGAAAAATAGGGTAATTAATTTATGCTGAAAATAAACGTAACAATGCTTTAAAAAATCCTAAAAATAGGTAACAAAGGTACAAAATGTTTAGCAATTTTCAATGTTTATGAAATTGTACGCTTAACGCACCTTATAACCTTTATAATAAATTTGCGTCCGCTTTATTTTGTCGTTTCTACTTCAAAGAATTTTACTAAAATTACCTACTTGAAATTAGAGAGTTGTTGCAAACTCATTCCAAGCAGACTTTATTAAAAGAATCTTCAAATAAAGTATCCTTTTTTAAAAGTTTGCATCCAATCTAAAGGAGTGTTTGTGCAAGTGTTTTTTCCCTTACTCTTTATTCTGACAAATTTGTTTAGTATTCTATATCAATAGGTTATGTTTTAAAAATGAATAAAGAATTAATCTCTTTTGTGATAAGGTGATCTACATGTTTAACTGTATTGGAAAAAATCAAAGAAATTGTATTTACACAAAGATGAACTTTTTTTTATTATTTGAGTCTTTTATTTCCCACTGATTCGATGACATTTGTATGTGTTGTCAAAGTGTTTTTACGGAATACTTTTTGAGTTTACTTCAAGACACTGTTTTTACTTCTTTCTAAGCATATAGCATATCTGTTTTCAAAAGGATTTTTACAGTTTACTTCTAGGAAAAGCATTACAAAACAGCATCCTCGTATTTAGAGCGTTGACGTTTTATATCTTTTTCGTGTTATAAACTTGGACATTGTATTTCTAAATTTAATTACAGAAACAACACTACAAAAAACCATTTATTTCGCTATATTTATACACAAAGCAGACAATTAAATGTAAGTTTGTACGTTAGGCATTTGGTATATATGTCAAAATTAAGGCGCCTTAAATAAAAGCATTCCCTGCCTGTGTTTAAATTAAATAAAGGTGTCCTGTATTTTAATAAAGTACAAACATTAAAGGTGTAAATACTCCCTGTATGTTTGTTGTGGTTTGTTTAACATTCTTCTTAATTTTCTTTGGGAATTAAACCACTTATATTTATGTCATAAATGTCAAACTTGAAGTTTTTATTATTTTGACAACGATCCTAGGTTATGGATCGAAACGTAAATAAAGTTGATTTTAAAAAATATAAGTGGTTTAATTCCCAAAGAAAATTAAGAAGAATATTAAAGGTGTAATTGCGCATGTGTAAATGTCAAATAAGGAAAACTTTATTAAAAATTGGTAAAATGAACTTTGCAATAACTCTCTAGTGTTTTAGGCGGTAGACATAAATTATACACGTGATTGATAATATCGACGTTCGCCGCATGATTGAGATTTAGAGTATATACATATACATAATATAAATCGTGCAAACTTTTGAATTATGAATAAATCACCTAGTTTGATGTTCCTGAGCATCTTTAACTTGCCTAAAATACAACATGAGGAACATTAAATAGGACTAGAAAAAATATTCGGTATAAGAAGCGAGTTATAATATCACGTTTCCTTTACACTAAACAAGAAGAAAAACTGATTATTAATGGGTTCATGAAGACACTATGTGAAAATATAGTTAAGAACGTTTACTTACTTAATGTAAGATAGAAGTGAAGGGACGATGGAGTATCTACTCGTGCGTTTTTCGGCCCGAAAAGTTCGGGCCGGCCCGAAAAGTTCGGGCCGGCCCGAGTCGTTTGGCCCGGCCCGGCCCGAAAAAAGATAGGCCCGGCCCGGGCCCGGTCCGAATAAAGTAGTCAACGGCCCGGCCCGGATTCGGCCCGAAATCGGGCCGGGCTCGGGCCGGGCCGGCCCGAAAGCCCGAGCCCGAGTCCATCCCTAATGGCAGGTGAGCATTTTTCAGAAAAATTACGCCCTCGTTCGGATGAGAGGTTAAATGGAGGTCTCGTGTGTGTGTTGTCACGCACGTTAAAGATCCCTACCTTTCCTGAAACGGCAAGGGTTCGACAAAATTCTAAATTTCCGGGCAACAAAAAACTCGCCTCCTGGCCAATGTAGTACCTTTGGGTGGAGCATTGGAAATGTAAATGCACGGTAAAACAGCAATTGATTTGTCAGATCAAATGGCGAACTACAGTCATGCTCTTCGTCGAACACTGAAATGGTACCGAAAGATTGCTATTGAACTTCTCATGGGCACAACTATTATAAATACATATATTATTTACAATAAACTGTCTCATTCTAAAATCACCATAAGTAGATTTAGAGAAATAATTGTGCAAGATCAATTAATTGGTAGAAGATTTGCTGTCTCCAACAAAGATCCTGGAACACCAATGGTTACAAGAAAGACTTTGAAAAATCATACCTATTTGAAAAAGAAGGGAGTAGCTGCTACTGTAAGAAAATACTGCAGGGATTGTTACGAGAAGGAAATTAGAGGTGAAATACCAAAAAATAAAGTAAAGAAAGTTACTACATATTGTATAGATTGTGAGAACTGTCCTCATGTTTTTCTTCCATGTTTCAATTTGAAACATCAATAAGTGTATCATTATTTCAGCTGCTTTTCTTATTTATTACTCACTATGCACTTATTTTTGCTACTTTTATTATCTAAAATCCTTGGTTCTGTCAAATTAAATCATTTTAAAAGTACAAGTTATGTAAATCCTCAAAAGAATGTCGTATACAAATATTAGAGATGCTGACGTGTCCGTATGTGCCGGGCGGTCATATTCCATATACAGTTGAAATGTAAACAGCGGTCAGATTCCTGTTTCAGTTTCATTTTATGCAGTCACTACACATCAGCCTATATGACCGCCATGGCGTGGAATGATAGTATGAATGGTGGCATAAATGACCGCCGTGGCATGAACCTATTAATTTAGAAACTATCTATATAACCGTACAATTGCGACTTGCTACAAATTTACCAGTTCACATAATATTATCAGAATTTTTAACCTTTTTGGATTCTGTAGCACAATAGTTTGTGGTTCAATATTTTATATTGATATTATATCACGGAGTGTGTTGAATCAGTTTTCATTGTCTTAAGTTAAATGTTATGAAATATACCGAATAATGGTAAATACGGTTTATAATGGAAAATAGCGCCGACCGACCTGCTTTTGTTTATCCTTGCACAGATTAAGAAATAAGCTTTTATAAGTGTTGTGGATAGTATTTGTTTTCAAAAAATATCAACCGATATAAAGGTATCACTGTCTGAGCTATATTCCGAACATAAAGTTTTCAAACTTAACTTTTAACTTGTCCTCGTATCATTCGAATCGCGCGTCTCTCTGCGGTATTACTTTGTTTTTATTTTTAAATTGTGGCCCAAGTGGTTACTTTCGAAATCGCTAAAAAAAGATGCGGTTTCTTTACCTATTTCGGCTGTATTTTGAAAAATAAACTGTAAAATTAGTGTGTACAATGGATACCGCTTATGTGATGTCAATGCGCATCTAAATGCATAGTGGTTAGTAAAATCATCGTAAAAATGTATTTTTCATAAGCACTTAAAAATAATCCTAGCTTTCTTTGCTTTTGTTTATTTTCCAAAACAAAAATCGATCAGTGCTTTGTACCGTGAATTTCTAAAAATTTAGCGATGTCAATGTATACGTTCCAATAGTTTATTGCGTCACCGCTGAGTAAGCACTACAGTCAGTAATAAATACGCAATTATCAGGAGATTTGTGTATTAGAATTGAATTTCAATAATATCATAGACGTATGTACTTCTTAATCGTTACCCAAATGCTTCTGCTGTTCAGACTAAGTGTCGGGTTTTGTTAATAAAAATTGTTTCTTTCTAACGGTAACATACCTTGCAGTTATGCTATTCATGTTTATCCATTCATGTACGTTATTCATAGAAAGAACTGTTACGGGTAAAATGAGCGATACGCTAATAAATTTTGATTTGACCTTAAGAGTCGGCGACACCGTCACAATATATAGGTGCTCTAGCTAGCTGCAGTAGTGTGGGAGTGGATTCTAATGGAAGAAGTTATAAAACAAAATAGAAACATTCGAAATAAAAACAATAAAAAATAAAAATAATAAATAAAATTTTGGAAATACAAAAAACTACGTTACATTATCCACTTACCCTAAATAGGGTTTCCTATACTCATAATTAAGGATCGCCAAACCGTTACAGCAATTCCTTCAATATTATTTCTACACAGAAGACTCTTTTGCTTTAGTGCCCTAAATTTTATCACGTTATACGGTACATTTTACTACACTATATTAAAAACACTTATTAAATTTCTGGTGACAATAAATAAAATTGAAAACAAAATACTCGAAATCAGGGCCTCGTGCAAATAGGATTCCATTACTGAGGCGACTGAGTGTCCCTTTTACAAATTTAGCCTGTTTGCTTAGTTCCTAAATAAATGCAAATCAAATTCAACCCACAGATAACTCATGTCAACCTAAAATAATTACAATGTAGACACAACTATACTTGAAAAAACCTAGCTTTTTACCCTTATCCTGACTAGATATTGCTAAAAAAAATCCTAAAAAGACATTAAATCTCATTTTCCAAAAAAAGTTTCAACTTTTTAGATATAATCTAATTTGTTGAGAATTTCTAAATAATTACTGTTGTATGCTTTGGTAACAATAGATTTTAATACTTTATAATTTTGTAAGGCATTTGCCGACGCTTTATTATGGTTATAATTCTTCATTTTATGTAGGATGCAAAAGATATCATCTCTCAGAAAAAATTTATTAATATTTGTAGTGATACATTCTATCGATACGTCTATTTCGATAGAAAACTCCTTTAACTTTTCTATTGTAATGTTATTAGTAGAAAAGCAAATTTAAGACCCAAACTTAGCAATTGGAGTTCCTTATCAGTGAAACTGACTTTGGAAAGGTTTTTTATCCTATCGTAAAAGTTAAAATAATGAGATTGATTTCTAGATCTGTTAGTCTGAAAATGTTTTTTGCTTATTAAAGAATTTGGTTTCAAAATTTTCTAATTTTCAACTTCAACATCAACGTCGTTCAAAAATTGTGTGAAAGTTAGAAAATCATAATCTTTAACTAATCTATCATACAATATTTTAAGTTTACAATTAATTCGATGAAGTTTAGTGTTTGCAAATTTCTTTACGTAACAACTTAAGTTCAATATCATCTATAATATTACGACTAACGTTCTTTGAAAATTTAAACTGAGCAAAGCCCAGAGTAAGCTTCTTCTTAATGCAATGTTGAATAAACCAAATGTCTATCTTAATTGTTGTACGTTTGATGGAAAGTTTTTTTAAATTGTTCAGCTATTTTTGACCATACTGTCATATAATATGAAGAGTTAATTCTTGGCTGTGTACACGAACTTTTCAATAAAATCCAAAAAGAGTATTCTCGTGTAAAAAAATATAATATTTAAAAAATCTTTATAAAAATTACAGCAGAGCGCTTTTGGCGTTAGCCATCTTCGGCGCCACTACAAGTAAGCATGCAAAAGATTGGATTTTATTGAAAAGTTTGTGTGCACAGTCAAGAATTAACTCTTCTGTTGTCACACACTTAACCTTGTACCTGCAAGAAAAGGTTACATATATTTAAATCACAGGGGACCGTTATTTGTGCCTCTAGATAACTCAACAGACATATGAAAGATATTCCACTGTCCGCCGCTGTACTGGACCTAAATCTCATACATACACCTACATACATCTGCAAATACGGTTAAAATTGGATTGATATTTTCATGCGAGGTTCAATACCTTTTAGATAAAATTTTATGATTGATAATTTTTCACTCATAAATACCTTGTGTCGTCTAGGACACCATTAATAAGTATTAATACAATACTATTTACATTTATTATAACCGAAATATTATCGGTACAGTTTTAGTTGATCTTTAAATTTTGTAGTCGCCCCTAGTTAAATTTTGTGTTTTAAAAAATTTTAGTTACATTTTTAGACTATATCGTAGAGAGCAGATTTGATATCTTCGATCTGCACCAGAATTTGGTTTTATATTAATATGATACATGAAAATGACGTAAGCAATGATTAATCAAATTAAATGTTTATTTAATTTCTACTGAGAATTTATTCAACCCTCTAGTCCGGTGATTCTCAACCACTGTACTGCGGCACCTTTGTGTGCCGCCAAATTCTTAACGTGTGCCGCCAAATTTTAGAAATGCAAGCAATAAGAATTATTTTGTATGTACATTTTTACAGCATTTTATTGGAAACGGAACACGAAGGGGAAAAAATATCAAAGAGTCATGCAGCAATCACTACAGCGCGTCGTCGTCATTATTGTTGTGAGACTCAGTTATTCTGCTAAGCCGAAACAAACGTACCGCTTTTACCTAGTGTATTACAGATAAGTAAAATTTTATTAAACTTATTTTATTGTTAGTGTGCCGTCACATTTTGAAATTGTTGAAAGTGTACCGCAACAAAAAAAAAAGGGTTGAGAATCACTGCCTAGTCTAACACGTTGAATCTCTGATTAAACTATTCTTATTTAAAAATGAATTTTTTTATACCCTAATTACTTCAGAAATAAAATCGTTGGACTTGGACAGCAAGGAGACTTTTATTATCTAGGTTCACCATCTGTTTTGCTACGTCATCAAACGTTGCAGACCTTGAAGTACTTACGAACCAAATAACAACCGTATCCCATTAGGGCCTCTTAGCATCAATCTCGGATTTTTACGAAGAGGGTAGAACGGGTGTTCAGACCGGTGCTAACCAATGACATTGAAGACCACTTCAAAAGATGTGAGGTAGGAATTTCTTATCTAAATCACCACCAAGTTACAACTTCGCATAAGTGCCATCGTACAAATTTTTTTACGGCAAACCATCGTTTACAGTTGAAGAATACTTTAAATGTGCCTTCCGGTTGTAAAAAATTTTTACATTATGGGCCGTAAAGATTATAAAATTTTATAGTTTGAATTAATTTGATTTAATTGCATATGACTTAAAATAACTTCATATAATTTCGTATAACTGCGCTGCAAGAAAACGGGAGGGTTATACAGGATATTTAAGTAATAATATACAAACCATTGATTAATGTCAACCCAGGTCTTTCTACAAATACAATTTAGGAGGTCGCAAACTCAATGCGATTCTCCAATTGCCTGCCCTAGATGTCGGGAAAGAGATCCATGTTCCACGACAGATAAGAAGCGACTGACCAGTTTTGAACGTCGCAGCTCGGTGTCGCGTATTAAAACCAACCATATCAGGCGCGACCTTGTATCAAAAACTACACGATTTCTAGATTGACCTTATATGAACTTAAACACAAACCTAATCGTACTTGGAAGTTTTTCGAAAACGAAACTTAGTTTATGAGAGACAAAAATATACCGGTTACTTTATAATTATAAGATTAAATATTTTACCAAGACGAAAATTTATGGGACTAAAAATAATTCTAAGTCCAAAATATTCAAATAAAAGGGTTCAGGAAAATAAACATGCTTTAAGATATTACGAACAACTAGTTAGCATACACTTTGCCACTTCACACTACGTTTGAGGTCGTCAGAGGAGTTTAATATATTGATATTTCGCTTCATTTGCTCTCACTCTCACGTTTACGACTTTTTTCTTTATAAGCACTGCCGCCATATGCTAATCCTGGATTAGTCTCAATTAATTCCACTAAAATAGACATTTGCTTTTTGTAACACGATTGCGTATTTTGCTAGTTCCTTCCATTTTTAGTAGTTTTACTTATTTATAATGTAAGAAACCAACAACGTACACAAGAGGTTATGTTAGATGGATTTTTGCGCTAAAAACAAAGTGCTTATGAATGCGCAAGCCGGGGTGGTACATTTGAACTACTATTTGCCGGTTTCTGCCTTGAACTACAAATGCAAAAAATACTTTTAACAAGCTGTTCAGATTAAATATTTTTAAAGGGATTGTCAATTTTTAGTGTGCAGAATATGACTTTGATTAAAAGTATGCTAAAATTAAAATTTTTATCGTCATGTTAATTTTAACATGTTTGTTACAGATTACACCCTATTGACTCTTAACTAATACAGAATATTTTCTAACGAGATTTAAAAGAAATAAGTTTTATATTTATATGGCCGATAACAAACAAATGCTATAAGGCAGCTACATTTATGTACTATTTAAAAAGAAATGTAACTTCTTGACAAATGTTAATTTTACCGAGAATTAAATGCCTTACAAAATTTTTTTTATTGAAAATAGTTCGTTATAGAAAATTTTTACGTTAAGTTGTAAAGTGAAATATATATTCACGTTAATCAGTATTGTAAATTTGGCCTAAAATTTCAAATCCAAAATTTATATTATTGCTATCAAACCTATAGGGCCCAGCATTTACCACCTGGTTCGAGCTATTATTGTCCGAAAAAACGTTGCCCCTATAGTTTATTAGTTGCAGAAGTTGCTATTTTTTTGTTAAGAGCCGACTCGACTCTATCTATAACTTGCGAATGTTCTGACAATAGCCATCAGTTAAATGGCAATTATGTTTGATAACAATCGCATCCGGAACCGCAGGTCTGTAAACTATCGTGATGTAGGTTTACAGATGCATAATAAATACTCTGTAGATCGTCTTAAGATAGTAAAATAACTGAAAACGTCTTGACAGAATGTAACATGTACGCATTTAAAAAAATATTAGCTTAGGATTAGCGCATGGTTCTTGTTACGAATAAGGAATCCTCACTATTTCTTGAATATAACATATCGGTTTATAAGCAACATTCTTTGCGATTATATTCCACGTTTGGAATAAGATGCCATTTTTCAGATTCAAGATATACACTTGATTATTAATTGCAGTTTTCATTAAGAAAATTTATTTGTTAAGTAGGCAGATGTAAATAATCTTAGTCTATATTTGATTCAAAAGCTGCAAACTTAAGTGACATCTTAACACTAAGTCTTACATAATTTATTCTTAAGCTTTACATCATAAATAAGCGCGAAAACACATTTCACTTCTGGTTACTCTTATACATCTCCCATTTAAGATGTATATCTTTTTAAATATACGTTCTGACTTTAATTATTAATTTGCATGTGCTTATAAATAATTGCAATGTTTACAATATTTGTTATTATTTTAACAAAAAACAATTTCTTATACTCAAGCGGCATAACAAAAATTAATCAATCATGATTGATCTTAAATCTTGAGTATAGAAGTGAGTTCCGAATACTTTCGTAGCCATAAAAACTATTTTCGGAATCAGTTACTCCTTCTTCAACGCACTTGCAAAGTTGTGTAAATAAAAAATTGTACAATGCTAAACGTACTTTATATTAACGTATACCATTGTTTTAAAGTGAATCAAAGTACAATACTATGAGGAATATCTTAGAAGTCCAAATTATAAAAAATCTAGAAACTATAGCAAAATCAATATAGCATCATATTCCATTCATACTAGATATTATCGGCATTGCAACGATAACTCCATTTGCAGAAAAGACAGTTCTTAATTTTCAAACTGCTTATACGAGCCTTTTCAGCAATTCGTAGCTACGAGAATTCTTTGTAAATTAACTTAATATCGAAGCACTGTAATTAACTACCAAAACACTAATCAATAATTTATATAGTCATTACAGTAATTTCTATCATATCAACCCATTTATATCACATATATACAACTATCAAAGTTTTAACTTAGAACATATATTATAATTAAAGCTTCCACACCAAACCTTCGATTAGAACTAATTTCCAATAATCATGACGGCAATTTATATTTATATATATATATATATATATATATATATATATATTTAAATCCTTCAAGAACATACCAAAAATTATGCAAATAACTTCTTGATATTTTGTATTGTAATGTACACAACTCTTAAGTGCAAAACCCTTGTATTTGTCAATAAAAACCATATGAAAAATGAGGTGCCGTCAGGGCATATCAATCATCTTTAGTGTACCAACGTCTTGCTTAAATTCCACTGTAATTATTCGGTTCAACGTTAGACTATACGGCGCTACACTGCCTCTTTCTTAAAGCTGTTCCGCCTCAGAATACTCTGTGACCCGGACTTAGGAAGTTTCTATGGCGTATGGACAGTTGAAACTATTTCTGCAGTTCCCATATTAATAGGAGTAACAATAAACACTCTCGATAGCGCGCCACACGATTTAGATTGTAACCGTACACCAATATTTGGACTCCGGTTTTCCGAAACTGTATCTCTAGCATACTTTGTACCACCCTCCTCTCTAACCCATTGAGCCCACAATCGATCTAGGGTATGTCCATCTTCTTGTCTCCAAATTTGATCATCTGGCCTATGAGATTTACTAACGCTTTCCACAAGTACTGATAATTTGACTTACCAGAAAATTGTTGCTTAGTCATCAAGTAGTAGATGACGCGATGTCGCTTCTTTAGCCGTATGGTCTGCTTGTTGTCAGCGAAGTTAATACAGACCATCAAATTTATTTTTGAACACCCGACCAATTCCTCAGAACATATCAGGGTCCACCGCTACACAGATGCCAGGGAGTATTTCGATGTCATGCCGAATAGATCACCTTGAATCTCTTCCGTTATCCAAAATCTCGCTTTCCCTGTGCCGCTGTACAAAAACATGAACCAATAATAACTCGGTCCAAACCTTTGTTCATTGTCACGAGCGTAAGTATTGGTTCATCGCACTGTTTGTGGTTGTCCGGCATTATCGGCGTCACCACTATCGTAGGGTGCCAACCGGTTAACTTGCTCCATTATTTTTCTTTCTTTTAGGAGTTTACGAATCCTATACAGACTTTACTTCATACATACCATCTTAATGTCTTTGTAGCTTTGCCAAAAATTTACGCCTACGACTGGGGTTGTATAGCCGGACGCGATCACCCTCTTAGAAACCAGACTTCCGCACCTTGAAATCTTATCCGGTCTTCATTCGATCGCTTGAGATCTGGATATTTTGCCTGACATAATCGTACATATCGTGCCTATTGCGTTTATGCCTCTCGAAGTAGCTTTTGTCCACCATGTTATCCATTAAACGCTCGAAAGTGGTAGGAGCGTTACAGAGCCTAATTGCCATTACTTTAATCTGCCATAGGCCAGTGTAAATAGTGAAATCAGTCTTTTGTCGATCTTATGGTTGCATATTCACTAGTCAGTAGCCACTCATCAAATGCAATGTTAAATACAATCACGACCCTAAAAGTGTATCTAAGGTGTTGTCAATCCGGAGAAGTTGGTAGCTATCCATTTTGGGCACGTCATTTAATCCTATGTAGATCACACAAGATCCTGCCGACCAATCTTTCTTCTTAACAAGCACAACAGACGATGCCCAAGGGCTATCAGAATGCTTAATCACTCCTTGTCCCTCCATATCTCAATCAATTCCTCGGTTTACTCGCGTTTGACCAATTGGAGTTTTCTCATCTGCTGTCTTATTAGCCGTGCACTCTAGTATCAATTATATGCTGGACAATTACGCTATTTCCTAATCGACCGCCATCGACCACGAACACGTCCGATTGCGGTAGAACCAAGTTTTTATGTCTTGTCAGTTGTTGTTGTTCAAGTTTCTGGCATGATTTCGTCAACTGGCCCAGCAACTTCGCGGAACACTCGTTCGTGGGTGGTTCTTCTCAACGCTATCACACTCCGGCACGTGAACAACCAAAGAACACCATCCTACCGTTGTATTGTTTTTCAACGCGATATTGTAGTCATTGCCGTTTAAGATCTTTACAAGTATACCATCCGTCACTTTATTTGAGCTTATCCCACAAGCATGCCGTTTCCAAAGGATTCTTCACTAATTGGTTTAATAGTGGCACAAAGCCTTCCCGGAGAGCACCATCCAAGCATCCTATCACCACACGTTCTGTCCTTGCAGGCAGGATAACGTCGTCCGTTAAACAAGGTCGCACACACACACACACACGTCGTCTGCATCGCCAACCGGCATTTCCTCGTTTCCTACCCCCAAGACATCCTATTTTATAGCTACATGTAATCCATTCTTCCTCAAAGTAACCATTCTTAACGTGTTCGATTACTACCTGATGGTCAAATATCTTGCCCAACTCTGATTTTTACATCTAGCATTCCAAGTTACTGAATTTTTTCACCATCTACGGTTCAAAAACGTACCGTCTCGGGTAATATTTTATAACTGTTGCGCACTACTTCCGATTAACAATTGTCGTAGAAGCTCCGGTATCAACCAAGAACTTCAGAATCTTGCCGTTGAACTGTCCATATATGTAAATGCTGTGTACATGCTTAGATCGTGCGTTGCAAAAAATGCCGCTGTGATAGAATCCGTGCAGGTCGACATTCGGCCTCTCCTGTTGAACTCTTTTAGTTGTATGGCTTCTCTACTATCTTCTTGGGCTGTTTACATTTTGACTATATAAGCCCAAACTCGCCACAATTACAGAATCTGGGCCCTTTACTGTGTATTTGTTCATAAAGTACTCGTCGAATCACCTCCTCAATGCTTTCTTGGTCCTGCTCCTCTACGGAGCACCTTACCTTGTCATTTCTACTATGCGTAGCTTGCTATACTGCTTCAAATTCTAAAACATGAGCTAGCGCATCATCTAGGTTCCCTGGTCAAGCCAGCAGTAGTGTTTGCTCGATCTCTCCGTCGCGTATCCTGTCATCAAGAGTCTATACTGCCAACTGTTCTAGGAAGCTATGCGGTGCTGTTGGGTAGGCTAATCCCACCAAGCGAGAAATATCTGCCTTAAACTCTTGCAAGTTGTTAACTTTTTGATAGCGGTTCTTCACGTAAGCGTGGTACATCTGTTGCAGATGAGAGTCACCGTACTTCACTTTGAGCCTTGACGTTAAAGTCCCGTAGTTTCTTTGATCATGGTCTGGTATAATGTGCAGAATATTCAAGTCTTCACCTTGTATTTCTAGAAATACTTGGTTTTATTCCAAATATTTCATTATATGCGGGAATCAAAAATACTTGCCCCATTCGGTTGATGCAAAGTCCGCTCACAGGTTTTTATTTGTATGGTTTATTTTTCTAATTTTTATACATTTTGTTTTATTTGGCTCTATAATTGGGTTTTCTTAAATTAATAGTATTGAAATGTTAAGCGACTTGCAGACGATAAAATAAATTTAATTTGCAATTTGCTTGAATATAATGCTTGCTTGTTTATTAAAGTCTGGACTCGCTATTGCGCAGTGGAAAGTTATAAGTATGGAAGAAATTCAGTCAATATTTAAATTCTAGAGATGATAAAAATAAGCCTAAATTAAAAGAGTTTAATTAGCACATAGGTTGTTGCTCTAAAAACAAACTTCTGATTCGCTTTTACGCTGTGGAATAATTAATTTTGAAATATGATAAACCATATTCTCTAAAATGTCAGAAATGGATTTTCCGGAACTTAGGGGATGAGAAGTTGGCTCTTAGTGGGAAAATGGCGATGAAGATTTTATCAGAACATGAAAGGTCGCAAATTTTAGAAATGACATACCCCTCTATTCTGAAAATGTAGAGTTTTTATTTTTAATGTAAAAAGTTGGTCTTAGATTAAAAACTCTACCAGAAATCAAAATCCCCAAAAAACTCCACGATCAGTTCAAATCGAGAAAAGCCGAGTCGATCTAAGTGGATGCGTGTAACGAATGTTTTCGCAAATACTAGTAGCACGATTAAAGTTCTACCCTAATTCTAAACATACACGCCAGGAATGTAAAATCGAATATTAACTAAGGTAGTAATTGCGAAAATTACGTAAAGAGAATAATATCGTCGGTGTAATTTATTTTAAAATATTCCAGAGAACATTTGCTGGAACTTTCACGAAAACATTCCCCTATAATATTAGGTAATTTCGGTAAATTATTTTCAAGGTCAAAAAACATAAATACGTCGAACTCTGTGCCTAAGGGTGAAACGATTGCAGCGCAGAAACTACTTGTTTGAATAAATCTTTGAACAGGCTACTGCCATTCCAGTGTAATTTGATGAATCATGGAATTTAGGGCTATGCTTCGTAAAACTGTTTTTGTAAAACATAATATATATGAATTATGCAAAAGATAAAAGTTTATTTTCTACTAAGTTTTTAGTGTCCATAAATCACTATTTCAGCGTTGTTTGTTATTGTTTATTGAGTAGTATCTTTTTATTACTGCAGCAAAATGTTTAAAATTTTACCCCGTATCATCATATGGGCAATGGTGTATTTATGATACAAACTTAATTTATCATTAGCAATAATCATACCGTAATTTATGTAATATTTAATTAAGACAAAATCAAATTAAATTTCAATACATATATTGTTTCATACTTGTTAAATAAAGAATCAATCACACTACATATGATTTTTCCACAGCTCCATCCGTAGGTACTACATTGGCCTGGAAGGGAGTACCTCTTACCTGAAAAACATTTTGAATTTTGCCGAACCCTTGCTGTTATTTTTAACGTGCATTTCAACACACACACACACACGCGCACGTATGCACGCACACGCGCGCGCGCAAACACACACACACACACATATACACACACATACACGCAGGACCTCCATTTTACCTCTCATCCTAACGAGGGCGTATTTTTGTGAAAAATGATTGCTTAGTATTTTTCAAGCGGACCATGTGGGGAATCAAATTTATAGTAGTCACACGCATACCTACTACGCCATAAAACCGCCCAAGGATCAATCACAACATGGTGACATAAATTTTTGCTTTTGCTATTCGGAAGTTTGTGGTTGATATTTCTTTTATTTTAAATCTACTTAGAGTGTGGAGTACCTTGATAAGAAATTTAGAAAGCTGTATTATGATCTTGTGTTTAAAAGTTAAAAGCTTTATTGTATGGCCCTACTCCCATGTGATTTATTGCTTATTATGGGTTCTGAAATTTTTGTTTTTCTTCATGGCTCTTTTATAATCAAATTCTCTTTAAGGAGGATTGAAGTTTTGTTTTATTGTGTTTTGCATTTAGAAGTCCTCCGTTCTGTAGCATCAATCATTTTTCTGTGGCAATATTATTGCAAATAATCTATAGCATCAGCATGTTGTAATTATAAGAAATCTGAATGGAACAATATAACCAAAGTTAATTTAGTTAAATATATAATCCATTCGCTCTAACTTAGGGATGGCGTCACAACTGGATAAAACGCTGCATTGCCAATGTTATATGTATATACTCCCTGTATGTTTGTTGTGATTTGTTTTGTCATGGATCGAAACGTAAATAAAGACGATTTTAACAACTATGAGTGATTTAATTCCCAAAGAAGATCAAGAAAAATAGTATACGTATAGATTTAATTCTATGGATAAAGGTTGTGTTAAGTTTACACATTATAGGAGTACAGGCAGCGTTAAGTCTGGCAACAGTGACGCATTCCATAAATCAAAATAGAATGTTTGGCAGTACATTAACATACAAAACAGTAATAATTTATTAAACTTCATATTGATACCGTATTTATACTTCATATTGCATCACACAATTTAGGATAATATAAACAGATTTATTGTGTAATTACTAAAAAGTGATGATATTCTTAACATTTTCTGTACTTCATGAGGTATTTGAGGTCATCAAATGTAAATGGTTTTAAATAAACAAAATAGTTATGAGTAGTTTATTAACTTCAACAGGTATATGTAAATACGTTGCATATAAAATATAACCAAGTTTGAATTTTAGTCGAACCGGTGTCTTGGATACAGCTTTCAAATTTCTATCATAGCCTTTAGGACGATGATATTAAAATAATCAATATATTTCAACATGGTTTTCATACTTCACGTAAAATAACTAAACGAAAACTAAGTAATACTCAAAAATGTATTTAATTCATTAATATATTCATATTGCAAATATGTATAATTATATTGTGCCAAAGATGTACAGCGAATTTAATTTATGCTTAAAACACTATTTCCCTATCGCACATAGCTTGTATCTTTTTTCTGTATTGCGGATTGGGTTTGCCCGCATATCAGGTGCTACAGTCGCAAGAGCTTTCCTCCATGTAGCTAGTGACTTCACAAGTGTATCCAAAGTGATCCCGAAAGTAACTTCCAAGAACTCGTTGGTGCCTTATGATATACGTTCTATGGTAGTTAGCATTGCCCATTACGGTAGTCGATGGCGTGCTTAGATTAATTAATAGCTGATATTTAAACCAATGTAAAAAGTTGTCCTGATTCATTTCGCAACGATAGCTACCTACCCTCCGTCGTTTTTAAACCAAAGACTGGATTGGCATTAGAAATGAATCCCCCTTCACATCCAGCGTGAAGAAACTATATACCTAATAAAGAAACGCATACTTAGCAAAATCTTGTATTTCTATAATTATTGGTATTACCGTGCACCACCAACAGTGAGCTTTTTAACTCTTCTAGCGTCAGAATCCGTCTTCACAAATCCAGCTTTCATCAACAAATACAAACTGCTGTAACTCCTCTACTTTAGCTTGAACATACTGTCTTATAGATGTCACCCTCTTTGAAACGACATTAGGCACTTCCATCAATCTACGACTAGGATCAACGTTGTTATATTAAAATTTTATATCCTTTAAAAATGTCAACAAAGAAGTTTTACCTCCTTCAAATATGTCTCGTTCACAAAGGTTTTCTTGTAGCGTTGTTACAGTAATGTACTCCTCTATAATACAAAACATTATTCGTTTAAGGTTTTAAAATTACTAACTGTTTTTATACATCTGGTAGATTACATTTCTAATTGCATGTATGTCGAAACCAAATATATCAACAACAGGGTTTTTGTTAGCACTTCACCCTTATTGGGCCTATCTTCAATGGTGTTTACAGTGCCTATACTAGCCTTGAATGCTGGCGCAACCCGCTAAAACAAATAACTTTTAATGAAACTGTTTAGTTTACTTAACCTCATCAAATTTGAAATTATTGAAGTGGAATCCAACATATACATACAGAAATTACTCAAGCCTTTTACAAAAGTAAATGGTAAAAGGGACCCATTGTTATCACGTTCTCTCTCAAAATAGTCTATTATAGAAATTTTCAGTAACTCTGACTAACATAAAACAAAATTTTTCCATTATACATTTTAATTAGATCGTTAGTAAAATTCTAATACAATCTTAGTACTTGCTTAGTATAATACTCGTTATACTCTAAGTGTATTTTTAGTACATCCTAAAGTCGGCCGCTGAGCAGGATATAGAAGACATTCTTTCTCTGCAATAAACCAATGCCAACTGCCCGTAAACGCTGTGTAACCGAATAACGAACGAGAACAAAAACACTTTCTATTGATGCATTCAAATAGTAGTTTGCGAAAACAATATTACAACAAACTTTTCTTTGTAGACAATCTATTTAGAGGACATTTGTTTAATAAAGCGTGACTTAACTTCATTTCTGAAGACTATATTTGCGATTATTCTATACAAACATTGTATAGTTATTTCAAAAGAATATGAATACAAAATAAATCTGACGTTTTATATGTGTAGGAATTATTTAAAAAAATTATAATGGCGATTGTTATAAGAGGAAATGGAAACGATTAACAGTAATAATAGCATTTAGCGATGGGCATTTTATTAGCGATGGGCATTTTAGATCCTTTCAAAGTATCTGATAATTCACTTATAATAACGACGTAGTAATTCACATATTAAAAATGCCATTCTTATCGCTAGTAAATATAGTAAAAAGTTTTATTGATTATTCCAAATTAGATCTGGAATTATAATAAATCGAATAAATTTTTTTCTACATTGCTAATGTGTTGTCTAATACAGAATACGGAAAAATAGTTTGCAGAATGCACGATCTAGTAAGAAGGTACTATAAACAGCTCTATAATATATTGGTTAACATTTTATTTTAACGATTTATCCCTACTGTAATAAATAATAACTAAGTATTATGCAGTAGTAGAGGTAGGTTGATGCTATTTTGTAAAGAATTCATGTTGTAATTTTAACGAGGATGTTTTTCCATACCTTAAGAAATAATGACATCAATTTGAAATTCAAATAAGTCTATGTATAAATAAATTAGATTGGTGATATTAGTATCCATAGTAATTTCCAAAAGTCAATAATAACCGGTTCCATATCCAGTTGACAATGTGAACAATATAACCGAGTTTTATAGAAGTCATTCAAAACTTTTATGGCACATGTTGAAAATCTCGTGATTTTCCTTTTACTGACAAAATTCCGGCGACAATAACTATTAATGTGGGCAATGTGCACTCAGAATAACGGCAGACAATGCATCCTTCTGCTCTGCTCACATATGAAGCTGATACATTTATTACATAATCCATCTATGTCCCACACTAACCATCGCTCCTTACAGTTGCTTCATTGCTGTTGATAAGATTACCTAACCTTCAGAGCCGGATTTAAGCCAGACGACGCCTTAGGCCCGAGTACTGTACGCCGCCCTAGAACCAAGTACCGTACGGATTTTTTCTTAAAACACTTTAAAAATAATAACAGTAAAATAGTTATTGTTTAAATTATACAAAATGAAACAAAATCAAATGTCAACTATTTTAAAAAAGAAACAAAAAGCAAACTGTGATATAAAATTCACAAAAATTTAGATACATTTTCTTACAAGTACTTGCAACGTACCTTCTTTGTAGCGAAAGAATAGATAGTATCGTCGTAATTTGTCGTGCAGAATTTGCCCTTTATGTATAAAATCGCAAGTGAATTGAGTCTATCGTTATCCGTAGTTGCACCCAAATATCACTTAAAATACTTTAGTGCGAAAACAAACGCTCTGCAGAGCAATTTGTCGCAAATGTACATAATAAGATTCGCAAGCCAATTGAAATATTTGGAAACACATCAAGCAATTCATTTTGACAAAAAATTTAAGGAGTGCTCGTGGACTTGTTTCACTACAGTATTAGAGGAGCTAATATATGCACGAAAATAGATACACTAATTAATTATCGACTCTTTCAGTTCATTAGTATAGCTTTATCTGTGGAAACATCATCAGATAAAGTGCACAAATTATTGAAAAAGTTAAACTTTGTAAAATTTTTTCGAATGCCCTTCTTTGTTAAGTAAGTTCGCTGTGTAGTAGTAAATATGCTAAGTTCGTTCTGGACTAAAAAACCGGTTTTCTAATGGGATTTAACATGGGAAATTCTTAAATCCAAAAAGACCATTTTTGTCAGGTACAAAGGTCATACACTCCAGGTGACTCTACATACATGTTACTGTACTAATAAATGTAAACTGGAATTTCTTTGCAAAGAGGTGCAGGTGGTGTGTGCAGGAGGAGGTTGTGTATGGAGTTGGAGTTGGTATATGGTGGTGTATATGACAAGCTCTGCTCGTGCACCTGTGCGCTCTACATGTGACCCAATGCGCTACGGACGTGCTCTGGCGCGCGACTAAGTGATGGAGTGGAAGTGGCAATTAGAGATTCAATAAGCAATAAGCGCTATTTTCGACCATTAGCAATCAATATAGAATAATCGGTTTGGACTGAAAATATTCCCGAAAGGAATTTTTAAAGGGCATGTTTCGTTTACATATTATTAGATATTATTTGGGTGCAAGATAGTGTTATAGAATAACTAATCGTCATGTTTACACCTATTAACAAATGGACACTGTTTTCTTTATATGCGTAAATAAATTCCAACTTTACAAAGTTTACTCTTACCGCTATATTTTAAGCGGACCCTGTCGGGAATCGAATCCTGGACCTTGGGCATAGTAGTCACACCCATACCACCTACGCCAAGCAGCCGCCTCGTATTTACACACCTTAAATGTGATTTTCCAATGCTCCACCTGAAGGTATTACATTGACCAGAAAGCGAGTTTCTTTTACCTGGAAAATTTTGAATTTTGCCGAACCCTTGATGGTCCAAGCAAGGTAGGGATCTTTAACGTGCGTGACAACACACACACGGGACCTCCATTTTACCTCTCATCCGAGCGAGGGTGTATTTTAGTGAAAAATGCGAGCCTAACACTTTTCAAGCGGACCGTGTCGGGATTCGAACCGTATTTACACACCTTACATGTGATTTTCCAATGCTGCAACCGAAGGTACTATATTGGCCAGAAAGCGAGTTATTTTTACCTGAAAAATTTTGAATTTTGCCGAACCCTTGCCGTTTCAAGGAAGATAGGGATTTTTAACGTGCGTGACAACACTCACACACAGGACTTCCATTTTAACTCTCATCCGAACGAGGGTGTATTTTTGTGAAAAATGCTCGCCTAACATTTTTCATGCGGACCGTGTCGAGATTCGAACCCTGGACCTTGGGCGTAGTAATCTTACAGATATCAACTACGCCACGGAGCCACCTCGTATTTACAAACCGTGCATTTACATTTCCAATGCTCTACCCGAAGGTACTACATTGACCAAGGGGTGAGTTTTTTGTTACCTGTAAGTTTAGAATTTTGCCAATCCCTTGCCGTTCCAGGCAATGTGGGGATCTTTAACGTGCGTGACAACACGGGACCTCTATTTAACTTCTTTCCCGAACGAGGACGAAATTTTTGTGAAAAATGCTCACCTGCCATTTTTCAAGCAGTCCGCCGTGTCGGGATTCGAACCCAGGACTTTGAGATCCGTAGTCTTACGCTTACTATATTGATCTACGGCGACGCCGTATTTACACACCTAACATGTGATTTCCCAATGCTCCACCCGAAAGTAGTACATTGGTCAGAAGTCGAGTTTTTGTTTACCTAAAAAATTTGGAATTTTGCCGAACCCTTGCTGTTCCAAGCAGGGTAGGAATTTTTAACGTGCGTGACAACACACACACACACACACACCACACACACACACGGGACCTCCATTTTACCTCTCATCCGAAAGAGAGTGTATTTTTGTGAAAAATGCTTGCCTAACAGTTTTCAAGCGGACCGTGTCGGGATTCGAACCCGGGACCGGGGTAGTAGTCACCCACATACCAACTACGCCACGGAGCCGCCTCGTATTTACACACCGTACATCTACATTTCAAATGCTCCACCCGAAGGTACTACATTGGCCAGGAGTCGAGTTTTTTGTTGCCCAGAAATTTAGAATTTTGCCGAACCCTTGCCGTTCCAGGCAAGGTAGGAATCTTTAACGTGCGTGACAACACTCACACATGGGATCTATTTAACCTTTCATCCGAACGAGGGCGTAATTTTTGTGTAAAATGCTCACCTGCCATTTTTCAAGCAGTCGGCCGTGTTGGGATCGTATTTACACACATTACAAGTGATTTTTTTCGAATGCTCCACCCGAAGGTACTACATTGGCCAGGAAGCGAGTTTCTTTTTACCTGAAAAATTTGGAATGTTGCCGAACCTTGCTGCTCCAAGCAAGGTAGGGATCTTTAACGTGCGTGACAACACTCACACACGGGACCTCCATTTTACCTGTCATTCGAACGAGGGTGTATTTTTGTAAAAATGCTCGCCTAACATTTTTCAAGCGGACCGTGTCGGGATTCGAACTTGGGACCTTGGCCGTAGTAGTCACACACATACCACTACGCCACGGAGCCGCTTTGTATTTACACACCGTGCATTTATATTTCCAATGCTCCACCAGAAGATACTACATTGGCCAGGAGGCGAGTTTTTTGTTGCCTGGTAATTTAGAATTTTTGCCGAACCCTTGCCGTTCCAGGCAAGGTAGGGATCTTTAACGTGCATGACAACACTCACACACGGGATCTCCATTTAACCCCTCATCCAAACGAGGGCGTAATTTTTGTGAAAAATGCTCACCTGTCATTTTTCAAGCAGTCGGCCGTGTCGGGATTTGAACCCAGGACCTTGGGATCCGTAGTCTTACGCTTACTACATTGATCCACGGCGACGCCCCGTATGTACCCACCACTGAAGTATGTGTCACTAATAGCCAACGCTTAGAACTCTAAGTCATACTTTATAGTAAAAGTCGTAAAGACTAATAACGCGATGGACTAAACTCTTGGTGGCTAACATATTTTTAAAAAGTGCCAAGGAAATTATGAATTGCCAAACGATACTGAAAGAAGTTTTAGCGTATTAAAATACAGGCATATAGCTTACGACAGTAAGGCTCTGGAATACCTATTGACAACAGAGTTTATTTATGATCTTAACGTATCAAAATATCGTTTATAGAAAGGTACTGCTAATCCAACAATGCCATTTCAACAGAAGTGTAGCTATTAAAAGTCGCAAACTTGTTGATATAGCTAAAGTTACACAGTATATTTCTGATGAACACAAGTGGTTCTATCCACAGTTTCAAGAATGGCCTACCCCCAACCACAATGACGACTCAGAATAGTTATTGTTTGTATTATATTGGTCGGGTAAAGACACTAGTAGTTGACATACTAAGAAAAATACCTGTAGTTATATACATAAATAACCATTTTATTAAACAAATCAAGACAACATTATTTCAGTCAATACATAAATATGTTAACAAATACGTAACATACGAAAATGCAAAAAATATTCAGAGTAAAGTTTATGATATACAAAATTAAGCATTCAGTGCTGACATGGCGCAAAATGAAAATACCGATAAAAAATCAATAAATGACATCAAAACGAAAACCTTAACCATCAACGGCAACTGTGGGTATTGATACTTTACTCTTGCGCTCCACTTTTGGCATTGGGAGGTTATCAGTTATTTTACTTTGATAAATAATGATAAAATCAGTCTCATTTTACTTAAAAATAATTTCGTTTACATCACTTCATATCATCGCCATTATTTAACCTCACATTTATGAATAATTTTTTGAATAATACACACGTATTTATAGTTTTTTTTTTTACCAGAAACCTAACCAACCAACATTCCCATCCTTAAGGTTGTTGTTGCTGCTTTTTTGTATTCGTAATATTTTTGCCAAGTAAACGAAAAAAACAACTGCATGAATTTTCTCAGTTTGTTTTTGACATTTTGTTTTAGTTCCGGCAAAACAAAACTCGCTTGAAAAGACTATGAACTAAAATATTGAATTTTAACAAGCAACTTCATTACCAGTATCCTGGTTTTTAAAACTACCAGTCTCTTTTGCAGTTGATGATAATTCCGACTGGTTCAGGAGTCGTACATCCTGAGTGTTGTGGAATACTACCAACCGTTTCTGACGAAATATTTTTGCAAGAGCTTACTGCTTGCAAAAAGGAGACTAGTATAAAAATTACGTTTGTGTGAATAGTTTTACTTTTTAACACTTCTAAAATTACTTACTTATAATCTGTCCAAGTTGTGCATTGATAGAACCAGCCAGAATGATAACAAAGTCATTCATTTTATAAAATTTTAGGAGATTCTTTACGTCCATAGAAACATGTTCAAAAGATGCATTTGGTTTAATAATGAAAACAGTTTCATAGAGCTGATGTTTGACAATGTCCCGTAAGATATTGCCACATTTACTTCTTTGTTAATCACTTAAACATATTACTTTAGATTTACTTTTCAGGTCTATAACCTGTTTTATTCCATGGGCGGAAATACTGGTTGCATTAGGTACATTGATTGATATATCTGTCTTAGGTAATGCTGAATCAAATAAATCGACTTTCTTTAACATATTTGCGTAAACTGGGCAATAACCATTCATGATTTTAAATCATTCGTCTGAATAGGTAATATCATTCACATTAGTCTCAGCTTCCGATTCTCCAGGCATTAAATTTTTCCCAATACTACACTTATCTATATCAATACATGAAGTAAAATCAGTTTGAACATATTGATGTTAGTGAATAATCAACTTATCTCTAAGTTTTGCAGTTCTTGAATTTGTGCTTTTAAATCCATAATAACATTGTTCATAGAATCCTCATTATGAACAGCTTCATCTAAAATTACTTTGTTCTGATCTTTTAATTAAATATGTAATTTTTTAATTGGTGATTTTCAGATAAGGGGTCTTTAATTTTCCCATCATTATTTGAATAGTTATTATTATTCAAAACACTATTAACACTGCACTCACAACACTTGATTTTATTTTCTTTTAGGTGGGTTCTAGATTTTTTAAATCTTACTATACAACTTCTATGATAAAGGACATGCAATTAACAAAAATGAAATAATTAGTTCGGCGAGTTTTACAACATACGTTCCAAGAAGCACTTTAAATGAATATTGCTAGTGTCAGCCATCTTGAAAATTATATGTAAACGGTACTGTGAATCGACACAATTGCAAAATTTGGGGTTCCCGGCCACCTCATGAATCCATTGAGCACCATCGTGATTCACATAAGACTAATATTTGGTGTGACATGTTAGAGGAGTAGGTTTTTTGTCAGTTGGGATATTGCCGTTATGAATGGACCTGCAACTTGAAGAAATTCTAGATTACTAGAATGGGTGAAATGGCTTCCGCGTTCCAGTGAGCTATTGAGCCAAACTACAGGTCCAACCAAAGTAGTAAGGTCTTTAGTGAAGAACCGGACTGACAGGTCCCCAAAAGAGGACAGCAGCTTTTTCGGTACATTGAGTCAGAAATACCATTAGGGTCGGTATGGCATCCTAAGACACTTTACTGCGATGTAGAAGGCATTGGGAAACCACCACATTACCTTCCAAGTACACAGCATACTTACAATGTGATGAATATGATGACATCCTCTGAGGTAAAAGATTCCAAAGTTAAAATAGTCCCTCATTCGAATCTCCGGAAGGGGACTACTTCGGAGGATGTGATCGAAAAGTTTAAAGGAAGAGCAAGGAACATTTTGCGAGTCGGAGTGTGGAATGTACGTAGCCTAAAAAAACCAAAAAGAAACAGTATGACATGGCTCAATCGGCGAGTGGGCGGGGTATTATTATAGCAAGTAAAGGAAAGCCTGAAAAAAAATAGAAAAAGAATATACATTCACTCATTCAGACTCAAAACAAAACATACCAAAAAAAGAAACCTATAATTAAACACAATATGTACAAGGTATCGTAGTACAAAAAAGAAACAAACAAACAATCCTTACACACTAAACTTAGTATAAAAATACAAAAAAAAACGAATCATTTTTTACATGGTGAGCTGCCGGTTTTAGGGTACTACCCTAGATTAATTTTCAACCAAAAAAAAAAGAGAAACAAAATTATCTCTCTAAAACCAACAGCGCTAAATCAACATGGTAAATCTAAAACTAAGCCTGTAAATATAATGGCAACAACATTATCAAATGCGCCAGCAAGTCTTCAAACCATTTTCACATTAATAAGTCCTACTTTTTTTTAGTTTTTTAAAACAAATAATAATGCCTCAATACAATGGCAATAAATACCAAAACAGTTCAACAAGCAATTTTCGTATACACGAATTAAATTTGGAAATGCATGAGCTTAAACAGCAAAATCTAAATCGACATTGTCTCAACTTAAGTAGTGAAGAAAACACTTACCCTTGAGTTGCTGCCGTCTCTAATAACGGGACAGAGAAAAGGTGGGTGTGATCCCGCCTTGGGGTGGTCCACTCATCACAATCAGGGGCGATCATTCATCGCAGCTTTAAAGGCCACCAGAAGGAGCTATAGTAATTACAAAATAAAAATTAATTTATTGACGTCGAAAAGTAACATTTTTTAAAAACCATAAATACCTACCACGCCTTATTGCGTGCGCGACATTTTCAAAGCGAAAACGACACGGAGAAAACCAGAATAGATGTTTTTCGTCTTGATAACCGAGAATAAGTGAATATTAATTTCGTTTGTCTAAGGATCAGAGCTCGAAGTAGTTTTGTTGTTATCGAACGATTAAACTGGAAAACCAGAGTTTGTTGGGATAATACGCGTCTTTAATTCAACAAAGCTTTCTATGGAAAACACATACAAATCAATTAACGGATACTTAGAACACGTTTTTGCCTAATTAATCGTAGCATAATCTTTACGTTAAGGAATTCTTAGAAAGCGTCTTTATTAGTAATTAGGCTCTAGGATTTAACAATTGAAATCGCATTTATGCAAATTGAGAATGAATCAACAAGGGAAAGGGTTATTTTAATTTATGGAATAAATTTTCGTTTTTAACGCCAAAGGGAGTTGAGTTGAAAATTACTGTAACGCGTATTTATTATTAATTATAAATGAACAATTTTATTTTACAGTAGAAACGGAATTTATTCGAGCGGATATTAACCAGGGAGAAAAATAGGGTAATTGGTTTATGCTAAAAATAAACGCATCAAATGTCATAAGTATGAAGCAAGTAGGTAAGATAGAGAACTTGAAAATTGAAATGGATAGGTTAACACTAGACATAGTAGGGATCAGCAAAGTTCGCTGGCCAGAGGCGAGCAATTTTTGGAGTTGGGACTTTAGGGTAGTTCATACAGGATCAGAGGAGGGAAATTCGGGAAATTCGGTTGATAGTTAAATCGAATCGTACCGAAGGTGTTTTGGAATAAAGTCGGGAACGGTGTGAATGCATCATTAAACAAGCATTTTATATATCGGTTGATAACAATGATGTTACAAGAGAGTAGTTTTAGAGCGGGTATAAAACATTAAGGTCCACAATATTTCATAAGCATGCGTTAACGTGGTGAATACTAACGTTTAAAATTATATGTGTACTGGTGGTGAGATAAGATTGTGGGATACCACCTGCATTCGGAAGTTTGTGTTAAAAATTGGTGTGTGTCGTTAACCTCGACAACATTTGTTAGTGAAAAAGCAACCATCGGGGCAGTAAGATTACACTGATTTTGTTGACGTCGATTGCGTCGGAGAGTGAGTGAAAAGATTATTGTTGTGGTTTTACGATGTTTGACTTAACGAATTATATACACGATTTAGAATAGGATTTATGGTAATAAGTTACTAATTTAGTTTATTGTGGGGTATAATTTGCTTAGATGTAATTAAAAATAGTGTTCATTAAATTCAACATTAATTATTCACTAAACGAAGTTGTGTTTTATTTCCGTAATCAGAATCCGAAACAATATTTGTAATATTTGTGAACTAAATATTTTGTGCCCTGGGATTATTAAAATTGTATAGTGTTTTTGCACTAGTACAATATCAAGTTAAAAAGTCTTATTAGCTTAAAAGTGGGGTATGCTCTCCTGCCTGTCACAAACTGCAGGAGTTATAAAGAGAAACCAACAAATTTCAATACTTCAACATCCCGTAGATCGGAAATAAAACGTTTGCAGATATATGTTTATATAAATTTTTAATCATAAAATTCGCCAAAGAATAACACCTTTTTGTATATACATGATATTTAGGAACACCCAGTATATTCTTGCCTCACCTCTATATATTATAAGAAGCAAACATCCTTCTTTAAAAAAATACATTTTAGTAAATCCTTAACATAGTAATCTTTTTGATCCAGCGACATATATCTTTTCCACTGTGTCATTTTATCTGTTCAACGAATCAAAATTAGAACAACCTTATTCAGAATATGACGTTTTTTCAGTTTCCTAAACATGATAGTATACGAACTTGATCCTTTTATGCAATAACCGCTATAATTATCCTTTATGGCTTGACAAATCTTTAGTATCGACAAAGTATTTAATTACAGAGAGCGCAATCGTTTTACGCATCATCATTAAGTTGTCAACATTAACGTATGTTCAAGTCGTAATGTACACACCATAATTAAACATTTCATGCAATTCGTTGTAGATACTTCCACTGACACACACAAGTTTAATAAATTAGTCTACATGCGTTTAGAAATTATGGTATGGTGTAATAAAATATCATTGCTGTAGAAAACTGTACTTTCAATTGTAAATACTTCATGTTTTGTACATATTATTCTTTTCCTGCATCATTCTATTTCAAATAAACGGATTTAGTACTGCATGAAACAAATTGATAAAGTCATGTATCAAATAATTTATTCGATTATATAGTTCCGAAGAAATTACTGGTCTCATGATACTTTGACAGATATACGTGGAGTAATGTTTACAAAAATCAATTACCATGGCGTAGTAGGAAAAAGTCATCATGTAACCAACTTACCTGAGGATTATGTACGTGTATTATAGAATATAATTAGTGGAGTGCGACATGGAAATGTTTATTTAAACTTGATCTGTTTTCACATCGTCTCGGCACGTCCTCAACTGATAACTGAACTTTGAAATCGCCAAAGACAACACTTTCAGAATTTCTGATTGAAAAATCTAAAAACTTTTGCTTGTATCTAATTAGGCCTTGGAGAATGTATGTAGATTGTATATGATTTATAGGCGACAACGGAATGGTATTGGCGAAAGTTTAAACTTTCGCGGACAGTACCTTTATTGAAATATGTGTCAAAAACAGCAAACATAAAATTAGCAATAAAATTATCAGCAATTAACGGAATATAGTAATGAGTACCTAAATCAACGAATTAGAAAACATTGGTTAGGGGGACCATAACCTACACGCGAAAACGTCAGCTTTGTTTCTCCAGCCGTACATGACGTACAGATACAACTGCACAGAAGTTTGTACCGTCTAGTGATGCCGTTCGAGATCAAGAATTCTCGTTCTCGTCTCGAAATTCGAGACGAGATCGAGACAAAAAACAAAAATCTAATTCGAGACGAGAACGAGAAACACTTAACTCTCGTCTCGATCTCGAGTCGAGAATTCTCACTATTCCCGAGTTCCCGAAATATCCAGTACACAAAAACAAATTTCAGTAAATAAGGTAAAAGCTGTGTCAGTAAGAACTTTGGAATTCTTGTATTAAATAAAGTTCTTTTCAAAATAAGAAGATGTTTTCAAGGTGACAATTTAAAAAATTGAAACAGTTACATTTATTTTAGTCGATATTAAAAGAATAGTTTGCTTCTTCAACTGCCTAGTAGCATCCGAAGAGCATCGTCAATGATATTGTGTTACTATAATTGTCTTCAATTGCACTTCAATTGTTCAAATCTGGCAAATCACACAAGAAACAAAATTAATAATCGGCTTTACAATTCTGACTCCTGAAACTTTGTGTACCTATTAATTGTGTTAGTTTTAATAGTTAGTTGTAAAACTATGCTATAAACACAAATTTTACTATTTGTGGTTTCAACTTTAAATTAATATACAATCGTTTGCTACAATTAGCAATTATAAAATGTTTTTTTCTGCGACGGGAAAAAAATGTGACATTTAATATTTCTTGACAGGTAACAAAATGTCACTTTATATAAAATTACTTTTTTCCCCGGGAAAAAAATGAGTACTTTTTTCCCTGGTAAGTGCAAATAAGTAAGAACACGAAGATATTTAATTTTAGAATATTTTATTATGTATAAGTTACGTTTCCTTAATGTTAAAAGTACAGTTATTAAATGTACATTGCCTGAAAGACATGTTTTTTGAACAATTAGGAATGTCTGCTACAGTGGAATTTTCTTGATTTGAAATAATATTTTGTGCCACTGACACAACTGCCGTTGATGTACTTGTTCGCAAATTGGATTCTGTTTCAGCTGATGCACTGCCACACAAACTAAACAGTTTCTTAGCTATTTCTGTCTTGTGCACTATCGATTCATCAACATACCCTTCAGCGACCATTGATGACTTCCAACCACCATGTTTCTTTAGTGTCATCAAGTCTCCCCCAGATTCAACTAAAAGTGTAGCAGACGATCTTCGAAATGCATGACCTGTATATGACTTAGCATTTTTAAGTCGAAGAAAATTGGCTACTATTTCAGGTACCTTATAAAACTGATTTCTACCCACAACTTGATTGACGCATTTCCCATTGCGATATGCATAAAACAGGCGGCGATCCTTTGCTGCTGCTGGACGAAGTGCCATGTACATTCTGTAAAATTTAATATATTCTTCAGTAACTATAAATCTCCTATTTACATCATTCTTTGTTTGCTTAAGTTTCACAATTAATGACGTTCCCACGTCTTCAATATCATCTAATGTTACCTGGCTAATTTCACATATTCGACAGGCTCCTGCAATCCCAAATACAACAACAACCTTGACCAATAAATAAACTTCATCAGGAGCATTATTTAAAAATCACTAATATGTGTACTCGTAAATATTGCAGATTTTTGGGCATGTAACCTTTCCCATTTTGTTTCAGAAACGTAATTAGTTTGCAATATTTTGAAATGTCTACGTTATTATTGACTTGTAACATACTTTTTATCATTGAATAATTCGACCACACTGTTGATGGCTTTTGTTGTTGCGCTAGTTCCGAAAAATAAACCAATAACACCGTCTCCGAGTAAGAACTACATGTCTTTTCGCCTTCCATTCCATGAATCTTGAATACGCAGTTTCGTAAATTTTTCGTGATTTAGCTGGCAATAATTTTATTGATGCTACTTTCGCTGCCTCTACCAATTCCGGTGGAGTAAGAGAAACTTCTGAATCAGTACTGTCCATTTTTGAATTTTGAATATTCAAAACAATCGATATAAACAACTTAAGTTCGCAATTTTGTAACCACTCGCAAAATTAAATTGACAGATATTTGATTACTTTAAAGGTTTCCTTAGCAACGCAGATCTAACTGTCCCTATAAGTACATCAGCCTACCTGTTTGAAACTTCAAATTTGACATAGATTGATTTTTGACTTTAATATAATTGGTAATATTTTTTAAATATTAAATCATTGTTTTGCCAGTCACAGAAAAAATAGTGTATTATACGCGGGTAAAATGTAAGATTTTAGCTCTCGGTGTTTTGTCTCCCTCCGCTTCGCGTCGGGAGACAAACACACACCTCGAGCTAAAATCTAGTACTTTTCCTTGTATAATAAATAACTATTTTTCTGCGACGGAAAAAATGTGACATTTAATATTTCTTGACAGGTAACAAAATGTCACTTTATATAAAATTACTTTTTCCCCGGAAAAATGAGTACTTTTTCCTGGTAAGTGCAAATAAGTAAGAACACGAAGATATTTAATTTTAGAATATTTTATTATGTATAAGTTACGTTTCCTTAATGTTAAAAGTACAGTTATTAAATGTACATTGCCTGAAAGACATGTTTTTGAACAATTAGGAATGTCTGCTACAGTGGAATTTTCTTGATTTGAAATAATATTTTGTGCCACTGACACAACTGCCGTTGATGTACTTGTTCGCAAATTGGATTCTGTTTCAGCTGATGCACTGCCACACAAACTAAACAGTTTCTTAGCTATTTCTGTCTTGTGCACTATCGATTCATCAACATACCCTTCAGCGACCATTGATGACTTCCAACCACCATGTTTCTTTAGTGTCATCAAGTCTCCCCCAGATTCAACTAAAAGTGTAGCAGACGATCTTCGAAATGCATGACCTGTATATGACTTAGCATTTTTAAGTCGAAGAAAATTGGCTACTATTTCAGGTACCTTATAAAACTGATTTCTACCCACAACTTGATTGACGCATTTCCCATTGCGATATGCATAAAACAGGCGGCGATCCTTTGCTGCTGCTGGACGAAGTGCCATGTACATTCTGTAAAATTTAATATATTCTTCAGTAACTATAAATCTCCTATTTACATCATTCTTTGTTTGCTTAAGTTTCACAATTAATGACGTTCCCACGTCTTCAATATCATCTAATGTTACCTGGCTAATTTCACATATTCGACAGGCTCCTGCAATCCCAAATACAACAACAACCTTGACCAATAAATAAACTTCATCAGGAGCATTATTTAAAAATCACTAATATGTGTACTCGTAAATATTGCAGATTTTTGGGCATGTAACCTTTCCCATTTTGTTTCAGAAACGTAATTAGTTTGCAATATTTTGAAATGTCTACGTTATTATTGACTTGTAACATACTTTTTATCATTGAATAATTCGACCACACTGTTGATGGCTTTTGTTGTTGCGCTAGTTCCGAAAAATAAACCAATAACACCGTCTCCGAGTAAGAACTACATGTCTTTTTCGCCTTCCATTCCATGAATCTTGAATACGCAGTTTCGTAAATTTTTCGTGATTTAGCTGGCAATAATTTTATTGATGCTACTTTCGCTGCCTCTACCAATTCCGGTGGAGTAAGAGAAACTTCTGAATCAGTACTGTCCATTTTTGAATTTTGAATATTCAAAACAATCGATATAAACAACTTAAGTTCGCAATTTTGTAACCACTCGCAAAATTAAATTGACAGATATTTGATTACTTTAAAGGTTTCCTTAGCAACGCAGATCTAACTGTCCCTATAAGTACATCAGCCTACCTGTTTGAAACTTCAAATTTGACATAGATTGATTTTTTGACTTTAATATAATTGGTAATATTTTTTTAAATATTAAATCATTGTTTTGCCAGTCACAGAAAAATAGTGTATTATACGCGGGTAAATGTAAGATTTTAGCTCTCGGTGTTTTGTCTCCCTCCGCTTCGCGTCGGGAGACAAACACACACCTCGAGCTAAAATCTAGTACTTTTTTCCCTTGTATAATAAATAACTATTTTAGGCATTAAATTTTTGAAAATACTATTAGTGCTCTTTAGTTAAGTGAGAGCTAAAAACATTAAAATTGTAAAGAGTAGTAATGCCTTTTTTACTTCTTGAACTAAGTACCCTATTCTTAAACTCCTTGTTCAAAATAAAACAATTACTCAAATAATTTAAATGATTGTTCTTTAATTAAAAATTTTCTTCCAAGTAAGAAAATTTTATGTACAAAATATACATCTCAAAGGTAGTTTTAATTTCTTCAAAACAATTTTAGAATGAGAAAATTGTTACTGTTTCTGCTAAGAATTAAAAATATCAAAAATATATCAAACATTTTTATAAGGCTTTTCAAATCAATTACCCAAAATATCAGATCTGTTATTTCGTTTACAAGTGTGTATTAAAATTTTCATAATCTAATAATTTTAGTTTTTATAACCACAAAAGATACGATTGAATGTAATGAAATATTTTGTTGAGATTAAATTAAGGTATTCACATTCCTTTGTAATATTATCATGCATAACCTCTAATTCAAAATGTGATAAATTCTAAACACCAACGTTTTTCATATTTACTGAGCAAAACAGGAATCGTAGGTTGTTACAATGTTGTTTACGAAATTCAGCCTTATTGTTAACATAGGGGAAGAGCTGTCGTCATGCCAAAGTAATAAAAAAGCTTACCTTGCAAAGCGTTGTTGTATGCTGCATAAGATAGTTACATTATAGAAACCAAATGCGCTGGCATATGATCCTTTGACAAACAAGTGACATCAACCTACTGTCCACATTTTATTACGTAGTAAAACAGAATTTTACTAGAACCATTTAAATAAACTTGAAGAGCTTCTTATCTTTGCAAGTTGAAACAAAACCAAATTATTTATTCTATCCAAAATATATCATCTTCAACACAATTTTAACGGTGATTCAGAAAAATTCACATGGTATATGAACATGTAGCTCGGAATTTTATCTTTTCTGAATATCCAGAATAAACATTATTAAAATTACGTTACGGATAATAAGCTTGATAACCACAAAGACCGAATTTTATAAATTTAGTGAAATCAAAATTAATAAGTTAAATAATTCGTTATCAAAAATCCATAAACCGCTAAAACGCTATTTTAATTAAAATATCATTGAACGTTTGAAAGCATTCTTAAAAAAAATCGTAGAGCTTCTGAGTGTTATCTTACAAAAAAATCGTAAAACTTTCGAGCGGATTCTTACTAAAATAATTAATAGAACTTAAGAGCGCATTATTAAAATACACTTTACTTCAAGTGCATCTTGCACTTGGTCACGCGGCATCGCCTATCTAGACGGAGGTTGCTGGCAAGCACCCAGTTCAACTCCATGACGTTTTCTCTTCAAGCGGTCGTGCCAGACTGACGTTTGCTATATGCGCACTAGCAACTTCAAAGCAGCCTGATATGGAAGATTCTATTCAAACGACCGACGTTTGCTAGTAGTAACTAAGCCAGAATTATTAAATAATTTCTGTCTTGTGATTGGGTTACACAGCTCCGATCTAAATATTTATTTATATAGCAAGATTTAACTGTTTATTTAAATATACAATACAGCGTATTTAATGAATGATTTTAAAAGATTTGCAGTCGTCAGAAAAAATTGTTACAGTATTCTGTGGGGATTCTTTTAAAAACTCCAGATCAAATGGAGAATGGTTGCAGTGTACAAGATGCTTAAACTGGGCGCATGTAGATTGTACAGATGGAAATCTATTTTTTATTTATATTAATTGTGACTGACGATGATATGGCGTTTTATCAATTACGTGTAGTAGTTTTTTCTTGTATTTTTGGTTTATTTTTATAAAAATTTGTTTAGAAGGTAGTGTAGGTAAATATACGTTTAAAATTGCATGTAACAATTTACCCCAGTCAAGTAATAACCAACCCCCAAACGGGGCAGGTTGATACATTCTACTTTGAGATATAAAGAGTGATTACTTTAAAAGTGTCACCCTCACCGCTAGATATTTAGAAATTGAAACTACAAATTATACTTTGGTTAAAGAATAATTTCTAACTTATTTATTGTTCGAGTAATGTGGTATCAAATGTAAATTGCAACAACCAACCCCGGTCTTCCCTATATTTCGAGTCAATATATTGAATTAACAATTAATGAGAATTTTTGAACAAAAATTTTCACCAAAACAGAAAAGCATTTTTGAACAGACGTAGTAGTTTAGAGATTTTGTTGACGGAAGTACATAAGTCATTAATGGTGGAGCGATAGTAATATTTCTCTTTTTCTCTTCTTTCAAAAGAAGTTTCTGTGCCTTCTTAAAAAAATAGAGTACAGTAATATAATATGTTGGATTTTATGAGAACTACAGATAATGTTAAAGAAATGTTAGCGCTATAATGAGGCACTGATGCGATATAAGATCTGTTACACATTGTACGTGATGGTAAGTGGAGCATGCAGTATGTTATACCATCTGATTGCTATGCTGAGAACAACACAATGACAGCGAATTCTTAAACTGCAACCAAAAATCTTCTTCCGACTTGAAAAAACCTTTAATTATAATCCAGAAGTTTTTCGATAAATGTAATTAAATGTAATAAAAACCAAGAAAGCTTTAATAATTGTGCAAATATATTAGAATACGGTTCTTAGAAAGTGAAACTTCCAGCAGCAGAAAGTTTTAACCCCAATTAATTTCTACTATCGAGACACTAACGCTAACGCTATCGGTTTAAAACTGAATATTAATCTATGGGATGTACCAGATGTTGAGATATTCTACGACAACCTTTGCAGCTGAGACTTCCTGTAAATTAAAATAATTTATTTAGAATATTTACTATTTAGGTGCTAAATTAAACAAAAAACACAAACAAGTTTGTTTAAATTAAAGCAGTTCTAAATATTATATTTTTCTATAAGATAGTTGCAGAACTAAGCTCTTTAAGAGTTACATTTTGATCAAAACGTAGAGGTGATGTCCTGTCAGTGTTGGTGGAAATTCAAAATTCTGAAACGTCTGTTTACTTCTTATTTGTAAAACAATTAACGTATTACAGGGTAAAAATTAATAGTGTATTTGATAATTTCCTCCAAATAAAGGTCAGCAATTTCAATTACAAATAAAATATTGTGACCAAGACGCCGAAGGGTCTAGAATTGTAAGGGACAAAAGATATTAAACCAACAATGTGTTACATTCTTTTCCAGTTTGAAATATTTCAGTCTCTTTAAATAATTAAATACAGCCGCGGCTTTAGACTCTGCGGAGCCCTGGGCAAAAAGTTTTTGTGGGATCTTTTTATCGTAAAATCAAAATTTAAAGCTATTGAAATGCGGACTTACGTTTTTTGGTAAAAGCCCAAAAGATTTCAATATCACCAAAGATACTGATTTTTATTGTTAACATAAATAAATGTTTTACTTTTTACATGAACTGTATTAGGATCAAATGAATTGTAATAGAATATTTAAAAGTAACTTCAATTTAAATTGTAGAAATGTAGAAAATGTAGAAAATAAATAAAACATGAAAATAAAAAAAGAAACATCAATTAACAATTGCGATGAGTAAGAAAAATGTTGTGATTTTTTTAAGCTTCTCAGTCACAACAATTTTCTACTTTTTATTGTAGCAAAATCTTGTATCAAATGTTGATAGTTGAGGGAGGCAGCAACGTTGTTTTCGATAGAAATTAATGCAAGAGCAGACAACCTATCTTGAAACATTGTAGATTGCAAATATGTTTTTATTAATTTTAATCTGGAAAAGCTTCTTTCTGCGGAGGCAACGATCACTGGAATTGTAGATAAAATTCCTAAAGCAACATTTATATTTGGGTAAACTTCTTTTAAATTGTTTTCAATTATGTATTTTAATGCAGTGTACAATTTGGAACATTATTATATTTGTTTAAAATTCGCACAATGCAAGCTACATCCTCAGGCCATTTTTGAGTATCCCTACGCCTCAGCATTAGGCTGCTCTATTATTTATGGATACTGTGTACCATTTGGAGCATTATTTTGCTTGGTTGAAATTCGCACAATGCAAGCTACATCCTCGGGCCATTTTTCGGTATCCCTACGCCTTAGCATTTGGCTGTTTTATTATTTATAGATACTGTGTACCATTTAGGACATTATTTTACTTAGTTGAAATTTGCACAATGCAAGCTACACCCTCGGGCCATTTTTCGGTATACCTACGCCTCGGCATCTTGCTGCTCTATTATTTGTGAATACTATGTACCATTTGGAATATTATTTTATTTGGTTGAGATTCGCACAATGCAAGCTACATCCTCAGGCGGTTTTTCGGTATCCCAACGCCTCAGCATTTGGCTGCTCTATTATTTATGGATACTGTGTACCATTTGGAGCATTATTTTGCTTGGTTGAAATTCGCACAATGCAAGCTACATCCTCGGGCCATTTTTCGGTATCCCTATGCTTCAGCATTTCGCTGCTCTATTATTTATGGATACTGTGTACCATTTGGAGCCTTATTTTGCTTGGTTAAAATTCTCACAATGCAAGCTACATCCTCGGGCCATTTTTCGGTATCCATATGCCTCAGCATTTCGCTGCTCTATTATTTATGGATACTGTGTACCATTTGGGACATTATTTGAGCTGGTTGAAATTCGTACAATCAAGCTAAATTCTCGGGCCATTTTTCGGTATCCCTACGCCTCAGCATTTGGCTGCTTTACTATTTATGGATACTGTGTACCATTTGGGACACTATTTTACTTGATTGAAATTCGCACAATGCAAGCTACATCTCGGGCCATTTTTACACAATTTTTTACACAAATCATCAGTGAATAAAATCTTATCAGAATTTTATAAAGTATAATTAAATATTTTTCAGCACGAGGATATTTAGTTATACAAAAGCATTACGCAATTTATTTAAATTTATTACCGAGACTGAAATTACACCGATTCAGGAGACTTAAAACTTATAATTTAGACAAGCTTATTGTATAAATTATAAAGGAAACCCTGATGCAACTACTGTAACGAAGCGGTAGACTAAAAATTTGCAACTCTATAATTAAACATTCAAGGTAACTAGACAATACAATTGAAAGGAAGCACTTTATGCACTTGTCAATTAACACCTACTGAGACAAGACAATTAAAACAGACTCAATTAATAAGCAGGATTGAAATAAATAAAATCGAAACTAGCGCAAAATGTACAAAGTATAACGCAAATTGCAAGAAATTAATAATCCCATAAAAACCTTTCAGAACATTAAAACCCGCGACAACAATAACATCCGTGACGTATAAAAATACTAATCCAAGGCTATAGCAATTATCCAGACATTATCAAACAAAAACTCCTCAACTTAATTATAACACCGTATAACTACATATAAAAAAAGTAAAGCGGCTCTTTAAATAACCCAACACATTCTAAACTGAAAAATAATAAACCACACCACGAAATAAACCTCAATTTATATAAAAACTTGAAATTAATTAAAAGCGAAAGCACCCCTTAACAATCATGAGTTCAGATATAAAAATTTACCTCGAAGCATACCTCAATTTAACGGAGACCAAGAAGGCGTTTTCATTACCGCGTGTAAAATATTTTTGAAAACCTTTTACAAACCACGAGATAACAAACGAAATGTACCATTTTTACGCCTGATAATAAACAAACTGACCTGACCGGCACTAACGCTAATAGCCAGTCGGGACATTTAGAACAGTGGGAAGATTATAAACACATATTGATAGCATATTTCGGAGACCAAAGAAACATCAAATGTCTTATCCGCGATCTAATAAACCCTAGAATAAAAAGTAATCAATCCCCATATCAATTCGAAATAAAGTTTCAAAATGTAAAAAGTTTAATTTTAACAAAACTAAAAATCGAAAAACCCGACCAAAATATCCGCCTACTAAAGACAAAAATGTATGACAAAATGGCACTGGACACCTACATAAACGTATTACCTGAACGACTATCAGATAAAATACGATTCCAACATCCCCAAAATTTACAAAAATCTCATAGAAGAAGAGAACGTAATGTATTATCGAAACAGACTATATAACCCTAACGTGCAAAAACATATTCACCAATAAAAACCATACAGGCCGCGAGACAAACAACCAGCTAACCAAAATTCACTCCATTCAACGCACAAACGAATCAACTGCGAATCAATCACCCAAATTTTAATAACACAAATTTTAACAATCAATTTAGACAATTCCCGAGACCAATATTTAACTCAAATCTTACAAAACCCGCATTTACACCAAGATTCAACCAACAAATAAACCAACAATGGCAAACATTTGGCGTACAAAATACAATTGGACATTCGCACATAAGTTTGATTTAACGGAATTAAAACAAGAATCTTACACAATCAAAGATAACTATTACAGATTAAAACAATGAATGAATACAGCCAAATTCGGAAAAAAATACGCAATAGAAATGATGAAATACAACAGCTATTTGAAAACAAAAACGATATAAAAACCATTGTTAGCAACCAAATATCTCTAACCCAATCAACTATAATAAAATTTAATGATACGTTAAGAAAGTTAGTAAGAAATCAAGATAATATAGCCAATAGAATACAAACCCTTAAAACTAACATACAAACCACCATGTTAGGAATGCGAGGCTTAATTAGATTCAATACAATATTCACTCAAATAATATCAACCCTTACTTTAATTCGACAAATTTTAGCCACATTAGAAAATGCCGTAACATTTGCAAAATTAAATACATTACACTCTAGTATCATAGAACCAACTGACTTATTAAAGGAATTGTCAAGAATTAGATCATTTATAACTAATAATAAATTACCCTTTGATGTAATAGAATCAAACATTCTCATATTTGAAAAAATAGCTATAGTGAAAGGCTATGTAGAGAACAACGAAATCACATTTTTAATAGAACACCTGATAGTAGAAAGTAACAATTATAATTATTATCATTTATTTGCTTTTCCAATGAAAATTACTAGCATGTATCAAGCTATCATAGCCAAAACCAAGTTCCTATACTTAAATGAACTCCGATATGGTTACACAAACAAAAAATGTAACGAAGTAACACCAAATCAATACCTATGCCAATCATTAACAACAACAACTATCCAAGAAGACAGCCTCTGCGAAGTACACTTACTAAGATTTTTAAACCATTACAACTGTAAAGCCAAACCCGTACAAATCACCAATATGAAGATTCAGAAAGTTACAGAAAACAAATGGATTGCCGCATTTCCAACAGAAGTAATAGCAACCGTCCACTGCAATCAAGACGAGAACAAGTTAGTACTAACCGGAAGCAAATTAATCACTCTTAATGAAGACTGTTATTTAAAATTGAAGAATGAAATCATCAGGGTATATCAAGACCCCACAGTAACCAAGAAATTCGCAAATTTACTACAATTACAATTCAAAATAACGCAACCCGAAGACGTAAAAATAATCAAAAAACCCATGTATCTAGAACATCTAGACTTGGACGATCTCAACCACGCCATGAAATTAATGGACAATTATAAGGAACACTTGAGTGAGTTAAAGGTGCCGAAATTATAATACGATAATATAAGCGTTTGGACGATTGTATTAATCATTTCAATTATTGTATTAATCATGTATGTATTTTACAAAATGTATCATAGATATAAAAATAAAGAAAGCAATTTTAGACATAAACAATGAATTTTAAAAATTAACCAAAAAAAAACTTAATTTTTAATTTACGTTGGGAGGGGTTATGTATCTCCCAAACTATATATGTATAACAAAATAGAATTTATTAGGAATTATTAGAAATTATTAAAAAACTCAAGTTAAAAGCAACATTGTATTTCAAGGATAAAATAAGAAAAGTTATTGAAAGTTCACAAGCATGTTGTGAGAACGAATGTAATACATTGTATTCCAGACAGTAAGTGATACTACAAGGGCAAGTCACAGACGGTTAAGAAACCGCAATTACTTATAAATTAAGATTGTTACATTGTATAATGAATAGAATTAAGAAATAAGCAAACATGAGCTGTGCAAGTTCCCACAGACATGTGAGGGGCAGGGACAACAAAAATACCCCGGGAGCCCCAAGACCATCAGTCAGTCTTGAGTATTACAGTTTTAACATTGCCGTTTGTTTAGGCTACTCGCCCTTACTAAACTCCAATTATTATTTAATTTTTGACTTAGTACAAATCAATCCAGTTTGTTAAAATTCAATTGTAATTTCTGCTTAACCAAATAAAAATTGTTACAAGTTTTTGGAAGAAGTTTTTAAAAAGACCGCTCGCAAGGCCCGAAACGTAACTCGCGTCAGGAGTAAATAAAATAACATGAGATTTACGCAAAATTAGAGGAAAATTTAGCGAAATTAAAGGAAAACGCGGAGAAACAGCATACGCCATACGCTCTGCAGAAAAATTAGATATCAGAACACGAAAACTGTTGAACAATTTGACATCAATTTGACTCTACAATACAGGGATGAGGAGATGTGTTTTCAAAAATCCCGAAATTGGGTTTTTACCAAATGATTTGTAATAAAGTCCTACAAGCTATGATATAGCATGCACAATGCCTTGTTTGTGTTTTTAATTGAACTACGAAAAATAAAATTTTGATTAAAATAGTGCCAATTACCGACTCAGCGAAAAACACAATATTCATTGGTTGGTATCTATGATTGCTTTACTACATTTACAATTACTTTAATTTTATACGTAAATAAGCACTTTTATTACCATGGATGACTAAAGGCAAGCTTGTATGTACGAAGGCTATTTTTTTCAAGGTCCGATTGGTCGCGAAATAAAAACTCCCCTAAAAATCGGATGAACCAGTGCGCAGATGTGTTGCGCAGCGAAACTAGTATGGCTGTCAATCGCGTCGCGTCACTTCCGTTTAGTTGTGTTCACGTAGATAGCACGTAAACATGTCTACAACAATAGCATCTCCCGCCAAGTATGAAGTTCGTGCGGTAATTCGATTCCTTCAGGCTGAAGGGGTGTGATGCAGCCAAAATTCATCGACGAATAAGTACTGTGTATGGTGAAACTGCAATGAGTGACAGCAAAGTGTGACAGTGGTGCAGAAACTTTAAAGCAGTCCTTCTCCACGACAATGCTCGGCCGCACACTGCAGCTTCAACAAAGACACTCCTACAGTCTTTTCAATGGGAAGTGTTTGGTCATCCACCATACGACCCGGACTTGGCTCCATCTGATTTTTACCTGTTTACTCACATGAAACGCTGGTTAGGAGGACAACATTTTGGCACAGAGATTGAGCTGCAAACCAGTGTACTAACATGGCTGAAAACACAGGCGGCTACGTTCTACAACGAGGGTATTGGGAAGTTGGTACCACGCTACGACAAATGTCTAAATCTGAGTGGCGACTATGTAGAAAAATAGAGTAATTATGTAAGTACTTGTTACAAATAAATAATTTTTGATTTGTACTGTGGTTTTTATTTTGCGACCGATCGGACCTTGAAAAAAAAATAGCCCTCGTAAGTTACCATTTAATCACAAAATGTCAATTCTGTGGAGCGTATACTACGGCTTAGTTTTCCGTTGCCATTTACATTGACAAACTGACATATCTTAAACTAACTTCTACTTAAAACACAGATGGTGACTCCTCATTTAATATGTGTAAATCGCATAAAAATTTAAAAATCTGTTAATTAAATGCATTTCCTAACGTGATGCCTTAGTCAATTTCTGGGTTCTTTATCCTGGTTTAACATAGCATTGTCTCTAAAAGCCTCGCTTATGTCTTTCTTTGTTTATCTCAAACATAATACCTACAATCACCTGTAAAGTTTATAATAACCCATCTACAACTTAAAACCCCATTGTCATTTCCTCATGGTCTGATAGCGAATTAAACCAATAGCAGTCATGCTCACGTGGTATTACAATATGCAGATAATTAATAATCCTGCTTGTCACTTTTAGAATGTTTTACATGCTAAAAATTTCTTAACCTTTTACGAATCTACATGATTTATTCAACATATGTTCTATGAATTATGTTGGAAGTGTAAAAATTATTCACAAAGACCGTTCATTAATCACCTTGCCGTAAGGTATACTAAAGCATTCATATTTCGTGTCATAATTATTAATTTTTATCATTTGATAAGAGGATATGTTTTCTTTTTGCCGTAGTCTGTGCGTTTCAGTCCTGTTTTAAAATGTATTATGTTGTTTTTCACCGTATGCCTACAACTTTTGGTACATCTAGTTAATTAATAAACATAAAAAATATTAAATTATAACAGTCTTCATAGTTCAACCTAGAATTTATGATTTCTATACAAATAATATAAGTTGGGGGAATTCAAGACCACTTGTGGAATAGAGTAATATTTATCGAACTATGATTTATTGTAACTACTGTATCTTAGCCCCGGTTTCATTGATTATACCAGTGGAACAAAAATTTATGAATATATGGCGTATTTATTTTCCTATCATCTGTTGGTTGCTTAAAATACTTAAAAATAACGAATCATTAAACTAATTTATTGTAAATAACTCGCAATCAATCAACTTCCTGATTTTAGAATTTGTTATCTGAATGCTATTTCATGGCATAGGGTATTTTTGAGTTGAGTTTGTTTGAAAGATGTTCATTATAGACCAGAGTCGAAAATTTTTAAAACGAAAGAAAACATTAGTAGGATGAAACTCATTGGAAAAGGAAGAGAATATAACAAAAATAAAAGGAAAAATAATTTACGGGCGATCTGAGGTCGGGAAATGGAAGAAGGTGAGTTCTTAAGGTTAGAAAACAGTTTATTTCGATTTCCGGCAAAACTAAGAGTCCTAAAGTTAAATAGCAAAGTTGTAGGTAGTAAAAAGATCTACTACTTTTGTATTTACACTTTTTTCACAAAACCTCAAAATTTATGTGAAAAATTTAAATAACCAAGTTTTTGGTTTTTAATTTTTATCTTTTACAAAAAGTTTTTTTTTCACGAAATTTGGTGAAAACGTACCCTTTTATATCCCAAACACACTGTAATTTTTTTGATTTAAAATATTTATTTTTTCGCCTTACTTTGACTTAATATCGAAAAGCCACCCTAATCTTCAATCGAAAATTCTCACGTCAAATATCTGCTTTTTTAAAAAAGTCTGTGGGCTTTTTGTTCGTTGAAATCTCTACTTTCTGATGGTGTAAAAAAGATATACATTACTATGTTCGCAAAAAATGCAAAGAAACCAAAAATCTCGAATCCAATTTTTTTTTATCATTAGGTACAATTTCGAGCTATTTATTAAAATTTATACTTTAATTACTCAAAAAACGTAAGATTCCATGATACATTAATAAACAAAAAATTACAAATTCATAAAACATAAAGATTACAAAAAATCTGAGAAAATAGTTGTTCCAAATATAATTAAAGATAGGATTTAAAGGGGATTCATTTTAATTGACTGCTGTTATTTTTTCCAGTAAAAAGTTGATTTATTAAATGCTAGTCACATTTACGTCATACAAAATCTCATCATATATAAATATACATGTAAAACGCACTACTGAATTTTGATACTTGATGCTGATTACGTTATTCATTATAATATTTTCGAATACATTAATCTTGTTACTTATAAATATCTTATCTTGAATTCTAATCACTTATACATTAGTTTTTGTCTCGTTGATGGCATTTTTTGATCGTTAGATTTGACAAACCTTCCCGATTCTAGTAGATCTTTGACATCTTCAAGACCATCACCGTCTTCGTCTTCAATATTATTTCCAGTCTGTATTGGTTCTTCATCCACAATTTCATCTGAATTATTAACTTCCTCGTAGCTTTTTTTTCCACATTGGAGCATATTTCAGATCCATGACAATTTGAGCATAAATTTGTGCATTTTAAACCATGTTTTGGGCAGCCACATTTTAAACTGTTATATCTAGTTTCACAGCTGCAGCAAATAGTTTTGAGCAATATTTGCAGAATTAATTCCTTTTCTGTAAATTTGGGCATAATTCCCCGTTGATGTTGCTTCCCTCCCCAATCTGTTGCTGTCAGTTCGTTACCCAGCCAAGTTTGAAGCTGATAATATGCCCTGTAACAATGTTGTTCTGCTGCACTTACTGTGGGTGGGGCGATTTACCAATATGAAAGATGATATAATTTTTGCCAATTGATATTTTCGAAATCTTAATTGATTCAGTGTTATGTTATCATTTTGACATTTATAAATAGATTTGATTAATTGTAGTCCATTTTTTCAATATATTCTTTGTTTGCATCTTTTAAAAAAAAATTGGCCAAATTTGATAAATTTTTATCGTCTAATAATGAATTTACAATACTTTTATTTCCTTTTCCGGCAAATCCAGATGTTGTATCTCAGCCAGAAAAACAACGCAGAAATGCAACGATGTTTTTCAAGGATTCATATTTGAAACTATTAGATGTGAAAAATATATCTTTCACATTTCCAGAACCTAGCTTCAGAAAATAAACGTCATGATTATTTGAATTTAATTGATTCAAAAGGACCAAGAAATCAATATCTTGACCCACAACGACAGTTTTATTAGTATCTCTAGCAATTTCTATCGAGTTCTAAATTAAATCATCATCAGCATCTTCTTTTCCTTGTTTAGAGAGAACTTCTTGTGATTGTAATCTTTTCATTAAAGTTTTTGTTGTTTGTCCTTGTTTTTCTCGTTAGATAAAAATGTTTTTTGCAAAAATGGAATTTTTGTATGGTTTTGATAATTAAACTCTGGAATATTGCGTGAGGTTTTTCTACGACTACGTTCTCCTCTATTAGTTGAATTTCGGGGTACCCTTTAAAAATGATATAGCCGCTTGCTGCGTAATGTTTTTCTACATAGCGCAAATATTTATTCATGATCTCTTTCACCGTTTCATTTTTCTGCCAAATTACTTTGCGAAGTAAAAATCCACCGTCGACGGCATGCACAATACCGCCAGATTGCGTTGGTCCATTCGCACTAACAAATAATTCGTAAGTTGAGATTTAACATTTTTCCTGGGGTCATTTTCTGTAAAAAGTGACAATGGAAAAGGTACAAGCTCGTATTGCAAATAAGTTTCCATCTGCTTTTTACTGCTGATCGTTAACGATATTCTTTAAAATAGCAATAAATCGATCGATGGCTATAATATCTTCGTTTACTTTAGATGGTCGATAAATTGGTCTTTTATGTTCTTAAAATCTTCGTGATGCAGGTTGTCTTCAAAATTGTCTGTTCCTAAATCCAGCAAAAATGTATCCATTAGCCCGTATTCTGTGTCCGACAACTCCATCGATGGAAAAATTAACTCAGACAAGGCAAGCTGTACTAAAAAATGTCCTCTGCTAGCTCATGCATATGCGTGCCCGGAAAGAGCTTTATCGGACGAATTTTCTGCTTATAATTCACAAAAAGCCTCCTTAAGTCTACTACCATCCACGATGAATCCAATCGCTCCTAGGAACGAAATCCCCCTAGCCTTACTTGGATTGGCAACAAATTGTAGGGATCTGTATCTAAATCAATACTGGCTAAGATTTCACGAGCTTTATGGTATAGCGGTTATTCAAACGTTGGCGTTGCCGTGGATCAATGTAGTAAGCGAAAGACTACGGATCCCAAGGTCCTGGGTTCAAATCCCGACACGGTCGACTGCTTGAAAAATGGCAGGTGAGCATTTTTCACAAAAATTACGCCCTCGTTCGGATGAGAGGTTAAATGGAGGTCCCGTGTGTGTGTGTTGTCACGCACGTTAAAGATCCCTACCTTGCTTGCAACAGCAAGGGTTCGGCAAAATTCCAAATTTCTAGGCAACAAAAAAAACTCGCCTCCTGGCCAATGTAGTACCTTCGGGTGGAGCATTTGTAACGGGCATTTTTAATAGTTTAACCTTTTCCGCTTTACCAAATTTGTAAATACATTTCTGCAACTACTATCTCTTGTTTTATATTTATTAACTCGTTGGCGAATGCGTCGTATTATAATAAGTGGATCGCTGTTTGTATAAAGTAAATACTTTCGAATAGTTTTCATATTGTATGCAATTTAACTCGCATGTATTAATTAAAGATAGATAAATTGAAGCTTGATTCTTATTAATAAATAAATTCCAACTTATCGGAAACGATAAACAGCCTGTAATTAATTATCAGATACGATTGTTACATTCACGTTTTAGATGTTCCTTATGTTATTAGCGAGGTAGATAAGAGTGTAGTTTTGTTCTGTGTTCCGATATATGTAGATTCCGTTAAAAAGTGCTGCACAACACGACTCGATTTTAGTTGTTTCTCTTGTGAAGTAAAAGTTGTTTTTTTAACAGTGGAGCAGTTCTAGTTTGTCCTTTGTTCCTAGATGTTAATTACGTTACGTTTGTAGTTCGTTGCTCGTTCCTATAGATTGTTTTACGTTGAAGTAAACGTTGTTTATTAACTGTAGGCAGTGTAGTTCTGTTGACCATTTTGAAGAAAGTATGCTTGATATGTAACGTGTTTGACGTGCTTGTTTTACGGAACATCATTTTAGTGATACGCGTTGGCTTACTAATTGTTTTTAGTTGTTTTTCTTGTGAGATAAGTGTTTTAAGGACTTTGGACAGACGGTTTGATTGATTACGCGTGCTTTACTAATTGTGTTTTTAGTTGAGTTTCTCTTGAAATAAAAGTTGTAGAACTTGCTTGCTAAACTTGACCGATTCTTCTTAGGAGTAATGTGCGTGCGGTCTAGTGTAGTGGTCCCTTCTGTTTATCAGGGTAAGTGCAATAAACTTGTACAGAATTTTTAAAGGAGCCACTTTAGTCAGGTTTTAAACTCCCTAAAACATTTGCAAAACGAAATTGCAGAAGTGTTTAACTCATTCCGTATTGATGATATGTTAAATTTACCTTGCATTTAATAAGTAAATAAAATATGAACGTACATTCTTTTTTTAAAAGACGAGATTGTGAGAGTGATCGTGCTTTTAAATGTTTCACCGTATTCAAACAATGCCTGTACCAACTGAAATTAGCTTCAGAAGTTGACGAAGTTCTTTCTGCTGAAGCAGATCCGCAATACGAAAAATTCTTGGCGGATGTTTGGATCGGAATTATACTAACTTTAATTGTTCTTAGTTGCGTGTGTTGCATGTGTTCCTGTCTGTTGTACCACAACTTCCACCCCCGCGAATAGACTGTGAATCTTTGCCAAGCTACACCAGGGCATCCGGTTTACCAAGTTTCAAGTTGATAATGGGATGGAACCAGGGACACCCCATACTCCACCAGCTCCAACTGCAAGGCTATCAGTAGCCGAACTGGTCCAATTCTATAGAAACTCTTCCTGTGCTCCTGGCTGTGTAAGTTGAACTATTTCATACTTGTTATTACTGTAAATATCTATCCGTTTGTTTTGCAATATTCTTCGTCGTTCTAATACCTTTTACAATAGACTTGCCTGCTACTAAGAAAAAAAAAGAAAGAAAAAAAAACAATCAATACTACTGAATTACTCATATCAATTGTGACTTACCTATTTATCTTATGTTAACTTTTTGTCTGATTTATATTTAATTGGTGTGTGAGGAAACGTTTCTGCTACTCCCCAATATTACCTCACTTTGTACTAAAGATTTGTTATATTGCTTTTAACGTTGTTATATTATATAGATTATCCCAACAGTTTTTTTATTCTACAAAGTACTGAACAATTTATACTTGATCCGTATGCTATGCTTTTTCTTTGTTTCAGGTTTGCTATTCTAATTTTTCTATTGCAGGTACTGTTACTAACCCCTTACCGCCGCATACATCATAGGTCAGCAGTCTGCTTTCTACAACCCCCCCTACTCACCGATTGAGCCGGGTCATTTCTTTGGCTTTCTTTGTGTTACGTAGCGAATATTTGACGCCCAACGTGGCTGCCACGAAAAAAACGTAACACATTGGAAATGTAAATGAACGGTTATTCAAACGTTACGAACACAACCTTTTGCTATTGTTTTTGGCATTTTTTAGCCGCTTCTACCAACGATGTAGAAATGGTATCATACTCACTCGGTGGATTTCTAATAAACGGAATACGAATAATTTTTGAAATATGATAAGTCAAATCAGGATGTAACTTCTCCATGAATCAATTCCAACCATCGGATTTGTTGTTTGCAAATTTTGAATAAGACCATGTAAAATTTAGAGAAGAAACTACATAGTTGTCCGAAACATCTAAAATATCTTCTATTTGAACTGTTTTCAGTCCATCGAAATTTTTTGTTTTCAAAATGTTTCAATTTCACAAATCCAATTTCGCTTATCTCTTCAGAAGACGGAATCTGTTTTAATCTAGAGATGGTTTTCACTAGACGCCGGAGTAACAACCATTATGTCACCAATTGCATGGAAAGTATTCTTGCCATCAATCGAGCATGTATTATGATCCGCATTGTCATAAATAAATTGAACGTATGAATTCGGAGAAAACGTATGATTAGCAGGGTCCTTGATAATCGATGCTTCAAAGCGCAAAGTTTCTTTATATGAGGAACACAAACCTAAATTAGATAGTGAGTGGATCAATCCTTTAGATGTATATTTTTTGTGAATCATCGACAACATACCAAGTAAAATTGGAGATAAAAAAGAACGTGGCCTTACAGATGTAACGATGCAATGAGACATTGTGGCCACTTTTTTATCCATTCTACGAACAGTATTTGTACTATTTTCTTTATAACTTTTACACACAATATTCAAAAAAACTTGCAAAGTTTCAAGAACACCCTTAAAAAGATTGCCTTCGTTAAAATCTGGAATTTCGTAGTACTTCATATCGTATACTTAGAACGTATATCTTCTAAAACAATTTCAGCAGCCATTTGAACAATTCTACTTCGTTCACCCTCTTTACTTTGTAATCTTTTTTCGTACCAGTTTATTACTTGTAGTGACATTTTTGTATAAAATTATCATGTCCCTTTTCATTAAATGACACTCGATGTCGTTCTAAAAATGCTCTATCAATTTTTTCTTAATAGTTGTGTAGTCTGGAAGATCTCATGAAAATCTCTCTTTTATTTCATTGACAGAAAATTGATATTCTGTTTCGTTGTCAACGACATAATTAATAAGATAGTTACTGAAATTCTTAGTGTTTTCAACATGCTGAGCGACCCTTTTTTCTTTCGGTTCTTTTATTATAAAAAGTAGACATACAAGCAGAGTGATAATGCGCTTTAACTGCGACTAAATCAGGCACATTTCTCAAACGAGCTGAAATGTTTTTCTCAAAATCATTTAATGTGTTTTGTTTTTGAATATACTGTAATATATTCTCTGTTGTATCGTTACTTTGAACAGATGAAATTCTTTCTTTTGAAATATTATCGACAAACCCATCGCAGAGAAAACAATGAGATTCAAATTTAAAGCTAAGAGCGTCTTTATTTATTTCTTTTCCTTCGTTTAATTTTCTATGTCTGGAACTCCAGAATGTTGCTATTGCAGTCTCATCATTATATTGACTTTGACAAGTTTGATGAATAAAAGCTGATGTGAAAGTCTCAAATTTTTTGTATTTATTGTCGATTCTTTTTTCGCTAGACTCCGCTAAACGATTCAAAACTGCTTTTTTTATTTCATACACTTGCTTATCATCAGCCTTATTGCAGATTATACAAACAGGTTCATCCATACTGATAATCTGAAAAGACAAAATCAGATTGTACTAAAATAGCATTCGATTTTAATTTTGTAGGTTATGTTACGTTAAACATACTATTTATGAAAGAAAATATTACTATTTTTATTTTAGAGCTGATTGATACAGATTTAAATACAGGCAATATTTATCCTGCTAGTACTACTGCAAAAAGTAGATTCCAAAAGTTTCTTGTAAAGTAAATTTGTCACAATTCTCTTAAAGTCAATCAGCCTGCACGTGTATTTTAATGAACGATGTTGTTCACTGCTCTGTATCTTGAATACTGGCTAACGGTGTTTACAGCTACTACGAAATAACAGGTAGTAAGGCCCAGACCATCCTAGCCCCTTCCCCACTTCTCTATGAAATACCTTTTGATGGCCTAAAATTTTCCGTTGTTCATACAGGTGTATAAGTTATCTTAAAATAGCAATAAATAGGTATCTACGCATATAATTTAAAGAAGATTTTACAACTTTCTCAAAAAATTGTAGATGTCTTATTAAATAATAACTTTCGTAACTTATTTAGTTGTTAATTATAGTAGTATATTTCGACTTGTAATTTTTTGTTTATCAATGTAACATGGAATCTTACGCTTTTCGAGTAATTATAATATAAATTTTAATAAATAACTCAAAATTGTACATAATGATAAAAAAAAATATTTCGGATTCGAGTTTTTTTTCGTTTCTTTGCATTTTTTGCGAACATTTACCATAGTAGTGTACATTTTTTTACACCATCAGAAAGTAGAGATTTCAACGAACAAAAGTCCACCGACTTTTTTAAAAAAGTGGATATTTTGACGTGAGAATTTTCGATTGAAAATTAGGGTGGTTTTTCGATATTAAGTCAAAATAAGGTGAAAAAATAAATATTTTAAATCAAAAAAATTACAGTGTATTTGGGATATAAAAGGGTACGTTTTCACCAAATTTCGTGAAATTTTTTTTTTTTGTAAAAGATAAAAATAAAAACTTGGTTATTTAAATTTTTCACATAAATTTTGAGGTTATTGGAAAAAAGTGTGAATACAGAAGTTGTAGATCTTTTTATTACCTACAACTTTGCTATTTAACTTTTTCCATAGGACTTGTAGTTTTGCCGGAAATCTAGATAAACCGTTTTCTACCCTTAAAAACTCACGCTCTTCCATGTCCCGACCTCAGATCGCCCGTAAATTATTTTTGCTTTCATTTTTGTTAATTCTCTTCCTTTTCTAATAGGTTTCATCTTACTATCATTTTTTTCCACTTTTATCATTTTAAAGGTTCCTGCCCTGGTCTATTATGCTTTTAGAAGTTCAGCTTTGGTCGGTTGTTTTGGGCAATTCAAAATTTTAGGGTTGGTTAGAATGCACTAACACCTGGCAGCAAAAAAGGTGCCCAGGAGACCCTTACCAGCCGGGTGCGGGATTTGTTTTAACACGTTCACTACCGACCATTACGTATATGTGACACTCAGGTTTTGATTAAAGACTAGCAACACATATGTGTGCCAGAGGTAGAAGCATCTTGTTGAGGCTATAAATTCAATCAGTTTGCAGTAAGCATTTTTGTGCAGTAGCTGTGCGCTACAAAAAGACCTGACACATCAGTGTCTTACAGTCTGAAAATCGCGTCGCAGATATGCGTCATATAGTCTGGGTAACCACACATGCAATTGTAGAAACACAGGACAACATTTTCACTGATGCAGTATGTTGTTCATTATTATGAACCGCATATTTATTGATGTTAGTTGAACATAGCTACTTGTTAGTTAAGGTTTTAGATGCAGGGGTAAAGAAAGCTTGAAATTTGTGAAATATTATATAGTACCTAAAACTGTAGTGTAGTTTTGTGTTAGGTATTCACTTTTGTGCAACGGTTGATTACGTGATCGGGGTAGTTCTGGTATTTGTGTATATAAAACTAGATGCACTTAGAAAATAGGCAGATTTGTGACCTTTAGTTTGGTATTATAAACACTCTTCTCTAGTCGAAATATGGCGTATTTTCGCAATAAACCATTATCGCAATAAACCAAAAAACAACTGGAAAAGGAGACACATAATGCAATGGAATGTGATCTAAATAATGGGAACACGGCTATGGTTGACTCATTTGAAGATTCTGGAAGCAGTTATTGTTTCTCGGACGATACTGACAGCTTAGATTCGCTTTCTTCTAGTGAAGAGGAAGAAGGTGTTGAGGATGATTTATTGCAGGACAATGATACCGTAAGAGGCCCTTCTGGTGGAAATCATACCGATGAGTGGACTGATAAAGACAATGATCAGTTATTGCATACTTTCACCGAAGCTGAAGGGTTTGAAATAAATATTTCACAAAAAGTGGTAAACAAGTTTTTAGGTCTTTGTGTAGTAATAAGTAATATTCAGATGCCTAGCATAAAATCATATTGTAGTAAAAACTTACTCTATGAGCATCCGCTTTTCGGTAAAGTGATGGGAAGAAATTGTTTTGAAAACATACTGCGTTGTCTCTGTTTTTATGACGAAGTTGATGTTCAAAAACATCGTCTTCATAAAATTGACAAACTTCTAAATCATATTTTACATAACATCCAAAAACTTTATTATCCAGGTGAAAACTTGTCTTTAGATGAAGCTTTCGTATTATGGCGGAGTCGCCTTTCATTTAGGCAATACATTCCCAACAAGGCTGCAAAATACGGGGTTAAACTATATGAATTGTGTACAACTGACGGTCTTTACTGAATATTATTATTTATACTGGAAAGTGCACCGTAACAAATGAAGATGGGCATGCTTCTTCTATTGTAAATGAACTAACGAAGAATTATCTGGACAAAGGACACACAATCTACATGGACAATTTTAATAATAGTGTCAACTTGGCTAGATAAAAAAAGAAACGCATATTGTTGGCACTTTTCGTGCAAATCGCAAAGAAAATCTTAAGACCGTAACCAAAGCCAAACTAAAGAAAGGGGAATTCGTTTCTATACGAAGTGGTAATGTGTTAGTACAAAAGTGGAAAGACAAAAGGGATGTTTTGACAATAACCACAAAATACAGGGCATCACTCAAAACCGTTCAAAATAAACGTGGCATTGATAAAATAAAACCTTTGTCCGTAATTGATTACAACAAATATATGTCAGGGATAGACAGATGCGATCAAATGGTTTCTTATTATTCAACTCCTCGAAAAACTGTAAGATGGTACTTGAAAATATTTTTCCATTTAGTTGATGTTTCGCTTTGAAATGGATTGAAATCCGATTTAGCTACACGAAAAGAATAAAAATTGTTTTTAAAGCGCCTGGAGATATTTTACTTTTTTATACGAGCTCATGGAAATCATCATGTAGGGTGGTGTGCATCCTGCGCACTAACAAAAGACTCCGTCTTATTTAAAATGTGCATGTCAACTTTGATTACGCGTTCCTCACCCGTATGACGGACATTAAAATTTTCAACGAACTTCGTTCGTTTATGAAATCGATTTGTCGTCCGTCTGTCTGTCCGTCTGTCCGTCCGAGGCCTTTCTAATGGTCGGACATCAATGTGTGATACATCAATCGATTCAGCTCGGTGTCCAGAGCTTAAGTTTTGATGTCAGTTAAAATCGGGCCACGGGGACGCCGAGCCCGCGGGAAAATCTACAGGGATAATTAAAATTTTTAATAAGTTTAAAATCAATATGCGACACATATTTGAACAATTTATGGCATTTCATGCCAATTATTCCAATATTATAGACATTGTTTAAACTTAAATTTTGATTGCCGAAAATAATTAGATTCATATAAAAAAAAAATCTTATCTTATTGATGAGAACTAATATATAGCTTTTAAAATATTTATTCAATAAAATAAAATATATTAAAATGTCTCTTTTGTTGTTTATAAATTTTTGTATTTTATCTGAATACTTATAATTATTACAACATAATAATTTTAATTTCTTTAAATTGTTTTAAAGTAAGTCTACATTTGGAAGTTCGTTGCGACAATGCCTTGCATTTTCAACTTGTTCACACTTAATATGTATGATTCAACATTTTACTTTAATTGCATCGTCCCTTTTTAATGAAATATAAAGGGTAGGTGTACTACAGAGTATAATGTAAATATACTCTGGCGGAGCTAGCATCGGCCTTTAATAACTGCGGACTTTGTAAAGGACTAATGGGGGGTTATAGATATAACTCCTAAAGCTCTTGATTACATTACTTTCATTTCCTTTCTCACTTAGCAATAAAAAAATTAAAAACCAAAGGCAAGTTGGAGCAAGAAAAATACTAAACTTGGTATATTGAAATTTTGGTTCTTAACATATTAATTGTTACTTCTATTAAGTGGTAATATTGATCAGTATACATTTTGTAGAAATCACAAAATTTAAAACCAAACGTCTTATAAACGTTTACCAAAAGCTTTTTGTAATTACAGTAATATAGTTTTGTTACAGTTTTTAAACTATATGCGTGTTGACCTTCAACTCAGAAAATTTAATGAAATTTCTTATGTTCACAGAGTTAGGTTATAAGCACTAAGAAATAGTTGAGAGCATATTTTAGCTTAGTGAAAAATAAACAGAATACCCGAAATTCGGTTTCGACAATCATGCTTTGTTTAGATTTAAACTACATTAACTTTGTTAAATGGGTAATAAACACGCAAACTTTTTAAACAAAACTTGTAGTAAATTTAATTCTGAAGAGAATGATGTAAAATAGGCCAATAACAAACAAACACAAAGTTTAAAAAATTAATGTTTAAGTAAATCAACACGTACGAAAAATAAGACAGAAAATGCAATATTTGTTTATTAAATAAACGTTCTACGTAAAACAAAACATTCTAATTGCTGATTCGTTTATTCCAATTTCCATACCTTACTTCAAAATAATTTCCTGGATAATTTATGCACAATCTGGCTTGTTTAATGAAACCACGTGTAGCCCTTCCAATAAAATATCTCGGTCGTTCTTAAGTAGTTCACAAGCGTTTAAAATTCGGTTCAATAATTCTTCTTTGGAATTAACTGGTTATGCGTATACAAGTTGTTACATGCCGAAAATCGACTATGTACACATTTCTGTAAGTTCTTAATTTGCAAGTGAATTCGCGCCAATATTTTAAAAGACTTGTGCGTGCATTTCCGCCACTTCAGATAGTTGCGTCGGCGCCCGAGATTGCGCAGACGCGGAGTGTGGAAGTAAGTGGAGATTTCCGTCACGTCAGGGACTAGTGAACTAAACGTCAAACCGTGTGGTTATCTGTGTGCCGTTTTATCTTGTTTTCTCTTTCAGGTTGTGTAGGTTCCTTTGTCTTATCCCTACCCTGTATTGTTCCTCACCTCATTCCTGTTGTTCCGCTACAAAAAAGAAGAGAAAAAACAAATTCAATTTGGTTTCGACGAGGGGCAAAGAACGACCCACGCCCACAACGCCCAACAACGCCGACAGTCTGACGCCAGAATAGCTGCAATGCCGTGACGAGTTCTACATTTTACGTGAGTACCTCTATCTTTCTTCTTTGTATGTGATAATAATTTGTGTCGTAATAATGACGTAACACCTTATTGCGCATTATTAGTCAAATGTTTTTTATGTTACCGACTGTCGTAGTAGCTCTTATAAATTACGCGCCGGGACTTTAACAGTATACCTTAGAGTATAAAACCATTAAGTATAACAGTAGCGCATCCAACGTTTTTTTGTTGAAAAAATTTGTTTTCATCTTTTCTATATCTTATAACGTATTAGTTTTAAATATATCTGTACATTTTGCACTCAAAAAATACAATTTTTTTAATAACTGTCAAATAGAAAATATAGGTTGGTAACATTGTAGGTTGCCATAACAACCATCTTAAGTGAAATGACATGGAAACAGTTGCTATGTCAATCTGATATGGACAGCCATAATGAATACTGGTTGTAGTTTTCATAAATGTATTGCCAATTCAATTAATTCACATGTTGCCTTATAAAAAATAGTGTGTTTGTATTTTGGGTTCTTTTGAATAGTGACCTAATGTAATTTAGCATAAAGCTGGAGTGTATACTTTTTTAATATGTTTGGCAGATTCTCTTAACCTCAGTTCTACCTGGAAGCATGTACTTTTGGGATTACATATGCCTTGTTTAGGTACTCTAGTTATAGATAAATAGCTCTATTTACCATTCTTTGTGAGTAAAAATCTCCTTAAAATATACTTACAACTACTATAAACTTCAGATTTCTTTAGTTTTTTGGGTCAACTTTTTAAAAGCTGTCGTTTAGATAACTCTTATAATATCTTACTTCTCTATGATTTTAAGTGTGTCTTTATAATTTAAATAATCAATTATAAGTTACGATTACCTCATAAAGAAAGTTTCTTCCCAAAATATAGATTTTGCAATTAATTGAGTTCTTAGTATATCTTTTATCTTCTAAATTGCTATAGTAACTTGATTTTGTTATATCTGCTTTTTTAAATACTACAATAATGAAGTTGTTGATAACGTTTTGTATTTAAGCTCATTTACGATGGTTGTTGATAAATCCCGCAATATCAAAAGAATATTTTAATAATTTGGAATACTGTTTTTTCTATACATGTATCGTAGAATATTTCTTTTGTGTAGCGAGTATGATTTTGTTTTGATAGCATATTTTTTTTAGATATATCGATATTCCAACGCAGCATTTTAGGATCTATTTGGTCTAGGCGAGATTTTTCTTACAAGTTGGTCGCTCAGCTGTATATAAGTCTAGACGAAACTCGTCAAGAGTTGGTCGCTTAGCATTACAACAAGTCTAGACGAGATTCGGGGGTAAGTTTGTCGTTCTAGCAATTTGTGAATCATTTTTTTAAGAATGATGTTGGGGTTTTTCTTTATTAGTCTAGATGAAGTTCAAAGGAGGGCTCGTCATCCAAGTAAGTATATGCATTGTAACATATCCTTTTGTTCTTCAACAATTTTATCAGTAAATCGAGTTTTGATTACTGTTATCTCTTCACATATCGATTCAAACTACACTAGGTGGTATAAAATTATCTTTAAAATCGTTTAACGTTTGGGTACATCTAAAATTTTTCACGTTTCATTTGCTTACGATTTACCTAATGTTTTTTGTCCTTACTATGAATTACTTAACGTCAATTATTTATTCCTACTCTTATACAGCATTTACCTTTTACACGTTTAACTTATTTACCTTAAACTAGCTATTTCTTTGTGCTACTTGTTGATTTTTCCTTGAATTTATGGTTAATCATATATCGGTTTATTGTCTAGGTCCCCCAGTATAACTCTGTCGCTTCATTCAATTAATCCTAGCACCTTTTCTACAACAGATTAGTTTGTTTTCATTATATCCTACATCGTTTAATTTTGTGGTGATTGTTGTAACTTTGGTTGTAATGACTTATTAAATTTTTATGATTGGTTTTAGCTGATGTTTTGAGCGGATGCTTTTTTTGGGCTCACATAGAAGACGCGGCCTTGCCATTGTAAGAAATAGTCCATATTCGCAGTTGCCAAAAACTAGGACTTCTATTCCATGCGTTTTTCCTCTGAATTATTGCAGTCGCTTACATTATCTTATATCATTACTTGTTTCTTTTTCTACTAAGTCATCATAACATATAAACATTTTTTCTTGTTTTTTATTGAACTTCGTGGTGAGGTGCTATCTCTTTTTATTGATACCTTATTGAATTCTCGGTTGTTTTTAGCATATTGGGACAGTGTCTGTATTTAACTGCTTATAATTAGGCATTTTTGTGTGTTTAGGGCGTTACCGTTTTTAAAAATTACCTTGAAACAGTTGGTTTTTTGTGTGAAGGTATCTGCAGGGATACTTTTAAGTTGTTGTTTCAACTCTTGTCTGATTTTCTTATCGTAGTGGATGCCCTCGTTAGGAAAATGATTGTACTAGTTCTCATTAAGAATCTAGTAATTTTTTAACTTATGATGTACGTTAACTTGTCTGATTAACGATCTGTGTTTTATAGGGACAACTCTCTACCTTCTCTCGGACGCTTGTTTAAAAACTCTATTTTTTCATATCCTGCTGTTTCTGTTTCTGCCTTATCTTTCATTCGGTAGACCTGTTCCTGTCCCGGAACACCCGTCTACCACATAAGAGTGATTTTTCCCTCACTCCGAGCTACTGACCACATTGGCTGGTTGAGTAGTGCTTTGTTATCCACCTTTTCTGTCTCCTTAGCTCAATGCGAGCCCTTCCTTTATTCTCTTCTACCTGGATGTGCCTCTTATGCATTTCAAAATGCCGCCCTCGTTCTTTCTACCTTTCCTATTTCTACTGCCTTTTCATTTCCGTGAGTCACCATGTGGTTGCGCGGGGGGTTTTCACAGACACCCGGACCACGTCTCTGGAAATCTTTCGTGAGGTCATGCGGTGCCGCTGTCAGCGCACATGGCCGCTGACGGTGCATGTATGTATGAGTGTGTGAATGTGTGAGTGCTTGAGTATATATATATATATATATATATATATATATATATGTATCGACATATATATGTGTGGATATCGTACGGATATCGTACCGATATCGATTAACGCCGGGTGCAGGAATGCACCCAAATGCCTTTTCCGGTCCCTCGTACCGTTTTTTAGAAACGGGCCCGCTTCACAGGTCGCTCTTTTTAGGGGGTACGAGTTTTTTCCGTATTTAACGATCCATGGAGCCACTCTATCGTTATCTAGTTTTATCTTAATATCGTTATTGTACCTATTATCTTTGATAATAACTTTAGCTTAATATCGTTATCTTACCTATTATCTTTGATAATAACTTTATCTTAATATCTTTATCTTATTTATTCGTTGATAATAACTTTATCTTAATATCGTTATCTTACCTATTATCTTTGATAATAACTAGAGATTTTGCTTTATCTTTTTTATTTTGCTAACGTTTGGTATTTACGATCAGACGTATGGGATATTTTTTTTAAATATTGAATAAAGAAGCTAACCTGATGGTAGTTATGTAATTTGCTAGGTTAGTAATATAAGAAATTAGTAAGATGGTAGTGTTGGTAAATTTGTTGATTCACAACCATGTCATAAACAAGTTCTGATGTGTATTGTTTATTAAACCAGAGTACCAGTACCTAAAAATTTGCTAAAGTGCATAGTAACGTGCTCTTTTGAACATTTTTAAATTTGGGAATTTTCTTGCCAAAGAAGACACAATCTAGATGCAAGGCTCATGTGCGTCTGCACTTAGAAAACTGTAATGTTAGCTTTAGTTTAGTATATATGTTAGGCGACTTGTCGCATTTATTCTAGTTTTAGTAGTGGCTCATGCTCCCCGACAAATTTGTGCTGTCGACTATTACTGCGCCACATTAAAGACTCGTGTGTGCACTTATAAATGTAGTCAAAAACAATGGGGCTACACATTCCGTTTGCTAGTAATCCGGAAGACGTGTTATCGGTCAGAAAAAACCAGGTGGCGCCTAAAATAAACATTTTCTAGAATTTAAGTTAGGGTTTATGTAGGTTAAGATTTTTTTTTCTTTTATGGCTTTGTCGCGATTGTTACATGCCGAAAACCGGCTATGTATACATTTCTGTAAGTTCTTAATTTGCAAATGAACTGGCGCCAATATTTTAAAAGGCTTGTGCGTGCATTTCCGTCACTTCAGATAGTTGCGTCCGCGCCCGAGAACGTGGAGTGTGGAAGTAGGAGGTGATTTCCGTCACGTCAGGGACTAGTGAACTAAATGTCGAACCGTGTGGTTATCTGTGTGCCGTTTTATCTTGTCTTCTCTTTCAGGTTATGTAGATTCCTTTGTCTTATCTATGCCCTGTATCGTTCCTCACCTTATTCTTGTTGTTACGCTACAAAAAAGAAGAGAGAAAACAAATTCAATTTGGTTTCGACGAGGGGCCAAAGGACGACCTACGCCCACAACGCCCAACAACGTCGAGAGCCTGACGTCAGAATATCTGCAATGCCGTGACGAGTTCTACATTTTACGTGAGTACCTTTATCTTTTTTTTTGTATGTGATAAAAAATTTGTGTCGTAATAATGACGTAACACCTTATTGCGCTATATTAGTCAAATGTTTATTATGATACCAACTGTCGTAGTGGCTCTTATAAATTACGCGCTGGGACTTTAACAGTATACCATAGAGTATAGAACCTTAAAGTATAACAAAGTTGCTTCAAATGACCCCACAGGTAATAATCCAAGGGATTTAAATCGGGGGACCTAGGAGGCCAATTAGTTAGTCCACCTCGACCAATTCACCTGCTCGGAAAACTTATCTGTAAGTGCTGTCTAACACTTTGTAAATAATGTGCCGATACGCCATCATGTTGGAATATCATCTGATGTCTTCTTTCAAGTGGTACATCTTTCTAGCAGAACTGGCAGTTGATGAATCCAATAAATTTAACACCTAACTTAACGCCAGAAAAAAATCAGTGTGGCTTTATTTTCGTCCTTTCCCAGAAAATCGGGCGAAATATTTCGCTAGCCGTAACTCGCTAACAAAGCATTTCCGGACATATGTTTATATGAACTTTTTTCATTATTTTGATGAGAGAAAACCACCTTAGAAGTTTGACGGGGTCCTCGCGAGACACCCTGTATATTTTCATAATAATTTACAACGCCTGTTTTATTCAATACCAAAAATACTCTGTAATCTGAAACGGTAGTTTTGCAATACGAAAGCAAAAGATTAGGGTGTAATAATTGCACATGAACGAATACTCAAACCACTGCCGCTTATGAATTTAATGTTACAAACCCAATCAACGTAGAGCCATTAATATAATTCGTAAGAAAATATAACTGCAATTATATGGTCGAATGCACTCATTTCGCATTAAGGTTTTACAATACATCTGCAAACCTAAATACCATAAAATTGTCCCGGAGAAACTCGTTCGTTCGCTTTAATTTTAACGGGTTAAGCTTTATTTTTATTTACCATACCTTGATCGGCTTTTGTATTTCCTTAAGGTGAGTAATACTTTCCACTTACTAAAACAAAAAAGTAAATTAGTACGGATTCACGAAAACGATGAGTATTAAAGACTGTCAACTTTCTCTTTGCATACCAATGTTACAAAATATTATAAGCAATAGTTAAAATCGACCATTTTATATTGGACAACAGAAAACAGTGGTCAAATATTTACGAGGCGCCATTTAAAAGAAGAAATTATGTTTAGTGAATATATAAATATCTTAAACTATATATAAAGATGTAGTGTATGTATTTATTGACCTTGCTTAACATTTATTAAGTGTTTGTGTGTGTTTATAGTAATTCTATGCTAATTTGTTAACGTAAACTTATTTCTTTATAAATACTAATTAAGTTTTTATGTACCTATACCACAAGTATAAACAGAAGTTAGAGTTAAACAGCCTTATAGTAGTTAGTAACTAAATGTAGCAATATATGATACTCTTGGTTCTTAATCAGAGGGATATTATACGAAGGTTCAGGAAAACGGTAAATCAGCACTGCCCTCATAAGTAAGAGTCCCTGTCTACGTTAACTAAAATTTTTTAAGAATGAAGAAAAATTTAAGTCATCTGCATAGGTTTTTTAAAGTTCTTTACATAACAATCTTTAATGTAACTTAAATACAAAATGAGTAATTTCTTTAATTTGTTGCTTTTTATATATAAGAAAACGAACATGGAACTCTTAGTCATTAAAGAAGAACACGATAGTTTTTTATCTTATATGCCCGAACTCCCAATAGACGAGATGTGACTTTTTTGATTATTAATTTTCTATGTCAGTAAAATACAGTAAGAAGGCCCTCCATAGTCGTTAAGAATATCCTATCATTGTTTAGCAATGTTTGCTACATTTCAAGCAAAATTTGAGTTGAGAAAGCAAACTAGAAGTAGATTAAGAGAGCTGTCGTACTTTCGCTCATTGAAATTTTTCCCGGATCCCGGGAGAATCTATGTTATCAATCCAGAATTCCGTGTGGAATTCAATTGTTTTAATCTTTGAAAAAGGATCAGCCCTTACCAAGTTACGGCTCTTCCAACCAGAGGCGACACCTTTACCGGTATTTTTCTTAGTCTTCAAGGATACTTTCGAACGTTTACAATACGAGTTTAAGCAGAATTTTTTGAGACATCAGAATGTTTTTGAATTTTGAAAATCGAACCATCCTTTATCGAGCTACGTCCCTTCTATATTCTGTAGACAAAACAAATCAAGCTATATTAATTACCAAGGTGACGTCACCCCTAATGACTTTAAAACTTGACATGAATTATATAAACCTTTGACTATGGATTGAATATGATGCCAAATAATTCTTTCCCATATTAGAATTTATAGAAACCTATAACTTATATTTCCTGAAGGGAATAACCCAATTTTATTGGTGGACTTTACTTATACAGAAAGTACTAAAATAAAATGTGATTATAATTATTTCTAAGATAATGTCACAACTGGTATAGTGGAACATTAGAAACTGTAATGCAAACAGAGAGAACTTAAAGATCCTGTTGCATAAGGCTGATCCCCATATTGTCTTATGAAATGAAACATGGTGGAGGATAAACTACCAATTGAAAATCCCACTGTACACTAGATTCAGAAGAGATAGAAGAAATAAAAAGGCGGAATAGCTGTTTTAGTTAAACAAGAAATTCCAGCGAAAGAACATAGACTCTAGCACACTCAACGCTAAAGTGCAATGTCTTTGCCATAGATTTGGAAGCAGTAACGGTTGCAACAATAAATGTGTCACCTGATGTATAAATCACATCACACAATTGGAAACCACTAACGATTATTACAAGAAATTGCAATGCGCAACATGTAACATGAGAATCAAGTTTCTCAAATAGAAACGAAGAAAAAATATTGCAGTATATTAGGAACGAGAAAGTAGGGGATGGAGGGCATTCAGGGACAGTTCCACATTCCTCCCGATCCACATTCCTCCCAATCCACATTCGACGATTCTCATTGCCGACTCATTAGTTTGAACAATTTCTATATCATTTGCTAAATGCACTTATAAACCTATTAACGTTGTTCACTAACCTAGGAATAATTATTCATACGAAGTCACTCGATTTCTTTAAAAGTGAAATGTCCTTTTCCCTAATACAAGTAATGTTTAATTGTATTTACCAGAATTATAAGTTGCCAATTACAACTCGATCGTGAATTCAAATTAAAACTGATTGCCGAAACACCTAATAGAAATGTATGGGTGGCAAATAAATTTTAAGAAGAAAATTGATGTAATATAAAAATTGCGAAATATCGGAATGTTATTGTGCTACATGAGTACGAGCGCTTCAGGCTATTAAATTTGCAAAAACTAATCTGTTATAAAATGGAGGAGGAGGTGTAGAAACTTTTTAAAATTTTACGAAAAATTTATAAGTGATATAAAAAATATATGTGGAAATAAGACGGACGAAGAAAGGGTTCAAACGTTATTAGAGGGAGAGAACTGTGCGAATATTTCTCTGTTTAATTATTGCGACAATTGAAATTACTCGACAGTGTTGGAAATTATTAAATGTCACCCCATCCAGTACTTAGACGATGCGACTGCAAATGTTTAGAAATTTGGCTCTTCCAGATTCACCAGACTCTGGTTATCACAGCGGTATATAGATGTTATCAATACATGTATATATTTTATTAAAAACATAATATTTCGTGATAAAGTTTGTTTTACTTATTTGTATCGCGATTAGCAAAAATTATTAATAAACGTATCAAACTATCTTGTTTGGTATTTCTCGATTTAAAGTAGTAGTACTCCTAAGTTTTTTTTATTGTTTAGATTAAAGTAAATGTCCAAAGGAGGTTTTAAAGATGGAGTTAAATATAGATGAGCAGAAATTATAGATACAACACGTATTCTTCTTTGACTATATACTGAAACTGTAACCGATAATTGCTGCCTGGCGCGATTACGCGGTTATTAGTTTCTATCGAAAATTGTACGGGAATTTTTTCAAATGAGTAATAAGGCCGGCGGCAGTTTTAAATTCCGGTAAATACAATTAAACAATACTTGCTTTAGAGAAAACAAAATTTTACTTTTAAAGAAATCGAATGACCTCGTGTGAATAATTATTCCTACGTTAGTGAACAACGTTAATAGGTTTATAAATGTGTTTACCAAATGATATACAAATTGTTCAATCTAATGAGACGGCAATGAGTGAATCATTGAATCTACTCAATTCGATTTCTATACTTAAAGTAAATTAGATTTTAAATAATAATTAACCGCGCTCCTAAATGGGTCATTCTAATAACACTAAGCATGCACTTTCGCTTGGTGATTCACTTAGAAAATATTCAAGCCTGCCATTTCCAACAATATCACGTAGAATTATTGAAAATCTAATTGTTTTATTAGTAACTATCCGGTAGACAATAGCATGATATACCCTTTGTAAAAGTTTAAAGTGTTTTAATAAGTTTCCCTTCAAAAGGTTTATATTGATTTACAAAAACCTAAATTGATTTTAAGGTATTAAGGAAATCTATGTATAATTGGTAGTCTATAGAGCTTTTTAAGTTGATCCTATTTTGAAAATCCATTAAGTTTCTTAATATTATTCTGCAGAAAGGAATTAAAAATGTTTTAAGTTGTTTTCAAAGTTTTGGTGTTATTCTTAAAATAATTGAATGGTTTGTATATTGCGGTAAATTTTAGACCACGTTATAACATTTCTATAAATACATTAGCTAAAAATTTGGGTTGAGGATTTGTGTTAGCATGAGGTAGTCGGGAAATTCCGGATTAAAGCGTATATCTCGGGTGACCAAAAAGGATTTAAAGATCGAGTTAAAATTAAATAAACAAAAAATTTAAGGGTACGAAGCTTTAACAGGGTGTAACTTTGTAAGGAATAGTCCAATTTTAAAAATTTAAACAAGAGTTACATTTTCCAGAAAATTCTAGATCAGGATAAACTGGTTAGTCGAAGAAACCTCTAACCTAGGTTAGATATGAATCGGGTGGAGGTGGATCTGAATATGGCTAGTCGAGGAAAACTCTAAAATAGGTTAAATATGAATCGGGCGGATCGGAATGATGCGAATCGGGAGTGAGTGAGTAAGAACGTGTATATGAAGGAATGTGGATCGAGAGGAATATGTATCGGGAGGAATGTGGATCGGGGTAATGCGGATCGGGAGGAATGTGGATCTGTTCCAGAATGCCCAATATCCCCTACTCGAGAACTATATAATTTTAAACGATGGATCTCCTACTAGAGTTCCAAAAGAAAAAACGGCCCTGATTTAACAATATGTTCTACACAAATTGCCATACAGTAAACATGGAAGATTTACCAAAATCCTGGAAATAGTGTCCACTACCTTACAATATGTGAATATGCTGCTAGAGGAAGCAATGTAGTATCTTCAGGTGGAGCATAAATCAAATGTAGTGCGAAAGAATTGCCAAAACGCGCAGTGATCTAATTATAAATGACATACACGCTACGCTAATTGTACAAAATATTCGGAGCAGGTGGAAACGAATCTGGATGCAACAAAACAGAGTTGAAACTTACGAGGACTTACTAAGGATAATACTAGAACACAGAAAAATGTAACACCCGTAAAAGAAAAGTTCAACAACCATTATAGTGGAATGAAGAATGCCGTAATGCAGTGGATGAAAGATCTGCGCTCAAAAAATCTATAATAATTTCTCAATAGACGGACTCTTTGAAGCTAAACAAACTGCAGCAAAACGTAGACGACTCCAGACGACAGTAAACTAGAGAGAAAATATAATTTACAAGACTTCTGTGAAAGTATTAAAAGGAGTACACCAATAAGTAAAATATGGAGAACGATTGGAAGCTTAGAAAATTATCACGGGAAAGCAAAAGAAAATATCACACCACTGAACCAACAATGGAAGCAGAAATTGCTTAATTTCTTAAACTGCCCTTGAAAATACAACAGTAGAAGGTATGTAAGATAGAACTGTCCAATAAAATCGAACAAGTGGACTTACAAGAAATTCAATGTATTATTGGTAACAAAAAGGAATTAACACCTGGACTGGATGGAAATACAAATCATACGATCAGAAACTTACCACCAATCACAAAACAAAAAATTGTAGATATATTCAATAGACATCCCAAAGAGTATCCTATACCCGAAGCGTAGAAAGAGAGTGTTGTGCTAACCATTTTTAAACCTGGTGAGAACCCATCAGAGATAAATAGTTATAGACCCTGAGTCAGAAAGGTCAATAGCAGTATTACAGAGCTAGAAAATAAATTAAATCATCTAGACATGCGAATTACAGTGGAAAAAAGATAAGTTCATGCTGTTTTTCAAAGGTAGAATATGAAGAAGGGTTGCGGATATAATATTGTACAATCAACCCATAGAAAAGGTACATGCAAAAAATATCTGGGAATAGTGATTAATCAAAACTTAAGATGGAATGAACATACGGCACACATCATGGATAGATTACAGCCAGGGCTTAACGTAATGAAAGCAGTGATAAAAACGTGGTGGTGTGCAGATCCACGATTTATGAAAGCTTAGTCAAAACACACCTAGACTTCGCAGCAAGGTGTATGATGACATATACTGTATCTAACCTATATAATCTTGCAAAACAGCAATATCAAGCAATGAGATTGATTATGGGCACCATGAGGTGAACACGCAGCAATGCCCTAAAGTTAGAATGTGCAAAGATGAATTTAGAACACAAATAGACCTTTATAGCAGTCAAATTAATAACAAAATGGATTAGTTGAGACATCGATCCATTGGCATACGAGTAATACAACCTTTACCAGAATTAAAAACAGGTAAAGTACTGGACAAATAAAAAAAACACTTAGTTGGCGGAAGCCATAAACCTAGTACTGACGGAACAAGACAAAAGTGAGAAAAGAAAAACCAATATAATTTTTAATAGAAGCATAGAAGATCTATTTATTAACATAGAGGTATACGATAGTAAACTGCCTAGAGACAATAACAACAATGGCGAATTCAATGCATGACTAAAAGACAAATATCCCGAGAATTTTGTATTTCCTTATGGCAAATAATACTTTCACTTACTAAAACAAAAAGGTAAATTAGTACGGATTCAAGAAAACGATGAGTATTAAAGACCGTCAACTTTGTTTTTGCGTACTTATGCTACGAAATATTATGTTTTCATTAATAGATTTTATGTATAGGTATATTTATTTCAACAGCAATAGTTAAAATCGACCATTTCATATTGGACAACAGAAAACAGTGGTCAAATATTTACGAGGCGCCATTTAAAAGAAAAAATTATGTTCAGTGAATATATAAATATCTTAACCTATATATAAAGATGTAGTGTATGTATTTATTGACCTTGCTTAACATTTATCAAGTGTTTGTGTGTGTTTATAGTAATTCTATGCTAATTTGTTAACGTAATCTTATTTCTTTATAGATAGTAATTAAGTTTTTATGTACATAAACCACAAGAATACACAAAAGTTAGAGTTAAACAGTCTTATAGTAGTTAGTAACTAAATGTAGCAATATAGGATACTCTTAATTTTTTATCACAAGAATATCATACGAAGGTTCAGGAAAACTGTAAATCAGCACCGCCCTCATAAGTAAGAAGTCTCTGTCTACGTTAACAAACCACTTATTTGAAAAGTAAAGTATTGGACTCCGGTAATTTCGACAGCAAATCACGTATGACAACAAAAAGAACACTTGGCTGTTTTAAAGAAAGTCAGATGTATAGAATATTTTGTTTTAATTTAGTGTTATTTGGTAAAAATTTTTATTAGTTTAATAATTCAATTTCATAATAGATATTTGTGTACATAATCAACCAAAATAATGTTGTTTTGAGATGCAAAGTCATATAATGAATTTGTGACTAAAGAAATAAATATTCATACTGAATACTCAACAGGTTTATTACGGTATCAAAGAATAGCGTGATGAGCTGTTTGTTACTGATCGTAAGTCAAAGAACAAAATCCTCTTTTAGACGTTCTACACTTCTATTTCTATTATTGACAACCGTGAAATCTATCGAATCTATTATATCAAATTTTTTCCTAGTAGGTGTGACATTTAAAATAACCAAACAATAAGGAACTCTAATCAAATCAATTTTTTAAAGACGAATGTTAAATATTGTTGCATTTAGTTTTCACTGTATTGCCCACATAATAAAATAAGATTGTAAAAAACATGCTATACACGTGGATTTGATTACGACCAAGGTTAAGTGAACTTTTTAATGTGTGTAGAGTATGTAAAGCGATGAAATGTTGTTTCTCTCCAAGCTTTAGTTAAAAATTGCATTTATAAGCTTTTTTTATACTTGTGTATGTAAGTTTCTTAGATAATACATGTTAAAGAAAAATGTTTTTGAGTGCATCGGGTATTATAATTTGAAAAATTGTTTACAAAAACATTTTTTGATGTTAGAACTGTGATGTTGATTTTTTGTTTCATTCCATTTTCGTAACGTCCACAGTATATTTATATCTGAACTATCAAAAAAAATGGACATCCTCAAGTAAGAATCGACATCACTTCATTTTCGTAGCATCCATAGCATCTATATTTGTTTGGGTAGCAGTACCCTAACATCCATAGCATATTTAGTGGCTCCCAACGTTTGGGCAACTTTAGGCGAGAATCCACAATATATACATATATATATATATATATATATATATTGCTGTGATAAGGGGTTGTTTAAGGGTGCACGTCATAGTAAAGGTTGTTCGGGAAAGAGAAATTAGCATAGGCAACAGAAAACGGCACTTATTTAGTGAAAAATTAAGAAATAGACATAGTTTGTAGATAGTAGGCAATCAACACCCTGTATATAAAGTAGAAATAGTTTTGGGCGACGCAGGTAAACATAGGAAGACGAATAGTTGGCGTAGGAATGAGAAATACATGTATTAAGTAGATAGTAAATATTAAATACCCTGTAGATAAAGTTTAGTTAATTTAGGTAAAACAAAGAAGGATATTTTTCAGTGGAAGCACGCGTATATTTAGGAATAAATGATAAAGTGTAATTAGACACGCATTAAGAAAAAGAGTTCCAGACGATTAAATTAATACGGATATAGAATTAGAGTTTCAGGTAGTTAATATAAATGCGTACAAAGATCTAACCATTTTGATAAGAGAAATGATTAAAAATTGCGTGAATCGCATGTAAACATGAAAATTTAAAGTCGAGTTGCATCAGTTGTTTTTGGAAAAGCAAGTAATCTATCAAAATACAGCATGTTGATAATGAAAGACAGCTGCGAGCAGGTTGTGATTATGGGAAAACGTGAAGCATTACAACAGAAACTGCTCTAAATGAAATTATTTGATTGGTCAGAAACAAGCGACGAGTTCTAGATCATACCCACGGATGGAGTGGGAATTCGAGATTATATTAGCAAGCACCTTGATAAGAAAGTCAGTTTTGAACTCAATGAAGGTCGAAGTGCGTTGCCATTAAAACAAAGTAATACGTAATAATTATAAAAGTGAAATAAAATAAGTGCGAATATGAAGATTACAATTGCCGTTTAAACGGTTTCGAGGTCTGAGGGAAATAGACTATGATTCTGATGTTAAGGAAAAAATACAGTAATACAATTTAGATGTCCAGGGGAAAAGAAGAATAATACAATCTTGAAGTACAGGGGTGAAACAAACTACAATTTTAAGTCTGGGACAAGAATGATAAAAGTCTAAGTTTGAAGAATTGAAATAAATTGGGGTGTATAATTTAATGGTGGTGGTCCATAGTGTAATGGCAATGATTTGAATGGAATCCAGAATTGGGGAAGATCATTTTTATTGGAAGCGTCGATGTAAAAAAGATAAAACCAGGTCAGATTTTTAGTTATAAGACATTTGTTTTTCTACATAAATTTTTATTTTATTTTTAATATTGAATTTGCTAAATATGATATGCTTGTGAAGAAGTCAACAAAAAAGGTCGCATACGTATAGAATGAGTAATGTGATAACAGGTTTAGAATATTCTACACTTTGTTGGTAAAGATAATAAGTTTTCTTTGGTGACTTTGGGTTTTTGAGTACATACTAGATGGTTGTTAATAAATGAAATTTATAAGGTTAACGAATTTAAAAATGTATCACAAATAATTTCAAAAGCTGTACATAACATATTGGTTTCATTATATAAAATCGAAATTTACTGAATTTTATAATTCCAAATAAATGCTAGCCGAGGTCATAAGATTTAAATAGTACAAAGGCGGAGCCACAAGTTGAATAGGAAATTGATAACACGCAAGGCGGTAACGTATCGAATTTTGCCATTGGTAGATAAAGTTGTTTAAAGATAAAGTTAAGTTGATAGCAATATATTAAGAAGACAGCTAGAGGAGGAGATAATTACAATTAATAGTAAATATTAAAATGGTGGTCCAATAATTTCGAGAGAGCATAACAACAAAAATAACAGCCCAAAGTAGGGGCATGATGAGTATCCAATAGCAGAGCAATATATATATATATATATATATATATATATATATATATATTGAAGTGTACATATACATAATATCTAAAAGGGAATAAAGAGTAGTTTGTTGTTTTAAGGTTGTGTATATGCCAAAAAAGCCAATGACCAGATTACGTAATCGTAATTTTAGTGTTTGCCGTACCTTACAAGTGGTGAAGTATTTAAAGTATATTGATCAGAGCAACAGTGCCAATATGTGAAGAAATGACTTGCTGACGTGAGAAAACTCAGTATTCAAGGGTTTATACAAAGTCGTACTATGATATGCTATAGGGAGTAAATTTGCTGATCTAAAAGGCGGGTGCGTTTGTGTGAGTTCCACTGTTCACAACACATGACCATGGTTATGTGTGAAACATTTCGGCACCTATTTATTAGAATCAACCTTTGGACAAACTTGTATTATCAAAATTTTATGTGAAAGTATCATATAAATAGGGGTAAAAGTGATTTAAGTGCGACGCAATCATATTAGAAAATGATCGAACAGTTATTAATATGATCGATAAATGTATAAATATAACTGATAGGTATTAGTGACACAACACGTTGTGACGATGTAATTGGGTGTTGGGATTTAGAGATGTATTAGGAGTAGGCATGATAATTTTTAAGGTAACAGTATCACCTAGGTGAAAATAATAAGAGGAACAATTTGAAATTTTTTTGTAAAAAGACGTGTTTGACGATACTGGGCTAAAGTGTATACTTTAATGTTGAAAATAAATAGTTTTGAAAGTTAAAGCAGTTGATTTAAATTAATGAAGAATATAGAGATACAAAAGGAACAGATATAAGCAGTAAGAAGAGTGAAAAGTTAGCAGCGTATATTTGGAGATAAGATATTGGAGCGGTACAGAAAGAGGATAAGAGCTGGTGTTTAGAGTGGTTTGAATTAGGTTGAATAAGATTTGGAGTGGATTTATAAGACCACAGGAAGATTAATTAGGAGTGGTTTTAATAAGTGATCGACAGGCATCGAGTGGAAAATTGGAAAAAGCGGCATAGGATTTGGAAAAGTAATTTGGAAGTGGTAATAGGTTGTGTATTGTTGGATTGGAAGGAGAGTTAGAGCGGAACGACGGGATTATAAGAGTAGAATTAGCGCAAGGAAGTTGAACATAAAATTTTTCTAAATTCTAAATTCATTTAAATATTTACAGATTTGTGCGTAACATAGACACAGCCGGCTACGGAGATCGTTAACCAGAGTTCAGAAAGGCCTACAACTAAGGATAAGTCTGGTGAGTACTGTGTTTTTCGTAGCGTCAAAGTCATTCTGTAGTTTCATTTGAATTGGCACAAGGCTACGCGGACCTGTTTGTTGATTTGTCATATACGAATAAAAGAAATTAACGTTAGTAATAATAAGATAGTGCTGTTTGGTCGGTGTCGTGACCATCTACCTATCACAGAACTCACGTTAGGTAGGTGTAGATACCCTGAGAGAAAGAGATTTTCAATAGTCGATGCACATTTATATAGTTTTTTTGTAGACCGACCCACTGTATTTAAAGCACGTAAAATAAAGTCAAAATTTTCACACTATCAAATAAATATAAAATACTTAAATACAAAATATATATATATATATATATATATATATATATATATATATATGTATGTGTGGATTCTTACCTGAGGATGCCGATTTTATCTTGCTAGTTCAAATATAAATATACTGTGGACTTTACGAAAATGAAATAAAACAAAAAAATCAACATCACAGTTCTAATATCAAAAAATGTTTTAGTGAACAATTCTTCAAATTATAATACTTGATACACTCAAAAATATTTTTCTTTTACACACATTCTTTAAGAAATTAACTACATATATATATATATATATATATATATATATTTTTATTATTGAATCCCCCACTTTTCTTTTACTCACTGACTGTCTGTTCAATCACTCTCAATTCTATATTCTTAAAATTTTTATTCTATTTTACCCCTTTTTGTCGCGCCTTTTATGAAATGTGCACACCTAATGCACGCCCCGTACTTGCAACGTTTGGTTGGTTCTTTAATTAACTATTTATTTCAATGCCTCGACTATTTAAGCTCTTAAATCTCAGGGTGGTCAACTACTTATAGTGAGTTCTGTTATAAGTAGATGTGCAAAGTCCAACCAAAGTGCACCTCTTTTGTTTTAGTACTAAATTTTATTACTCTACTTTTTATATGCCAAAATTATACTACGTTGCTTTGTGCCAAATTTAATTACTACCAAAATTATATGACTGTTTTTGACGTTTTAAGATATCTCAGCACTCACCTGGTCTATACTCCGTTCTTGGCCGCTCTGACTGCTGGCTCAAAATCCTTGTCGCCGTATGCGTCTTTACACTTTTGTCCTATCTGATTGAAGTTTAGTACCGCCTCCAGGTGTTGTTCTGAAATTTAGCTGCTCCCCAATACCTGAAATAATTAACCCTAATTTAGAATTTTGAATACCCAGTGCTGTAACTTCCCCTGTGCTAATTTCTGCTTCGAATCCTCCACTACCAATTGTTGTTCTCCTAAATTTCGCTCTTCGTATTCTCAATTACTCCGTCCGTTTCTTCGTATCTTATCCAAATCTACTCGTCGTCTTACTTCAAAATTGCTCTATGCTCCGCTACCTAATAATCGCTATCCAAAACCAACTTCTTTCCTTATATATTTTCCTCTCGATGTCCTGCTACCTAATATCGCTATCCAAATCCAACTTCTTTCCTATATATTTTTCCTCCCGATGTCCTGCTACAAATCTATAAATCGCTATCCAAATCTAACTTCTTTCCTATGTATAACCACTCTCGATGTCCTGTTACTTTTAAATCGCTACCCAAATCCAACTCCGTTCCTATAAATCGCTCTCCAAATCCAACTTCTTTCCTTTATATAATTCCTCTCGATGTCCTGCTCCCTTTAATTCGCTACCCAAATCCAACTCCGTTCCTTATATATTACCACTCGATGTCCTGCTACCTTTCCCAATATCACTCCAAATCTATATAATTTTCCGTCGCTTCGCCGTTGCACAATCACCACTCTTTATACTTATTACTTGCGTTGCTGTTACTCCTTTACCCTTCTTTACTTAATCAAAACTCTTTAAAACTCAAATACTTTTATTAACTTCTTTTAAAAATTGTTTACAAATTAGCACAGTATGAAAACACGTCTTTTTACAAAATGAATTTCGAAATAATCCCCGTTGTTTACTTTCCAAGGCGACCATTTTAACTTTCTTGCCTACTACACTTTAAAGTACATAACTAAATTGTCCAATAACATCTTAACATTTCGTTTGTGTCGCACATACCATAGTTCATGTCCTTTTACACTTTCCTGATTCACATACAATTCTATTATTTGTCCTAAATATTTACATTTCACCAATCATATTTGAAGTTGTTATAACTAATAATTTTGAGCTTACAAATATTGTCCAAAAGTTGATTCTATTTAAAATGAAACCAAAATAAATCACACTTGAACCTGGATGCGTGGTTGATAGTAAACATTCATAGACGCATCCGGTTTTTGGACGGCAAATGTACTTTCAATGGCCTTTAAAATTCAAACTCGGCATAAACCCTTGAGCACTGTACATCTTACTACGTCGTTTAGTCATTTCAATATTACCTTTTGGCACTTAATTTCAACTACCATTTTGAATGGTATTTTAGTATACGTAAAATACGGCAAACATACATTTTTAAGTTTATGCGATCAATTATGTGGATTATTTTGCTTGGCATATACTACCTTGTACTAAACAACCCCTAGAACTCTTGGTAGCTCCCTTATACACTACATATATATATATATATATATATATATATATATATATATATATATATATATATTGCTACGATATGGCCGCCCCCGCCTGTTGTATGTAATGCTCATTTGCCTGCTGCTCGCCTTGGTCTCTGTGCATCTTTTAATATTATCTAAAATAACTTTAAATCAACAGAATTAAATTTTCTGCCCCGACTAGCTTAGTGATATCCCGCACATTGTGAACGGTGATATTATAACAGAATATTTGTCCACTCCGCTCTAACACTTTATATACCTGAGTAAGACAAACGTGTATAATAAACTAAGAAAATATACAATTTACAACTCGACGTCCTTTGTAATATCATTTGCTATTAACAAAACTTTTGATTCAAAATTAATATAAATATTCCAATTAAATTTGTTCATTACCAAAATTATAACCCTTTTAATCAAATAAAGCCAGCAAAATTTTTTATATTTTTGCCCTGGATGTTTCGTTGAACGTTCAAAAAATTATTACCTTTTTAAGACGTACTTTTAGCAACCAAAGTTTTGTTGACCCTTTACACAAATTATCTAAATTACATATAAGTTTCAAATATTCAAAATATGATTTATACTATAAATTGTAAAATAAATTTTAACCTGGTATTTCTTGTATTGGTTCCCACGGGAGCTTCCTGATCCAAATCGGTTGCTAGTTTAGTGGTTTCCAAGTTGTTGACCCGAAGTTTGGCATGTACTCCAAGTACTTCGAACTGTTTTCTAGCAACTGGTAGTTGTTTGTACAATGCTTTAAAGTACCAACACTGTACTTTGAGTATTATTTAATTTATTGTGTAGAGCTTTATTTCAGTAATTTGGTTACTTAATGGTAAACTTCGTGATTTAGTTGATTATTCAGTTTAACGTTCTTTATTTCTTTATTCAGTTAACTCTTTAGTATCGTTTCTTAGTCAATTCCTTAGTTCATTGCTTAATTAGTTCCTTCGTTCAGTTTCTTAGTGCCCTAGGTTAATAAATAGTAAAGATTATGTTTACATTAATTAAATTTAGACTTACGTTTCTATATTAACGGCAGAGTTTTATTCTTACGTATTCAACGCGCACTTCTACTGTGTACTTCACTTGAATTTCTTAATTTGTGTTATTTTATTTTATGCCACTCCTAAGTTCAGTCAATTTCAGTTTTACGTAATAAATTTGTTTCAATGGAATGAAATAGTCTTAACGGTTTAGATTCATTATATAGACAAACTTGTCCCTCTTATTTATCTTTACCTACTGGGTTTTACTCGGTATAGCATGCTTATTCAGACGCTTTAAAACTCAGGTATCTAGCACTTTTGGAGCTTTGTATTATGGAATTTGTCAACATAATGGTGTATCATTTGCCTTCAACTTGCACGTAGCCTTAGTTTAGTCCCATATTTTGTATACTTATGTTGGGTTTTATAAGAATGTGGCAATTTCTACATTTCTCATGTCAAGTACGCCTTTGGCTTAATATTTACTCTTTCATTGCGTTATTAAATACGTTTGTTTTTTAAAAATCTGTTTAATACAAACTAGTACAAATTATATGTGTTCCATTGACTTCCATTCCTTACGCAAATGCGTAGAGCTTAAAAGAAATTTAATTTCACCTTTTGTTTTACTTTAAAAATGCCTCATTTGTATTTATTTTAAGTTTATGAATTTTTTAAGTGTTTAAAGTGTATTGGGTTGCGCCCGGAATTATTTATTTTACTAAATGCGGTTAACTTATTACAGAACGCTTTTCTTTTATTGACTGTAGTTTGTTATTAATTTTATACAAGGTGATTTAAATTTGCTTTGGCGTTTGAGAACGTTATAAATGTTTAAAAACAAATTGAATGGCTTTCAAAATTATTTTTTTTGATGAATGTGTTTAAGTTATTACAAAATGAGCTTTCTTTTATTAACTGTGGCTAATTAGTCATTTCATACAGGGTGCTTTGTATTTGCTTTATGCATAATGAACGAACTATATACTTTTTATGATTTAATTGTTTAGTTTTCTTGATTTTATGATGTTCATGTGAAGTATTCCTCCCCTGTGACCTTATATACTCTTAAATAACCCTATTATCATAGCAATATATACATACATACATAAGTATTAGATGATGAACTAGTTAAAAAGTAAATGCGTTTTAACAGCTCGTGTCACCGTTAACAGTATCTACTATTTCTTCGGCTGTACAGGAATTTTTTTATTTTATATAGTTGTTTTTTTTAAATTGACTTGTGTCCGTCCAATTTCAACAAAAGTTATATATAGCATATTTAATTTTAATTACGTCAAATGTTGTTTATTACCTTAAATTTTTATGCAAAATATTTTTTTCAGTTTTTCTTTACTCGGCGTCGTTGATCTTCTATTCTACTGAGACAAAAATCTAAAATGTTCTCAAGAGATAAAATATGTGTAAGAAAGCAAACGACTCCATTTAAATAAATTCATTATGGTTTCCCATCATTAAACTTTTATAATGCGGTGAAAATTTCAAATCAGAGAGGAATAAATTATAGTTTTATAGATGCTATATATTCTTCACTTTATGCGGAGTTTACGGCAGAGCTGCTAAAAAATTTCTTAAATATTAATGAACATAAATCGTATCATAAATTATTCGAAATTTAGCTAATTAATGAGGAAATTAAAAAGAACAATTGAAAATTTTTGTAGTAGCATATGACAGTGATTATGCAGTATAAAGTACAGTTAATGATGCTTTGGAGCGTTATTTAGCTATGGTCTGTTAATATCTCGACACGAAGTAACATGCGATCAGTCAAGCATTCCGAGTTGTAAAAACTTTTAATAAAACGGATCTAAATTCGTTTCTGTTTTGTAATATGATATATTTACTTTAATTTATCTTTACTGAATACTTCCGTGTTGTTAAAATAGGTCAAATTAAGTAGGCAAAATTGTTTATCGTCATAGTCTTTAACGGTGATTTGACTAGGGTCAGGATTAGCAACAAATACAAAAAATTTACGGCCAGTTTTATATCCCTACTTAATATGCCATGCCCCCCACCTAAACTATTCGAAATATTCAATAAATTGGAATGAGTTATAAGGACAGGCGGATAGTATATATTTTATAAAAAAGCAAACAGCGGTAATAAAAAGAGCAGGCACGTACAGAAAGGCCCCTGTGAAGTTGGCACGACATTCTTTAAATTTAAAAAAACAAAAATAGTTCTAGTAGCACTTTTCATAGTTCTAGAGTTCCTGATAGAAAATAAAAAGAGTTCTGCATTTTTAATACAAAAAATAGCAAATGAAAAATTGTCGAGCTAACTTCGCGAATCTAGCACGACACTTCCTCCTGTAATCTATAAGAAACCAATAAATATCACAACTTTTAGCAAGAGTTCCCGTTAGTTCTAATCGAGTTCCATCTCTATATGTAATTAAAATAAAAAATTGCAACAATTAGGTTATTTGCATAAACGACGTATATTGTACCCAGCACGACACTCGACGAAAACGTGTCGTGCTGATTTTTTCTAGCGCAGTTTTCGATATATATCGACAGTTTTACATGAGTTCCAACAACTACGATCACTTTTAGCCAGAGTTCCAGTGGCTAACCATTTTTAAATAATTTTTTAATTTTCGGTCTAGCACTACACTCGGAAAAAAGTGTAGTGCTGTTCATTTCTAGCGAATTTTTCGATATATATCGACAGTTCTACATGAGTTCTAACAACTACGACCACTTTTAGCCTGAGTTCCAGTGTCTAACCATTTTTAAATAATTTTTTCATTTTTGGTCTAGCACGACACTCGGAAAAAAGTGCCGTATTTAAAAATGGTTAGACACTGGAACTCAGGCTAAAAGTGGTCGTAGTTGTTAGAACTCATGTAGAACTGTCGATATATATCGAAAAATCTGCTAGAAAAGATCAGCAAGACACTTTTTCCGAGTGTCGTGCTAGACCAAAAATGAAAAAATTATTAAAAAATGGTTAGACATTGGAACTTAGGCTAAAAGTGATCGTAGTTGTTAGAACTCATGTACAACTGTCGATATATATCGAAAAATTCGCTAGAAATGATCAGCACGGCACTTTTTTCCGAGTGTCGTGCTAGACCAAAAATGAAAAAATTATTTAAAAATGGTTAGACACCGGAACTCAGGCTAAAAGTGATCGTAGTTGTTAGAACTCATGTAGAACTGTCGATATATATCGAAAAATCTGCTAGAAAAGATCAGCAAGACACTTTTTCCGAGTGTCGTGCTAGACCAAAAATGAAAAAATTATTAAAAAATGGTTAGACATTGGAACTTAGGCTAAAAGTGATCGTAGTTGTTAGAACTCATGTACAACTGTCGATATATATCGAAAAATTCGCTAGAAATGATCAGCACGGCACTTTTTTCCGAATGTCGTGCTAGACCAAAAATGAAAAAATTATTAAAAAATGGTTAGACATTGGAACTCAGGCTAAAAGTGATCGTAGTTGTTAGAACTCATGTACAACTGTCGATATATATCGAAAAATCCGCTAGAAAAGATCAGCACGACACTTTTTTCCGAGTGTCGTGCTAGACCAAAAATTAAAAAATTATTAAAAAATGGTTAGACACTGGAACTCAGGCTAAAAGTGATCGTAGTTGTTAGAACTCATGTAGAACTGTCGATATATATCGAAAAATTCGCTAGAAATGATCAGCACGGCACTTTTTTCCGAGTGTCGTGCTAGACCAAAATGAAAAATTATTTAAAATGGTTAGACACTGGAACTCAGGCTAAAAGTGATCGTAGTTGTTAGAACTCATGTAGAACTGTCGATATATATCGAAAAATCCGCTAGAAAAGATCAGCACGACACTTTTTCCGAGTGTCGTGCTAGACCAAAATGAAAAAATTATTAAAAATGGTTAGACATTGGAACTCAGGCTAAAAGTGATCGTAGTTGTTAGAACTCATGTACAACTGTCGATATATATCGAAAAATCTGCTAGAAATGATCAGCACGACACTATTTTCCGAGTGTCGTGCTAGACCAAAAATTCAAAATTATTTAAAAATGATTAGCAACTGGATCTCAGGCTAAAAGTGATCGTAGTTGTTAGAACTCATGTAGAACTGTCGATATATATCGAAAAATCCGCTAGAAATGATCAGCACGGCACTTTTTTCCGAGTGTCGTGCTAGACCAAAAATGAAAAAATTATTTAAAAATGGTTATACACCGGAACTCAGGCTAAAAGTGATCGTAGTTGTTGGAACTCATGTAGAACTGTCGATATATATCGAAAAATCTGCTAGAAAAGATCAGCACGACACTTTTTTCCGAGTGTCGTGCTAGACCAAAATAAATTATTTAAAATGGTTAGACACTGGAACTCAAGCTAAAAGTGATCGTAGTTGTTAGAACTCATGTAGAACTGTGGATATATATCGAAAAATTCGCTAGAAATGATCAGCACGGCACTTTTTTCCGAGTGTCGTGCTAGACCAAAAATGAAAAATTATTTAAAAATGGTTAGACACCGGAACTCAGGCTAAAAGTGACGTAGTTGTTAGAACTCATGTAGAACTGTCGATATATATCGAAAAATCGCTAGAAAAGATCAGCACGACACTTTTTCCGAGTGTCGTGCTAGACCAAAATGAAAAATTATTAAAAATGGTTAGACATTGGAACTTAGGCTAAAAGTGATCGTAGTTGTTAGAACTCATGTACAACTGTCGATATATATCGAAAAATTCGCTAGAAATGATCAGCACGGCACTTTTTCCGAATGTCGTGCTAGACCAAAATGAAAAATTATTAAAAATGGTTAGACATGGAACTCAGGCTAAAAGTGATCGTAGTTGTTAGAACTCATGTACAACTGTCGATATATATCGAAAAATTCGCTAGAAATGATCAGCACGACACTTTTTCCGAGTGTCGTGCTAGACCAAAATGAAAAATTATTAAAAATGGTTAGACACCGGAACTCAGGCTAAAAGTAATCGTAGTTGTTAGAACTCATGTAGAACTGTCGATATATATCGAAAAATTCGCTAGAAATGATCAGCACGACACTTTTTTCCGAGTGTCGTGCATAGACCAAAATTAAAAATTATTAAAAATGGTTAGACACTGGAACTCAGGCTAAAAGTGATCGTAGTTGTTAGAACTCATGTAGAACTGTCGATATATATCGAAAAATTCGCTAGAAATGATCAGCACGACACTTTTTCCGAGTGTCGTGCAATAGACCAAAATGAAAAATTATTTAAAAATGGTTAGACACCGGAACTCAGGCTAAAAATGATCGTAGTTGTTAGAACTCATGGAGAACTGTCGATATATATCGAAAAATCTGCTAGAAATGATCAGCACGACACTATTTTCCGAGTGTCGTGCTAGACCAAAATTAAAAATTATTTAAAATGGTTAGACACTGGAACTCAGGCTAAAAGTGATCGTAGTTGTTAGAACTCATGTAGAACTGTCGATATATATCGAAAAATCCGCTAGAAATGATCAGCACGGCACTTTTTTCCGAGTGTCGTGCTAGACCAAAAATGAAAAAATTATTTAAAAATGGTTATACACCGGAACTCAGGCTAAAAGTGATCGTAGTTGTTGGAACTCATGTAGAACTGTCGATATATATCGAAAAATCTGCTAGAAAAGATCAGCACGACACTTTTTTCCGAGTGTCGTGCTAGACCAAAAATTCAAACTTATTTAAAAATGGTTAGACACTGGAACTCAAGCTAAAAGTGATCGTAGTTGTTAGAACTCATGTAGAACTGTGGATATATATCGAAAAATTCGCTAGAAATGATCAGCACGGCACTTTTTTCCGAGTGTCGTGCTAGACCAAAAATGAAAAAATTATTTAAAAATGGTTAGACACCGGAACTCAGGCTAAAAGTGAGCGTAGTTGTTAGAACTCATGTAGAACTGTCGATATATATCGAAAAATCTGCTAGAAAAGATCAGCACGACACTTTTTCCGAGTGTCGTGCTAGACCAAAAATGAAAAAATTATTAAAAAATGGTTAGACATTGGAACTTAGGCTAAAAGTGATCGTAGTTGTTAGAACTCATGTACAACTGTCGATATATATCGAAAAATTCGCTAGAAATGATCAGCACGGCACTTTTTTCCGAATGTCGTGCTAGACCAAAAATGAAAAAATTATTAAAAAATGGTTAGACATTGGAACTCAGGCTAAAAGTGATCGTAGTTGTTAGAACTCATGTACAACTGTCGATATATATCGAAAAATTCGCTAGAAATGATCAGCACGGCACTTTTTTCCGAATGTCGTGCTAGACCAAAAATGAAAAAATTATTTAAAAATGGTTAGACACCGGAAGTCAGGCTAAAAGTAATCGTAGTTGTTAGAACTCATGTAGAACTGTCGATATATATCGAAAAATTTGCTAGAAATGATCAGCACGACACTTTTTTCCGAGTGTCGTGCTAGACCAAAAATGAAAAAATCATTAAAAAATGGTTAGACACCGGAACTCAGGCTAAAAGTGATCGTAGTTGTTAGAACTCATGTAGAACTGTCGATATATATCGAAAAATCCGCTAGAAAAGATCAGCACGACACTTTTTTCCGAGTGTCGTGCTAGACCAAAAATTAAAAAATTATTAAAAAATGGTTAGACATTGGAACTCAGGCTAAAAGTGATCGTAGTTGTTAGAACTCATGTACAACTGTCGATATATATCGAAAAATTCGCTAGAAATGATCAGCACGGCACTTTTTTCCAAATGTCGTGCTAGACCAAAAATGAAAAAATTATTTAAAAATGGTTAGACACCGGAAGTCAGGTTAAAAGGGATCGTAGTTGTTAGAACTCATGTAGAACTGTCGATATATATCGAAAAATTTGCTAGAAATGATCAACACGACACTTTTTTCCGAGTGTCGTGCTAGACCAAAAATGAAAAAATTATTAAAAAATGGTAAGACACCGAAACTCAGGCTAAAAGTGATCGTAGTTGTTAGAACTCATGTAGAACTGTCGATATATATCGAAAAATCCGCTAGAAAAGATCAGCACGACACTTTTTTCCGAGTGTCGTGCTAGACCAAAAATTAAAAAATTATTAAAAAATGGTTAGACATTGGAACTCAGGCTAAAAGTGATCGTAGTTGTTAGAACTCATGTACAACTGTCGATATATATCGAAAAATTCGCTAGAAATGATCAGCACGGCACTTTTTTCCGAATGTCGTGCTAGACCAAAAATGAAAAAATTATTTAAAATGGTTAGACACCGGAAGTCAGGCTTAAAAGTGATCGTAGTTGTTAGAACTCATGTAGAACTGTCGATATATATCGAAAAATTTGCTAGAAATGATCACACGACACTTTTTCCGAGTGTCGTGCTAGACCAAAATGAAAAAATTATTAAAAAATGGTAAGACACCGAAACTCAGGCTAAAAGTGATCGTAGTTGTTAGAACTCATGTAGAACTGTCGATATATATCGAAAAATCCGCTAGAAAAGATCAGCACGACACTTTTTTCCGAGTGTCGTGCTAGACCAAAAATTAAAAAATTATTAAAAAATGGTTAGACATTGGAACTCAGGCTAAAAGTGATCGTAGTTGTTAGAACTCATGTACAACTGTCGATATATATCGAAAAATTCGCTAGAAATGATCAGCACGGCACTTTTTTCCGAATGTCGTGCTAGACCAAAAATGAAAAAATTATTTAAAAATGGTTAGACACCGGAAGTCAGGTTAAAAGTGATCGTAGTTGTTAGAAATCATGTAGAACTGTCGATATATATCGAAAAATTTGCTAGAAATGATCAGCACGACACTTTTTTCCGTGTGTCGTGCTGGACCAAAAATGAAAAAATTATTAAAAAATGGTTAGACACTGGAACTCAGGCTAAAAGTAATCGTAGTTGTTAGAACTCATGTAGAACTGTCGATATATATCGAAAAATTTGCTAGAAATGATCAGCACGACACTTTTTTCCGAGTGTCGTGCTAGACCAAAAATGAAAAAGTTATTTAAAAATGGTAAGACACCGGAACTCAGGCTAAAAGTGATCGTAGTTGTTAGAACTCATGTAGAACTGTCGATATATATCGAAAAATTTGCTAGAAATGATCAGCACGACACTTTTTTCCGAGTGTCGTGCTTGACCAAAAATGAAAAAATTATTTAAAAATGGGTAGACACGGGAACTCAAGCTAAAAGTGATCGTAGTTGTTAGAACTCATGTAGAACTGTCGATATATATCGAAAAATTCGCTAGAAATGATCAGCACGACACTTTTTTCCGAGTGTCGTGCTAGACCAAAAATTGAAAAATTATTTAAAAATGGTTAGACACTGGAACTCAGGCTAAAAGTGATTTTAGTTGTTAGAACTCATGTAGAATTGTAGAAATATGTCGAAAAATTCGCTAGAAATGATCAGTACGACACATTTTTCCTAGTGTCGTGCTAAACCGAAAATTAAAAATTATTTAGGAATTATTAGCCCCTGGAACTCAGGCTAAAGGTGATCCTAGTTGTTAGAACTCATGTAGAACTGTCGATATATATCGAAAAATTTGCTAGAAATGATCAGCACGAATTTTTTTTCAGAGTCTCGTGTTAGACCAAAAATTAAAAAATTATTTAAAAATGGTTAGACACTGGAACTGAGGCTAAAAGTGGTCGTAGTTGTTAGAAGGAATCAGCACGACACTTTTTCGTCGAGTGTCGTGCTGGGTACAATATACGTCGTTTATGCAAATAACCTAATTGTTGCAATTTTTTTTATTTTAATTGCATATAGAGATGGAACTTGATTAGAACTAACGAGAACTCTTGCTAAAAGTTGTGATATTTATTGGTTTCTTATAGATTACTGGAGGAAGTGTCGTGCTAGATTTTCAAAGTTAGCACGACAATTTTTCATTTACTATTTTTTTGTATCAAAAATGCGGAACACTTTTTATTTTCTATCAGGAACTCTAGAACTATGAAAAGTGCTACTAGAACTATCATTGTTTTTTTAAAATTTAAAGAATGTCGTGCCAACTTCACACGAGTTACAGAAAGTAAATACTAAGAAAAGGGTGATACAGAGATGTGCGCTATTCTCATTAGCTTTTAACGTATTACATTAATACTGTCAATTGCAGGAAAACTTTAGGAATTATTATGCAGGGACAAACGATGGATATGCTTAGATTTGTAGATAATATAGTGGTGTCAGTATCTAGCGAATTTTGTTCTTTATCAACAACAGAAAGTTTTTAAAAACATTTATTACAATAACTTGGTACTATGAACAGTTACATACGATGTGTACATACATCTAACTTAAACTATAAGTAAACTATGAAGTGTTCTTAAAATGAAGTCTTAACTTGAAGTCAAGTCCGGGGCGTTTGTCCGTGGTATTTATGTATTTACTTCCACGACCCTTTGCATTGGTCGTGTGTGAACAACCTTGGTTCCCATACACTTGCGTCATTTATCCGTTTCCTGGAGGGTTTATGCCAGACATAAAATAAATATTAAGTGAGAAATCAGATTGTTAAGGATGCTTGTCACCCATTATCGTATGTTTCCTATAATAAAAGCGTAAGGGTAACTATGATTAATATGACAAGTTTAACCTAAAGTAAATATCCATATTTCTAATCTTGAAGGGTCGCAGTCCGCTCTCACGGATGTTTAGTCTATACACCCACATGTGTTAATTATGAGGGTGACTTTTATTATTATGTCTACAATTAATGTGTCTGCAGCTTGACAAGCTTAATATAAAATAAATATATGTACATTTCCAATTTTGAAGGGAATGCAATTTGTTCTCACGAATGTAATCTTAATATAACTTATGCGTAACTTATGAAATACGTAACTCCTCCCTTTTTTGTTCATAACAACGGGGTGTTGTTTGCTATTTTACTTATTTCTTCATCATTTAATTTAAAACTTTTTTCTTTTTCTCAGTAACTTTACAAATAAACTTATAACTAACAGTTCCTAAAAATATAATTACAATAAATATATTCATGTCAAAAAAGTGTGTCTCTGAAGTTGTTCGATCAAGTTGATCTAGTCTTCTTCTTTGGTCTTCTAAGTTTCTACACATTGATTTTGCGTCTTCTAAATTTATAGATTGTAGCTCGATGGCTTCGATCTTTTCGATGTTCTTGGGTGTGTTGCTATTTGTTGTCCGGATCTCTGGTATCTTCACGTACGAAGATGAATGTAAGTAACTTTCATACTTCTTTATATGGTGTCCGTCGATTCTAATTTCACAGCCCTTAATTAATTCAACTAAGTAGCTGCCTTTTAGATGGGTATTGTATATTAGTTTAGCACATTTTGTCGTTGCAACTGTTTCCTTTGGGGTTAATACCATCCATTAGTTTCCTTCTAATTTCTGTATTTGTGTGTCGGTTATACGAACGGGAATTTGTTCGCAGTTTGTTTGGTTTGCATTAAACCGTAGCAGTTGGATTTCACATGGCACTCTTTCATCGATTTCTGATGTATGTTCATTTTGGCATACATATTCATTCGTTAAGGTCTCTTTACATTTTGTATTAGATAAAGCATACTTTTTTTCACTTAGTAGTAAGTATTTGGAATGTGGAATTATTGTCTTAAATGAGTTTTTATTTGGTGTAGGAAAAGGGTGAAGGTAAAAGTAGTTATAATTTTCAGTCTCTACGAGAGGTACATCCAATATAAATACAATTTGGTTACCTTTGGTGTAACTTCTAACAGTAGTTACTTTTTCGATTAATAATGTGTTTCTTATCTGGTTTGAAAGGAAATTTAATTTTGTCTGATTGCTCAATTTCCATAAGCTCGTCGAGTAAATCGTGTGGTTCTATTATGGAATTATGTAAAGTATTTAATTTTGCAAAGGTGATAGCTACTTCTATTCTCTCTAGTATATCATATATAATTTGAAAAGTTTCATAAAAGTGTGGAAACATGGTTTGTATAACATAGTATTGAAATGTTTTTTCGTTCTGAATTAATGTGAATTCTATTACTTGGTCTAGATGTTCGAGTCGTTGTTTTAGTATAAGTTGATTCTTACTCAAGGTTTCTATGCTAGTATTAAATTTGTCTATTGCCTTTTGTACTATAGTGATTTGATCTTTGAGGATCGTTTTAATTTGGTTTTGATTTTTCTCTAAATATGTTATTGCTGTGTCGTATCTTTCTGCGTCTTGTTGGTCAAGGTTTCCTGTTATTACTTTAATTAAAGATCCTGCGAAGTTAATTAGTCCTCGCTTATGGCGGTTGCTTATCAAGGGGTTCAATTGAAATATTTGTGATTCTATTTTGTTTTCTAATATTCGTATAATGTTGTGTGAGTTGTGCATTTCTGTCTTGAACTCTGTTGAATTGTACGTTGTGTTGTCAAAAGCATTTTTGATTTTCGTATACGTTAGGTTTAGTGTTGCGAATTCTTTAATTAGTGGCGTGATGTCACATATTTGAATAAAACTCCAGTTGTCGATTGCGTTTTGTGCTGTTCCCAGTTTTAGTAGTAGTAGTCCAGGGTTGTCATTTAGGTTTTCGAATCTAAGCATGTCTAAAGCGTGGAGGCTTCCGCAAATTGCGAACCTGCAACAATAAAAGGTTTTCTAAGTTTCTTAATGTGAATTATTTCGGGTCGGCGTTTGCCGGCCCTCTTCATGATTTTAACGCGGCTTCTGTCTAGTAGTTCTGTTATTTCGTAGGGTCCTAACAATTTATTATCCTTTTTATTTCTACTTGTATTTCGTTTATAAACTAACATGAATTCTCCACTAGTGTCGCCTTGTGTATTATTTTTGTCGAGTACAGTTAATTTTTTATCGTGTAACCTCTTCGTGACGTCTTGATATACGTGTTTTAATCTGTCCCGGTGATTTTCTGCGCATTCCGTATAGAAGGTGTGTGGTGTGAAAACCTCATCAGGGTTTATTGCGCCCGAGTGCCCAGAAGTTAACTCTTGTGGCGTGTAACTACTGCTAGAGTGAATTGAGTTGTTGTAACCAATAATTGCGCAATCCATAAGGTCATCTTCCTTTGGATACATTGTTTTCAGTATTCTTAGGTATTCTATAATGGTGAAATGAAATCCCTCTACAATCGAGTTAGATTCATGGTGCATTGGCGTCGTAAAATGAATCTTGATTTTGTGCAAATTTAAGATGTCCTTTACAATTTCGCTGCTAAATTCTTTAGCATTGTCTAATATTACGTTCTGTGGTACTCCGAAAGATGCGAAGCATTTTATTAAGGCTTTGCTAATATGTATTGCGGTTCTTCCGGCGATTGGAATCGCTTGTGCGAATTTCGTGAAAGAATCGACTAATGTTAAATAATTTTTGTTGTCAAATATAAAAACGTCTATGTGAATCATTTGAAAGGGTTTAGCAGCGGTTTCCGTAAGCATCAATGGTGAGTAAGGGCCCCGTCCTGCGCATTTTGCTTTCTGACAAGTTTCGCAAACATTTATAAATCTAGTTATGCTGTCAGTCATATTCGTCCAATAGTAGTTGCGTTTTAGTTTCTCTTTTGTTTCGTTAATTCCTCCATGGCTCGTCTTACCCTCGTGGCAATTCTTGATTAGCATAAGTTTCTCTTCCATGTCCGTAATAGTATTGATCAGCTTAGTGCAATTAATATGGGTCCGTTTTCTGAAAAGTGCTCGAGAACTGTTTTACAAAAGCTCTCATACAGTTGAGTATTGTGAAAGTACATGTAGTAGGTAGTTTTTGGGAATGTATATTCTTTTAGGAATTTTATTATTAAGTCGTTATTGTTTTTGTTGGGAATTTTAGTGGTTATTATGTTTTTGTCTTCTACCTTTTTTACAGAAGTTTCAGTCATATTGTAGGAGTTGGGTAGTACGTGTATCTGATTTGTTTTGTTATTAATTATCTCGTCAAGTACCCTGATTCCATCATTCGTATGTTCTCTGACGTTAGACGTATTGAGTTCTTGTATAATTTCTTGTATTTGGTCTGTTTCTTTTTGGTCGTTGTCTTTAGAAAATCCTTGTGTTAACTGTCTTAGGTATTCTAATATATATTGATCTAAGTCGCCGGTGTTGTTAAATGTCGATTGTATTAGGGTTGATGTTGGTTTCGTAGTTACTAAAATGATCTTGAGAGTCATTTGTATTGCTGACGTTTTGTGTGTACAATCTGTTCGTATTATGAGTGGGTTTAGGTCCAAGTAGTGTGTTACCTGATGAGGTATCCATCGGTTTTGGTTTATAATTATCTTGTCTCACTCGATTAGAATTGTATTTAAATTGATTCGGTATTTGCTGTGTAAAATGTGATTCTCGTTGTGGAACATATTGGTTATGTTGCCATTGTGGTCTTTGTTTGAAAAGTGTTTTGCGTATATTGTCCTTGAAATTGGGGACTTTGTCTTTGTACAATTGGAGAATTATGAATAAAAATAGGAGTATTATTCTGAAAATTTCTATAAAATGATGTTGGATTATTAAATGGTAAGTGTGGTCTTACGTTATTATGTTTTCCAGGAAGTATCCTGTGTGCTGGTCTAAAGTTAGTATGTGTGTTTATAGTACTGTATTGGTTCGTAGAATATAAAAAGTTTTCTTATTCGATTACGAAGTTCATGGTTGATTCTAAACTATCCGGGTTTCTCAATCTAACATTCGTTTGAATCTGTCCCGAAAGTCCTCTTATAAAAGTTTGTATAGCTAGTCCGTTATAATTTTTAACGTGTAATGCTCGTTCCTCGATAGGAATATTCATCGAATTTAATTTTGATATTATTAAACTACGTGCGTCTTGGCATCGCATACCAAAGTGATATGAAGTTTCCATTTTATTTGGCTTCGTTGATCGCCGAAGCATAAACTGAGAGTATTTTTTACTTCTTCCCATGTTCTTAATTCTGTTCTTGACCCTATTAATACTAAGGCCCTACCTTGTAATTCACCTAAAATTGCTCTTATAAGAAAATTATTTAATGTATCGTTTGTTTTACTACCAAACGTGCTTAGAAAATTATGACAATTATCTATAAATATATTCAATGTATGCGGATTACCGTCGTAATACGGAATTGTATCTAAATACAATCTTAATAACTGATAATCTACTTTCTCTGTCATTATAAATTTTTTTTTAATTTTTTAATCTTAATTATATTTATAATAGAAATTATCTCTATAGTAACTTCAAATAAAGAAAAATTTAGTAATTTTTAATTTTGTTTTGGAGTAAAGGATTTACTTACACTATTATTACTGCTTTCATAGTATGCGTCTAGGATTTGGACGATTTGTGTTCCGTTTCCTGATCTTTCCAAGTTTTGATTTATGCCTGCCTTCGGTTGCCGTTTTCTGTTCAGTTCTCGAATTTGGCTTGGACGATTTTGTTCCACTCGGATTTTCGTTCGAAGGTGCCTTCTTCGATTATCTAAAACAGTTTTGTTGATACCTGATTAATTGTCGAAACAATAGTCTTAGTGCGACACTGGACTTCAGGTATTCTACCGACTGCGCCAATTTTGTTCTTTATCAACAACAGAAAGTTTTTAAAAACATTTATTACAATAACTTGGTAATATGAACAGTTACACACGATGTGTACATACATCTAACTTAAACTATAACTAAACTATGAAGTGTTGTTAAAATGAAGTCTTAACTTGAAGTCAAGTCCGGGGCGTTTGTCCCTGGTATTTATGTATTTCCTTCCACGATCCTTTGCATTGGTCGTGTGTGAACAACCTTGGTTCCCATACACTTGCGTTGTTTATCCGTCTTCTGGAGGGTTTATGCCAGACCAAATAAATATTAAGTGAGATAAATCAAATTGTTAACGGCGCTTGTCATCCATTATCGTATGTTTTCTATAATAAAAGCTTAAGGGTAACTATGATTAATATGACAAATTTAACCTAAAGTAAATATCTATATTTCTAATCTTGAAGGGTCACAGTCCGCTCTCACTGATGTTTAGTTTATATACCCACATGTGTTAATTATGAGGGTGACTTTTGTTACTATGTCTACAATTAATGTGTATGCAGCTTGACAAGCTTAATATAAAATAAATATATGTACATTTCCAATTTTGAAGGGAATGCAATTTGTTCCCACGAATGTAATCTTAATATAACTTATACGTAACTTATGAAATACGTAACTAGCAGTAAAGAGTTAGAAGCAGCTCTTCATTTCATGGAAACAAACAGCAAGACAGTATGAAAATCAATATAAATAAAAGTAAAGTACTAGTATGTAAAGGAGCGAAAAATAACTCAAAAATCATAACAAAAAATAGGAAACCAGAATTTACAAGAGGTTATAGATTTCTGCTACATAGGAAGTAAAATAACGCTAGACGGAAAAAATATAAAAAAGTGTTGCTGTTAAGGCTTTATAAGTATTTTGGTTGTAGTGTAGTATGCCAATCACAATTAATTTAAGTCCTTAAACTATTCCCACCTAGAAACCCTCCATTATCCCTACCTTTAGTGCAACGACATAAAAGGGTTGGTAATGTACGAGTGGACGACAATTCAACTTCGTTCTCGCTTGGCTTTGGTTCGTGATTTAGTTCGGTGCATCGAGCATCAGTAATTAGCAACAATTAGTGAACATTATACATACAGTCCATAATTATCTGATAGCAGTGCAAGTACAATCAACCACTACAACCAGTGAAAGGTAGGTGATATATTCCTTTAAATTATCATTTCCTTTATGTGATTGTAAATGCAAATTAACATTTTGATTAACATTTTGGTCCTTTGAGCAAATATTTGGCTTATTAATTGGTTTATTATTGGCATTTATTATTGGCATTCATTTTAACTACATTGTTAATTGCTCTTCGCTTAAATTAGGGGTTGACCGCATTTAGAAGAAAAGTGTAGTCACACCACCAGTTTCATAGTCAATTGTGTAAAGTAACTTATAGTAGATGCAATCTCGCATTAAATTTGAAATTTTGTACTGATACAGAATCTTATAAAGCCTTAAAATGACAAATCTTTGTAAATTTTAGGATAGTTAACGTAAGAATTTGTAGTCAGAAAAGTGTTTAAGCAATACAGTTATTTTAAACTTGTAATTCAAGTTCGCTAGAGAATTCAGGTATTCGTAAAACCGGGTAGAATAAAACCCTTTGCTCTTTGTCATATTGAAACTTGCAAGCTCCCGTTAGGCACGTTGTAGTAAAATTCTTTAACAGGTAGTTCAACATTACCCTTGGTATATCCTATTATTAGGTGAACAAACCCTTCATTTTTGTAGCTGAAATCAATATAAAATCGATATTAGTAACCTTGTTCGTTAGGATGGCACATATTTCATCGGATAGGTTGATAGTGGATTTAAAGGCCGCACTCGATAGATTATCTGATATATCTGGTGCGATAGATAAATTGGAGCATATTAAAGGCAATTGTATTTCTGTTAATATTATGGCTGAAAGCGCCTTTGATATCAAAAACGATGTAGATACTGCTTATAAAACGTGCATATTGGATGAGGACAACTCTGAATTATTAAATGCAATTACAACACTAAGAATTGAAATAGATAGGTCTTTGTTAAACATTAAAATTATTAAAGCTCAGTTTGATAATATATCCACTGCTGAAAAAGGCTTGACTGGAAATATTACTGGTATTGGCTCATGTACTAATATTCGTCTCCCTCGGATAGAAATGAAAAATTTTCTGGAAAAATAGAACATTTCCAAGAGTTTATTCAATTTTTAATAATTTAGTTCATGAAAATAATCAATTGCTACCGATCGAAAAGTTCTATTTTTAATTGATGCGTTGGATTTTAAGTCTAGAGAACTCATTAGACATTTGCAAATTTCGAATAATAATTATATGCTAGCTTATTCAATTATTGTGGAGAGGTTTAATTCAAAACGTTTAATTGCAAACACGCATTGGAATGCTTTAGAATCGTCACCAAAAGCAAAATTTAATTCACATACAGATTTAAGAGAATTGCTTAATTGCTTTACGGAAAATATATCAAGCTTACGTCAAACTAAGATTGATTTGCTCGACTTCGTATTGTTTAATTTGTTATCAAAAAAGGTAGATACAAATCTGTTGAAAACATTTGAATTAGAAAATACATCAGACATTCCATCTTATGATCAATTAAAATTATTTCTAGAAAAACATTGCAAGGCATTAGAAATTAGCAATATGGTTGTTTCCGATACACCGTCCAAATTTAATACGTCCATTAAACAAACCATATCATCTAGTGTACCTTCTAAACGTTCCTTTGAATATTCAAAACCCCAAGTTCGAAAGTCATTCGTAACAACTTCATTCGCTCAGAAATGCAGTCTTTGCAGTGGTACTCATAACTTATACCAATGTGAAATGTTTCTGAATAAATCGCCACAAGACCGTTATAACTTTGTTAAAGACAAACACTTATGCATTAATTGTCTTCGCAACTCTCATATGGTTACACGCTGCTCTTCCAAACTTGTTTGTAAAAAGTGTGCAAGGGGTCATCATACTTTATTGCACTTTGAAAACCCTACAGTTGCACAGAAACCTGCAATCACTCAGGCAACAGATCAACTTCCCGAACCCACCTGCAACACTACTACAAGTACGTTGTTATCATCTAGATCGTCCAACACAATGACGTTATTAGGCACCGCAAGAATTTCAATTACAGATGGGTTTGGTAAAGTTCAGACAGTAAGAGCACTTGTAGATAGTGCATCAATGGAAAATTTCATGACTGATAAGTGTTGTCGACGCTTAGGTTTAAGAAAATCGAATATTTCAATGAAGGTTGAAGGCTTAGGTCTATCTGCTTCTCATGCGTATGGACAAGTATCGTGTAAAATTAGTCCTCAAGGTAAAACTGTTCCAGAGTACAGTATTGATTGTTTTGTTTTACCAGACATTTGTGGAACCCTTCCTTCATCAAGGATCTCACCAAATAGTTGGCCTCACATAGTTGGATTAGATTTAGCAGATTCGGACTTCGACAAACCTAGCCATATCGATTTATTGTTAGGTGCAGATTTGTTCGCGCGTGTTTTATTAAACGCAACTCGCATTGGGTCACTAGAAGAACCCGTGGCAATTCACACTACCTTTGGGTGGATATTAACAGGGAAGGTTCTTTCTTCTGTTACATCTCGTATATCATTAGCTGCACTTGTAGAAGATGCTAACATTACTCGATTTTGGGAACTGGAAAATATTCCAGATTCTAACAAATTATCTCCTCATGCGGAAATTTGTGAAAGGCATTTTGTGGACACTCACAAGCAGGATGACACCGGTCGTTTTATTGTTTTGTTACCTTTCAATGGTCCTGAACCGCTATTTGCTGGCTCTCGGAAATAGCACTTCGAAGATTTCTTTCACTAGAACGCCGTTTGGAAATAAATCCTCAACTGTATAATTCGTACAGAGAATTTATGCAGAATTATATCGATAGTGGTCACATGTCTCGTATTGTATCGGATTCAACTCGATCGTCTACATTATCGCCGGTATATTACATACCACATCACGCCGTGTTCAAACCAGACAGTACAACTACAAAACTTCGTGTCGTATTTGATGCTTCAGCCAGCGCTCAAAGTGGAGGGTCTTTAAATGATCATTTACTCGCAGGCCCCCCTCTTCAAAAAGATATCATGGAGTTGTTATTACACTTTCGTTTACATTCTGTAGTTTTAACTGCGGACATTAAGCAAATGTATAGACAGATTCTTATATCTACTAGCCATCGAGACTATCAACGTATAGTTTGGAGATTTAAGTCCTCGGAGTCTGTTATCGATTATCAGCTAAACACTGTTACATACGGCATCACATCATCACCATTTTTAGCCATGCGTGTAATTCAAGAACTTGCAAAAAGTCAATCGTTACGTTTTCCTATTGCTTCCAAGATTTTAGCATCGGATACGTACGTGGATGATTTGATTACAGGGTGTGATTCGATAGAGGATGGCAAACGACTCGTGTATGAATTAAACCAAATTTGCCAATCAGGTGGTTTTATGTTGCGAAAGTGGAATAGCAACGTGCCAAGTGTCATTGGCCATTTACCTGATTCCGTTCGGTATCAGCAAGCATTTTGTTTGAAGAGGTAAACAATACTTCTCAAAAATTTTAGGACTGCAATGGCAACCATTGAGTGATGTGTTGTTTTACAATCTTAATATCGTTGATCGGCCTTGTACCAAAAGGAATATGGTTTCGGAAATTGCAAGGATCTTTGACCCTCTGGGGTTATTATCACCATTGGTCTTCTTCGCAAAACATTTGATTCAATCTGTATGGATATTAGGAATTGGCTGGGATGAACTTCCTCCCAACAAATTGTTTTAAAATGGAATCTGTATCTTCAACAATTACCCGAGTTATTGAAAATTGAAATTCCTCGACGGATTCTTTGCGATAACCATCAAACTGTACAAATTCATGCATTTTGTGATGCATCGGAAGCTGGATATGCAGCAGCAGTTTATCTCCGCTGTGTCGATGAGAAAGGAACATCCAAGTATCATTGGTCTGTGCCAAATCTAAGGTCGCACCAACCAATCGTATATCATTACCTCGATTAGAATTGTGTGGTGCAGTGTTGTTGTCGAACTTGGTCGAGTATGTGCAAAATACGTATAGAGATAATTTAGTATTGGACGATACATTTGCGTGGTCAGATTCCACAGTAGCATTAGCATGGATTCGATCTTCGTCGTATAATTGGAAGACCTTTATTAGCAATCGTGTCTCGCATATCCAAGAACGAGTGGCTCCATCATCGTGGCATCATATTAAATCACAGGATAATCCTGCTGACTGTGCATCAAGAGGATTATTAGCTGCTGAGCTTGTTAATCATCCTTTGTGGTGGACGGCTCCACCATGGTTACTATTACCTAAAGAGAATTGGCCTGCTCATATGGAACCAACTCTTACAGATCACACTCAGATGCACATTGAAAAAGAACTTTATCCCTTAATATACACGTTGCAGATCATTTCGTAGACTCGATGGTAAATCAATTTTCAGATTTGCGAAAAATATGCAGGATTCTGGTATATATTTGTCAGTTCATTCGTAACTTGAAAGTTCGTGCAAATTTGGATATTCGAAACTTAGAACAATTATTGGTCTCCCCGAACAGTATGCACTTCATTTATTAATAAAACGGGTTCAAGAACAAGTTTTCAGTCAGGACATTGATATCATTCGAAAGGAAAACTTAGTAATAAACAACTTCGACCTCTCAGTCCTTTCCTTGACAGTGATGGGTTGTTAAGGGTGGGCGGCCGGTTGCGAAATGCAGACGTATCTTATGATACAAAATTTCCATTGCTACTTCCTCGGTCACACCGGGTGACAGAGCTCATTATTCGAGATTGCCATACGAAATATTTACACCCTGGACTTAGAACTACTCATTTTTGTTAGTACAAAATTTTTGGATTCTGTCTGCAAAAGGGCTATTCAACAGTGCCTAAACTCTTGTATTCGATGTTTTCGTCAAAACCTATTTCGCTATGCCCTCCTATGGGCGACTTGCCCCCGCTAGACTTACTGCCGGTAAAGCGTTTCTACATACTGGGGTAGACTACGGTGGACCCTTTTCTATCACCATGAATCGTATTAGAGGTGCCAAATCATTGAAAGCTTATGTTTGTTTATTTGTTTGTCTTAGTACAAAAGCGATACATCTGGAGTTGGCATCAAACCTATCTAAAGAAGCCTTTATTGCAGCTTTACGGCGGTTTGTAGCACGCAGAGGTAAATGCTTGCAAATTCATAGTGACTGTGGAACAAATTTTATCGGAGCATCTCGGGAACTAATCGAATATATGAAGCAGTCATCTGAAACGGAAGGTATTCACTTTGTTTTAATCCTCCGTCGGCTCCTCACTTTGGGGAATGTGGGAAGCTGGGATAAAATCTGTAAAGTCCCATCTCAAGAAGGTGGTAGGCGAACAAATTCTCTCGTACGAAGAATTTAACACCATTCTTGCTCAAATTGAAGCCATATTAAACTCCAGACCTTTATGTCCAATGAGTAACGATCCCACTGATTTTTCATTCTTAAGTCCTGGTCATTTTCTGAACGTAGAACCAGTGTCTGTCATTCCCGACCCTAATGTCTTAGATCTGAAACTATCTTCCTTAAATCGTTGGCAACTGGTTCAACGTATTCAGCAATCATTTTGGAAACGGTGGCATTTGGAGTACCTGCACACTTCAACAGAAAACCAAATGGTTTTCTGCTAATTATTCGTTAATGGTGGGAACGTTGGTGTTGATTCAGGATACTCAAGTGTCTCCATTACAGTGGAAAATGGGACGTATACATACGTTGCATTATGGAAAGGACAATGTTTGTCGTGTGGCTACCGTGGCAACATCCCAGGGACTATTTAAAAGGCCCGTGGTAAAATTGTGCCCTCTCCCCATTCCAGAGGCAACTTAGTATTATAGTTAGTATATTAGGGTAAGTTAACTTTTAAATTTACGATTATATATATATATTTTTTTTTTTTGCTCGTTTAGACACACTTAGAAAATAAGTTCCTAATACTTATTTTGGTGGGCGGTATGTTAAGGCTTTATAAGTATTTTGGTTGTAGTGTAGTATGCCAATCACAATTAATTTAAGTCCTTAAACTATTCCCACCTAGAAACCCTCCATTATCCCTACCTTTAGTGCAACGACATAAAAGGGTTGGTAATGTACGAGTGGACGACAATTCAACTTCGTTCTCGCTTGGCTTTGGTTCGTGATTTAGTTCGGTGCATCGAGCATCAGTAATTAGCAACAATTAGTGAACATTATACATACAGTCCATAATTATCTGATAGCAGTGCAAGTACAATCAACCACTACAACCAGTGAAAGGTAGGTGATATATTCCTTTAAATTATCATTTCCTTTATGTGATTGTAAATGCAAATTAACATTTTGATTAACAGTTGCACAACATCTTGCTGCATTTGACAAGGAAAAGCAGTTGCTATGTTCAAAGACAACAAACATAAAAACAAACATAAAAACTGTTGAAAGCTTATGTATGGAGCACAGCACCAAACTACTGTGAAACGTGGACAGTAAGTAAAGCAGGCAGGAAAACATAGAAATCCTTGAAATGTCGTGCTACAGACATATGATGAAAATATGATGGACAGACAAAGTTAAGAAAAGGATTCTGAAATAGTAGGGGAACAAAAAAATATCTGGAGGATTAAAAATAGGAAGCATAGGTTAATAAGACACGTTTTAAGGTACAAGGGAATAGTGCGGGATATATTAGAAACAAAAAAGGGAAAATGAAGGGTAGAGGTGTTCTTAGATTAGACTTCTGCACACAGATAGTGAAAAATGTAGGCTGTGAATTTTAGGAGAATGTGTGGGTTAGCTCAGAATGGGAAACAATGGAGGTACGCGTCTAACCAGTTTTAGGACTGAAAATAAAATGATGATGATACAATAAAAATTTAAAAAAAAACTATTTTAAAGAAAAAAACTCATGGTTATTAATTATTTAAAAATCCCTCTTTCGGGTTTTTCTGCTTGCAAATTGCTTTATAACGATGCTTAAATTCAGGTTTGAGGTTGCTTCCGCTTCAATTGCTCAGTAAACTTTCCCATTTGAGATCTTGGGCAATCTTGATTATTTTCAATTTACTAAAACACTTGTTTAAACTAGTCACCGTTACAGGGATTGTTAAAAATAATAGGAAAGCCATATAAGTTTATGCAAAATCATTTTCGTCATTATTAATTTTAAAAATCTCTTGTTTTTGTTATTATAATTTAGTCTGTCACGCTCTCGTGTTAAATAAGCATACATTCGTCAATAAACAAATATTTTCAATTTTAGTTAGTTTAGGAGCTTTAGTAAGAATATACTCGTAAAATTTTATAAAAAAGTTGGAATATTTACATGGCTATTTCATTAGACATTTAGCTTACGACGAGTAAATACACCAGAAAGTAAGTTCATTTTTAGATAAACTACAGCAACGTAAGGGTCGCATTCAATAAAAAAAAATTACAAGGAAGATTTTAAGCACACCTTAGGGCCCACCTGTTTTGTAGATACGTGTGTCAAACACATGTGGTTTTAGCATATTTGTCGCAGCAGCTTGTTTTGCAGTATTGGTTCAAGGACTTGAACTAATCCTTCTGGTGAATTTTAGTTCGCTGACGATTTCAAGGCAACTCAAAAATAAATAGATGGGGATTTTACTGAAGTTTTTAGATTACGCTTATAAATTTGTAACAACTTAATACTAATTAATCAGAATAAAATTAGTAGATCTTTTATATCGTACAACTTTGTAAACAATTTTTTTAGGGTTAGGAGCATGTTTACCATTTACGTGCATCATGTGACGCTTATATTTTATGAAAATTTTTTAAACGATATGCATTTGAATTGAATTATGACAGCTTGTTAAAGAGCAATTTGCCTGTTAGCCTACAGTACTGTTGATATCAAAGCTCAATTATTAAGTAACTAAATACTATCTAGGTCTTTAAAGAATTCTTAAAATTTCTTTTAGGTTAAGCTATTATGTTTAACAAAGAAGTGAACCCTTAATCTCTCAAACATATTAAATTTCTACTACACATGCGAACTAAACACATCTCAATTTTACATATTCTGCCAAAACTTTCTCAACAGTATAGTGCAATTTTAATTTAGTTCAATACCACATGTGTATTTTTAAGTTATACACTCAAAGAAAACAAACGATATAGAATAAAGACAAGTAATTCTATTTTTAAAATTAAACGACACGTGGATATATTAGAATCATTTGGTGACGTACAAAATTATACAAAGTTTTCAGGGAATAAAGATGTACTTATTAAATATCTCTAAGATTAAATATAAAAATGGACTTAAGAGGATATCAAAATATTTGTTGTTGCGATTTAGATGAGCTTTATATTTTTACAAATAATCTCTTTTTTATTACAAGTGCAGGTCGGAGTAATTTGTGTTCAAGTGTATAGGTTAATCTTTAGGTTCCCAGAATTGAGTTTACTTACCTGCTCACGTTCAGTATTCATAGGACCTTAGAGTTGCCAGTTACTTTTCATATATGTCTATTAGCTTTCGAATTTGTTTTTTTTTTGTTTAATTGCGTCCTCGTCAACTGTCACTCTTTCGTTTCCGTCTCTTTATTTTTCTATCAGGCGAGGTGGTGCCCCCACTCTTTGTCTACCTTTACCCAACCCCGTGTAATCGCTCCGCAGGGTTAATCCCCAGCTAACCTATCCTCTTAGAATTTTCTATTTCTCTTAGCCATCATCTCCATCTACTCTTACCGTGTGCTACTCATTTCATTGGAAGTTTCGACTTCAATTAGGCGTACCTCTTTTAAAAAAAAGAGAAAGAGGTCTGTAGATTTCAAACCAGGCTACAGGATGGAGTACCACTTTTCCATGTGAATTACTAGCAACATGAGAGGCTATAGATTATATTATAAATCATACTGAAAGAATTGAATATTTGAGTGTAAGCGATAGCAGACCAGTTAAACTAACTGTACTGGCGAGCAAGAATTCCTCTACAGATCTTTAGATGGAAGTCCAGAAAATTACACGAACCGCAAATTAGAGACAAAATTGTTTTAAGTTAAATCGCATCTAGAAGATCCTAGAAAAAAGAAAGCAGATAAGCGGTCCAACGCCACATACCTGCAATACCGCAATTGCTGATTAAAAGTAAAGTGAGCGACAGATCCATTCGACTATGAAATGATACATAGAACGTCACTTTTATGGGAGCACAAAAAAAATTAATATCAAGCATAAAGGCATGAAATAAAATTGAAGTCAAATTAAGCAAAGGAATTGTTCAGCTGATTATCAGATGTGGATATTTTCAAATTAAGCGAAAAAAAAAAGTGTATAAAGAACCGCCCATATATTTTTTGATTGTTCAAGTAATTATTAATTCAAAATCAACCTTTTGAGAGACAAGTTAGGTACTGTTTCGTGCACTGAAATTTATTTTGGGAAAGTAAATTTTACTTGTACGATTTTGAAATACTTTTGCGTGAAATCCCAATGTAGTACCCTCGGGCAAAGTATTGGGCACGTACCTGCATAACGGCTTTACATAACTTATACTAATAACAGATTCGAGCGAATCTGTGGATTAATCAGGTTAGCGTGTGCCTACTAATTCCAAAATCTCAAGTTCGATTTCCAACACCGACTGCATGAATAATATTAGGTCGGCATTTTTGAGATAAATACCTCGCATGAATGAGATACTATAGTAAGTTTACTGTGCTTTTACTCACGTTAGAGGTACCTAACTTGTTTTGGTATATCACAGGCCTGACTTAATTCTAAAATTTTGGGGTAAAACTCGACTTCTGTTTAATATAGTCATTTTGGATCGCCCATTGGAGAACTCGAATTATATTGAAAATAGATTTACACTTTAAAGAACGATATTAATCCATCTATAAAGAGTAAAAGCATGCTATTGCACAAAAGACCCTCAAATAAGAAATGACCAGCTAATATACGTAAATTATAGATACTAAATATGTTCTTTATCCATACCTTGGATAAATTATCCACTTATTGCAATTAGGTGTAATTATTATATCACTGCAGATAAATCTAGGTTATATTGAACCCTACAGCTACATATTAAAACGACCGTTTAACTAGTATCTAGAAAATTCCATCATACATTATATTTTTTGCCACTTTACAACTGCATACATTTCCTTAAATTTTCATACCAGCAAAAACTTATCTACCTTAATTTGTCATCTCATTAATTTTAAAGTTCAAGAAAAATTAACTAATAGTTTTTGCCATACGCTTAGTTTGGATGGTTTTCGTTAAGAAATATAAGATTCCTCTAGGATTAGTTAAATCATACTTTCTAATGCTGCACTTTGCGCAACTGCATAATTATGAAAGTGCAATCGCAGTAGTTTATTGAAAATTCTTCCGAGGCGGGTATATTGTAATAATAATAAATATTTTCTATGATGGAACCGTACATGGAAATGAGCGACGAAAAACAGGAACCCGTACATGATTGAGGTGGTCCAGCCTATGAATATGGGCAATGACTATAATAGCAGAAGCACACCTTGGAACGAAGGTATGAATACACAGATATACCGCCGTCCTAAAAACACATGCCGTATCTACAGAAAGTGTCAATTTTGGAATTTTGGTTCTTTTAGATTACCTACAACCTATATGGAGTATCTGTTACTTGAAAAAGTCGTATTTGCTCACATTTACGGATATGTTTGATATTTTACTAAGCCGTATATATATCTGGGAAGAAATAATCTTTTCCTAAAAACGCCGCATCTTACGACTACTAGTTAAAAACGCAGTATCTACCGGTCTCATTGTAGTTACCGCTTTTCGAACCAGAGATAAAATGGGTCACCAAAAAAGTGGCCCATGACCCAGTGACCCAAATAGGTATGTGACCCCGACTGACCCAAATTGACCCGGCGACCCAAATTGATCCGGTGACCCAAATAGGCCCGGTGATCCAAAATGACCCATGGATCTGAGATAATTTACTCTACGCTTTTCAAGTATTTTCATCAACAAAATACTTTATTCTAAATAATCACATAAAATGTAAACAAAAGTACTAAAAATAAGAAAGAATTATAATATATAAATACAAATTATTTTATAAACCTACGTAATAAAAGGAGATTACATCACTTATGAATTGATGATGACTAGCCTATATTTTTAAAATTCCGTTTTTTAAAGATTCTGAAACAATAAGTTGACTTTCTACGTCATCAGCCTTGAGTCGTGCCCTATCTTTGCGTGTTATTTTTCCAGCACCAGAAAAATGTCTCACTGACTCATCAGATGAAGCTGAAATTACTAGGATTTTTTGACAATTTTGCTTAGAAGTGGGTACTTCTTTTTATTAACACTCCACCATTTTAATGGATCAAATCGTGTTTCATCACTATCCCTATCGCCATTAAAGGGACCAATTAAACTTTTATAAGTGCGTTCTTCGTTGCTTATAAAATTGCGCAGCTCTTTTTCGGTCTGCTGTTTAAAATCTAAAGTACGTGTAGATGTAGAAGACATACCTTCGCGTTGTGCTTCAGGAGTACGGAAAGTTGCGAAAGGATCTGGCTTTGTTTCCTTCTGTAACAAAATTTTAAAACTAAAATTAATTTGATTTCTATAAAAAACAAGTTCTTTCAACAGAATCGATTTTAAGAAAACTTGCGACCTCTAGACAAAAATTCCCTAGGAGGCATAAAATCGGCACTGCTTTTCCGTAATGTTACATTAAACTTCGAAAAGCAATGAAAAATAAGTAACAGATAATAGAACTATTGTTCTGTAAAATTTATACAATTTACCATTAACATTTTAAATAAATTAACTATGAAATTTACATTTTTAATAAATTAATTCGAGATAAAAAACTATATAATACATTAAAATATTAGCCGGGATGGTTTGGCTTCTGTAAATTGCAACTGGGCTTTCTTATCTCCTGAAGAATTTATGTTGGAACAACTTGCTTTCTTAGCTACTGAAATTTCATACTCTATCAAACCTTCGTGAATTTGCATGTAAAAACTATATTTATCTTCACTCTTGTTGACAAAAAGAAAATCTTTTAATGATGGATTCACAAATGTTGCCATCAAATGCAAGGTTGTTATTGAAGGCCGAAACTTTTCGTCCGATGCTTCAACAAATTTTCGCTTCAATAATCTAATTTTGGCGGAATCTTGTGGACTTTGAATTTCCCACATATTTCGCAAACAGTAAAACGAAGGTAAGACGTTTTAGAGGGTGCATCGGAGAGACTGTTCAAGAAAATCAAACATTTGTTCCACGGGATTTAAGAAATTTAACACATCATTAAGCAGTTGACGATCAATGCACTCAATCAAACCGATGCGTCCTCGCATTGTTAAGAGAGAAACTAATACCGAAGCTGCACGTTCATAGGTTACATTCAGATTTTCACTAATCGAACTAAACATGTTGAGTAATGACCGCTAGGTCTTGTTTTTCCACCATGCTTCAGGGATCGAGGCAATTCCGATTGGATGTCTGTTGCCTTCTTCACGTACGTTACAGGTGCATTTGAACTTTCATAGAGAAGATTGATATGTTCATTTAACTGTCTACACTGTTCCCAAGCAGTTTGTATGCTGGTGTTTAGTCTATGATACGCACAGTTTACACGCACTGTTTGATTGGTAGCAGCTATAATATTACTACCGCAATCTGTTGTTATTGGAATATCGATAACATCACAATTGCATTCTAATAATACAGTATCTAAAACAAACGCAATATTTTCTGCAGTTTTCTTTTAAGAGATGATTTACAAGCATACATACACCTGCGTAAACCCCATACAGGTGATTTTCCAATGTTCCACCCGAAGGTACTACATTGGCCAGGAAGCGAGTTTTTTTTTACCTGGAAATTTTGGAATTTTGCCGAACCCTTGCTGTTCCAAGCAAGGTAGCGATCTTTAACGTGCGTGACAACACCCACACACGGGACCTCCATTTTACCTCTCATCCGAACGAGGGTGTATTTTTGTGAAATTTGCTCGCCTAATATTTTTCAAGCGGACCGTGTCGGAATTCGAACTCAGGACCTTGAGCGTAGTAGTCACACACATACCACTACACCACGGAGCCGCCTAAAAAACCAACTACACCACGGATTCGCCGTTCGTAACTACAGTAGTACTCAAAAGATAAGTAATTAAGATTTTATTGGAATTTAGAGGAGAAAAAGTTACTAACCGTGACTTAACTTCAGACGGTGGCATCTGATACAACACTGTCAGTTTAAAATACCACTATTTATAATTAGTTTCAATCAATCAAAACTTAACAAATTTTTTACGTTCTTTATTTTAGATTGCTATTGATACACAAAATAATAATTCGATAGTAAATTTTAATAGATACCAAATCTGTAGTGCTGAGTCTTTTTTTTGCTTTGTAATGTTGATAGCCATGAAATATTTAATTTATACTTTTAAGGAAGCGTTAAGTTTGCCCTACTTACTGTAATATTCAAATTTATAAGAGAAAAAACAAACATGATAAAGGTTAAATGCTAAATCGTTAGGAACACCTTGTATGCAATCAATCCATCATATCCCTGGCAATTTTACTATTTTGCCTTGTGGTGTGATTTAAAAATTTGATTTCATGCATTTAGCGTATCAAAAAATTTACGTAGCCAACGCCCAATAACTCAGGGCAGTATTAATACGCATTTATACAGATTAGTCACATAAAGAAGGTAAAATGTTTATAATGAATTCAACTTGTATCTTATTATGGATACCAATTAAATAGAAATAATTAGAATCTCTTGACTTAGTTTATAACTGATTTTATTATCATTTAATTATGCGACCTGTTGAGTAACACTCTTGTGTTGTAATAACTCAAAGGCGGTGTTAATAGCTGTGGCTTTTAAATTGTGTGAATAACCAAAATTACTTCACGGGATTCCTTGCTAGTCTAATGAAATTCAACAAGGTATTTGTAATGAACTTTTAACAATTCATATGTAAGCTTTTTGCATTGCTTTAACTTCATATTATTAAAATAAAAAGATACAAAAAAACAAAAGCGTAATTGCATACAAATCTCTGAAATGAAATTCAAAATTTATAGTCGAGCACTAGTATATTTGAATCGCACCCAGAGCATCTTGAAATTAGTAGGCACATGCGTACCTAATCCGCAAACCGTCTAAAAAGAACCCTGCGCACTCAATATGTACATCCATACTGAAAATTGCTCTCTAAAACAAAAATATTTTCATAACAAACAGCTAATGTTGACAGCTCGCCCAGTGAAGTAAGTGAAGCACTGATTCACCAAATTTGTTCATTGAATATACCATTTTCAGCAATTACTCGAATTCACTTTTTGTGGCCCAATATTTATTTAAACAATAAAATTTCGTTCAATTCCTTCTAATCACAATATAGAACCAAGCTGCGCAAAGCATGTAGCACGAACATTCTACACGCAAGCATGAAATATATTTTTGTTCTCCCCAATTCAATTCACTCATTTACATTGACATGGAAACAGCGCGAGCACTTTGAAATCATTAGAGATGTATGTAACGCGTTGCGTTGAGCTAACTGTAAATTGAATAAAAACCAATTAATTTTGAAGGCACAGGATAAATATGAACGCACCCTGTATAATAGATTTCACGAATAATTAATTCCAATTAAGCATTCTATCTTAAATTTTGTTTCTATAAAGTTCATTCTGTTAACAAGGTATAGCATTATTTCTTTCAGGTACACTGTAAACGTAATAATCCAGGCCGATGATTTATTATAGAACCGCAAATGCAAATAACTTACATTGCAAGACGCTAGGATTGCGTTTCTCAGGGAGATATCAACGTGGCAGTAACCTTGGACGTAAGCATAGAAAAAACTATTGCATTGCATTACCGGATGCTGACCGCAATTAATAGGATTTCTTTGGAGGGGGAAATTTTTGTTATAATAACTAAGTACTGCAGTTGAAATTTAAGTTCAGAAAATTAATTAGAACTGTAGGAATATAGTCATACGAGCAAGTTAAGAAGGCAGGAAGTCGGCTGGGATTGGTATGAGGATAGATTAAAAATTAGTTGACGAAACACAACTTCAAGATATGAGTATAAATTCACACAGAAAGAAGTTTGAACTACGCTTGAAATGGCAGGGTAGATTTTTACACACGAGGGGACGTGGATTTAATATTATGACAACCGAGGTGAACGGAGGAAAAATCTTATGAGTTTACTCTGAAATGTTTTGGATTTCGTTTTGGGTCAAGAGAACTGGATTTGTTGGAAAACCAAAGTAGTGGTTGCAAGATGGATTGACATTGCTGGGCATCCTTAAATTTTCTACCAATCGTAGAATGAGTTTTTAATGTTGATAATTTAGCATTATGTGCAAGTAAATTTTAAATGTAAGTTTGTAAATGGTTTGTATTTCTGTAATTAGAAATTAGGAAGTCATGAAAGTAATTATTTTGTTGGACTAAATTAGCGACAAAATTATTGTATATTAATTTTAAATGTGAGTTTTATTGGTATAATTTAGTGTTAGTTAAAAACAGTGATATAATAAAGAAATGGTTGGTATTTTAAGATTTCCTAGGTTTATTATTAAGGGTATTTCATTAAGGACATTTAGAATGTCATGTAATCCAATATAAAAAATAAAAAAATTGGAGTAATAGTGTATTGTGGATTTAATTTAATGGTTTTTTTATAATTTTTTTGTTATATCTGGTCAGTTTGTGATTAAGAAATTAGGTTTTTTAAATATATTTGAATTTATATTGCAATTATTTAATGTCAATAGACGATAAATTCAAGTTAAAATTTATTTGCTTTTATTTATTAACTAGATAGAAATTAAGTCATTGCAAAAAGATATCCAGTCACTCCAATAATGGAGTGGTATCAAGGAGAGACATTATATTAAAAGGGTTTTTTGGTATGCCAAAATTTAGTAAGTGTTTTAAGATATTTTAGAAAATGGTAAAGTATAAAATGATAAATTTAGGAAACAAAAAGCAAAGGAGACCTATTCGAAATAACTGTTTCCCGTATAGACGAAATACAAAGGTACTACTGTAACAAGAAAGTTTGGCACTTTTTAATTATAGCAATCGAAAAGTTTTTTACGGTAAGTGATAACAGGAACGTATGTTGATTGTATTTTAGCCATTTGAGATGCGTATTTTTATTTCTATTATATATTACGCGCCACTGTAGGCAGGAATAATTTACAGAAGTATTTGTGGAAATTATAGATGATGCAACTTCAACCAGGTAAGGTAGTGAGTTTTTAAAAGAATATAATAATTTTGAATTTCCTCTTAATTTTTATCTTTAATGACATATTCATTCAGACATGTGCACATTTTGATGTTTTAAAAAAACATCTCTTTGTATAAATCACTGCATTCTACAAATCACAAATACGAGAGTGATTTAAAGTATTACTGGTAATGACCATGGCCATGGGACAATAGGGTACAATTAACACCAGAAAAAATTTTTGAAGAGTATAATTTTTTAACCAAATATTGGTTTACCTAATTACCATCCAAATGTATAAAAGCTAAGACAAAGCCAGTTATCAAACCCTTAAGATTATTGAACTTTGACCAACGGGATAACCAATAATCGTTATTTGTTTGCATAGGCATGAGTGGCTCAACACCTATGCATTTCAGATTTACAGTAACATTTGTTGGTATTTTCTATAGAACATAAGGAAACGGGTAGGTAAGATAAAAGGATCGGCTAAAGGATCGAGAGGTAAACTTCACTGCATTAATTAAAAAAACACTAATCCAAGTTCTTTAAGGTAAGATAGTTACGTGTAGAATGATTAATGGCCGCGGTTGCTTTCAACTTGTAAACTACTCCTTGAGCGTAGCTTGTTCTCATTGGTCAAAACAATGACGTATATTCCTTCAAATTATGGGAAGCGTTCACAACACAAGAAACAATAATAAAACAGATTCTAGAAAACCCGAGAATAGTTCACACGACAATTTCAAAATTGTAAAATCCACAAATTAATTGTACAAAGAGTTCCGTACAACGGATTATTATCGAAATCTTTGTGAAGCCAATTGAAGCGTAATAACTGCCGAACCACAAAGTTTGATCAAAACGATAGGTTTAGATTCTAACATCTATTAACAAATTAATAACTGATACTGATTATCTTTTCAACAGTTGTGCCTGTAGATCATAGTTTCTCGTACCTGGAAAAATCAAAACGTACATGTCTAATACAATAATGGAGGAACGACTTTCAAATTTCATTTGAAAAAGTACTACTCAACGAGTTAATCAACATCTAACTATTTAATGAGAGCATCACTGATGTAGTTGCTAACCTAAGAGGTAAATAGTTAGTTTAATATTTCTTAAAAAATTTTCACTTGCAGAAGTTACCAGCTGCTATTGATTTGCTTAAGCGGAATGTTTAATCGAATGGCAAATGTTTTTTAGATTAGTATTAGGATAGTTTACAGATCGGTTACTACCGATTGTCACGATACATTGTAGGATAGCAAAAACATAAAAAACGATGCACCCTATTTTTGAAGAGCGGTTTTTCATTTGTTTTAACCTATTTCATAAAAAAATTCCTATAAAAAATTAAGAAAACGTCCTTTGCTTATAAAAAATTTAAATCAAAGACATTACTATAAAGCATGAATCCAAACTTTTAGATTCCTACTCATGATTATAGAGAAAGTCGTTCTAAAAATGAAACGTTTCAGTCTCGGTTATAAAAGTGTGCATTGATATTCTTGTAACGAAGTGCAAAACATAAAGGTGAGACTATAATTTTAACTTTACCTAAAGTATATTACATACTTTAATTTTCTTTTGAGACTCTTTGGTACGCATTTTAATTATATACAGTATATCTTTATAACTAAATTGTTACAAAAGGTTTGTATTAAATTGTATTAAATTGTGTTAAAATGTGCATACTTACATATGTGCTTGAGTGAGTAGTGCGAAACTACAGGCTTCGTGTCAAAAAATACCCTTATGACAAAGTGCACGTGTAAGACACAACATAACTCTTATGAAATTTTACATGTAATTTTCTCTATATGGACTATACGTGCCTGAAAGAGAGATAGACATACATTGATTTAATTACAGGTTAAAGTTAATCTAATTACACCAGCTGGCCTGTCTCGCAAGCCTGAGAACATTTTATTAACTTGTTCTTTTAACACATCACCTCATTGTAAGCAGTGTTACGCAATATTAGTATCTAAGTGGAGTTTGCAAATGTTTAATGCCGATAAACCACTTAACAACAGTATCTAGGAATACACATGTAACTCCTCTTGCAATATCAACACAATGCTAATTAACCCTATGTGTAAGACCTGTTTGAGCAAATGTGACCACATCTGGTATCATTGGATGGGTGTAATACATTTATAAAATAAAACAATTTCAAAATCTTATAATGAACACAATCGCAAAATTTTATAATATAATACTGTTTATTTTGCACATTTTAAATTTGCGATATACGATGTATAAGTATACATTGAGAAAATTAATATACAGGAGCATCCTTCTACATTCAAATGCCTGGTGCAATACTTGATGATTTGAAATGTTCTGATATTCTAATTATTAAATTAATTAGGTTTCATGCAAAAATTTATTGTTTACTAATAAATTTCAATCACATATTAATGTCATTTTCTAACGTAAATATTTACTATTCTACATAAACAACTTTTGAAGAGTGTCACTAATAGTTAATTACGCACATCTTTAAATAAGGCAAACCAGAGTTAATGCAAATTATTATAATTTTCAAATAACGTATAATTTTGTTAAAATTCTTGTTTCAATAAACTCCATTCAACAAAGAGTAAATTTTTCTAAAAACAACACCAAATCCAAGAATGACCGGTTTCGCTGTTGTTGCAGCTCGCCAAGCCGGCGCGTTTCTCTTTGCAAAGCAACCAACAAATTGTGGTTTGTGTATAATACAAGAACTTGGTTGGTGTTTTGCAAAGAGAAATGCGCCGGTCTGACGAGCTGGAACAACAGCGAAACCGGTCAATGATTTTTTTCTTTGAAAAATAACCAACAATTGAGATTAATTTTTTTTCACTGTACTTGAATTACTTTCCCAGTGCGAGACAAAATTATTCATTACTATTTAGCTGGAAACCTATTGGTTTCCGCTGACCCGTGTTGAGCGTACTACTTCCTTAGAAGATCCGCCAATGTTAAGTAGGTAATAGGTCATTTGTTTATCTTCATATTGTTTTTGACTAGTTATTAAAATTTTGTCTGGCAATGCCGTCCATACTATTATGTCGAAGACTTGGAGAAGCCCCCGATAGTTAGTTGTTTACATTGGAGTTTAGAACGCATATGAGAGATATTTTGTACTCATTAACACATCGTAATTTGTGTATAATTCAAAATCTTAGTTGGTTGTTTTGCAAAGAGAAAAGAGCTGATCTGACGATCTGGAACAACAGCGAAACCGCTCAATGGCTTTCCTCTTTGCAAAATTACCTACAATTTAAATTAATTTCCGTTTTCCATTCACTATACTAGAATTATTTTCGCAATTCGAGACAAAATTACTGAATACTAATATAGCTGGAAACGTGTTAGTTTCCGTTGACCAACTTCTTTATTCAGCATTGGGTGTAGTACTTTTTTGTAGACCTGCCAGTGTTAAGTAGGTAATCGGTCATTTGTTAATTTTCATCTTGTCTTTAACTAGTTATTAAAATAATCTCCGGCAAAGCCATCTATATGTCATGTTGGAGACATGAAAAGTCACCGATGGTTAATTGTTTACATTGGAGTTTAGGAAGCGCATAAGAAACATTTTGTACGTATTAATACACCGTAATTTGTGTTTCATTTAAGAGCTTGAATGATTGTTTGCAAAAAGAAGTGCGCCGTTCTGACGAGCTACAACAACAGCGAAACCGGTCATTGGCTTTTCCCTTTGCAATATAACTAACAATTGAAATTAATTTTCGCTCAATATACTCGAACTACTATCCCAATGCCTGACAAAATTTTTCATTACTATTTAGCTGGAAGCCTATTAGTTACCGTTGACAAATTTCCGCATTTAGCATTCGGTGGAGTACCTTTTTAGAAGTTCCATCAGTGTTAAGTAAGTAATCGGTCATTTGTTTATTTTTATCTTGTCTTTGACAGTTTATTAAAATTTTGTCTGGAAATGCCATTTATATTATCATATCAGAGACTTGAAGAAGTCGTTGATGTTTAGTTGTATACACTGGTGTATAGATCGCGCACAAGAGGTATTTTGTACTTATTGATACATCGTGATTTGTGTATAATTCAAGAACTTCGTTTGGTTGTTTTGCAAAGGGAAATGCGCCGATTTGACGCGCCGATTTGACGAGCTGCAAGAACAACGAAACCGGTAATTAGCTTTTCGTTTTGTAAAATAACCAACAATTGAGATTAATTTTAGTTCACTATACTGAAATTACTTTCCCAATGCCAGACAAAATTATTTATTATCATGTAACTAGAAACTTATTAGTTTTCGTTGACAAACTTCCTCATATAGCATTGGGTGTAGTTTTTCTTAGAAGGCTCGCCAGTGTTAAGTAGGTAATCGGTCACTTGTTTATCTTTATCTTGTCTTTGACTAGTTATTAAAATGTTGTCTACCAATGCAATCTTTACTATCGTGTCGGAGACTTGACAAAATTACCGATGGTTTATTGTTTATATTCGAGTATAGAGGGCGCGTGAGAAACATTTTGTAATTATTAATACACCATGATTTGCGTATAATTCAAAACTTGGTTGGTTATTTTGCAAAGAGAAGTGCGTCGGTCTGATGAGTAGTAATACCGGCCATTTGCTTTTTTTGCAAAATAACCAACAATTAAGATTAATTTTCATTCACTATAGTCGAATTAGTTTCCCATTGTCAGAACAAATTATTCATTATCATTTAGCTGGAAATGTATTAGCTTTCGTTAACCAACTTCCTCAGTTAGTATTGGAGGAAGTACTTTCGTAGAAAGTCCGCCAGTGTTAAATAGGTAATCTGTTGTTTATTTTCAATTATGTATCAAGCTATATAATCTGTATTATTTCTATGTTTTGTATGCAATAAAATATTTTTAATTTTTGATTTCAAGTCTGTTATTGTAAATGTGAATTCTATTACATTTTTGGTAACATAAAACATATTTTCTGTGCTCTAAAAATAATGTTGTGTTTTGCAACGAAATAATAAAAATACTGTGGTTTCAACGCTGGTGCGTTATGCCTCATCTGTGATTTACGTCAGCATCATTAACTAGGCCACACCTCTAGAACAACATCAGCAGTGCACACATGCCAATAAAATCTATGTACCACCGGTGGTACCCGCAACCCGATGGAGGTCACGCTTATAGAACAACATCAGTAGCTCACGTATTTGAATAAAATCGGTGTACCACCGATAGTACACACCGCCGGATATGAATATTATTTCAAGCGTTTTAAACCGCTTGAGTCAATCCTAAAAACTTACAGCTTGAGTTTGTTACAATGACAGTTAAAATTACAGTATATCGCGTGCCCATCTAGAAGGCGTGATAATATTTACAAACAATAATAATCGATTTGCTTTGCATAACAAGGATGTAGCTTAATTAATAACCAGGCTAACGTTTTGTCCATCTATATATGTAAGCTATGGTAAAGCCAAGTAACGAATCCGTATTAACGGCATTTGGCAATGCTAAAATACCAATGATGTTGTTGTTTATGTATATAAACAGAGTCGTGTTCTATATACAAAATTTTTAGCAAAACTCCTTGTTTCCCTTTGGACAGGGAATGCGAATAAGATAACAAGTATAAAGCAGAAAATCGACTGGTAAACTTTATTACTTTAAGTCAGAAAGCAATGCTTTCACAGTTCTTCAAGATAAGGCAGTTATGTGTAGCATAGCAAAATGGCCGCCGCTTTTCAACTATCAACAACACCTCTTACGTATTGAGTTCTCATTGGTGGAGAACACTTCAAACTGTGAGAAATCATATGAACGTTTCATTTCCACCACTTATTTTCTAGCTAAATTACAATCGGTAATACCCTTAAATAATGAGTAGAATTTCCTTAACGTTTTATTATCTAAAATGTTTGTGAAGAAAATTGAAGCGAAACAGCTTGACTGAAGCGGCTTAAAACTGACAATTTAAACAGGGAAGCAACTGAATTCATTTAAAATGGCATTTCAAATATCATATTCATGCCTACCTTTGCTTCATTTCAATATCGACATTACCTAGGAGAAAAATTAGTTTTAATTTCATAGGTAATTGGTATTGACATATTTCCCTCCACTTTCAAACATTTTCGATTTAAACTCTTGTAACTGCGATTGACAACTAAAATCGCTTGATTTTAATTCCGATTGAAATTGCCGATATAAACATAGTCAGTAATTATTACAAAAAACTATAAATTATAAAAATATACTTTTTTTTGTTTTATTAGATGTTTTTTCTGCGACGGGAAAAAAATGTGACATTTAATATTTCTTGACAGGTAACAAAATGTCACTTTATATAAAATTACTTTTTTCCCCGGGAAAAAAATGAGTACTTTTTTCCCTGGTAAGTGCAAATAAGTAAGAACACGAAGATATTTAATTTTAGAATATTTTATTATGTATAAGTTACGTTTCCTTAATGTTAAAAGTACAGTTATTAAATGTACATTGCCTGAAAGACATGTTTTTGAACAATTAGGAATGTCTGCTACAGTGGAATTTTCTTGATTTGAAATAATATTTTGTGCCACTGACACAACTGCCGTTGATGTACTTGTTCGCAAATTGGATTCTGTTTCAGCTGATGCACTGCCACACAAACTAAACAGTTTCTTAGCTATTTCTGTCTTGTGCACTATCGATTCATCAACATACCCTTCAGCGACCATTGATGACTTCCAACCACCATGTTTCTTTAGTGTCATCAAGTCTCCCCCAGATTCAACTAAAAGTGTAGCAGACGATCTTCGAAATGCATGACCTGTATATGACTTAGCATTTTTAAGTCGAAGAAAATTGGCTACTATTTCAGGTACCTTATAAAACTGATTTCTACCCACAACTTGATTGACGCATTTCCCATTGCGATATGCATAAAACAGGCGGCGATCCTTTGCTGCTGCTGGACGAAGTGCCATGTACATTCTGTAAAATTTAATATATTCTTCAGTAACTATAAATCTCCTATTTACATCATTCTTTGTTTGCTTAAGTTTCACAATTAATGACGTTCCCACGTCTTCAATATCATCTAATGTTACCTGGCTAATTTCACATATTCGACAGGCTCCTGCAATCCCAAATACAACAACAACCTTGACCAATAAATAAACTTCATCAGGAGCATTATTTAAAAATCACTAATATGTGTACTCGTAAATATTGCAGATTTTTGGGCATGTAACCTTTCTCATTTTGTTTCAGAAACGTAATTAGTTTGCAATATTTTGAAATGTCTACGTTATTATTGACTTGTAACATACTTTTATCATTGAATAATTCGACCACACTGTTGATGGCTTTTGTTGTTGCGCTAGTTCCGAAAAATAAACCAATAACACCGTCTCCGAGTAAGAACTACATGTCTTTTCGCCTTCCATTCCATGAATCTTGAATACGCAGTTTCGTAAATTTTTCGTGATTTAGCTGGCAATAATTTTATTGATGCTACTTTCGCTGCCTCTACCAATTCCGGTGGAGTAAGAGAAACTTCTGAATCAGTACTGTCCATTTTTGAATTTTGAATATTCAAAACAATCGATATAAACAACTTAAGTTCGCAATTTTGTAACCACTCGCAAAATTAAATTGACAGATATTTGATTACTTTAAAGGTTTCCTTAGCAACGCAGATCTAACTGTCCCTATAAGTACATCAGCCTACCTGTTTGAAACTTCAAATTTGACATAGATTGATTTTTGACTTTAATATAATTGGTAATATTTTTTAAATATTAAATCATTGTTTTGCCAGTCACAGAAAAAATAGTGTATTATACGCGGGTAAAATGTAGATTTTAGCTCTCGGTGTTTGTCTCCCTCCGCTTCGCGTCGGGAGACAAACACACACCTCGAGCTAAAATCTAGTACTTTTTTCCCTTGTATAATAAATAACTATTTGTGATTTATGAACGTGTATTTATCACTTTGAAAGTTATTTTTAACAAGGAAGCAGTATTAATTGGAACAAACAAATTATACATGATCAATTTTACTCCGTTTAAAGGCCGTTGTTGAATATTTATTAGAAAATATGGGTAAGCTGTGAGAACTAAATATTTGTGCTGATTTTACATTTATGATTTTATGATCTTAAGACAAAACTTAAGCGATGTAGACATGAAGGTTATGTTCAAAATAATACGCTTTCTCAGTAGAACCATTCCCTTTTCAAAAATCTTAATCGTTTCTTGGCATAGTTGTCGAGAAATGTGTTTTGACGATTGTACTTTCACTTTATGAGGCATACCGATTATGTCGATAATTCAGACGCACATTAAGAATACCTAGCAAAACATTCATTACATAATACTGAAAGTCGATCACAATTTTCTTCAGTAAAGGACTACAATTTCGAAAAGAAATAGGGATTGCCGATTTATAGAAATTGGCGAACCAAAAGGACACGCATGTGGAAAATGTTGTTGATGTTTTAACTATAGGCACTTTTGTACTATGGGTTGAGATCAATAAAGAATAAAGACAAATTTTGTTCAAAAATTACAGTAATTTTATTTGAATTACTTTAGAATGAAAATTCCAGAGTTTTTAGTGGCGCAACCTCAACTATTGCAATTTCTTAACCAAATATATTTAGATAACCTCCATGTGTTTGAACTGAAAATTAATTCTAGAAATAAATAAAACAAGCACATTATTTTTGTTTACTTTTACCAAACCACTATAAATAAAATATTAATGTTGTATATACAATACTTTATAAATGTATATGTAACGGCGTTATTCTAATAATTTATTATTATGCCAAAAATTTATACACAGTGTGCCTTTGCCGATTCGTGACTTAACCTATCGTGATGTTTCCGAATAGTCCAACCAGCTTTTGAGAAAAGTCTTGTAATATTTACATAATCAACCGTCCGTCGTGGAACTGTGAAGACCAGTCGAGACGGTTAATTAAGGCCAGGCAGACTAAAACTCAGCGGCGTAGGTCGTGGTTCAAACTCATAACTAAAACCTTGCTTGTACTTACCAATTATGCAATATGAAGAAAAATCATCAATTTATAATAAACATGGGCGCCAATCAGCGGAAAGGCACTGATACCTAATAAAAGTAATCATGAAATAAACTTCATAGTTTAGAAAAAAGAAATAACATTTTATTATACCATCGACTGTCAGGAAAAGCATATATAAACAAATATATAAACAGTCTTGACTCGAAATGAAATAAGGCCTACAGGGCCCACTATTCCGACATAAAATAAACGTAATTCTATCTAACCTAATTGTTATCTAGGGACGTGCACGTCGTCACGTATACCTAACCTTAGCCTAACTATGATTAACTTAATACCTTTAATTAATTTAGCAAAAGCACTAATAAGATTGCATATCCTATTTTTAATTGTTTACAGATTACTTGTTTTACAAGCAACTATGCTAATTGATAAAACAGAACTAAAAATTCCAAATAGACGCAATACCACACCTTATCAAATGTCTGCATCAGCGTTTAATACAAAAAAGTACAAGAATCTATTTTAAAAATTATACTAATAAAATTAATATTGTGCACAGATGCAATATATTACAAAAAAGTATTTGTAAGTATAGTATAAAAGCGAAACGTTATTTATACAAATATATTAATGCTGTACATCTTGTGTTAAACCATTTCTTACTTTTACAAAGAAAAACAACAATGAAAAGTCTTTGTAACCAACCATTTGTAAATATTCATAACACAAAACAACAAAATAACTTCGCGGGAAACGTTGTTCATAAAGAAGTAACAATTATTTGACAGGCCCGATAATGTATGTACACTGGAACCCAGAATTAATACTCAGGTTAACTCGTTACAATTCAATAATGGTCTACATAAATCGATGTAGTATCAGGAGGAAATTTATATCAAAGTGTTACTTGCATTATTAAAAATAAATGTCCTTTCAAACAAAATAAGTACTTACGTGTTCTAAGCAACACTCAAACACGTCTACACCCAAAGACACACATAAAAAAAACCTGGAATCATGGCCGTTTCTTTACATCTCACCACATTCCTGCAAACCCCCAATCAATTCGTCCGGCCCTGCGGCCGCATCATATGTTTTAAATACCAGAAACTAAACCCTCTCAATACATTGTATTGTAAATATTATGCGATTCCAGGTACCGTAGATGTAAAACGAAAGCTTTTTAAAATATAGAAGAATTCGCTTGTATGAGGTTATTCCACCACGGTCTATGCAGGCTTTGTAAAACGTACATATAATTCCACCACGATTCGTGAAATATACAAGTGATAATTAAATTGTGTCAACTATTAATACTATAAGAATTGGTACGCAGTAGCGTAACATTATATAAAAAATAATTATAAAATTTATGCTCAACAAAGCGATTGAAAATCGGGTTGTTACAGTCTTTCGGCGGGTACACTAGTTGCGGTGACACTAAATAGATCGCGTGCCATTGAAACCAAACCTGGATAAACAGATTTATGGTTCTTCCACCATTTTAGTATATTCGCTTTTATTTTCTCTGGGACAATTTAAATAGTTTTCAATTTCTTGACACTAATTGTTATTCACGATTTGATTTTTTTCATAAATGGAATACACATCTAATTGGCCATCGTCACTAACATTCATATCAGAATTTTCGACTAAAAGAGTTGGTTGGGGCTGCGATGTACGTAGTACTTTTCTTTATAAATCTTGAAATTTTTTTATTGATGCTTCTTTCGTTTCTTGCCCACACGTGGTCAAATTGAATGTTTGCGTTTTATGTCGTGGATCTAAAATAAGGACGGCAAAGTAGATCCAATTTGTTTGATGATAATGTTTTAATATTTCAGTATGTGCAGTTTGATAGGCTAAAAACAAATTTTCTTCGAGTTCAGATCTTAATAAATTTCTTCTTAAACACTGAATAGCATGTTCTATTTTGTCAAGCAACATATTAAAGCCTACTACTACATACGGTAAAATGACAATTTTCTCCACCAAGTAAAGTAGAAAACCTTTTAAAATGCTTTAATAAATTCTGAATTTTTGAATAAAGTTCCACTTCAGTTTTAGTAATTTTGAAACCACCTAATTCGTTGTTGTTTTCACACAACATTTAATGCGTTCTCTATGTTAAGTGCAACTAATATCATGTCGTTCGTCGAGTTCCAACGCGTTGAAACATTTATATTTGTGGACAAGTGCTTTAAATTTGCTGCATCGCAACAACTTTTTAATTTTAGTTGTCATTTCTCAGACCTTTTTATTTTAAAAAAAAATTGTCGCAGCTTCGTTACCGACGAGAGATTTTCGTTGAAATCTTTTTCCGTACCTGCATCTGCATTAGTTTCTTTTCCGCAAAGCTTTTCTTCTTCTTCTACTACTACTTCAAACTCTGCTTCTTTTTCTGCTTTAAGCAATTTCATCAAGTCTTGAGCTCCAAGATTTAAAATGTGTGCGGAACAACAGAAATGCGAATCTTTCCTTTTAAAGCAAATACGGTCGGTTCCTTGTTGTTTTGGTATGTTATCTATAAGTATTGCTAATTCCGCCATAAATAATGTGTTTGCTGCTGCATTGTCTACTGTTATCCCTTGAGTTTTGTGCTGTATGTTATACTTGCTAAGTGAATGGTAAACAGTTACGGCAATATCTTTACCGGTATGAGATCCATTTGCAGGAACAAAATCTAATACCAGCGATAGTAAAATCCAATGGTTGTCAATAAAATGAATAGTAATACCATAATAAGATTTATTGGATACTGAAGTCCAACCATCAACGGTAAATGAAAAGTTAGAAATATTTTTCGCAAGGACATTTTTAACTTTTTCTTGCATTATAGCAAACTGTTTCAGCACCTTCTCTTTCATCGCCGTTCGCTTAGGCAGTATTACGGTGTTATTTAACACATGAAACAATCTTTGTGTCGCATCGTCTTCAAAAAAACTAAAGAGTAAATATATGGTTGGTATCTATTCAACCAACATTTCATCCCATTCCTGTTTCTTGCCAATTGACTGAAATAAGAAAAATAAGCATTAGAACATGAATAACCAATTAATCATGATACTTTTGAGGTTTTACAATACCACGTTACTTATACGTTCTACTTACAAAAGTCTAAACTCTATACAAAAGATATATGTAAAAAAAGAGCTAGAACGGCAAGAAATGAACGCGATTTAGAAAACTGCCAAGTAAATTTAGAAATTGCAAATAGCCGGTAGCACTTAATTCAGTAACGATTATAATTATACCCTTTTTATAATTTACCTTTAGTGAGTTACTTCTATTTATGTTAATCATCTTCAAAATGGTATTTGATTTTTGTTTTGGTGTGGACGTTTCTGGTTCACAAAAAACACTGTTATAGACTGCAGCATGTTTAAACATTAGGTGTCTTTTTAAGCCGCTAGTATTAGAGCACTTCATTTTAATAACCGTACTGATTTCTTTTGATAAGCAGTTTGCATGTCCCGGTTTATTACTCTTGTCTTCCACGTTTATGTGGTAATAGTCGCTCTCTACGTAGTTGATTTGCGTGTGACTACTACGCCCAAGGTCCCGGGTTCGAATCCCGACAGGGTCCGCTTGAAAAATGTTAGGCGAGCATTTTCCAAAAAAATATGCCCTCGTTCGGATGAGAGGTAAAATGGAAGTCGCGTGTGTGAGTTTTGTCACGCACGTGAAAGATCCTACCTTGCTTGGAACAACAAGCGTTCGGCAAAATTCAAAAATTTTTCTGGTAAAAAAACTCGCTTCCTGACCAATGTAGTATCTTCGGGTGGAGCGTTGGAAAATCACATGTAAGGTAATAGTCGCTCAATTTTATCTTCGACATTTTTGCTTCTTCCTGTACATTTGATTATGTTGATGATCATGATTCGGTTATGGAAGAGAAAGTCATATCGGAATCGTAGTCGTACTGATTATCCTCATCTAAGTTAGTGATGTTCGCACTACAACTTCAGAGAACAGTAACATACGTTCGATCAGAAAAGCTGTAATCGCTGCTATATGGTTCAGGATTATCGACTCCTTCATTTTCATCTTGCTGTTTATATGAAAAGGCTACTTTTGATATCTTCATCTTTCACTTTAAAATTTTAACAGAAGTTACAGCCTCAAGTTAATATGAATAAATAAGCAAACTTAGAGGTCAGAGAGTTTATATATGCAGCAAAACACAAAAATATTGAAGTGAAAGCTTTTAGTTTTCGGTATATTTATAGTTTGTACTTCAAGGATGACAGATATTTGTTGTAGGATATATTGTTATTCTTCAGATATACATTCAAATGTCAAACCTTTTTTAAATAATCTTAATTCCTTAGACAGGACGTTGCAGTTAAAGCAATGGATTTCAGAAAAATAATATTATAGAAACTTATAAAAGGTAGATAAGAAAACAAAAGGTTTTTATGCTTTTCGTACCCTTCAACTAGAAAGCACAAAACAGGGTTCGGAATCCAATTTTAAGTATACAACCCACATGATTTCTTAAACAAGTACATTGTTAAACAGAGTTTACAAGTTTTGCAAAATAAATATAAATCATAAATAAGAAAAGCCAAAGATACTAAGTACGGTTTATACAAAGTCGCGATAATTCCTGAAAGAAACAATATGTAGAGGTTGCTGCTTAGTTTCTTATCTTAAGGAGGATTATTCTTTTTAAAAGGTATGAAGTGATGTATGGGGTATAGAATATTTGGGCTCTAAAAAGATAACAAAAATTTAAAAAAATAGTTTGTTTAGGTGCATCTTATATTCGTTTCTTAGCAAATATTTATCTTTAGGTAAAAATGTAATCTCAAATTTTGTTGCATCGCCGTCGGTTGATGTATGATCGTAAACTTAATTTGTTGGGTATTTTAAAGATTCATGTAATATTTAACGAGTTGAAAATGTGATAGCGTATATTGGGTGACGTTCAATAAACTATTTTTGATTGGGACCAAAGAAGACATTTTCCCAAGACGATTTTGTTAATAAGCTGCATTTATAACTAACAACTTATTGTAGCATGTGATAGATAAACCAAGTACATACCTAGTTATAAATTGCAATTTTAACCAGGACTAAATACCTGCAGAAAACAGTGATTTGAAATTTAATAGATTTTGCAAAACTATGGTAAATGATTTTAAACCCTGACTTGTCCGCCACTTAGCCGTGATATTACTTGATTTATTTAGTATAGTATACAATCTTTTGGTTTGAATGCGTTTAATTTGCATTTATTGTTATAAGAAGAATGTTGAAATTTCGAGACGAGAACGAGAAGTAAGCATTTCTCGTCTCGTTCTCGTCCCGCGGCATCACTAGTGTCGTCACAAAACTTACAACATCGGTTGTAGGGCGTGTACGTATAACCCCCAAGCTCGAAAGACCAGCTTTGTTTATCGGGCCGTACAAGGCGCACACTACATAAAAATAGCACAGAGACTTGTGCTATCACAAAACTTGTAACATCGATTGTAGAAGCCAGAGCCTACATGCGCGAAAAGTCATATTTGTTTTCGGCCGTACAAGTTATGCACCACACAACTACAGCATAGGGGCATGTCTTATCATGAAACTTGCAACACCGGTTGCAGGGTCCATAACCTTTACGTGCGAAACATTATCCATGTTTTCTATCCTACAAGTTAAATACCACATAATTATGGCTCAGAGGCTAGTACCACCAAGAAAGGCACCATAACCTAACAATGAGAAAAGTCAGATTTACTTTTCCGGCCGTACTAGTTACATACGATACTACTACAGAACAGTCTTGTGTCATCATAAAGCTTGCAATATCGATACAAGGTATACACGACATAAAATGTCATTACACTTACACAAGTTAGATTTTGGCCTTTGGGAGCTGTCTTTTTAAAAGTTTTCTACCAAAAACTCTTCTAACAAACTTATTTACACTAAATTACAACTAAAATTTAAGTTACAAGTACTGTATCAAAAATATTTTATGTTGAAATTAATATTAAATGAACTAAATTAGGGCGAATAGTCTGAACAACCAACAATGCTAAGGTTGTGAGGCTGACTGACTGACTATCGTGGGCTCTCTTGGGTATTTAAGTTGTCCCTGCCTCTCACATTACGTGTGGGAATTGTAGAGCTCATGTTTGCCATTTTTTTATTCATTTATACAATACAAAAAAACAATCTTAATTCTAGTAATTGCGGTTTTATAACCTACTGTGAACTGCACCTGCAGCGTCACGTTGCATCTGGAATACAATGCATTCACATCCGTTCTCATGTCTTCTGTTTGACTTCTATTAACATTTTATTATGTATCCTTCAATTATACAATGTTGCAAGTTAACTTAAGATTCAATAATTTCATTTAATTATACATATATTTGATTTGGGGGATATTTAACTCCTTCCGACGTAGATGAAAATTAAGGGTTTTGCTTAATTTTTAAAATTCATTGTCCCTAAGGGTACATTTATTGTTTCTTTATTTACATTTGTTGCTTGTTTCTTATGACTGAACTTCGTTTCTTTATTCATATATCTAAGATACATTTTGTACAATAACTACATAGTTAGTAAAATGATTATAATAATTAATAAAATTGTCCAACACTTATGTTATCATAATGTAATTTTGTCACTTTTAACTCACTTAAGTGTTTCTTGTAATTGTTTATTAACTTCATGGCTTGATTGAGATCATCTAGATCCAGTTGCTCTAGTTGCATTGGTTTCTTGGTGATTTCATCGTCTTCGGGTTGTGTAATCTTGAAGTGTAATTTCGGTCAATTTGCGAATTTCTTTGTTACTGTTGGGTCTTGGTATACTCGAATAATTTCGTTTTTCAATTTTAGTTAGCAATCTTCTTTAATGGTGATTACTTTACTTCCAGTTAATGCTAAATTGTTTACGTCTTGGTTGTAATGGGCGGTTGCTATTACTTCTTGTGGAAATACAGCAATTTATTTGTTTTCCGTAACTTTTTGAATTTTTATGTTGGTGATTTGAACTGGTTTTGCTTCACAATTGTTGTATTGATTTGATAATAGTTGTACTTCTCAAAGGCTACTTGCTTGAATAGCCGTTGTCGTTAATGATTGGCATAAATATTAGCTTGGCGCTACTTCTTTGCATTTTTTGTTCGTGTAGCTTTACCTAAGTTCATTTAGGGAAAGGAACTTGGTTTAGGGGATAATAACTTGATACCTGCTAGTAACTTTCATGGGGAAAGCAAATAAATGATAATAACTATAAGTGTTACTTTCTACTATGGGGATTTCTATTAAAAATGTGATTTCGTTATTCTTGACATAACCTTTCACTATGGCTATTTTTCAAATATGAGTATATTTGATTCTATTTCAAAGGGTAGCTTACTGTTAGTTATAAATGATCTAATTCTTAATAATTCGTTTAACAAGTCAATTGGTTCTATAATACTAGAGTGTAATGTGTTTAATTTTGCGAATGTTACAGCGTTTTCTAAAGTAGCTAAAATTTGTTGGATTACAGTAAGGGTTGTTACTATTTGAGTAAATATCGTATTAATCTGATTAAATCTCGCATTCCTAACATTGTGGTTTGCATGTTACTTTTAAGGGTTTGTATTCTATTGGCTATAATGTCTTGGTTTTTTACTAGCTTTCTTAACGTATCACTAAATTTTATTACAGTTGACTGGGTTAGGGATATTTGATTTCTAACAGTGGTTTTTATGTCATTTTGGTTTTCACTTAAGTGTTGTAGGGCGTTGTCATATCGTTCTGCATCTTGGTTGTCCAAATTGCCTGTGATAGTTTTTACAGCATTACTTAGTCCGTTAATAAGTCCTGTTTTTCGTCTTGTGATTTGATCTGTTAGTATTAATCTATTAAATTTATCTTTTATGTTCCTTAAAATGTTTTCTATTATACTGTTGTAATTAAGCAGTTCTATTGCGTATTCTTTTCCGAATTGGGCTGTGTTCATTGATTGTTTCTGACTGTTATAGTTGTCTCTAATTATATAAAATTCCTGTTTTAATTCTGTTAAATCAAATTTCTGTGCGATTGTTTAATAATCTAGTGTGTTTTGCACACTTCCCAATTTTACAAAGCTTAAAAAATGCGGTCATCCAATTGTGATCCGTTATCGCAAATCACAAACTGTGGTAGGCCATGGACAAGAATGGCCTTTATTTCTCAAAATTGCTCGAAAATATGTACTTTAGCAATACGTAAGGGTTGTATCGAAGTATATTTTGTAAACCAATCTCGGAAAACTAAAAACCATTTATGTCCGCGCTTGAAACAAGAGAATGAACCCATTAAGTCTAGCGAATGATTTCCCATTACACCAAGCGATTTTTGTGCCCCACAAACTAAACACTTCGGACAAAATTTAAGCACATCAAAACTTATCTTCGGTCAATAAAGGTATTATTGGACACGAGACAACGTGTCCGTAAAACCAAAGTGCCCGACTGTATAGGGGTCATGATGTGAAACTATAACATTCCCTCCTTGAGATTTCAGAACTAACCTCCTCCACTCAACGTATTTAAAGCAATAGGCAAATTAGAAGAAATAAACTTGAAGACAAAACCATCCAGCACTTTCCATTGTGGGTAACTCACTGAAGACGTTAAAATTTTTTTCCTCAAGGACTTATACTATCCATCTAAATTGGCAAGTGTAATCTTTACTAAAGCTATTTCAGGACTTACTTCAGGCATCGCGCAACTGAGACAGTCCGACACTACATTAAATTTCCCTTTTCTATGTACTAGGTCAAATGAATTCTGTCCCAATCTCACTGACCACCTGGCAAGCTTTCCAGTGGGGTTTTGTAGTTTATTGAACCAAAGCAACGAAAAATAGTATGTGTCCACCGTAAAGTGCAAGCCGTCTACCCACGGGCAAAATTTTTCGATCGCAAAAATAATTGCAAGACACTCTTTCTTCGTAACAGAGTTATTACGCTCTGTGCAGTTGAAGGTTTTACTTCCAAACGAGGTGACACTCTTTTCTCCATTTATATTCTACGTATATATCAATACCGCACCTAATCCTGTGTTGCTTGCATCACATTAAACGACGAAAGGGGCTGAATAGTGTAGCTGCACAAAAAGGGGAACAGAAACCAGGGCTTGTTTAATCAACACAAATGAAGTTACTGTCTCAATGGTCCAGGTAATAGTTTATCCCTTTTTTCTTCTTTTTAATGAGACCATTAATAGGCGAACCCGATAACAAAAAATGTTCTTAATGAAACGACAATGGCAACTGCACATACCCCTAAACTTCCTCGCTTATGTTGTATTATTTGGACGAGTAGAGTTAATCTTAACCGATATCTTATCGGGAACTGAGCGTAAAGAGTTTGAACCTACAACTGTCGAATTCTACATTCTCACAAATGGACGACTAGCAACACCTGTTGCTGCTCCGGAATGGTTGACCTTAGGAACAATGCTAATCTTCAACCAAGTGTTTATTCTCTAAAGTTATCTCACGACAAAGTATGATTGTTTTCCATCAAATCCAACCATTATATCGCTTTAGTTATGACATTTTAGTTCGCAAAATTTATTAGTTTTACTTGCAGTTAAAACGAGCGCAAGAAATTTGGTGAATACTATAAGTGGTAGTAAGTTAAATAAACTACAAATTGATACAATAAGATACTAAGAAATATTAGTCTGATAAGTAATTAATCCACACTGACTATTGAAACCCTGGAAAGAAGCATCCACCTATGGTCCCTTACGCAAGAAAATCTGGTTTTACAACGTTTACACGCAAATGTTCGACCACAGTTCATCCTACTCTTTCAGCAAATCGCGTGAAAGTGTCCAAATTAACCAGTTTGTATGAGACTGACGACCCAAAAAAGTGCGATTTACACGACTTTAAACGACCAGTGTTTTTACTAGCAACCTGGATAAACCCACTAAATTTTGTTTGAAAGCATGTAAGGTTAATAAATCTCTAGATATTTGTAAAGTGTGTTCTAATTATAGGTACAAGGACGTAAATTCTACAATTTTCGATGATGAATCTTGCTATTCTAAATTAAATACCGGATGATGATAAAATGCATGTCTTAAAAATTTATTTATATTACAAGATAGCGAAAGACTATAGGGTCCTCAATACAGCTCTAGGGTTGTAACTTATAATAAATCACCTACGACATTCTTTGTTAAATTTGGCTAGGTGACGTTTTAAATTTTTCCACTTTGAGAAGAAGTAACACATGCTCTGACTCCTCAGACTTATTTGTAAGAAACTGGAGAAATATCGTTCGATTTTACGAGAAGCGTATTTTTAATGATACCAAAGAAAGCTTAAGCAGACACATATGTAAAGCACATAACAATTAATGTAACCACGCATGTGTCGACAAATTTATCTTACTTTCTTTATAGAAAATTAAAAAGAAAGGTAGGAGACCAATTAGGTGAGAAACGAAGTTAGTTTTAATACTTAAAACTTGCTTGTAAAATTGCTCTCATGAACCACAAAAATCAACTAGCATTCTTCACCAGGGATTAGATGAAAAGGTAGAAACGAAGTAAGAGACGGTCGATTTAGTTCTAGAAAAAGATAAGAATACGAAGGAAGTAATCTGTGATAGACGGAAAAATACAGAAGAATAATCCCACATATTTGGTGTATGTAGATTGAGAAAAAAACATTTAATAACGTCGAGCGGAATAGAATGTTTGAGATGTTGTAAAATATAAAGACAGGGATAATTGCAAATATCTACACAAAAAAAATTAGGTCACACTAGATGATCACGAAAAAGAAGCAAATCTCAAGAGCTGCCCGACAAGTACATTTTCGATTTCTCATATTCTCGATTTCTACTTAGAGCACGCAATTAAACAAATTATAAGGAAGTGGGTACTGAAGAAAACACGCAGGGGAAAAATACCAAAGCCAGGAACTGTGGATGATCTAACCAAAAGCACAGTCGATCCTTTAAACATGATATAGTATGGATAAAGTGTTAATGGAGAGCTGTAACGTGAAAATAAATACAAATAAAACAAAGATAATGACGCAAAGTAAAGAGAATAAAATTGCCCTTTTGAACAAACAAGTAGAACAGCCGCAGTTGAAAAATTTCCCTATTTAAGATAGAAAGCTACAATGGATAGAAATACAGTTGATATACAGTACATAGTAAGCAAATAAAGAATTTTTCCGCTGATATAATATACTCATACCAAGCATTAATTTAAATACAAGAAAAATTATTTATGAACATTCGTATGAAGTGTAGCATTACCTGGTTGTGAAACATGAACTATGGAGGCATAGCACAAACTTGGCAGACAGGATAACTATCTGATGTACTAATATAATTGAGGAAATTGCAGATGAAAAAAATTGTGTAGACTTATTAGAACTTGAAAGACTTACACAAAATAACATATATAGGTCGTGCCGTGTATATTCCATTTCGAATGGACCTGCACCTTGTCGAAGTTCTAGATTATTAGAACAAGTGAAATGGCTTGCGTGTTCATATGAGCTAAAGAGCCAAACTACAGGTCCAACCAAAGTAGTAGGGTTGTTAGTGAGAAACCAGACTAAGACAGGTACCCGGAAGAGGGCAGCGGCTTCTTCGGTACTTAGATTGGCAGAGACTATAGGGGTCAGTATGACAGTCTAAGACACGCTACCGCGATATGGAAGGCAACGGGAAACCACCGCATTATCTCCCAAGTACACAGCATATCTAAATTATAATAAAATGATGACATTCTCTAGAGAAAAAGATTCCGGAGTTAAAATAGTCCGCCATTCGGATCTCCGGGAGGGGACTACTTTGGAGGATGCGATCGGAAAGTTGAGTCGGGAACATTCTGCGAGTCGGACGGTGGAATGTTGGAAGTATGAAGCAAGTAGGTAAGCTAGAGAACGTAAAAATCGAAATGAATAGGTTATCACTAGACATAGTAGGGATCAGCGAAGTTCCGTGGCCAGTGGCGGGGGATTTTTGGAATGGAGACTTAAGGGTTATTCATACAAGAGCAGAGGAAGGAAATCTGGGCGTGGGGATAGTTATGAGGAAAAAGATAGAATACTGTGTAGAAAATTATTTACAAAAGAACGAAAGAGTACACATGGTTAGATTAGAATCTAAACCGGTAAACACAGTAATAATACAATTATACATGCCCACCTCTAGCTACAGTGACGAAGAGGAGGCAGAATCGATCTACAAATATATCATAGACATACTAAGATACGTAGAAGAGCATGAAAATTTAATAGTTACGGGATAGTTACGGAATAGCCGTGGTAGGTGAGGGTAAGGAAGGAGCGGTAGTAGGTTTATTTGGTTTAGGCACGAGAAGCGACAGGGAAAATAAACTGGTAGAATTTTGCGACAAAAATAATTTAATCATCACAAACACATTATTTCAACATTATGCTAGAAGACGATATACGTGGAAGATGCCAGGAGATATAGGAAGATATCAAATAGATTACATTCTCGTTAGACAACGGTTTTGAAATGAAATAAAAGACGGTAGAAGCCAGCAAGAAGCAGATATAGACACTGACCACAGCATCGTAATTATGAAGGCCGCACTTAAATTTAAAAATTTGAAAAAAAAAGAAACGGAGAAATGCACTTGGACTTAGAGAAACTAAAAAATAACGATATTTAAGAAAGATTCGAAAAAAAGTCAAATGAATTGCTCAAAGATATCGCGAAAATATCTGATACTAAGGAAGTAGAAACAGAATGGAATAACATTAAATCCAGCCTAGACATGGCGGCCAGAGATATTGTGGGGTATACACAAAAAGAAAACAAGAAACCATGGATAACAAAGGATATCCTTAATTTAATAGAAGAAAGACGAAAATACAAAAATAAATCAGACGAAACAGGAAAACAGAGATACAAAGCCATAAAATGGGAAATTATTCGCAAATGCAGAAAATCTAAAGAACAATGGATTGATGAAAAATGCAAAGAGGTATAAACTAAAATGGACGTAGGAAAGACAGATGAAGCATACAAAATAAGTATAATCAATTTTAGGGATATAAAACCGTATAGCAAAAATATATGGTACGCGGGAGGAAACGTCATTATGGAAAAGATAGAGAAAGTGGATAGATGGCAAGAATATATAGGGAATTTATATGCAGAAGAAGAACTAGCTGCATTAGAACAGGAATCAGACATTGAAAATGATGGCTTGGGATATCCTATACCTAGGAATGAGTTTGAATTAGCATTAAACCGTCTGAAAAATTGTAATGTATTAATGAAATGGAAACGGTTCTAACAGAGAGATACGGTAACAGGACTAAAACTAAAGTACTAGTATGCAAAGAAGGGGAAAACAAATCGAAAACAAGAATAGAAATATGTAACACAAACTAACAAAAGGTTAAGGATTTCTGCTACCTAGGAAGACAAATAACGCAAGATGGGAAAAGCACAAAGAATATAAAACAAAGATTAGCACAAGGTCGTGCTACAGTTAACAAGAAAAAGCAACTACTGTGTTCAAAGAAAACAAACATAGAAACAAGGAAAAGATTACTTAAAACATATGTTTGGAGCACAGCGGACAAGAAAAAGGTAGAAAACTTTGAAATGTGGTGATACCAACGTATGATGAAGATATCATGGCCAGGCAAAGTTAAGAATGAAGAGGTACTAAAAATAGTATGGGAAGAAAAAATATGTAAAGAACGGTAATAAATAGTACAGATAGGGTGATAGGCCACATACTACGGCCCGAGGAAATAGTGCAGAATATATTAGAAGCAGAAATAGGAAAAACGAGAAGAAGAGGTAGACCTAGGTTAGAATATTGCACGCAGATAGTGAAAGATGTAGGCTGTAGGAGTTTCAGGGAAATGTCTAGGCTAGCTCAGAATAGATATCACTAGAGGTACGCATCCAACCAGTCCCATAATGGATAAATTAATGACGAAGAAAATAACTGTACTTAAACATGATGATTATTATAAGCAACTACTAGTAATGGTTGGGCAATATTCTCAAATAATGTTAATTGGTTGAAAGGATTTACTGGAAAACTATTAATTCGGCAAATGTCTAAGTGTTGGGGGATCTTGGCAGCCACAGACTGCTTAACCCTTTTCACTGAATCTCGGTGAAATAGAGCGTACATTTAGAAAATAATAGAAGGGGAACCGAGCTGTATATTTGCTGTGTGAGAATTTCAGGAAATTGTGTAGGCTAGCTCAGAATATAAATAAGTGCAGGTACGTGTCTAACCAGTTTTGAGACTGAAAACCTTCTGACGAAAAAATAAGCGCAGACAAATCTGATGAATATTATAAACAACTACAGGGATTGGTTGTGAAATATCTGCAACTAATGTTGACTGTGGGAAAACGTATATTGGAAAATTATTAAATCGGTAATTGTTTAAGTGCGGGAGGAACTTGGCAGCCACAGGCTGCTTACCCTCCTTAACAATCACTGAATGTCGGAGAAATAGGGTATACAATTGTAAAACAATAGAAGGGGACTGAACTGTATCTAACAAGAAAGTACAGCGCCTATGATGAAAGACAACAAACATAGGATAAGATGAAAATTGTTGAAAGCATATGTGTGGAGCACAGCACAGTATGCCTATGAAATACGGGCAGTCTGAAAAGCAGACAGAAAAACGGTAGCAGCCTTTTGAAATGCTGTGCTTTAGATGTATGAGGATGATGGCATGGACAGACAAAGGTAATAACAAATAGGTTATAGAAATAGTAGGGGAACAAGGATATCTGGGGAAAAATATAGGAGAAACAGAAGGGCAGAATACGTTCTTAGGCATTTTTGGGGAATAGTATGGGATATATTACAAGCAGAGATAGGAAAAAAAAGGGGTATATGTAGACCTAGATCAGATAGTGATAGATGCAGACTGTGCAAATTTTAGGAAAATCTGTAGCTTAGTTCAGAATAGGAAACAATGATGGTACGCGTGTAACCAGTTCCAGGCTGAAGACCTAATGATGATGCCATGTATATTGACATGATAACATGAAGCAACTGGAACAGAATAGGGAGGCTTGGAAAATGCACAAAATTAGCCAACTGGCTGATGACAAAACAATAGTACTTTAAAATTCAAATAGAGAATAAATTTTAAACATTCTATATCCATATCGTGCTAAAGAAGTTTTTGGACACTTTGTTTATTAGAAACCTTTCGCCTGAGTGTGCTTTTGATGTTTTTTCTTTTAGAAGTCATTCAGTTGTCTCAAGTGATCTGTGCAGTAACATTATTAGTCGTAGAGCAAAAACTAACACTTTCTAATTTATAGAATTATCTTACTGTTTTACATAACCTACAGAACTCATAATTTACCACGTACAGAGTAATTGCTGAGAAAGAGCATTAAACAACTATGCTAAATGGTGTGCAATTATTAGGAATACTTAAATGTTATTGTAAAATGTAAGATTTATATTCCGTTTAGTACTGCAGCATAATTTCTGTTTATTACTACTGGAAAAATTATAATTGCATACATAATCAGCAAATAACCCAAGGGTACAGAAACTTGCTAATGTATTATTATAAAGTTCTTGATTGCAACCTACTTGATTTTCATAAAAACTTAATCTATTTAAAATAGTAATATAAAAGTATACTTCAAAATAATTCATCTTGTTCACCCATGGGTGAGAACATTTCTGAAGATGGGTATAATATATCAATACATATTTTTAAGTATGTCGATGGTCATCATCTTCACATGAGCTTTTCATGTGCATCTCATAATTTATAAATCTCGTGCCACAAATGCTAAACGGTAATAAATAACCGCAATTGGCGAGATGTGCATTTGGAAAGACCTTTAGGCGTATTTTTTAGTTAATATCAAACCAAATAAGAAGTAACACACCATTGAATCTGATATGGTTATTAGTACATTAATACGAAAATTTAATTAATTATAAATTACCGCACCTACTCATCAGAATAAGAAATCTGATGTAATACTTCCTAGTGTAATCTCTACAAAAACGTGATAACTTCAATCAATCATCATAAACTGCAATTTGTTAATGTTAATTCAGAATAATCGTTATGGTCAATTATGAAATGCTTATGCAAATATTTTGCTTTCTAATTTATCTAGTTGTTCAATTGCAGTAAGCTCCAATTTTAGTACGACAATTTACAAATCTTCTTGTACCAACTGTAAAATTAGAACAGTATCATTAGTTAAAAATTAATGCCTAGTGAATTCATGGTTAACTTTGAATTGATATCTAGAGACCTATCAGTGTCGAATTCAAACAATTGACAACGATGAATAGCCGCAGTTATCATTGATAATGATTGTTTGCTACATGTAAGACGAGCGGCCAGGAACAAAAGAACGAAATCAGTAACGGTATGTTCGCCCGAATTACGTTAACAGAGAAGGGAAGGAAAAAATTAATGGAACGCTAACACACATGGAGATGAGGTGGGGAAGACGAAAGAACGAAACAAAAACATAATTAAATTTGCCCCGAAAAAAAATGATTAAGGAATACACAACATATACATGCGGCAGGACACTAGTGTATTTAATACAATAAAATACAACAGTCAACTAATAACACATACAATTAAACACAATAGTTGTGGAGTTTATTACAGCATGTTTACACATATTTATACACCGTAGTACATATCCATAAAAATATAAATATACATAACAAAAATCCTACCTACTTGCTTACTACGTTGACTTTGATGAGCTTGTCCCAATAGAATCTACTAAACCTAAGACACGATAAAAATATTTAAAATAGTGCACTTCGGTCCCATCAACTAATCAGCACCAATAACTAATCAAATATCACAGCTGATAGATAGTTTTCAAGTCTACATACAATTTCGAAACCAATGCACTCAGTGATCCATCAATATAAAGACAATATCACACAAAAGTTACACTAATTTCTTATTCTCATAATAACAGCATTAAATATACAACAATGATTTGCGTATCTTAATACTTCTATAATCAAGCTAATCCACGTATCGTAAGTCAGTAACGAAATTTTTACCTGTTGGATAACATTAAATTTCTATTAAAGAAACATCACTCTTCAAATACTTACCAGTCGCATAAAAAAAGTGTTCTTATCATAAAGACTTTGTAACTGCACTGTCGGTATTATAATATTCATGACAAAGGAACCCACGCAAACAAATTTTTGAAATATGGTGAGCCAGTTCAACGAACGTATTCTACATTGTTTCCTAGCAATACACACAGATATCTCATAGAATAGAAATAGCTTTGAACATATTTCTAGCACTCAAATATAATACAGCGGCTTTATTTAATTACAATTAAAATTAAACTAGATCATTTAACTACGATAAATATTGAAAACTAGTACATCATAGGCGGCCCGGCCTGTACAACTGAGCAATTTTTTAAAGATGTTAACAAATATTTATTAAAACCGAGTATAGAATGTAAAAATGCAGAAAATATTTAAACTACTAAGTGGAACGCAACATGTTATTGAACCAACGACACCGGGTAAAAATGTACCCCGAAGAACAAATAAAATTGCGTTCCTTAAATTAAATAAATATATGATATAAGAAATAATATAATCAGTTGCATACTAGAAAACATTATTTACTTATTCAAATTACAATGACATAATGCAAATATAAATAATTTTTTTAAAAAATTAGTATTAAAAATACAAAATATTCAACAATAAAAATAAAATGAATCCCTGATAAATTTACGTGATATTTCTAGAAAGCATACTAATTCCTGAGATATTCCTTAGATTTCTGTAATTTCGAGTATAAACCCTTACATTTTATTATTGTCATAATGCAATTGAAATATGCGTATCTATTAATTAAAGCATATAACTAATTTCTATTAGTTTACTTAATATCTAATGCCAAAACACTAATGAACGTATACATACCAAATTTTTAACTTTTTTACATTAAGTAATTGCTTCATATTTCGTACTTTAATCATTGATAATATTTTACGCAATGTACAAAACATCGTACGTTTCTCGAATTTTAAAACGTAGCGAGTCTGTAGCGTTTATTCTTATTTCCCCTAGTATTTCAAGAATCGATTTTAACGATAAGTCCTTTACATAAGTTTGAAATACAGGAAACAATAGTTATTTATTATACAAGGGAAAAAAGTACTAGATTTTAGCTCGAGGTGTGTGTTTGTCTCCCGACGCGAAGCGGAGGAGACAAAACACCGAGAGCTGAAATCTACATTTTACCCGCGTATAATACACTATTTTTTCTGTGACTGGCAAAACAATGATTTAATATTTAAAAAATATTACCAATTATATTAAAGTCAAAAAATCAATCTATGTCAAATTTGAAGTTTCAAACAGGTAGGCTGATGTACTTATAGGGACAGTTAGATCTGCGTTGCTAAGGAAACCTTTAAAGTAATCAAATATCTGTCAATTTAATTTTGCGAGTGGTTACAAAATTGCGAACTTAAGTTGTTTATATCGATTGTTTTGAATATTCAAAATTCAAAATGGACAGTACTGATTCAGAAGTTTCTCTTACTCCACCGGAATTGGTAGAGGCAGCGAAAGTAGCATCAATAAAATTATTGCCAGCTAAATCACGAAAAATTTACGAAACTGCGTATTCAAGATTCATGGAATGGAAGGCGAAAAGACATGTAGTTCTTACTCGGAGACGGTGTTATTGGTTTATTTTTCGGAACTAGCGCAACAACAAAAGCCATCAACAGTGTGGTCGAATTATTCAATGATAAAAAGTATGTTACAAGTCAATAATAACGTAGACATTTCAAAATATTGCAAACTAATTACGTTTCTGAAACAAAATGAGAAAGGTTACATGCCCAAAAATCTGCAATATTTACGAGTACACATATTAGTGATTTTTAAATAATGCTCCTGATGAAGTTTATTTATTGGTCAAGGTTGTTGTTGTATTTGGGATTGCAGGAGCCTGTCGAATATGTGAAATTAGCCAGGTAACATTAGATGATATTGAAGACGTGGGAACGTCATTAATTGTGAAACTTAAGCAAACAAAGAATGATGTAAATAGGAGATTTATAGTTACTGAAGAATATATTAAATTTTACAGAATGTACATGGCACTTCGTCCAGCAGCAGCAAAGGATCGCCGCCTGTTTTATGCATATCGCAATGGGAAATGCGTCAATCAAGTTGTGGGTAGAAATCAGTTTTATAAGGTACCTGAAATAGTAGCCAATTTTCTTCGACTTAAAAATGCTAAGTCATATACAGGTCATGCATTTCGAAGATCGTCTGCTACACTTTTAGTTGAATCTGGGGGAGACTTGATGACACTAAAGAAACATGGTGGTTGGAAGTCATCAATGGTCGCTGAAGGGTATGTTGATGAATCGATAGTGCACAAGACAGAAATAGCTAAGAAACTGTTTAGTTTGTGTGGCAGTGCATCAGCTGAAACAGAATCCAATTTGAGAACAAGTACATCAACGGCAGTTGTGTCAGTGGCACAAAATATTATTTCAAATCAAGAAAATTCCACTGTAGCAGACATTCCTAATTGTTCAAAAAACATGTCTTTCAGGCAATGTACATTTAATAACTGTACTTTTAACATTAAGGAAACGTAACTTATACATAATAAAATATTCTAAAATTAAATATCTTCGTGTTCTTACTTATTTGCACTTACCAGGGAAAAAAGTACTCATTTTTTTCCCGGGGAAAAAAGTAATTTTATATAAAGTGACATTTTGTTACCTGTCAAGAAATATTAAATGTCACATTTTTTTCCCGTCGCAGAAAAAATGTGTTTATAATAGAGTTCAAATAATCTATATTAATAGCTATTTTTTTTTTACAGTATAAGGTAGGAAGAGCACCTATCTTGTGTCCTTCGTAGCTATACTAATTATATTTTTTTACAGATCCTGCTTATTCAGTAAATACGATAATTTTCTCTAAGGACTTCCAAGTCCCCCCCTTAAGGCAAATCTTTGTATAGAAAATTTAAGGACTTGGTGGCGCCCCCTTGCACCCTTATTTTAGTTGGCAAGTAAATAATGTTTTGTCAAAAGAACCATGACCACTCCTCATAAGCTCCACCCGAGGAATAGACCCCTAGCATAGTAGGAAGATAGTTGAGATTCCATTTTTTTAAGGAGATCCCTTCACCCTAAAGGATCTCAAATTTAGCCAAAAGTAACTTTGTGTTACATTGTCTTACATTTTGTAAAACATGTTAAACAGGATACAGGAAGTTTAGCTCTAATACACAATAAGTTTCCTCTTCGGAATCACTGCTGCTGGTGCTGATGGAACGCATAGCTGACTTTGTAGATTTACTATGTTTTACCTTTACATTTTTCTTTGTCGGTTTGTTTCTTATCAGGTTTTGCGTTTCTCTAAATAAGAATTTCTTTGTTTGATTTCCAAAATCTTTTTTTTTAATTTTTTCTGTTTTTCCTCAAGCTCAAGTTCTTCTTTATTAGGAGCATCAGCCCAAACTGTTGCTTTTCGTTTCTTTCGTCCAGCTTTCTGATATTTTTCCGAACACCAGCTTGCGGCGTGGGTCATATCAGAAGGACTAAAATATGCGCTAGTTCCTGCATCTGAAATCTTGGTCTTAGACTTGGGCGAGCTACGCAGAGCTTTAGAGGTAGAAGGCTGTGAGCTGTAGTGGACCGCTGTTGATGTATGCGGTCCTTTTCTTGTTGTTAATTGACTTCTATCGATGTTTTCTTTGGCCACAGTTTCTGCAGTTATTAAATTTTTGTTTATATTATCAATCTCATGGTTAGGGCGGTCTGTTATATTAGCTGGCATAAACTCATCATCCGTAAATATATTTCTGTTAAAAGGAAATATGCCACTTGCTTCAAAACCAGCTTTAATATTGGAAGGAGTTAAGGCTAATGGCAAAACCTTCGTAATAATTCCGGGAACATCGGAACATCGTCTTCCCGCGATTATTACGCATCCAAGCATCACACTCACTGTTCATATACTTTTTTAGAGGTCTAAATACGGATCGATCAAGGGGTTGAAGCTTATGCGAGCAGCGAGGGGGAAGAGATATAACTACGACCCCATTTCCTTTACAATAGTTTATACCTTTTAGAGATAAATGCAAGTCATGATTGTCCATTATTATTAACACTGAACTATTTTTGGTAGTTTTTGTGAACTTAACAAAATGTTCATGAAAAACTGGAAAATCTTCTGCCGTCATCCAGCCTGATGGATTTGCAGATCCTACATTTCCAGTGGGGCCTGAAGTTACAATATAGTTTCTTTAATTTTTGCGGAAAAATATGAACATGGGCGGAATTGAATTGCCAGAAGCACTTACTGCTACACAGATGGTTACCAACGTTCCTCTTTCCGCCGACGTTAACGCCTCCACCTGCTTTATGTCATTATTAGCAATTATTCTGTCTAGATGCTGGAAAGTGGTGATCCCTGTTTTGTCAATATTATAAATATTATGAAATTCAAACTTAAAGCGATCACAAACTTCTCTCAAGAGATCAAAAATGCATTAACATTTGTTTTATTGAAACTGGTTGCCCTGCTTAAACTAGTCGCCTCTGGTTTTCTAAATGAAAGTCGTTTATGACGTTCAAGAAAATGTAGAAGCCAGAAGCCAGAAGAAGCCATTTTGTGTTCAACACAAGTGAGGTGTACGGTAATGTTGTTTTTAGTCGCATACTCAAAAACCAATACACGCACCTTTTTTGTAGACAATCCCAAATATAACTTTGATTGTTCTATCAAATTGTCAGCTAGTTCGGTTTTCATTTTATCTGAAAACACTTGACGATTTTTTTGATAGCCTACGGATGGTGTCATGACCTAAAAGTTATGAAATCATATAAATGAAGAGTTAAATTCATTTCAAATAACTTTGCGCTATGACTTTCTTGCAATATCTTTGGAGTGTCAAAATTTAGTCCAAAATTAGCTGCAACGGTTCGATAAGATCTGTTTTTGTCAATAATTCCTATAGCTGCTCGGGCATAAACATCTTTAGGGGTAGTTCCACGTTTTGTTTTTCTTTTATGCTTCATAATTATTCTAAAACAGCAAAATATATAAAACACTTGTATACCCATAAAATTCACGAGGCAGGTTGTTACAATGTTAAAACCTGCCCCGAATGCAGTGTATAAACTTGACCCGTAAACAAGTTTTAAAAAAAAATGGTTGCTTGACAGTAAATGATTCATAGTTAATTTGTAAAATGCATCTACAAAATAACCAATACTACATACTACTTTAACAATAAACTTTTACAATTATAACACTTCTTATATAAAGAATATAAATACTTACTCGGAAAATTTCAAGTTTACTTAAACACCTCGAATTCACAAACACGGCTCTAAAACTGGCGACACGCATCCAAACACGCCCAAACTACAACTTTTTTTATATTACATTATGGTGTTCACTGTGCCATCTACCATCTGGATATGAAACTTATTGTATCAACCTGCCCCTGTAACAACCAGCCCTGCTCTCCCGTGCTATCAACAACTTTTTGCGTTCTGTAACAAATTACCAGTAGCTTCAATTACTTCCAGATTGCATTTTAATGTCTGGAAGTTGTTCAATTTTTTGCAAGCTTCCTTCCAATTTGTGCTGACTTATAATCGTCATCCGTCACCTCTTACTGATACGGAGCTTAACGTTTTTTGAAGTGATGGGAAATTATTTTCTTCTTTTTGAATAGTTTGATTTTCCCAGCATTTTTGGACAAAAGCACCGTCAATATTTGTTTAGACTTTTGATCTTGAAGATATTCTATGGAAATGAGGTAACTTAAGACCGGTACATAGAAGTTGAAACTACGAGAAGGTTGTCAGGTTAACGTAATATTCCATCGGTCCGTATGTCTAGTTTCTATAACTGCAGGATCATCAACTTTAGAACGAGGATGGACATTATCTGCAAGTTTCTGATTTTGCGGTTATTTGCTTTTAATTGAAGGGCTTCCTCTATATTAAGTGTTACACGTAAAATGAGCGTTACGTAGTAAATTTAGATTTGCCCTGAAGCCGCAGAAACCCTGTAAAAGGGTGCACCTGCTAAGTGCAGTGGTGTTGGAGTGGTTTCGTATGGACAAAGTAAAAATAATAGAAATAAACCTCAGCAATCTCTTCGATACCTTTTGCTACATAGATGACGGTTATTCCGAATAGGTCTCCTTTGTTTTTGGTTTTTCTAATTTAATCACATTATACTTTATCTTTTTCTAATCCCCTAAAATAATATAGCTTATAAATACCCTACATTTGATTTTCTAACCTTCCACCCGAAGGTACTGCATTGGTCAGGAAGCGAGTTCCTTTACTTAGAAATTTTTTGAATTTTGCGGTACGCTTGCAGTTCCAAGAGTAGAGTATAATTGGGGCATCCACCGCCGCATTTCCTCCAGAATCCCGCATTTCCTCACACATCTGGACCAAAAAGTTTTCTTCGACTAACCATTTTTCATCTTTCGAGATAAATATCATAAATTTTTCATCTTTCGAGATAAATGAGCATCCTCATTTCCTCCACATCTGAACCAAAAAGTTTTCTTCGACTAACCATTTTTTTATCTTTCATCTGAACCAAATAGTTTTCTTCGTCTAGCCAATGCATCTTTTGAGATAAACCTACCTTGTTTGGTATCAATCAATATTAGAATTTTCTCAGCTACCCGAATCTTTAAGAATTTTTCAGATAGCACCATCCCCCAGGGAGCTACCCTGATTTTAAGATTTCTTACCTGTAGCGACTTTTGAGCGTTCTTATAAACTTTTTTAGTCATGCAATACATCTTGTTAGTCTAAAATTTTACGCACAACCCGAATCTGCAAACAGATTTAAAATCGGACTACTCCTTACAAAGTTACCCCTTTAAAGCTCTCAAACCTCTACATTTTGCTCTTTGCTCCCAAATCTGAACCAAATAGTTTTCTTCGTCTAGCCAATGCATCTTTTGAGCTAAACCTACCTTGTTTGGTATCAATCAATATTAGAATTTTCTCAGCTACCCGAATCTCTAGGAATTTTTCAGATAGCATCACCCCCAAGGGAGCTACCCCCATTTTAAGATTTTGTACCTGTAGCGACTTTTGAGCGTCTGCATAATTTTTTAGTCATGCGATACATCTTGTTAGTCTAGAATTTTATGTAGAATCTGTAAACAGATTTAATATAGGACCACGCCCTGCAAAATTACACACATACCCTCTGCGAGATAAATCTTTCTCCACATTTCCACCCACGAGATAAACCTACCTTGTTTGGTATTAATTAATATTAGATTTTTTCCAGCTACCCATATCTCTTTAAATTTTTCAGATTGCATCATCCCTAAGGGAGCTACCCCAATTTTAAGATTTTGTACCAAGATCAATTTCTAATCACCTCTCCTTTTTAATATCTACAATCCTTTAACCAAACACGTAGCAGTATTAACATAAATTAAGCATGCGAAAATTTATTTTATCCAATTTACAGTTTAATAAACTAATTACTATTTTACAAAGTATAACATTATTTCCGGTGTGTACCCGAATCCAGGTAGTTTAACCTGTAACAAAAAGATTAATGTGTTGTTTAAATAGACCTGTAATAAAAGAGATTAATGTAAAAGGAAACGTGTTTTCGGTTAATAAGACATATTATCGTTAACCTAACAATATGTTTTACCGTCCAGCGACACCACGTGGAGGTAAACACATTCAATGTAATGGGTTTTAAATAGGAAAGTACGCTAAATGCTAGTCAATTAACAGCAATTAAATATTGCTTACTGACCTACCTTAATTAGGTTGCTGTACTATTAGGAATGATGTTTAAGACCTCGTACATATTTTCCGGATTATATGTTGTATTCTTTTTATTAAGTAATCGAATAAATCGTTCCTTCTGCTTCCAAAGAAACTCGGACACTCCATCGTCGACGCTGGCGTTATTTATGCGATAGCTAGCCATACAGTTGTTAAACGCTGTGCTAATCATTTCTACGCCATCTTCGTTAGTAGCGGTAACTGATGCATTTTATGTTTGTTGCTCCTTAAGTGTGCGGCGTACGTAGTTTTCCATTTCGAAATCGCATACTGTACACATAATTCGTGGTTGTTTCGTACAAGACCCTTTAACAGCTGGCGGAGCTGAACGTTTACGGCTTAATAACATACCGTGCTGTTTTTCCTTGTGTCGCTGTAAGCTGTCCATTCTCGTAAAAGCGATACCGCAAGACCCAGAGTTTAAGTACTTTGCTGCCGACGGATGTATAAGCTTAACCCTGGGCGATGTTACACCACGACATTTGTTCTGGTACCGTTTGAGAGCATTTTCCAGGTATAGGAAGCACCGCAAGGTTGCACTTATAAACGTTTGCAGGTACCATTTTAGTACAAAACAAAACCAGCACTATAGCACTTTAGTTAAACTTGTAAGCGAACTAACTAAAAAGCTTACTCGAGCGTACCTGATTTATGCTCCTTATAGAATGCAAACCGAAGGTTTCCGAAGACATCCGAACGAAGATGAGGATTCGGCGGGGAACTAAATGACGTCATAATCCTCGCTGCTCGTCCAATACATTTAGCGCCAATGCATGCCCTGGTCCGCTTCGTCGATGGTGCGAATGCCGTTAGTAGAAACACCGGAAAACGTCTTCCATGTTATACGGATCGCGTGCATATTAAAAATCCAAAAGAGCGGTAGCACACGCACACAAGTTGTCTGCAAGTCGTGCTGTAGAAGATGCAGTGCTACTATAACCAAAAACACTTTAAACCATTACTAAGAAAATGCCAACTTGTTGTCTACAGGATAATTACAACAATTTAATTTTAAATAACTTCTACGTCATACTTTAGGAAATGATAGGCTTGAATATTTTCCAAATGAATCACCAAGCGAAAGTATATGCTTAGCACTATTAAAATTACCCATTAATTTCCCATTTTTACGACCGTGGTTAATTATAGATTAAAATTTAATTTGTGCACGTTCGAGCTTCTCGTAAACTAACATATTTTATAGCAACAATGCGCTGTATAATACATGCATACCCTTCGCCGCGCTACTGCTATTCTTGTAATTGCTAGAAAAAGTCACTCTCCTTTTTACTGTTAGGAGCGATGCAAAGCACCATTTTTATACTTTCTATAGCACATCGCGCACTTTTCGTCTGATAATTAAATTTTGCTTCTGTGGCTTTTACACTTTCGCATAGCGGTCGGCCGCACGTATTGATTTCTAGAACCGGTAAGTACTCGATATCGTCCAAATAGAAATTAGATGCTCGATGTCTATCAATTTCCGATTCCCTCGTAAAGGTAGAAAAACTCGGTCAATCATCCATTAAACTTCGACCCGCTACCGTTTGATAATTTCCAAACATTTTCGAACGACAATGGGCTGAGAATTTTTAAACCTCCGAGGGATCTTTAAGTCGTGATCAATTACACATCCGAGCTACGCGTAAACTAACATATTTTGCAGCAACTGTATAATACATGCATACCCCTTCTCTGCGCTACTGCTATTCTTATAGTTGCTTGGAAAAGTCAGTCGCCCTTTTTACTGCTAGGACCGCTAAAAAGCACCATTCCATACTTTATTTATAAGTGTAGCACATCGCGCACTTTTTTGTCGGTTAATTAAATTTGTGTTTATGTAGGCCTTTACACTTTCGCTTATTTAAACATCTAATACGACCGATTTACCACTTTCGATTATTCTAACGGGAACCACCATACATCCCACCGCACCGTTCTTTTTGAATCCAACGATCCTATGGGCTTCCGACACTAACACCTAACGTATCTTTCCTACTAGTTGTTAAACAAAAACTACCGGTATCGCCATTGTGGATATAAGCAGATGTTTGTGGATGTGTACGAGAATATGTAACCATATACAGTAATTAGTCTAAGCTATTTTATTTAGTCCAAGAAAATTATTATTTTCTAATCCACAACTAATAATCGCCTTTATAGGTTTAACATTTCTACCATTTCCCAATGACTGGTGCTACGTACATGGAAACTTTAATTTCTTATTAGAGAATTCTTATTATCCACGCACTGCTGCGTAGTTGCATGCCCACCTTTTGGAATATATGCTCGTTATAGGTTGTAGCACCCGCGGTTTTACTTAACTACACTTCGTGAGACCCTTTAATCTTTTTAATCGTATCTTTCTCGCCTTACAATACACTCGGACTTAGCCCTACTACCAACAAATTCTAATACTAGACCCCCATTAAATTCGTCTTTAAATTTCCTACAAGTTTTTATCGACAAGTGTTATATTGTATTTATTATACGGGGTAGTCACTCTTTTAAGATAAATATATTTTGCTAGGTATCAACTAATATTAAATTTTCTAGGGACCCCAAATCTGTAAATAGATTTTAAATAGGACCACCCATACAAAGTTATGCGTTTTAAAGACCCAAATCACTGATTTTGCCCATCTTTATTTAACTCCATCTTTAAAACCCTTTTCGCTAACCGAGACATATGCTTTAACTAACCATCCCTAGAAATCTAAAACCGATGTGCCCCGCGAATACGCGTGGAGATAACACGTATACTCTGTCAACCAGGATGAAGCAGAGGAAGGATTTGGAAGGTGGGCGAGAACTTAAAATTATGGAATTTAAAACTATATACAATAGATTTACAAAATCTATACAACTATCTTAGATTTATATCTTTATGCCTCCATGCGTAGATTGTTGTACTATTAGAATGATATACCTTTTGTCATCTTCGCTCGATAAACAATTTTATTAATTATCTGCGGTACAAATCGTGTTTTACTCGGATACATACACGCAAGTACTCCACACCAAATAAAGATTGATGCTTGGTACTGTTAACTCCGCATCCCTCGTGTACGCCTAAGCACCTGTGCCCATGCGCACCCCTGCCGCGATGCACACCCTGCCCATGCGCCCTGCGCGTCGCACCCTGCCATGCGCGCCCCTGCGCACTCTGTCATGCATTTCGTGGTAACGTCACAGCCTTTATAAATAAAGAACAATGTTAATACATTATAAAATGTTATTCGACATTATACATAACAAATTTAAAACAACAATGCCAAGCATGGACCCATTTAAACTAATTTTATACAAAGTTATACACAGAAGACAGTCCTTTCTTTATGTTTGTTTGCGGTGGTTTTAATTTTATCTAATTTTATTCGCAGCTTAAAATTTAAATCGACACCCAAGTCTTCATCTCCTTTTCAGCCAATAGTTTGATACATAAAGACCGTCTAGGTTTTCGAATTGTAAAATGTACCGAAGTTTGCCTCATATTTAAAGTCTTTGATTCCGCCGACAACCAGATCCATTCCTTCGTGTAATTCTTGCAGCTTTACAATCTTTAATCGCAGCTTTCCCACTATATCCTGCATACGTATCTTGTTAGCTTGATCGACTTCTTCTTGTCGGTATTGGAAATCCTTTTCTCCACACACGTTGCGTAGTGCATGTCCACCACTTTTGGGAATATATGGTTGTTAAGACCGTTGTAAGATCCAAGCATCACAACAGTTTTGAACCAGTGACGATCCCGAAGTTCTCTTACTGGCATTATGATAACAGTTTTAGAAACCCCGTTTCCTTGTCAAGAACGCCAATTACAAGAGTCTTTCAACCGCAACGCAACATCCTAGACCCGGGTCTTCTCGATTATCTTCCTCATTTCTAGATCCATAACACACGTTTTCCAGCAGCATCACACCTTTTCCATCTTCCCACAAGTATGGATTTCAACGGATTTAGTAACCATCCATTTGTCCAGACACAGCCTACATAACCACGAAATAAGATCTTTCTGAACTACCGCAAATGCAAACAGCCTCGTTACAAGCACTGTAAGATTTTATTATCAAGTCTCCATCACCAGGTACACATAAAGCATCAATTTCCTTTTGACACCACCCTTGCACTTCCCTCATTCCTAGCAGTAACAGCAGTTCGTATTAGCTGTCCGACATCTATTTGTCAGTCAGTATTGCAGTTTATTCCATCTTCCATCGCAATTTCGCCTTTGCACATTCACTCCAACCAGTTGTCGCTCAATCGCTATCCACTTCACAGCAGTATGTCATGACAACTACAAGCAGCAGATTGTCCTTATACGTACCGACACGGATAACGCATTTACAGCCACAACCAATATTTACCGTTCGTACAACCATTCTTCGCACGCATATGTCAGTTGCAATCTCATCACGCAACTGTCACACAAATCCGAGTTCAATATCTCGACCACACTGTTCCATTTCCAGAACAGATTTTGAATTTATTCGAGAGTCTTTCGAACCCTTTTTTCGGCCCATCTGCGCTTCAAAACGGCAGCTTTCAGGAACGTAATCTCCAGATACGACGATCACACCATCTTTTAGATAAACATCCTTGCAGAGCCGTCAAGTCGATTTACACCACATCACACCAGGTTCATATGCTAACGTCACATTGACTCGACTACCGCATCATGTCACCGTCAATGCAACAGCTATTTTCCAAAGCATCACTACGCAACCTCGACGTACTCACACCTGAGACGTCAACGCTCCAGTTACCATCGAACACACACGAACGATGTATTCATGCCACTGTAGCCGAATGTCGAACACACCATCTGACATCGTCACGTAGTACCAGACGACATCACATGCCACGAACACATATCACGTTCCGAACATTAGTTAATTGCACTAGCAGAGTTTTAACTTCATGCATCGCTTTTTGATTATTAACTGCTGTGCTTTACACTTCGACGTCCATATTCGAACCGTCATTTGTCCATATGACGCAATCATTCTTCCCGAAGTAAAAGCAACATCCATTCAACTGAACCCGCACCTTGATTTGCAAAATTCAAGACATGGCGTTACAACCAGGTTTATCTTCACCACAGCACGTATATTTTTGCAGCACTGTAAACATCACTTGCACAGTTTTATCGTTGAAGTCACACCTATTCTGCCTGCATAAGCCCCTTTTTCATGCAACGTACTTTGTCATATTTTTAAGCCTTCTCCTCGTTATTAACATCATCCCGAAATTGTTCATCCAACGGAACACCAAGCACACCCAGTTTCTACAGTCAGGGTTCGCCAACACCTAGCTTCACACATTGTAACAACACGTATCGCCATTGGGAAAAAGATTTTTGGATTAGTCGAATGAGTCATTATACATACTTTTTTCCGGCCAGAAATTTTTTCAAACCCAGAAAAGCCTTTAAGGTAACATTTCACCATTTCCAATACTGGTCTACGTACATGGAAATTATTCTATAAATTCTTTTTCCACGAACAGTTGCATGCCAGCCCTTTTGCGATCGTAGGTGACACGTTTTAACAACACACTTTGACCTTAATCTTTAGTACTTCGTCAATCGACTACCTATACCACAAATCTATCTAGACCCATACAATCGTTAATTTTCAATTACGCAAGTAATTTTTATTATACGCGGTGTCACTCTTTAGAAATATTGCAGCAACTAACTTAATTTTGGACCCCAATCGTAAATCATGTTACATCGAACCCAACAAGTTAGCTTTAAGCCAATCACTGTTTTGCCCTCTTATTAACTCCATCTTTAAAACCTTTTTTCACCAGACTATGCTTTAACACCATCCCGAAATCTAAACCGTTGCCCGAATACCAGCGTGGAATAACACGATACTCTGTCAACCAGGATAGAGCAAGAAGGATTGGAAGGTGGGCAGAACTAAAAATTATGGATTTAAAACTAATCAACGATTTCAAAATTAACAACATCTTATTTCATCTTTAGCCTCAGTAGATTTGTACTATTAGGATGATACCTTTTGCATTTCCGATAAACTATTTTATTAATTATCTGCTACAAATCGTGTTTTACTCCGGATCATACAGCAAGTTCAAACCCAAATACAAGTGTTGTAAACTGTAACATTGGTGCCGCCCGCGGCGCCGACCCAACCTATTAATTTTTCCTTTGTCTAACCTAGGTCCATACTTGGTTTAATGGAAAACTCATTAAAGCAATTAGTGTTAAGGGTTTTAATGAGAACTCATTAAAAGCAATTGTGTTAACGAGCTTTTAATGGAAAACTCATTTAAAACAATTAGTTTAATGAGTTTTAATGAGAAAACTCATTAAAAGCAATTAGTGTTAACGAGTTTTAATGAGAAAACTCATTAAAAACAATAATGCCAAGTGGATTTAAATAATCTCATTAAAACAGCCTAACCTATCAATTTTCATTGGTCATTTGTTCATGTGGTTATTTGTCATTGGTATGTGGTCATTGAAATTTAAATCGCCTAACTTAACATCCTCATATATCCGGATATATGTCGATGCGCATCCCTGTCGGCTTAGGTCGGATAATCAACATATTCGACTATCTTCGGCAATATACGCCCCACTCTGTAGAATACAAAAGAGAACAATTTTTTCGTATTTAATTTAGTATTCGATAGTAGCTAGAACGGTAAACATGAGCGTCTCCAAGGTGATTAACGTTTCTCAACTTCTTGGGAATAAAGTGAAACCGACAAATGATGCGATTTGGATTATGGCTTTGGTAGAAAATATGTGCAACAATAATCTGGTAACAGATATTGGTAATATTTGTTATGTCGAAGGCGAGCAGATGCTGACTGGTGGACTACACACACCAATTACAGAACCATTTTGTGACAATATAATGTTGGTTAAAATTTGCGACTTTTCTGACGCCGAGCAAATCTGCAAGCAAAAGGATGTTTATCCTAAAAAAGAAATTTGTGGTGCATTTAACAGCTATCTACGAAGAAAGTTTGACCGATTTGTTTACGCTAGACATGGTGTTAAAGCTAAGCTTCGTTTTCTCTGGAAAGCACTAAAAGATGGGCCAGAGAGTAAAAGAAATTATCGGAAAAGAAGACTCGAATGCATTAATAAAAATTCCAAAATCCTATATGTGTTCCATACAAAGTGGATACTAGCAGATGTTAAGTTGGAAACTTATTGGCGGAATCCAGATATTAAAAGACCGAATTGTTATTTTCATATCTTTGACTGGAGAACCCAGATTTCCGTGGTAATTTAGCAAGGGAGTGTAATTATTTAACTACAAACCATAACTTTGCTATAAGGGCGAATGAAAAAAGTGTAAATTTTTGCAAGATGAAAATGATTTTGTCTAACATGCGACAATCAACATTTAGGAATAAAATTTGTTGGTTGTAAGACCCTCGGTTTTAAATGATCCGAAAGGTTCTTTACTGGGCAAATATACAATGTTTAGCGGTACCCTGTGGTTGTAGCCAAGGTTACGAAACCCGCATTCCTTAGTTCTCTTTGTTATCTGCCAATTTTGATAAATACGATTTTAGAATAACCTTTTAAAAGTATACGGATTTAGTACCATCCTTTTAAAAGAGTTAACTATTAAAAGTCTTTCTTACTAAAGGCAAGCAAACTGGTACCATTCCAGATGTATTAAGTCATCCATCGGACAACTAAAATAATCTTTTAATTCTTCCTCATTTTCTCTAATAAGATGTTCTTTGTAACACATCTTTGTATTGTTCGTATTGTCGCAGTTTTTCCGAAACAATTTTCGCATTTGCATCCATTTCCTCTAATTCAGTTGTCTTTTTTTTACACTTACAGAATGGTATGCATAATGGGGCAATTTCCTTTAGCGTAAACGGATAAAGTTTACTACCAATATTTACGCGTTGTCGTACAACCTCTGGACGAATGTTAGCGTATCTAACAAATCCAATTCCGAAATGATATTCTTTTGGAATTGTAGAATTGGTGTTGCAGATTGTGTAAAATATGTACTCCTGCTTAAGCGTAGCACTTGTGTAAATTTTATTTTATCCTGAGCTGTCTTCCTCCTCTATCTATCTCCAAATAATTTACAGGTAAATAGTTAAAACTAAAAGCCAAAGCACATACTTTATCAAATGTTTCCCTTTCTTTTGGTTTTCGGACAACAACTCGCAAGCCGTCAATTTCTTTGTATTACCATTCCCCAATACACGTACTGTAGCAGGTTATTATAACACTAAACAGCAGCTATTTTGTAGCTTGTCCGATAGCTTACTCCACATTTTGGCAAGTGGTACCGAGTACATTGGCGCCTTTAGGAAGTATAACACTATCTTCCAATAACGTTAAACAGTCTTTTAAAGCTTATACACCCGTTCCGCACTGACATTGATACAATTGCACAATTGTATATTGTCGCTTCAATCGCGTAATACCATGTTCTTTAGCCAAAGTAGACGCAAGTAAGTTCCCTAAACATCTGGACAACGTAAAAATCTAGTATATGATTGCCAAGTTGTTTATTAACACCAGGACTTGTTATCTGACACACAAATTTGTTGTATATCTTAATTCTTGCATTGGTTGTTAGCCATGTTAAACAATCAATTCCTACAGTTTATCGTTGTCAACTATAATATTACACTTTTCTTCGTATTCGCCCTTATAGCAAAGTTATGGTTTGTAGTTAAATAATTACACATCTCCATCTTGCTAAATATACCCGCAAAATCTTGGGTTACATCCATGTCAAAAGATAGAAATAATCTTTTCGAGTTCGTCTAATATATCTGGTAGTTCCTCCAATAAAGTTTCCAACAACATCTGCTAGTTCCACTTTGTATGGAACACATATAGGATTTTGGAATTTTTATTAATGCATTCGAGGTCTTCTTTTCCGATAATTTCTTTTATTCTCTGGCCCATCTTGTTAGTGCTTTCCAGAGAAAACGGAAGCTTAGCTTTAACACCATGTCTAGCGAAACAAATCGGTCAAACTTTCTTCGTAGATAGCTGTTAAATGCACCACAAATTTCTTTTTTAGGATAAACATTTGCGTCTACTTTGGCTAGAAGGATTGTGACAGATTAAGCGACAATATACAATGATGAATGGAAGCAACAGTGCGGAACGGTGTATAATGCCTTAAAAGACTGTTTAACGTTATTGGAAGATAGTGTTATACTTCCTAAAGGCGCCAATGTACTCGGTACCACTTGCCAAAAGTGGAGTAAGTATCGGACAAGCTACAAAATAGCTGCTGTTTAGTGTTTAATAACCTGTACAGTACGTGTATTGGGGAATGGTAATACAAAGAAATTGACGGGCTTGCAGATTAAGTTGTCCGAAAACCAAAAGAAAGGGAAAATTGATAAAGTATGTGCTGGCTTTTAGTTTTAACTATTTACCTGTAAATTATTTGGAGATAGTAGAGGAGGAAGACAGCTCAGATAAAATAAAATCTTACACAAGTGCTACATTAAAGCAGGCAGTACATATTTTACACAATCTGCAACACTATATTCTACAATTCCAAAAGAAATAATCATTTCGGAATTGGGAGTTGATAGATACGCATAACATTCGTCCAGAGGTTGTACGACAACGCGTAAATATTGGTAGTAAACTTTATCCGTTTACGCTAAAGGAAATTGCTCCATTATGCATACCATACGTTGTAAGTGGAAGGAAAAGACAACTGGAATTAGAGGAAATGGATGCAAAAGACGAAAATTGAGTACATGGAAAACACTGCGACAATACGCGAACAATACAAAGATGTGTTATACAAAGAACATCTTATTAGAGAAAATGAGGAAGAATTAAAAGATTATTTTATGTGCCGATGGAGTGACTTAAATACATCCGGGTTCTACAAGCTGTTTGCATTTGCGGTTAGTAAGAAAGACTCTTTATTTATGTAGGCGTTCTGCGGAAAAGGATGGTACTAAATCCGTATACTTTTTAAAAGGTTATTCTAAAACGTATTTATCAAAATGGCAGATAACAAAGAAGAACTAAGGAATGCGGGTTTCGTAACCTTGGCGTACACCACACGTAAAGGGGTTCCGCTAAACATTGTATATTTGCCCAGTAAAGAACCTTTCGGATCATTTAAAACCGAGGGTCTTACAACCTTAACAACCATATATTCCCAAAAGTGGTGGACATGCAACTACGCAACAGTGTGTGGAGAAAAGGATTTCTCCAATACCGACAAGAAGAAGTCGATCAAGCTAACAAGATACGTATGCAGGATATAGTGGGAAAGCTGCGATTAAAAGATTGTCACAAGCTGCAAGAATTACACGAAGGAATGGATCTGGTTGTGGCGGAATCAAAGACTTTAAATATAGAGGCAAACTTCGGTACATTTTACAATTCGAAAACCTAGACGGTCTTTATGTATCAAACTATTGGCTAGAAAAGGAGATAGAAGACTTGGGTGTCGATTTAAATTTTAAGCTGCGAATAAAATTAGATAAAATTAAAACCACCGCAAACAAACATAAAGAAAGGACTGTCTTCTGTGTATAACTTTGTATTAAAATTAAGTTTAAATGGGTCCATGCTTGGCATTAGTTGTTTTTAAATTTGTTATGTATAATGTCAGAATAAACATTTTATAATAGTATATAACATTGTTCTTTATTTATAAAAGGCTGTGACGTTACCACGAAATAGCAGTCGCACAGAGAGGGGTGCGCATGGGCGGCGCGCATGGGCAGGGGTGCGTACGCGCAGGGGCGCGCATGGGCAGGGTGTGCACGCGCAGGGTGCGCGCATGGGCAGGGTGTGCTAGGCAGTACACGAGGCGTAAGCGGATGTTAACAGTTACCAAGCATCAATTCTTTATTTGGTGTGAGTACTTGCCTGGTATGTATCCGGAGTAAAAACACGATTTGTACACGCAGATAATTAATAAAATTAGTTTATCGAGCGAAGATGACAAAAGGTATATCATTCCTAATAGTACAACAATCTACGCATGGAGGCATAAAGATATAAATCTAAGATAGTTGTATAGATTTTGTAAATCTATTGTATATATTAGTTTTTAAATTCCATAATTTTTAAGTTCCTCGCCCACCTTCCAAATCCTTCCTCTGCTTCTATCCTGGTTGACAGAGTATACGTGTTATCTCCACGCGGTATTCGCGGGGCACATCGGTTTTAGATTTCTAGGGGAATGGTTAGTTAAAGCATATGTCTCGGTTAGCGAAAAAAAGAGTTTTAAAGATGGAGTTAAATAAAGATGGGCAAAAATCAGTGATTTGGGTCTTTAAAACGCATAACTTTGTATGGGGTGGTCCTATTTAAAATCTATTTACAGATTTGGGGTCCCTAGAAAAATTTAATATTAGTTGATACCTAGCAAAATATATATCTTAAAAGAGTGACTACCCGCGTATAATAAATACAATATAACACTTGTCGATAAAAACTTGTAGGAAATTTAAAGACGAATTTAATGGGGTCTAGTATTAGAATTTGTTGGTAGTAGGGCTAAGTCCGAGTGTATTGTAAGCGAGAAAGATACGATTAAAAGATTAAAGGGTCTCACGAAGTGTAGTTAAGTAAAACCGAGGGTGCTACAACCTATAACGAGCATATATTCCCAAAAGGGGTGGGTATGCAACTACGCAGCAGTGCGTGGGATAATAAGAATTCTCTAATAAGAAATTAAAGTTTCCATGTACGTAGCACCAGTCATTGGGAAATGGTAGAAATGTTAAACCTATAAAGGCGATTATTAGTTGTGATTAGAAAATAATAATTTTCTTGGACTAAATAAAATAGCTTAGACTAATTACTGTATATGGTTACATATTCTCGTACACATCCACAAACATCTGCTTATATCCACAATGGCGATACCGGTAGTTTTTGTTTAACAACTAGTAGGAAAGATACGTTAGGTGTTAGTGCGGAAGCCCATAGGATCGTTGGATTCAAAAAGAACGGTGCGGTGGGATGTATGGTGGTTCAAGACATGAAATTTAGGAAGTTTGAAGTTTTCTTAAACTTTGATGATGTAAGATTTTCGTATTAGATGTATAATGCTTTAATTTCTATTGAAACCCAAAAATTGTTTTTATGGTTTACCATTAAAATGTGATCTGTTGTGAAAATGGTTGGGCAACCGGGTGTAACCGTTTGTACGGCATCTGTTTTCAATTGAAACTTGCGTCTGCTTGAATGAAGCGATTGAAGTGATGGGTGATGTGGTGTATGATGTGGTCGTTGAAGGTTGTGAAACCAAACGTGTGCAAATGTGTGTGGACAGTGAAGCGTTCTGTCAGTGTGTGTGTGAAGTGGCGTCGAGTGTCGAAGAATGAATGTGTGTTATACTGTTGTGAGATATGAGAGTCGATAAATAAAATCTGCAAGCTAGGGATGTGCAGTCTGAACTTCTGTAAAATCATCGGAGTTGTTGGCGGAAGGTGCGACAACGTAAATGGTTGTCCGTTCGCTAACGTGTGCCGATCTGTGGAGGAAGAACGGTGGAAATGAAATTGGATGACAGTGCAACTGATGTGTGACTTGGAAAGGATTTTGGTGGATGAACATCGGGTTACGGCTGTTGGGTAGTGAAAGATCTTTAAGTAGGTTTTGCGGAAAGGTTAATCGTGTCTAAGGTTATCTAAAACGTATCAATGGAGAACAGAGGATGGTTCGCGCTGACGCAGGTTCGCGTTGTTGCGACTTTGGTCATTAAAACCGGTTTGACAAAACCATTGTTCCCAAGTGGTGGACATCTGACATGTGGGAAAGGTCCTCAATACCGACAAAGTCGATAGAACGTTGCGGTGTGGAACGGTGAGCTGAGTGCGTGGATCTGGTCGGAATGCAAATAGGGACTTTCGAAAAAGCTGATAAACATGGAAAGGATAAGACTGTCGTTAAAGTGAATAAATGATAATAAACGCATAAGAAAGGACTGCTTCTTGTTTGTTTAAAGGTCGTATGCGTATGGTTTAAATTGTATGGATGTCGAATAACATTTATAATGAATAAGTTTTGTTAGGCTGACGAAAGCGATGAGAGGTGGCATGGGTGCGCGCGAGCAGGTGCGTCGCAGAGGGCAGGCGGTGCAGAGCGCATGGCGGGTGGACGCGCGGGTGCAGGCAGTGTCATGCGTCAGGGATGCGGGTACGTTACCAAGCATCATTTTATTGGTGTGAGTACTTGCCGGTATGTATCCGGGTAAAAACACGATTTGTACACGCAGATAATTAATAAAATTAGTTTATCGAGCGAAGATGACAAAGGTATATCATTCCTAATAGTACAACAATCTACGCATGGAGGCATAAAGATATAAATCTAAGATAGTTGTATAGATTTTGTAAATCTATTGTATATATTAGTTTTAAATTCCATAATTTTTAAGTTCTCGCCCACCTTCCAAATCCTTCCTCTGCTTCTATCCTGGTTGACAGAGTATACGTGTTATCTCCACGCGGTATTCGCGGGGCACATCGGTTTTAGATTTCTAGGGAATGGTTAGTTAAAGCATATGTCTCGGTTAGCGAAAAAAGAGTTTTAAAGATGGAGTTAAATAAAGATGGGCAAAATCAGTGATTTGGGTCTTTAAAACGCATAACTTTGTATGGGTGGTCCTATTTAAAATCTATTTACAGATTTGGGGTCCCTAGAAAATTTAATATTAGTTGATACCTAGCAAAATATATTATCTTAAAAGAGTGACTACCCCGTATAATAAATACAATATAACACTTGTCGATAAAAACTTGTAGGAAATTTAAAGACGAATTTAATGGGGTCTAGTATTAGAATTTGTTGGTAGTAGGGCTAAGTCCGATGTATTGTAAGCGAGAAAGATACGATTAAAAGATTAAAGGGTCTCACGAAGTGTAGTTAAGTAAAACCGAGGGTGCTACAACCTATAACGAGCATATATTCCCAAAAGGGTGGGATGCAACTACGCAGCAGTGCGTGGGATAATAAGAATTCTCTAATAAGAAATTAAAGTTTCCATGTACGTAGCACCAGTCATTGGGAAATGGTAGAAATGTTAAACCTATAAAGGCGATTATTAGTTGTGATTAGAAAATAATAATTTTCTTGGACTAAATAAAATAGCTTAGACTAATTACTGTATATGGTTACATATTCTCGTACACATCCACAAACATCTGCTTATATCCACAATGGCGATACCGGTAGTTTTTGTTTAACAACTAGTAGGAAAGATACGTTAGGTGTTAGTGCGGAAGCCCATAGGATCGTTGGATTCAAAAGAACGGTGCGGTGGGATGTATGGTGGTTCCCGTTAGAATAATCGAAAGTGGTTAAATCGGTCGTATTAGATGTTTAAATAAGCGAAAGTGTAAAGGCCTACATAAACAAAAATTTAATTAACCGACAAAAAGTGCGCGATGTGCTACACTTATAAATAAAGTATGGAATGGTGCTTTTAGCGGTCCTAGCAGTAAAAGGGCGACTGACTTTTCAAGCAACTATAAGAATAGCAGTAGCGCAGAGAAGGGGTATGCATGTATTATACAGTTGCTGCAAAATATGTTAGTTTACGCGTAGCTCGGATGTGTAATTGATCACGACTTAAAGATCCCTCGGAGGTTTAAAAATTCTCAGCCCATTGTCGTTCGAAAATGTTTGGAAATTATCAAAACGGTAGCGGGTCGAAGTTTAATGGATGATTGACCGAGTTTTTCTACCTTTTACGAGGGAATCGGAAATTGATAGACATCGAGCATCTAATTCTCTATTTGGACGATATCGAGTACTTACCGGTTCTAGAAATCAATACGTGCGGCCGACCGCTATGCGAAAGTGTAAAAGCCACAGAAGCAAAATTTAATTATCAGACGAAAAGTGCGCGATGTGCTATAGAAAGTATAAAAATGGTGCTTTGCATCGCTCTTAACAGTAAAAAGGAGAGTGACTTTTTCTAGCAATTACAAGAATAGCAGTAGCGCGGCGAAGGGTATGCATGTATTATACAGCGCATTGTTGCTATAAAATATGTTAGTTTACGAGAAGCTCGAACGTGCACAAATTAAATTTTAATCTATAATTAACCACGGTCGTAAAATGGGAAATTAATGGGTAATTTTAATAGTGCTAAGCATATACTTTCGCTTGGTGATTCATTTGGAAAATATTCAAGCCTATCATTTCCTAAAGTATGACGTAGAAGTTATTTAAAATTAAATTGTTGTAAGTATCCTGTAGACAACAAGTTGGTATTTTCTTAGTAATGGTTTAAAGTGTTTTTGGTTATAGTAGCACTGCATCTTCTACAGCACGACTTGCAGACAACTTGTGTGCGTGTGCTACCGCTCTTTTGGATTTTTAATATGCACGCGATCCGTATAACATGGAAGACGTTTTCCGGTGTTTCTACTAACGGCATTCGCACCATCGACGAAGCAGACCAGGGCATGCATAGGCGCTAAATGTATTGGACGAGCAGCGAGGATTATGACGTCATTTAGTTCCCCGCCGAATCCTCATCTTCGTTCGGATGTCTTCGGAAACCTTCGGTTTGCATTCTATAAGGAGCATAAATCAGGTACGCTCGAGTAAGCTTTTTAGTTAGTTCGCTTACAAGTTTAACTAAAGTGCTATAGTGCTGGTTTTGTTTTGTACTAAAATGGTACCTGCAAACGTTTATAAGTGCAACCCTTGCGGTGCTTCCTATACCTGGAAAAATGCTCTCAAACGGTACCAGAACAAATGTCGTGGTGTAACATCGCCCAGGGTTAAGCTTATACATCCGTCGGCAGCAAAGTACTTAAACTCTGGGTCTTGCGGTATCGCTTTTACGAGAATGGACAGCTTACAGCGACACAAGGAAAAACAGCACGGTATGTTATTAAGCCGTAAACGTTCAGCTCCGCCAGCTGTTAAAGGGTCTTGTACGAAACAACCACGAATTATGTGTACAGTATGCGATTTCGAAATGGAAAAACTACGTACGCCGCACACTTAAGGAGCAACAAACATAAAAATGCATCAGTTACCGCTACTAACGAAGATGGCGTAGAAATGATTAGCACAGCGTTTAACAACTGTATGGCTAGCTATCGCATAAATAACGCCAGCGTCGACGATGGAGTGTCCGAGTTTCTTTGGAAGCAGAAGGAACGATTTATTCGATTACTTAATAAAAAAAGAATACAACATATAATCCGGAAAATATGTACGAGGTCTTAAACATCATTCCTAATAGTACAGCAACCTAATTAAGGTAGGTCAGTAAGCAATATTTAATTGCTGTTAATTGACTAGCATTTAGCGTACTTTCCTATTTAAAACCCATTACATTGAATGTGTTTACCTCCACGTGGTGTCGCTGGACGGTAAAACATATTGTTAGGTTAACGATAATATGTCTTATTAACCGAAAACACGTTTCCTCTTTTTACATTAATCTCTTTTATTACAGGTCTATTTAAACAACACATTAATCTTTTTGTTACAGGTTAAACTACCTGGATTCGGGTACACACCGGAAATAATGTTATACTTTGTAAAAATAGTAATTAGTTTATTAAACTGTAATTGGATAAAATAAATTTTCGCATGCTTAATTTATGTTAATACTGCTACGTGTTTGGTTAAAGGATTGTAGATATTAAAAGGAGAGGTGATTAGAAATTGATCTTGGTACAAAATCTTAAAATTGGGGTAGCTCCTTTAGGATGATGCAATCTGAAAATTTAAAGAGATATGGGTAGCTGGAAAAATCTAATATTAATTAATACCAAACAAGGTAGGTTTATCTCGTGGGTGGAAATGTGGAGAAAGATTTATCTCGCAGAGGGTATGTGTGTAATTTTGCAGGGCGTGGTCCTATATTAAATCTGTTTACAGATTCTACATAAAATTCTAGACTAACAAGATGTATCGCATGACTAAAAAATTATGCAGACGCTCAAAAGTCGCTACAGGTACAAAATCTTAAAATGGGGTAGCTCCTTGGGGTGATGCTATCTGAAAATTCCTAGAGATTCGGGTAGCTGAGAAAATTCTAATATTGATTGATACCAAACAAGGTAGGTTTAGCTCAAAAGATGCATTGGCTAGACGAAGAAAACTATTTGGTTCAGATTTGGGAGCAAAGAGCAAAATGTAGAGGTTTGAGAGCTTTAAAGGGGTAACTTTGTAAGGAGTAGTCCGATTTTAAATCTGTTTGCAGATTCGGGTTGTGCGTAAAATTTTAGACTAACAAGATGTATTGCATGACTAAAAAAGTTTATAAGAACGCTCAAAAGTCGCTACAGGTAAGAAATCTTAAAATCAGGGTAGCTCCCTGGGGGATGGTGCTATCTGAAAAATTCTTAAAGATTCGGGTAGCTGAGAAAATTCTAATATTGATTGATACCAAACAAGGTAGGTTTATCTCAAAAGATGCATTGGCTAGACGAAGAAAGCTATTTGGTTCAGATTTGGGAGCAAAGAGCAAAATGTAGAGGTTTGAGAGCTTTAAAGGGGTAACTTTGTAAGGAGTAGTCCGATTTCAAATCTGTTTGCAGATTCGGGTTGTGCGTAAAATTTTAGACTAACAAGATGTATTGCATGACTAAAAAAGTTTATAAGAACGCTCAAAAGTCGCTACAGGTAAGAAATCTTAAAATCAGGGTAGCTCCCTGGGGGATGGTGCTATCTGAAAAATTCTTAAAGATTCGGGTAGCTGAGAAAATTCTAATATTGATTGATACCAAACAAGGTAGGTTTATCTCAAAAGATGCATTGGCTAGACGAAGAAAACTATTCGGTTCAGATGAAAGATAAAAAAATGGTTAGTCGAAGAAAACTTTTTGGTTCAGATGTGGGAGGAAATGAGGATGCTCATTTATCTCGAAAGATGAAAAATTTATGATATTTATCTCGAAAGATGAAAAATGGTTAGTCGAAGAAAACTTTTTGGTCCAGATGTGTGAGGAAATGCGCGATTCTGGAGGAAATGCGGCGGTGGATGCCCCAATTATACTCTACTTCCAAGCAAGGTGGGGATCGTTAGCGTGCACGACAAAACACACACACACACACACACACACAGGATCTCTATTTTACCTTTCATCCAACGAGAACGTATTTTGTGAAAAATGCTCGCCTAACATTTTTTACGCGGAATGTGTCGGGATTTTAACCCGGGACCTTGGGCATAGCAGTCGCACGCATACCAACAGAGCTGCCGCTTATAAATACCTTATGTTTGATTTTTCAATGCTTCACCCGAAAGTACTACATTAGCCAGGTGACGAGTTTTTATTTACCTGGCAATTTTGAATTTTGTCGAACCCTTGCTGTTGAAAGCAAGGTAGAAATGTTTAACGTGCGTGACAACACTTACACCTCTCATCCGAACGAGGGCGTATTTTTGTGAAAAATATTTTCCTAACATTTTTCAAGCGGACGGTGTTGGGATATCGCTTATAAATATCGCCATTGCATAATAGAACAAGAATTTATTCGTTCAGATTCATCTATTCAGATTAATTTAAATCTTTAGAAAAAAAACTTTTAGCTTGAGTGGAGTGGCAAGCACAATCGTCCTACAGATGAACGGTTTACAGTAATTCGAGTAATGGCAAATTGAAATCGAGGAGCAAGCCGCAAACGCGGAAGTACTTGCGGATTCCAGTGCCGTTATATTGTGACAGTTTCTGTAGTAAATCTTCCTAACAATACCCAAGTTCTTCCTGCATCAAAGGGGTTGGCTGGACCTTGTACACAAACCAAAAGCTGTAAGTAACAGAATTTTAACTTTCTACCTGCTTCGTATTCTGTCGGATAATTGGAATTAAACAAATTTACAATGTTTCTTTGCTTTTGGATACAAGCAAGTTAGCCCATTAGGGTAGAGCTTAGTATATTTGTATTGATTGTGAGATATTCATGTTTCAATATATGTTGAATGTATAGCAAGAGGTTTTATTATTATCTGTGCTCAGTTTAAAGTAGCAGGAGAAAGAAAGTGTACACAGGGTTCCATCAACGTGTGTGGCAGAAATAACCATTTAGTTGTCTCGTTGATGACCTACCGTCTATAGAGACCACATTCCAGGTAGGTTGCCAACCAACACTCCAGCTGCTACATACTGTTAGTATACACTTCAGGAGTGTGGAACAATACATTTATATAAAAATTTTTGTCTAAAAATATGTATTAAACTTAGAATGTATTTTAGTGAGGAAGTATTAATCAATATAGACACCTCCAAATACCCGAAAAGATAAACCAAATTCTCTGCGACTAAGTACATCAACAGGTGGAGAAATTGTTGGCAGGATAACACATTTATTCAGAACAGTTGACGAATTATTGTACCGTACATTCTAAATTAGTGTCGGAAATGTAAATATCTGCATCAGAAATCAACAAAAATGTTGAAATGTTAGGTTGGACTTCAGGATTACTATCAGACGAATACAAGCGAAGGAGTTTACATATTTTTGACACAAAATGCAAGAAGGGAAATTGATCTTTATAGTCTATTGTTGTTACTAAAGGAACTTGAGTACGCTGAGAACAACAATGAGTCTATGCACTAGTGTCATCTTTTATCTTTGAAAGCGAAAAAAGCAAAAACAACTTATTCGTAGAAAACTGCTTCGTTTTGTTATGACATGCGATGAGACCTACACAGTCATTTTAGGCGCTGAATATTATGCAAATTTATTGAGATATCTAGTAAGCACCGCCATTCGAAAGAAACAAAGGAAGTTGAATAATGTATCTTATTTTTATTTAATAATGAGCGCACGTGGAAAAGCAGAATTTGGTCGCTAACCCTACTCCAACAATCTGAGAATTAACTTGGACTGTTCTGTAATTTCATATCTATGTTCTTAACTTGAACCAACAACGTTTCATTTGGTTGAACCTTGAAAACACACTTGTGGAGGTAATAATTCAGATTTAAAAAGGAAGTTGTGGCGTTCTGGTTTGTCTGGGGTCATCTTGTTATTTACAATTATTTACAATTTACAAGTTAAGAATGCCAACCAATTATACAGGGTTATTTTAAATGATGAACCCATTCGTATTTATTAAAGTACAAATCCAAAATAACCAATCGCTATACCAATGAAAGAGGAAGTTTCAAAGTTTTTTTTCAATACATTATAAATGTCCAATGTGTCCACCGTTTGCATTAAGGTGGAAAGTCGCTTCATCACTAAAAAGTATACGCCGTAGAAACGCGTCATCCTTCATCATTTGTAGGACATGACAACAAAATTTGAGACGCTTCTTTATGTCATTAAGCTTGAGAGCCTCCAGAAGATGTAGCGGTAAGGCTTGTACAGCAAATGCCGTTTCAAAACTTTCCATGCAGTTGGTTGGAGTATTCCAAGTTTTCTGCCAGCTCTTTTGGTAGAGTTACGTGAACTGCGAACAAAACTTCCTTCAATTCGTCTGACATCATCCTGTGGCACACGCGGTTGGCCAGTACTTTTTCCTTTACACACACTTCCAGTCTGCATACATTGGACATTTATAATGTATTAAAAAAAACTTTGAAACTTCCGTTTTCATTAGTATAACGATTGTTCATTTTGGATTTGTACTTTAATAAATACGAATTTTTAAAGGTGGGTTCATGATTTAGAATAAGTTTGTATATTAAAGACATGGTCCACCAACAAGACATTACATAAATTCCGGTGTACGTAATCATTGATTTGTCTTTTAACACTAAAAGCACTTTACCTTGTAAAGTTGCGGAAAACATTTCTTCCCTGCAGATGTGGATGTTACGCTTCACGATGAAGCCCTGAATCTGATGTTGTGTAGAGGATGATGTCCATCGTTACGCTGAATGCGATGTGACATTTTGCGGCGATGTTGCAGTTTGAATTTTCATAAGCTTCAGTATCTAGCGGCTGTAAGGCGGAGACACTGGCGCACGGCGGGTCTTTGGTTGGTGGAAATTGGATCAAGCTGATGGCAAAATGTTTCCAATCCTGGTGTGCGTGTTAGCGTCACGTGCCTTAGGTGGAGGTCCGGATGCAGTGAGGGCTATGGAGAGGGATCGGTCCAAGGGTGGTAAAATACGGTCGATAACGTTGTGAGAGTTTACTTCATTATATCCCGCTAGGTTTGGAGGTCATAACGAGATAACCAGAAGGAAAACCTTTAGTGCACTAGGAACTTGGTAAGTTCCTTAAGTTCTCCCCAAAACATTTTATGACTACCTTAATAATAATACAAGTAACAAGTAATTTGCTCTAGCGTTTGGAGCTGCTTTAACATAGTGGGTTTGTTATTATTGTACGTTCGAACGGTTCCATTTTGTACTTCGAGGGGTGTAGGACAAGTCCATTATTGTTTGAGGTTGTTTTAAGCGTAGCATACAAAATCATTGAAAGCCGTTGGAAGGCGTTGGGAAGTGAACAACCGCAAGAAATTTTTTATTGAGGCATACAAAGGTTTTCCAACAGAAACGCCTCATATTGAAGAATAACGGTGCACAACCTATTTGTTTTATATTATTTTTAAACAAATAGCAAGTAATAATTTAAATGGAATACGCTCCATATGTAGTTGGAAAAAATGCAATCCTCTCTCACATGGCTATGTCTTAAGATGGAAAGAAGGACGTTCATGAAACCCATTGACGTTCTCAAATTTATATGTTTGTTTTTAATCATTAACTATATTTACCAAATTATTTTGCTTTCGTGTCTCGACAATTATCCTAAAACAGCAACATAAACGTTTTTAAAAATTTACATATATAAGAAGCAATTAGTAAATGTGGCCATTGAAGTATGTATCTTACATCCGGAGTGGTTAATCACTTGACATCATTTGAACGGAATCGCTGTCAGCACAAGTGGAAATAAGAAGATTCAAAGTCCTTCATCAGGTAACATTGTATGTACGCTCCACGTGAAGCAAGAGATCATATTTTGTAGCAGTTTATCTGTCTGAAACTTTTTAATTAGGATTGAGTGGTTTGTTTTTGTGTATTGGTTAAAGAGCAGTGCAAGAGCTATTCAAAGGCAATGCCACATCCGGCATGATTTCCTTTAGGCCAATTTGTTGTTTCCATGTCTAGAAATTACTTGAAGTAAATTAATGTAAACAATTTAATGAAAAAGGATTTAAAGGCAATTTTAAACTGCAAAAATCCATCTGGTACTAACAAACCCTTATTCAAAATGGTTATGAGTTATATCCGAGTAGATTACTTAGGGTTGCAAAATTATTATTATTAGCATTATTTTAAATCTAAGATCAGGGATGCGCCGTTTTTCAATATGGCCACCGTTTTTCTTCACTTACATTTCTTGCAATTTCGAATGGAAAATAACATTATATTTAAAAAAAAATTATAACCATTTAGAAAATTTTCATATAAGTTCTTTTTTCATTCAGCAGTTCTTTGACCAGACTATTGCAGTGAGCTTACTAATTATTCTAATAGATCTTATAGCATAAATTGGCATTTGTAAATATATTTTCTTCTGCAAATAGTGGTAAAATATTTTACCTTTTGCTTGACTTAAAACCTTTGTGAAAATTTTTTTTAAAGAATTGTTGAAACTTGTTGCATACGTGTTCAAAACATGCCGTTTTATACGACGTCTATACAATTTGTTTAATCTACCCAAGGGAGCAACCAAGGTTACTATTTACATTTTTGCTATCCACCTTTAATAAAACCATTTAAATTAAGATTTTTAATCTGGAATGCCTTGTCACACAAAAATTGGGATTTTTTGTAAATTACTTCGCTGTTCAAGCAGAACAGTGTTACGTTCATTTTATGACAGTAAATTAAAACTTACATTGTTCTTACTTTATATATTCACATAGATTCCGCTTTAATACGCAATCACCGTCCTGTATATTTTGCTTTCCTACAATAAGCACGCTTGTCAATAATTTCATCTAAACTCATTTCCTGCGAATTTGAAAAGTTTACTCTATAATTAAGTAGTCTGTACCTTGTTTTCGGTGTCCGCTGGCTTGCTACACATTACTATAGCGTAAAGATAATCTCTATACTGCTACGACCGAAAGACTCGTTGAAATAAGGTATTTATTGTATGATTTGATAATGCTTGGGTCGAGTTTCTAATCTCCTTTTTGGTATGTTGTGATACGCCAGGATTGAATTATTAATTCTAGTTATTGAAAACGAATTGATTACTCGATTCTTGCTATATGTGGCGAGATTATTCGTCGTTACCTTGTTATTTTGTTTTGTCATCTTCATAATTTCGTGGTAAGTATTTGCGGTTTAAAAAAAATACTTTTCGGCGTCCATAAATTAATCCTTACCTGTACATATTATAACTTTTTTCGATGGATCGAACCATCTATTGCCTGGGCCTTGATTGATGAGGCGTTTGCCGCTTTTTTTGTGTAAGGAAATACTAGTTGCGTGATCCAAAATCCATCTGCTACGCCCTACTCTGGGGAGGGTGTGATTAATACTACACCGTGGACATACGGGTGAGTCTGTACCTTGTTTTTTCTATATGGGTCTTAAGTAACTGTAGTAACCAAATATGTATAAAGTCCCATGGATGACTAAACTTTGTAGTTTTGAAATGATTGTGTTTGTGTGAGAGGATATTTATTATTAATATTATAATATGTGATGACTTCTTTATTGGGGACGATTTGATGTAGTTAAATTTATGCATACAACGATATTGAATATTAATTTTGTATTTACTGTGACCAATTTAACTATTTAGTTGTATATTTAATTGTAGAGTTACCAATTAGTAATTTATCAATTAGAGCTGTTGATTTAGTGTTGTAATGTTGCACTTTGTTTTTGTTTGGTAATTAATATAGGGGAGTAACCTAAAACTGCAGTTCGCCATTTGAAAAATGATTTTGGATTTTTCTTTTTTGCTGACATACTAATGATTTGATTTTTTGTGTTTTCTGGTTATACTACACTGCTATGTCTCTCCAAAATGTCACTGTAATTAATTATAATTAGTAAAAATTCTTGTTAATTTCTTTTCTTTATTTCGGGCATTTCCTTTATTTTTTATATTTGTAATATCCCCTCCTACTCACCGATTAAGTCCGGTCATTCTTTCTTTGTCTTTCAGGCTACGTCGATGTACGTAGCATAAATTTTGGCGTCCAACGTGATACCCCGATTTTGTTTTGGGTAACGTTTACTCTGATTGGTTTGGCCTAACTTCTGCTTCGATTTTGGCTTTGTTTAACTTTGGCTCCGATTTTGTTGTGGGGTAACTTTTCCTCAGATGTTTTTATTGTTACTGCTTAATTTCCGACATTACCAGCATTTCTCAATCTGATGCTACTTATTTTTTTTCTTCCCTTACGTTCGAACTGGTATTTTTTTTTTGGCTCTTTGGTGTCCTTCACTTGAGGATTGATCTCCTTTGTTTCTTGCATGGGTTCAATCTTCTTCAAGTTTGATTTTGGTTTCCCTCTCGCTTAATATCATTGGTTGGCTAATCTCAGATTATTGGACTTGTGTTTTCGCCAATAATTATAGTCCGTTAAAAACGATGGCGCCTTATTCCTATTCCTAATTTCTATTTTGTTGTTTCGCTCTTATTGGTGTTTCGAAAGTTTATCCGTCGGACATGGTTTAAATTGTCCTGTATTTGCGATCATTTTCTTTTGGAGCTTTTATCGAGTTACGGTTAGCCTTTGTTTAGTTACTTTCTTCCAATTTCTTTCTTTTATTCGTATTTAAAATGTCGGATCTGAGGATAAGACTATTTGATGGTATCTGTAATAGACAGCCTGTGTCCTCAGAAAGCATTACAGACTATTTCACATGCCTGACGGTCCTGTTTCAGCGGTATGGATCTTTTAACGAGGAGCATAAATTGTGCATTATGCTTCATAACCTCGCTTCATTCTATCGAGCCCATTTGCCTACCGTCCGATCCTTACAAGAGTTAATGGACGAATGTCTGAAGTTAGTACCAGAAAAGATTCTGGCCGATAATGTCGTATCACCTAGTCAAGACCAACATACTATTACTGCTGAACGGGATCTTGCTAATAAGTCCGCTACAGTTCAGAAAAATACCCTTATTTTATATGACCGAGTTGTTAAGGTTTCTTCTACGCCTACGGGTAGATCAGATACTTCTTCCGTACTTTCACTGTTCTTCTTCCTAGTTCTGCTTCTAGTCGTCAGGTTATGTGCTTTAATTGCGACAAACAAGTCGTAAGAAAAAAAGTAGGCTTGAATAAAGCAAGTCACGAGTTTAGAATTTCATGGCAACATTAAAGAAAGACTAGACGAAAGTAATTACGCACCCAAAAAAGCAATTCAGATAATTGCTTCCTTAGGTGATCTACGGTGATCTATCTAAATTGGAGACTGAGCAGGTCTATCCCATTTTTGAGCTGGAAAATTGTTTGTTTGGTATAACTCCAACAGATACTAGTCTGTTGGCATTTTGATTAGCCGAAAAAAATAATATAAAACATCGATTTAATAAAAAGAAACAAATTACTGGAACGAAGTGGTACTATGGATTCATGAAGCGGCAGCTAAAATTAAGCCTGCGTCAACGAAGGGCTACTTCTTTAACAGAGGTTAGCTTTAATCAAGAGCCACTTAAATATTTTTTGAAAAACTTTAGATGTGTATGAACAATTACGAAATTAACGATGCTCACCGTATACTTAATGTTGATGCAACTGGACTTTCTACAGTACAGAAAAAAACTAGAAAAATTTTGGCTTTGAATGGTAAACGCCATTTGCATCAACTACTAGTGGAGAACGTGGTTCAACAACTACAGCTACATGTGTCAACGCTGCTGAATATTTTGTGCCACCACAAGTCGTTTTTAAACGCAAGAAAAACCGAAAATGAATTAGAAAATAAATCACCCTCTGGTACATTATTTGCTAAACAGGCATATTTATTCTGTGTATGCAGTATTTTGTAGTGAACGTAAAACCTTTTCTAGAAAAAAAATTTGCTAATACTGGACGGGAATTCACAAACGGAGGCCTTGCATATCTTCACTACCACGCCTAAATAGAACCTCTTCATGTATCAAAAATCATTCCGAATACCAAAGCAGCACCTCAGTCCTTGATAATTTAGACATGATCTTACAACAAAAGTCATTTCTCAGTTGCCCATTCACAATATTTTTCGTATTACACTTCAACGAATTAAATAGCTTTGACTCTTTTCGCGCACATATCCCCGCTGAAATGTCGGTAGGAATTTTCGGTTCAGTATCAGAGTAAGCTTCACATATTTCAGAGATTGTTTATTGTATAGGTACATTAGGCTCTGTCTTAAAATCTGTCACCCCTTCTACGCCTTCAAAAACACCGAATAAACAATCTTCAGCAAAATCTATCCTGATACCGTGGTCAGTGAAAAAATCACACCTGAAAATAACATCGCAGCATGATCCTGGTACAACAATACTGGGGTATGATATTTCAAAATCATCCGACCGCAATTTCAGCCATCCCTGGTGATTTGACTCTTCCGGTGAAAGGTGCAGGCCTGTTTCACCTAAATCTTTTCATAACAGAATGTTTTTGCCATAATCGCATTGATAAACAACGAAAGTGCCTCCATCGGATTCCGCTGAGTTTGCTTACCCTACTTTCTTAATATTGTCTATATTACTATGCATTAGCTCCTGAGTTTTACAAAATTTGCAATTTTAAGTATATCGTTACTTAACCTATTAATATTTGCCGCAATATTAACACTCATTTGATCAAACACGCATTGTTGGGGTTCATATTATTTACAGCCGTAGTTTATTGTTTTAACGCTTCTCTGCTAGTTCATCATCCATTTTCTTAGGCATTTTCTAACTTTTTTAACTGTTACTTCGCGTGCAATACGTCTGGGAAAACATCGTAAGTGAAATTGCCACACAAAAAGATTTCGCTTGGTATTCTTATGATACTACTCTCTACCTAATATATTTTAGTAATTAAAATCCTTTTAATTTCAATAAGCAACAAGCTTAGAATTCGGTTTAATTACAGCGCCATTTTGTATTTAAATATTCTAATACTAAATAAAAATCGGCAAAATGTGTTTGTATGTTCTTTAATTCTGGGTTATATTCGCTTCTCAAATTTTTAAATTCGTAATATTGTCTGAGGTTAACATCCGACAGAACCTTCAGCTTCTCCCAATATGCGACCCTCCGTGTCTTGCTAAAATCATTACAACAATAATACTCTCGTTCGTCTTTGTTCCGCACTGCAGCTTAGTGTATTTTTTGGACCGATTTACACACAGCCCAAAGTCAATATTTTTAAAACTAACGGCATCGTAGCATGAATTTCTAGTAAAGTAATTCAAACAAGCTTCAATTTAAACAACCGTATATACGGGCGCCAAAATGAACGGTACCGATGTGTAGCGCAGATAATTAATAGATCCGAAACTCCATTCAGCAGGTCGTGAATTCTTGGATGCTTAATCTGTTGAAGCTTGTAAAAGAACTAAAACAAACCGTATTGTGTTGCTATTATGGCGCATTTAACACATCTGTTTCTATAACAAAAATACATCCATCAACAACATGGTATAACCCCAAAACTTATGACTACAACTTATCTTCGCGACAGTGGTTCAATACCCAATAGAGGTACTCTAAATGCCAGCAACTCTTACACAAATAATAATCGATAATAGTTCCGCACCCTCGGAAATTAACACATGTCGTACACAGTACGTGAGCGCCCGCATACTACTCCTTTACTACTGCATGTCGAACAAAAAAATGTTACAACTCTCCAAGGTCTCTCTGAAAAATAAGCTACAATATACAGACAGATACATACATGTTACAGGCAGCCAAATTATTGAGTAATCAAAAAGAGTGGGCCTGTTACAAAACAAAATCGAAAAATGGCTGCCTCAAAACCCTATGAGGTACATGACAACATTTCAAGTGTGTAAGTTCTTCCGAAAGGCTTATTCTCGAGCAGCTTCTGTTGGTACCGCTACAAACGGTTTTCGGAAAATAAGAAGTTATCTTCTAAATAAAGAAGAATTTGCTGTAATTGTTTATTGGTTCAAGAAGAATTAACGAACGTTTGTTCAGTAACGTCAGAAGCAGATATTAAGAATGAATTATCTACTAATTCAGAACGGTCCGTAGATAAAGTTTTTATGTTAGAACTAGAGCCAGTTGTAGTGTACAAGCAGTCTCCAACTGAATTACCATTAGAAGCTACACCAAGTATTAATTTTTAATTTCATATAAATGATATATCTCCATAGGCGCCGAAAAGGTTGTAGCAATTTTATTTTCCACCTAATATATATCCGTATAATCAATCCTTTTATTAAATATTAAATAATATAATACATTATAATGTTATCCAATCCACTTAATTTAATAACATCTATTGTCCAATAAAGAACTAGTATTTAGTTCATGTTAAAAGTTAAATTCTACGGTGACAATATATAAGCTCTTGTTTGGTATCCTTCCTAAAGCCCCCTCTACTCAGGAACCGCAAGGTAACGCTGTTACCGGGCAGCGACAAGCTCGGCCCGCACTTCTAACACAGCTGGGGTTAAAGCAGGTCGAACGTTGTTCTTAGGAGCGATGTCCTTCATTGATTTTTGGTGTTGGAAGCATGCACGATGGAAGATTGCAAGTGTAAGCCATCTTCAAAAATTGTTTTGGATGGTCCATTTTTTTGTTGAAACCAGTCGTGGAGAACGATGAAGTTTTGTTAAAAGACCGTTAGGAACAGTAAGTGAATTTGTTTCTATAACAATATTAATTAAAATTTTCAGTGTAACTTTGGGAATAATTTAATTTAAATTATATTGCAACGTAAATTATAAATAAGCAACTTTTCTGAATGGTATTCATGCGAAATTGATGAAAACAATTCTATTCTTGTATAATATGGAATCACATATATAATTTATTCAAGTTAATTACAAACAACATTTGCTTTGTTGTGGTGTGAATTACTCCTGGAACATCTGTAAATTGAAACGCAGATAATGGAGGCCAAGTGACGTGTTCTTCAGAATGCAGCACTACTATTTGTTTAAAATGGAATATTCCGTTGTCAATACATACGTCAGTTTTCAAGCAGGTATTTAGGTGCAATTTGGAGTTCTGGTATGTACAAAAAATTATGTTCGTGTTGTTTGAACTGTCGACGTAGAAACGAGATAAATTTTACTTTAACCGACTTGTGTTAACTTTGAACAGGTCAAGGACAGACCTCAATTATATTTTTCGTTGTTATACGATATGAATCTGTAATTTGTTCCTACATAATTCTTTTATTAACTCAATGAAACATCAGAAGATGTCACTACTAATTAGATAAAGTAAATTCTTATAACTTTGAACCTTTAGAATTTAAATTTCTACATTTGATATTTTATGAACAATTATCTGTAATATCTACTGTAAAATTAAGGTAGATCTACCATAATTAACTCTTTCTATAAATAAGCAATTTTATGCTTTGTCAATTTGTTATATAAACCTCATTAAATAGTAATTGGTACGGATATATTCAGTACCATTGTAATTAACTCTTTCTAATTTAAATTAACTTATAAAGGAAGACATATTTTTGTAGAAAATTACTTTATTGGATACCAAAAGAATAGATTCTTATTTTCGGACTAAAGACTATCTTTTATTTAAGAGGAATGAAAGTCGATTCTGATTGTATTTAATTATTTTTGAGTTTGAATGCACAAACAGTGCTTTTCTTTGTTTAATTTGTTCACAGGTGCAATGGAGGATTGCTAAGGTCAAAGTCGAGCCATAAGGTAAGATACTTCAAAGATTAGGTGGTCTTTAAAAATTATATAGCGGTTATAGGAGAAAGGTTTCCGCATTAGCCTTGTACAAGGGACTTGTATTAGGTCTCCCCAGTATAAAAAAATACGGTGGCGCCTTATTCTTATTACTAGTGGTCGCAATTACACCCCGACCCACAGCTCATTCTCTACCCAGAGCATATAGTTCGACTAGCCGCTATACCTTCGAGATTTCCTCAACATAGAGCCACCTTCCATCCGAACTTGCCGTGGGCTCCTTTTTAATTATCGGAAATTCTCTTTAAACTAAGTTTAAATATTTCGAGAAGGTTATAAATAGCGCCCAGCGTGTAGGCCTCGATTGCTGTACCAATTGTATAAACACATAAAGTATAGGCTTCGATTGACTTTGGTTGTTTACACTTGTGATTCGTAACTCATTTACCCTCAGATTGGTTTAGTCTATTGATGTTGTTGTTTAATTGAGTTTAATTTGTAATTAGTTAGTTAGTCTATTCCATGATGGCTGAGACGTATCAAGTAGTTTATTTGCATAAAGATGAGTTGGATTATGAATTGAGAATCCGTGGAGTTGTTAGCAGCAGACCGATGCAGGATAAGAGGAAAATGTTAGGCCGATTATTAGCCAAAGAAACAACATTACCTGGTCGTTTAATTGATCCTTCATCATATGTCGTAGATTATTCAGATGAACGAGATGAAATTGAGGCTTCGATAGAGTCAGTAAGAAATGTTTTATTAGAATTTGAAGGTGAATTAGCAGACCCTACATTTAAGAGGATACAGTCGAGATTGATACATCTTGATGGTCGAGTTAGGAGAATAAAAATCTCTTTAGATAATTCAGATGAAGTAACTTTATTTAAGAATGAATCGTTAGCAACTATTCTTACCATGGAGGCAGAGCTACATGAAAAGCTTAAGAAGAATGAAGATGTAAACGCATATGGTGAATTTTCTATGAGAGAAACCATTCCAGCTGTTGTCAGTGCTCCTATTCATACTGTTTCATATTTAGTACCCCCTATTCCAATTGGTTCGTGGTCAGTAAAATTTTCTGGAGATCCAAAACAGGTTCATCAATTTTTAGATAGAGTAGCTGAGTTGGCACACTCGCGCAAAGTATCTGAAGAAGATTTATTTAATGCTTCTGTAGAATTGTTTACAGGTAACGGTTTAGAATGGTATCGTTGTGTTCGAAATTCTTTAACAAACTGGAATTCATTAGTTATTCGATTAAAAGAAGATTTCTTACCATCACACTCAGAGGACGAGATTTGGGAAAAGATTAGGTCGCGTCATCAAAAAAAGGAGAGTCTGTAGTCATTTATATAGCTCATATGGAGAATTTGTTTAGTAGGTTACCACAATCACCTGCGGAATGTACAAAAGTTAGAATGGTAAAAAAGAATCTATTACCTGATTTTATTTGTCAATTAGCTCTAACGGAAATTGATAGTATGTCTACATTAATAAAGTTGTGTAAGAAATTGGAAGAAGCATATGCATCCAAGCATAAATTAGTACAAAGTCCAGTAAAATATGTTCCGAAAGCATTAGGAAATTCAAAATTTCAAGTTGAAAATAAGTGGTCAGCTCCTGTAAAAAACTTTTCAGCGCAAACTGGTCGTAGTTTTTATAATCAATCATTTCCCCCTCAAATACAATCTCTTGGCAACAGTAATAGTAATAATAATAATCCTTCTAATAGAGTCCCCGTAAATAAATATAAATTAAATAAACTTACATGTTGGAATTGTTTGGATGAAGGTCATACTTTTTGGAGGTGTAAGATTCCTCGTAAAATATTTTGTTATAGCTGCGGATATAGTGGAGTTAAGTCGATAAATTGTCCGTCGTGTTCAAAAAACGAGTAGGTAGGCAGATGCAGAGTGGCCGGCATCATGCTTTTATGCAAAAGGCTACGGTTATGTTGTGTAAGCAGGAAAATTTTTTTGATATAGGTGATTGGTCAAAATGGCTAGGCATCGTTAAAGATTTTTGTTAAGGGAACGTCAAGCCAAAAGCTGACGCGTTATTTTTAAGGAAACCTCAGGACAATCGTCCGTACATTATGGTAAAATTGTTAGATAGAGATGTCACAGGTTTGTTTGACTCTGGTTGTACTACTACCGTTGTTGGTTCATTAGCGTTTTCTGTTCTTGAAGAATTAAAATTGAAGGTTTTTAAAACTGAGAAGAGAATAGTTTCCACTGCTGATGGCACCCTTCAGGAAGTTATTGGTTCAGTTGATTTACCTATTAGAATTGGAAGACAATATCGTATTGTTAACGCTTTGGTTGTACCATCTCTTCCTCACACATTTATTTTTGGTAGCGATTTCGCAAAATCCTTTGGTTTAATAGCAGATTTCAAAAACAATACATGGCACATTCAAGATTATGATAACAATAGTATTTCGTATATTGGTCATTCGTCAGTACCCTTAAGTTGTAGTAATCAATTACTTAGTTTGGATGATTTGTTAGAAACACAACAAGAAAAAGCACGAATAGCAATAGAATCTTTCAATGAAATTAGCAGTGAAGAGAGACTAGGGCGTACCGATAAAATTGTTTTAGATATTGATACTGGTGATGCAAAACCATTTCGCAAAAAACCATATGTCATGTCCCCCTTTATGAGCAGGATGTTAGATAAAGAACTGGATGAGATGCTGAGATTGGGAGTAGTGGAAGAATGTCAGAGTCCATGGTCATCCCCTGTACTGTTGGTTAAAAAACAAGACAGTGAGTACAGATTTTGTTTTGACGGAAGAGCGCTCAATGATATTACTAAACATGATAGCTACCCATTGCCAAATATCGATAGGATTATAAATTTACTTAGAGGTGCAAATTACATTTCTAGTTTAGACACCTTAGAAAGAGTTTTTGGCAAATCCCACTTTCCGAAACATCTAAGGATAAAACAGCGTTTAGTGTTATTTCGAGAGGACAATATAGGTTTGTCACCATGCCATTCGGATTAAAGAATGCTGCTCAGACGCAACAGCGTTTGGTTGATTCAATTTTTGGACCGAAGTTTGAGCCACATGTTTTTTGTTATTTAGATGACATTATTTTGTGTTCATCATCTTTTGAGGAACATCTGAAGTTATTAGAAACGGTGAAGGAACGTCTTAAGGAAGCAAACCTTACGATTAATTTGAAAAAGTGTGAATTCTTTAAGAAATCGTTAAAATTTCTTGGTTATATTGTTGGATCGAACTCTCTTTGTAAAGACCCCGAAAAGGTTTCTGCGATGGTAAATTTCCCCAGACCTAAGACAACTACTGAGGTCAAACGTTTTTTAGGAATGTGTAGTTGGTATCGTCGTTTTATAAAAAACTTTTCATCTTTAGTGTCACCGATCAGTGATTTGGTAAAAGGAAGAAAAAAGGGTCAATCTATTGTTTGGACATCTGAGGCTGAGAACTCATTTGTACAGATTAAACAGGCTTTAGTTTCCGCTCCATTGTTATCGCAACCGGACTATTCAGTTCCATTTATTGTCGAATGCGATGCTAGTGATACAGGACTCGGAGCAGTTTTAGTTCAAAAAATCGATGATGTAGAGCACGTTATCTCTTATGCCAGTAAATCACTTACCCGAACTGAGCGAAACTATTCAGTCACGGAGAAAGAATGTCTCGCTGTAATTTTCGCTATAGAAAATTTCGACCTTGGGTAGAAGGTACCCGTTTTACTGTTATCACAGATCACTTTTCTCTGTTATGGCTTAATAATATACAAAACCCAACCGGAAAATTAGCTAGATGGGCTGTCCGTTTACGACAGCATACTTTTGAGTTGGTTCATCGAAAAGGGAAGTTTAATGTAGTTCCAGATTGTCTTAGTCGCGCAGTTCCAGTCGTGAGTCATGTTGATAATTTAGTTGAGATCAAGTTAGATAATGTGGATCCCTGGTATGTGTCTCTTCGAGAAAAAATTTTAGCTTCACCTGATGATTACCCACAATGGAAGGTAGAAGATAATTATGTATTTAAATTTCTTTCATCAAATTTACCACTCTCGTCGAATGTAAGGGAATGGAAATATTTAGTCCCTAGATCACAGAAGGAAGAGGTTATTCGGATAAATCATGACCCTTCAGTGGCCGGTCATTTCGGTTTTTTTAAAACATTGGCACGCATACAAGAGAATTTTTATTGGCCAAAAATGCGTATTGATGTGTTGAAATTTTGTAAAAATTGTTTAACGTGTGGTGCACAGAAGGCATCGAATAGAGGACCCCTTGGTTTAATGGGAAAGGAAAAAGAAGTGAAGTTCCCCTTTCAGATTATCGCTATAGACCTTATGGGCCCATTTCCACGGTCCAAGGTTGGACACAAATGGTTATTAGTTATTGGTGATTGGTTCTCAAAATTCACGTTAATGTTTCCGTTACGTAGTGCAAAAGCGCATATAATAGAACGTGTATTGGAGGAAAAAGTTTTTTTAGTTTATGGCGTTCCCAAATTTATTATTTGTGACAATGGCTCACAATTTAGTAGTAGAAATTTCAAGGCAGTATGTAAAAAATATGACGTTCAAAAAATTTGGTTTAATGCAGTTTACTCTCCCCAATGTAATTTTGTAAAGAGGATAAATAGAACAGTCGGAACAGCTATACGTTCGTATATTAAAGAACATGATACTTGGGACATAGAGTTACCACAAATTCAGTATGCGATTAATTCTGCAAAACATCATGCCACTGGTTATTCGCCAAATTTCTTAGTTTTTGGTAGACATGTTCCTGTGTCTGGAAGATTTTATGGTCTTGATGTGGAACCCTCAGTTGATATAGATTTTATTTCTAGTGATAGACCTTCGTATGTGTCAGATCATCAAGGACTATTTGATATTTGTATAGACGTACAGAAAAGGTTACATTTAGCTTACATGCAGTCTAGTGATTCATATAATTTAAGGAGACGTAACATTTCTTTCGAAGTAGGTGACAAAGTCTGGAGGTCAAATAAAGTTCTTTCGAAAGCAAGTGATAAGTTCACAGCTAAGCTTGCGCCAAAATATGTTTTGAGTATTGTTAAAAAGAAGGTTTCGAATTTAATTTATGAATTGATTAATGAAAATGGTTCAAGGGCAGGCAGATGGCATGTTAAGGACTTAAAACCTTATTCAGAGTTCAGTGGTGATATTGAAAAAGAGAACGTTCTGAACATTAATTAGTGTTGTTGATATATTTAATGGTTGATAGTAGGAATTATTTCTGTCTTATCTTTTAGTAAAGGATTTAATTATTGTATTGGAATACTGTTTGGTAGTCTAAAATTTAGACGTTGGATAAGAAGTATAAAAGAATTTTGTAGAGCAGTAAGGTTGATACTAGACTGTGCTGATATTGTTAGTTGCAAGTTATTCATTTGAGTCAAGATAAAAAGTTACATGTTTCCGTTTGTCAAATGATTTCATTTGTCGTATTATTCTCTAGTTCAAGGTTATAAAGGAATATATAGGTATTCTTATGATTAAAGTGTTTGATAAATAAAGTTGTATATATTTGGTTATTATTTTCTTTTGGATTTATGATTAAAGTGTTTGATAAATAAAGTTGTATATATTTGGTTATTATTTTCTTTTGGATTTATGATTAAAGTGTTTGATAATTATATTGGGAATCAATTAGTCTGAGTCCATATTAAATATTGGTTGGAGGTCAATATTGTTAGTAACTATGATAGTTATGTTTAGTTTGAATATTGTGTAAGCTGACAATGTTCTATGTTTAGTATGAATATTGCGTGAGATAGCAATGTTCTATTTTGTTCATTCATGCGTGAGTGAGATTTTTGAGGAGTAAGACGTGGTGGCGTTTTACTTGTCTCTTCAGAGATAGAGATGCTTCTACATTTTGGTTGCATATACATGAGGTAGATTGTTGAACGTTAGTGATTTCAAGACATGTTTGCTGTTTTGAAGTTATGTTTGGAGTGGATCTCAAAGATAGTGAGAGTCCTTTTCTTCTTTTGTAAATATGTAAATTAAGGTTAATAAAGTAAAAATATGTTTGTCATGATAATTTGATATTTTTATTAAAGAATCATAATACGGCAGTATTATATATTTTGTTGCTTAAGTTTCGAGTATAAATGAGTGATATAATAACCCCGAATATGTATTAAATAAAAATGAAACCCTACCGATTAAGACTTCCGAATTTGTCCCCTTGTGGCGTATAGTACGCGTAGTTACTCGTCACTCATTTTCAGTTATGTTGTATCTTAAGTGGTAATTTTGTTTTAGTTTGTAAAATTAATAATAATAAGTTGTGAATATGTAACAATAAATTCAAAAAAATTCTTCGCATTTATTCCAGAATTTTTTCTCTTAGAAAGAGGCAGTGTAGCAATTTTATTTTCCACCTAATATATATCCGTATAATCAATCCTTTTATTAAATATTAAATAATATAATACATTATAATGTTATCCAATCCACTTAATTTAATAACATCTATTGTCCAATAAAGAACTAGTATTTAGTTCATGTTAAAAGTTAAATTCTACGGTGACAATATATAAGCTCTTGTTTGGTATCCTTCCTAAAGCCCCCTCTACTCAGGAACCGCAAGGTAACGCTGTTACCGGGCAGCGACAAGCTCGGCCCGCACTTCTAACACAGCTGGGGTTAAAGCAGGTCGAACGTTGTTCTTAGGAGCGATGTCCTTCATTGATTTTTGGTGTTGGAAGCATGCACGATGGAAGATTGCAAGTGTAAGCCATCTTCAAAATTGTTTTGGATGGTCCATTTTTGTTGAAACCAGTCGTGGAGAACGATGAAGTTTTTGTTAAAAGACCGTTAGGAACAGTAAGTGAATTTGTTTCTATAACAATATTAATTAAAATTTTCAGTGTAACTTTGGGAATAATTTAATTTAAATTATATTGCAACGTAAATTATAAATAAGCAACTTTTCTGAATGGTATTCATGCGAAATTGATGAAAACAATTCTATTCTTGTATAATATGGAATCACATATATAATTTATTCAAGTTAATTACAAACAACATTTGCTTTCTTGTGGTGTGAATTACTCCTGAAACATCTGTAAATTGAAACGCAGATAATGGAGGCCAAGTGACGTGTTCTTCAGAATGCAGCACTACTATTTGTTTAAAATGGAATATTCCGTTGTCAATACATACGTCAGCTTTCAAGCAGGTATTTAGGTGCAATTTGGAGTTCTGGTATGTACAAAAAATTATGTTCGTATGTTGTTTGAACTGTCGACGTAGAAACGAGATAAATTTTACTTTAACCGACTTGTGTTAACTTTGAACAGGTCAAGGACAGACCTCAATTATATTTTTCGTTGTTATACGATATGAATCTGTAATTTGTTCCTACATAATTCTTTTATTAACTCAATGAAACATCAGAAGATGTCACTACTAATTAGATAAAGTAAATTCTTATAACTTTGAACCTTTAAAATTAAATTTCTACATTTGATATTTTATGAACAATTATCTGTAATATCTACTGTAAAATTAAGGTAGATCTACCATAATTAACTCTTTCTATAAATAAGCAATTTTATGCTTTGTCAATTTGTTATATAAACCTCATTAAATAGTAATTGGTACGGATATATTCAGTACCATTGTAATTAACTCTTTCTAATTTAAATTAACTTATAAAGGAAGACATATTTTTGTAGAAAATTACTTTATTGGATACCAAAAGAATAGATTCTTATTTTCGGACTAAAGACTATCTTTTATTTAAGAGGAATGAAAGTCGATTCTGATTGTATTTAATTATTTTTGAGTTTGAATGCACAAACAGTGCTTTTCTTTGTTTAATTTGTTCACAGGTGCAATGGAGGATTGCTAAGGTCAAAGTCGAGCCATAAGGTAAGATACTTCAAAGATTAGGTGGTCTTTAAAAATTATATAGCGGTTATAGGAGAAAGGTTTCCGCATTAGCCTTGTACAAGGGACTTGTATTAGGTCTCCCCAGTATAAAAAAATACGGTGGCGCCTTATTCTTATTACTAGTGGTCGCAATTACACCCCGACCCACAGCTCATTCTCTACCCAGAGCATATAGTTCGACTAGCCGCTATACCTTCGAGATTTCCTCAACATAGAGCCACCTTCCATCCGAACTTGCCGTGGGCTCCTTTTTAATTATCGGAAATTCTCTTTAAACTAAGTTTAAATATTTCGAGAAGGTTATAAGGTTCCAGAGATGTCACAAAATAGAAGTCGAAGAATAGAATGCGCAATAGAATTAGCATTGTCGTCATATAAAGGCACTTTATAGAAAACAAATGACATGACGATCGAAGAAAAGACCAAAAGTTGAAAAATAATAAAAACATAAAATCAGATATTGATAATGAATTGTTTTGTAATATCAATCTTCCAGTCTACAAAAGAAAATAGGATACAATGTCTTATATGTAAAGTTATTCCAATTGGCTGTGCACACGTTTTGATTAATAAAATTCATTGCATTAACGTGTAAAATTTAATTTAAAAATTTAATAAATAGCTAAGCGCTTTCAGCGTCAGTCATCCTCAGTGTATTTTTTATCAAATTTAATTAAAACTCCATAATTCAGATAACTTGTAACGAATACGATTTCCTTCCTAGTTAATTCACGCCTTTTTATAATTATTGTTTATAAATATTCCATATGGTATTCAAAGTATAAATTTCTATTCAATTAGAATACTAGCTTTATTTATTCGTTATCCTTTAGAACTTCATCTGCGTTGATAAATTTAATTTAGTACTCTGTTCTTCTGATACCTGCGAATGTTTTTAATGCAAGAATTCGGTTTTACTCCGCTTACTCGCGTAGGAATATACTTTAGTCTATTTTGATTTGAGAAGGTAATTGGAAAACTGGTTCGGACGCTTGGTCGAGTAGATTATTTAAATCATGGAGCCCAACAGGGACGTGGCGTGGAAGAGAAGAGGATACCTTTATATTTAAAGTAAAAACCGTCACTTGTGTAGATGCTGGAGAGTCGTGAAGAAAATTTTTGATTTGTATTCTTCTGTGGTTATTCGTCCCTTGAAGTGATTTATATGGTTTTGATGCGACGTCATCATGGTATGTAATTTTTTTTCATTTTAAATTTAAACTAATGTTTCTTGATTTTTGTAGTGCGAGTTTTTTTTAATAAATATTTCAAGGTTGAAATATTAATGTGCACATGTTGTGAACAAGTACAAATTTAAGCGTTCATTTTCGAATGAAAATCAAGCTGGTAGTTCTAGGCATATTTAAAGAACATACATCTGTTGTTGGTGTTGGGCATGAAGGTTATAGGGTGATGACGCAAAGCTTATTCTCAAATAAGTTGATAGATGGCTGCTACCGGATTTAGATAGAGGTCATGAAAACTTCAGTGGTGAGTGATTTCTTTATTCAGATCTCGTCAAAGAAAAACTACCGGAAATATAGCGGTTGCAATTTCTTTTGTAAATTCATTTAGTAGTCTAAATGTGAGTGAATATTTTCTTCGTTCAATATTTAAAAAGTTGAACTAGTACAAAAGTTCATATGAACATTTGAGATTTAAAGATAAATTTCAGAGTATAGAAATGTTAAACAAGAATTTGTTTGTAACTTAACAGGTGACTTTTAGCACTTGCTTGTCACATTTAAGATTCCAGTTTTTTACTTGAAAGTATAATAATACGCAGTTTGTTTTGCGCCATAAAGTTATTTAAATTTTCGTTCACAATATAAATTTTTAAAAATATCTAAACTCAATCTTATATCTTAAGCTCAAAACATTTATGCACTTATTTGTAAACAAAAACAGGATTCTTTTTCGGTGATCAGTAAAAGTTGTTACTTATAATTCAAGTTCAATATATTCCTTAAAGAACCTGTTACGTTTATTTTCGACAATGGATTCAGATGCGTCCTTTTTGTGGTAATTCGTTTTTCATATTTAATACAAAATACACTCAAGCCATCTCTATCTTGTCGAACCAAAAAAAAGCGTGCATTGTTTTCAAAGTACGGTGACGAATCATGCAACAATTATCTCGACGCACAAACTGCAGGGTCAAGTTCAAAAATGAGTTCAAATAAGACGAATTTGAAATGCAAACATTTGCGTTATCGAACGATTGAAACTGGAAAATACAGTTTTATCATAATAGTTCAATACACTATTTAGACGAAGGTTTAGAATCAAACAACAGAGAAAGTAATTATATGTTATCGGAATGTTTAACAAATTAACTGATACCTCCAACAAGTTCTCGACTAATTAATTATAGCATAAAGTTTCGTTTTAAAGCACAATGGGTTTGAGTTGCGGAATTATTAAGAAACGTATTCATTGTAAAAAGTAAAATATACCGGATATAAACCATTTAACCATCGAACAAATTTTCGTTTTTTAGAATAAATAGATTTTACTAGAAATGTTATGATTGCGCGTACTATTGTAACGAGGTAAAAATACAGTATAGGGTTTTGAATAGACGATAAAAAAGAAAAAACCAAGCAGAATAACACAACACCAAGTACAAAACCCCAAAAAAAAACTAAAATCGTATAAAAGAAAATAAAACAGAACCCCAGTGTAGTTATATATGAGTAGGTGTGTGCGTGTGCGTGCGTGTGTGTATGTGTGGAGTTGTGTGTGTGGGTGTGTAAGAAGTGTGTGTGTATGTGCTGTGCGTATATAAAGTGTGCGTGTGTGTATGTCATTGACCGCTGTAGTTGCCTCTTACGACAGGCAGGTCGTACCGTGGGGCTATTCTATTCCCGGACCCACACGGGTGAAAGAAAAAGAAAGAAAGGAGAACCAAGTAGAGAACGGAAGGAAAAAACACCCCAAACTAAAAAAAAGAAGAAGAAGAAGAACTCTCGTCCGGTTCGAAGGACCAATGATAGAAGTGGAAAAAGAGAAAAAAAGGAAGAAAGGATGGGAAGCAATCAACCAGGACTAAGATGGAACGGTCTCAGCACTGCGGAGTCGTCAACGGACGGATAATTCGCAAAGAAGAAACAGAAAAGATTATCAACCTCAAAAGAGGAAACGGAACGAGGAAGAAAACCAACAGTGCCAACCAACACAGGACCCAAAAGTCAAGCCTCAAGTAAATAATGGGACAAGGGAGAACGAGAGGAAGAGAAGAGGAACGTTGGTAAAAAGAAACGGTATACTGTAGGATTAGTTAGGCTTTCTTTTCTTCGGTTCTTCGGTTATGGCTACCACAGTGTGCAGAACACCGTTTCCTTTTACCAGCGTTTCTCCTCTCTTCCTCTCGTTCTCCCTTGTTGTCCCTTTGTTTACTTGAGGCTTGACCTTTGGGTCCTGTGTTGGTCGGCACTGTTGGTTTTCTTCCTCTTTCCGTTTCCTCTTTTGAGGTTGATAACCTTTTCTGTTTCTCTTTTGCGAAACATCCGTCTGTTGACGACTCCGCAGTGCTGAGTCCGTTCCATCTTAGTTCTCGCTGCTTGATTCCCTTCCTTCCTTTTTATTTCTCTCATTCCTCTTCCATTATTGATCCTTCGAAACGGAGGAGAGTTCCTCTTCTTCTTCTTCTTTTTTTTAGTTTGCTTTTTTCTTCCGTTCTCTACTTGGCTCTCCTTTCTTTCTTTTTAATTCACCCGTGTGGGTCCTGGAATAGAATAGCCCCACGGTACGACCTGCTTGTCGTAAAAGGCGACTACAGCGGTCAAACACATACACACCCGCGCACTTTATACACGCACAACACACACACACACACACACTTCTTACACACCCAAACATACACCACCACACATACACACACGCACGCACACGCACACACCTACTCATACATAACTACACTGGGATTCTGTTATATTATCTTTTATACGATTTTAGATTTTTTTTTGGTTTTATACTTGGTGTTAGTGTTATTCTTCTTGGTTTTTTTTCTTTTTTCTAGTTCCTTTCGTTTCAGTCTCCTTTCCTATCCATTTGCTGGTCTTCTTCGCTGTCGGTCCCTTATCCGATTGTGTTTCGGCTAGCCACTCCTGTGGTAGGTGCTTTCTAGTCCGTCTTTCGTTCCTCAGAAACCACGACTTAGTCGAATGTTTAATTAGAAAAACGAATTACCACAAAAAGGACGTATTTGAATCCATTGTCGTAACAAACCTTAGTAAATACTTAAGATCTATAAAATGCACTTATATAATAATAGATAACTAATAAATACTGCGATAGTTTGATTGCTAAAAGAATAATGTATAGAAAGTTGCATAAAAGTTGTAAATATTTTTAACAAAATGTTATTCTGAATCAATCTTTTATTGATATAAAATCATAGTTTCTCACAGTTGTTTCAAGCAAATTTGCAAAATCTAGGTGTTCAGTGAGAAAGGCTACAAGCATTTTTCCCGGTAATATATTTTAGAGTTAGATTTTTTAATTGTTACTTTTTGAAATTTTTTTGTGATAGTTAGACTAGGCTCTAGTGAAGCCCTAGTTTTATGTATTCTTTGAGGTGGTTATATTTTTAAACAGTACGAGACCATCGTTCCAATTTAAGTTTGCAGTATTAAAAGTACGTAAGTATTACGTTTTGACGTTTAGATTGGTCAGTAGACTTTTTTTTCCGAAGGTTTCCGTATCTTATCTTCGGATTGTTAAAATTATAGCTATTATTAAGATACGGTGACGTCCAGAATATTCCCCTTTTTTATCGCATACCAATGTACGACCCTAGCTCATAGCTCTGCCCTAAGTTGAAGAAACTTAGCTGGCTGGAAGATCTTTTTCGGGGGTCCTTTTGTACGAAAAGTCGCTTCCCATACATTTTACCCTGGGCTTGAATTTTAGACTGGAACCCTTCCTTTGTTGTGTGGTGACTCTGTCGCCTACAAGGTAGAGTAAATAGAAAAAAAACAGATGTTACAAACTTAATTGTTACACAATTTTTTAAATTTTACAATGTGATATCGTTTAGGTGTGGCTAGTTGGTTTGAGAGATGAAGTCACTTTATGTATAGACTGTAAAGACTGAGTTTTCAAAGATTGTGCTTGTGTTAATAGGTCCGCACAAATTATTTATGTATTGCATGTGAAACATAAACACGCACTGTACATTCATCATTATATTGGCCGTTAATAAAAAAAATTAGGTCTAAAATCTAGGAGTTTTTTAAAGCTACATCGAACATTGTTAGCATAGAAATTGCTATATTTTTCTGTGGTCCAATGATAGAAACGTAATGCACCAATCAAGGTAACGGAAGTCCTACGGAGGCAACTATAAATAAGTTCGTTTCTATGTTAATTTAAGAAAATGTTTAATTTTATTGGACTGTTATTGATACTAGAAATAATTAAATCAATTGTTTATTGAAATTGACTTTTGCTGTTACTTTATTGAATAACATTTTATTTTCACCACTTCACTGTGACAAAATTAAGTGGTCCGAAATGTTAATTTTACCGTATAAGTTTTTTAATTGGAAGGGGCCGAGCACGTTGAATATGTAAGGAACGCGGATTTTCAAACGACATAAATAAATGAAATCGATCTAGAAATACTAGAGGAGACAGTGCTATTACCATTTTTTCATTTATACTGTGACCAAAGATATATCTTTCCAAAGCCCTGCCTATCGAGTTACATAATAAATCTTTATAAACCCACATTGCTCCAAAACCGGTAATTGTTTCATAGTTAACTTCCCATAAATATTAGCCAATATCCATTTCCTTAACGCGAAAAGACTTTTCAAAAACGGAATCTATTACTTTAAAATCGAGAATTTGCATAAGGTAATAGTTTTGAAAATAACGAAGAAACTATAGGGAACAGATTTTATAATTATATGTAGTTCTTTCTAATTTTATAACTAAATTCTGAATACATTTCATTACGTTATGTAATCTAAAACCGTTGGATTTTCTATAGAAATAAACCGATAATTGAATTGTTCGAGTGTATTGCAAATAGTTTTGTACACTTATCCCCTCAGGCTAAGAGGAAATAAGAAAACTTTTACGCTTAATGTCTTCATTAAAGTTAATATCACAGTTGGATTGTAATTAAGCTGCTCCACTATTTTTGCTTTCTGCAGATCGACATTAGGTATAATACTAAGAGCTCTTCATCATTAGGTCTTCTGGAACTGATTAGACGCGTAGCTCTATGCTCTATTGTTTCTATACTGAGGTAACTTACACATCCCGTGAAATTTCCACAGCCCACATCTTTCACTTTCTGTGTGTAATAGTCTAATCTAGGTGTACCTTTACCTCTCTTTTTTCCCTTCTCTGCTTATAATACGGCCCGCACTGATCCCTCATGTCTTAGAACGTGGCCTATCATCCTTTTCTATTTTTACTGTTTTAGACGTATTTCTTTCTTCCCCTATTACTTCTAGAATCTCTACGTTCTTTTTCTATCAGTGAAATTTTCATCATACGTCTGTAGCACAATATTTCACGGGCTTCTATCTTTTTCCTATTCGCTTCCCTTACTGTTTACGTTTTACAACGTACTGTGCTGTGATCTACACACATGCTTTCAACAATTTTTTCTTCTTTCTATGTTTGTTGTTTTCGAACATGGCAGCTGCTTGTTCTTGTTAAAGGCAGCACATAAATCCGATTTGTATACGTCAATAAGCTCTTATTATTTTCATAAGAGTTTGTTTACAGATACATCTTATTTTATATATTGTTCAACACAATTTCTTATTGCGGACTGCAAATAACTTGACTTATATATATATATATATATATATATATATATATATATATATATCCTCTTACGTTACTTAACTTCCTACGTAGTAAAGATTCTAAACTTTTCGTAAATTCTTCTTTCCTAGACTTATTATTCCCTTCTTTACATCCTGGTACTTTAGTTTTATTTTTATTAATTTTCATCAGCATCTCTGTTAGTACTGTTTGCGTTTTATTAAGAGCTGCTTCTAGCTCCTTCCTACTATATTCTAATTCCACTATATCATCTGCGAATCTACGCATATCGATCGTTTTTCCTTGTTCAATAATTCCAAATGTCTTCCTGCATTTGACAGTATTTATTGCCTCTGACATATACAAGTTAAAAATTAATGCGGATAGCACACACTCCTGTCTCACCCCTACTATTTACCTCTACGTTTCTACTCTAATTCTATTACCGCTGCTTGCTCTTTGTATGAGCTATATACTCTCCGTCTGTCCCTGTACCGTTTCCTATCTTTTTTAGTATTACAAATATTTTTTCCTATTTTATATTGTCAAATGCTTCTTCCACATCCTCAAACCTTATATACACCTTTTTTCCTTTTTCTATTGTTTTCAAAAAATATACCCTATTTCGCCAATATTCAATGGTCAGCGAAGGAGTGTAAGTAACCTGACGGCTACAAAAATACTCCTCTACTTAGACATTTGCCAAATCAATAGATTCAAATTACTGCTTTCGCACTTAAATGAAAAAAAAACATTTTAAAATAAAATATGTAAACTATAGTAAAGAATACTTTTATTTAATCTTCAATATTTTCAGAACTTTATAATGAGTCTTCACCAAATTGTACAACTAAGTTGTCGCCAGTTATATCCTCTTTTTCTTTGATACCATTTGTTTGTAACGGCATCCGTGTGATTGGTACAACTTTGTCACAAACTTCTACGGTATACTTGTTACGTTTATTTTCAGCATAAACTAAATACAACTTTTTTCCTTGCTAATTCATAAGTTAGCTTTACGATCATTTTGTTAAATCGATTCCGTTGCTATTCTTAAATCCTCCATCACTCCTGTATTTTTACCTCGTTACCATAGTACGTGCAATCATAACATTTCTTTTAAATCTATTCATGCTAAAACGAAAATTTATTCGAAAGGTTAAATAGTCAATACCCTGCTTTAGGTATCCGTTAACTTGTTATACATTACGACCGCGTATAATTGCTTCTTATGTGTTTTCCATCTAAATTTTCGTCTAAATAGTGTATTAAACTATCCGATAAAACCGCGTTTTCCAGTTTTATAATCGTTTAATAACACGAGTATTACTTTGAGCTCTGGTTATTTAATTAAACAAAATTAATATTAACTTTTTTTTCAAATAGCACCACGAAAACATTTGGTATAATTTTGGTTGTTTTTGTTTTTCTGTGTGGGAAGTTCGCGCACATCACTGTGAGCGTCTTCCGGTGGGTAGAACTGCCCTGTCACCTTGGTCCTAATTGATGAAACGATTGGCGCCCCTTTCTTTTGATATGGCACGACTTACGTGGTCCTAGGTCCCACTGCTCCGCTCCGGTCCTAAGGAGGATTAATAGCAATACGTGGGTGAGTGTAGATCCTCTATTTTTTATATGGGTTTTATGTAAGGGGTAAAACAACATATGGACACGGTTCTCTTATTGCTGACTAAACTTTGCAGTGTATATCCTGATCCTTACCGTGGGAAATTCGGGTAATTAACTTTATTCCCACGATGGCGATTTAGAGTCGTTGGTGGTGCTATAATCCGAAGATATGAATTATTAATATTTTATTTGCGGGGACCACTGTATATATTTAATTGTATGTATTTGAGTTTAGGCTTACGATGATAATTTGGAGCTGTGGTTTTTAGAGTTGGAATTTTGGGTTTTCTTTTGGCAATTAGGGGTGACCTAAAAACTACAGCTCGCCATGTTACAATTGATTTCCTTTGGGGTATCCTATTTAGTGTAAATTGTAGTTATTGATTATTCATTGTTGGTACTACTGTGCCTTTGTAACATATTTTGTTTAATTATAAATTTCAGTTATTGCTTTTTTTGGTGGTTTTGTTGCGAGTATGGATATGCGTGGATTTTTTTTATTTCAGGCCTTCCTTGATTTGTATATTTAAAATACCCCGCCTGCTCGCCGATTAAGCCCGGTCATCGTTACTTTTGGGTTTTTTTGTAGGCTACGTCAATGCACGTAGCACACTGATGTGGTTATTCTTTTCACATTGGCACAGCTTCGTCAACGCCATATCCATCACGATTCATATATTTGTTATAATATTTCTTAGCATTTTCCCACACTATCTCAATCTCGTTTAATTCGCAATGATAAGATGACAATTGCAAAGAGTCATGCCTACGGGTTTGTACCAAATTGCCCCTACATTTGTTTTCCATTGCTCGACCCGAAGATACTACATTAGCCAGGATGCGAGTTTTTTTTTAATTGGAAAGTTTGAATTTTGCCAAAATCCTTGCTGTTCTAAGCAAGGTAGCGATTTTTGACGTGCTTGACAACACACACATACATTGATACCTCCCCACACACACACACACATATTCACACACACACACACACACACACACACACACACACACACGGGACCTACATTTTTCCTCTCATGCGAACAAGGGAGTTTTTTTGGGAAAATTGATCGCTTAAAATTTTTCAAGCTGTCCGTGTCGAAAACGAACCCGAAACGTTGGGCTTAAAAGTCGCCTTCGAACCCAAATAAGCCACGGAGCCGCCCTAGCAAATGGTTCACTTGATAATGTTTATTGGCCACCGTTTAATTGTATCTTTATTTCAAAATGAGAATTTTCAACTTATTTACAATTTTACAGGAAAACTTAGTGGTGCGAAAATTGAAGCTAATACAAATTGAGAATGGTTAAAAATAGTAATTAAAGCGCTTATTTACAATTCTGCAGAAATATTTAGTAGAACGTAACCAATCCCCTTGCAAAATTAAATAGATAGAGTAGAAATTACTAACAGAACCGAACAAAAGGAAAGCAACACTAGTATCTTCAAGGCTGCAAGAGTGAATCGCACTGAACACTATATGAAACTAACGCAAAGGAAAGAAGAGATTAAGAAAGAAGAAGTAAAGGAGAGATATGGAACAAAATGTGCAATCAACAAGGACTAGTATGGAACGGCATCAACACTGTGAAAGTCGTTAGTAAAGTTTTCAAATACTAGAGAAAGAATTAAGTGCATGGGGAATAGTTAAAAAGAAAGAAAAGACGCGATGATGAAAACCAGCAGCAATAATCAAATAAGAAAAAGTTATCAAGCCTCAGATAGGCCAGGAAACGACGAAAGGGTTGAGAAAAAACAAGGTAACAAGGAATCGTCTCAAACCGACGGTTAAGGAAAGAAATGGCTATTTGACACAAAAAGTCGACTAAGCCGAAAAAAGAGTAAATATATAAAAAGCATACCACAGAGAATCTGACTCTAACCAGAACCAGCCAAAGGAAATGGGATGACCAGTCAAGAACCGACGGGTACGTATCCGAGAAGAAAACAATAAGGAAACAGAGTGGCGTTGTGGTTGAACATGTTTGCAAGTGTATGTGTGTGTAGGTGCATTTGCTATGCAGAGAGCGTGTTGGACCGTTTTAGTCGCCTCTTACACCAGATAGGCCGTACCGTAAGGCTATGCTAATCCGAATCCACTCAGAGAGCCAGAAATGACCCTAAATGTTGATGAAGAGTAAAACCAGAAACGATAAGACATAAACGGATCAAGTCGAGGATGCAAAGGTGCTTGTCGAATGAGAAGGTGGCTATGATGATATCGTCAAGATATTCAATACAGAAGACTTCAAGTTCGGGACAGATGACTTAGTATATAAGGCGTTAGAAAGCAGCGCCCAAAGAGGCGACGGCAATAATCGGTGCTCCTGTGGGTGACGGTAGAGGCAGTGATAGTTTTAAATTTGGGAGCGAAAGGAATTTGCCAGTAGACGGCAAAGAGAAATGGAAACGAGCATCACGGAACCGATCTAGAGTAGCGGAGCTACAAACAGCAAGATAAGCATCTTTTTGGATGACTTGGTTGACTTTTCATAGGGCGGTAGAAAATCTATAGTAGTTGTCCTTCTTCTCTATGAGGAGAATAGGACTAGTCCAAGAGCTGGTGGAAAGTTCAACAACTAAAAGACGGAGTATTTCGTGGAATGCGGAATAGGCAATTTTAAGAAGAGGATGAGAATGAGTATAATAGTGTTGTTTTATCGGTTCTTCGGAAGTACTAATGTGGTGTTGAACTATAATGGTATAACCAAGACCAGTAGGCTGTTTAGAAGAAGACGTACAGATAAAGGAATCTAGAAGGAATTGCTGTTATGAAGTGAGCACAATATGGGTGGAGGTATGGGTAATGGTAGATACGAAAGGCAGAAAAGTAAAAGTTTACAAGCCGTCGCGAAAATTAGGAACACCTTGTACGGTTTTTTAAAAATCGATTCCAAGAATGTGTTGGTGGTAGATTCCGGAATGGTATGAACTTTAAAGGTATTGAACGAATTATGGAGGGTTATAAAAAAAGACCGGAACCTAGGATGGTATATTTGGAATTATTTGCAAGAGTACAGAAGGAATGGGACTAGGTGTAGAAAGCTGGGTTAAAGGAACGTAAACCGTGCCAACAGGAACCGTCAGGTATAGAACCGGTAGCGCCGGAGTCGAGGAGATATGAGAAAGAAAGCACAAAAATTTAGGGTCAAATACGGACGTTCGTCGCCTTGAGCATTAGCACACATGAAATCTAATAAGTAGCGAATGTGATAGTCAAGACTCGAAAAGAGGAATCCGAGGTTAGAGAAGGTTAAGGAAGGTTAGGACAGTTGCACTGAGTGACTTTCTTATACCCGCAATCATAGCAATGGAGTTTTCGAGGACGCATACAATGAGTGGAAACATGGCCAGTTTGGCCGCAATTGAAGCACGTGATCTGACGAATGGAAGAGTTTACAGAAGTAGGGGTAACAACCGGATAAAAGAGTACGTTTAGTAGTGGACGTTGGGTGAATCTTGACTAACCGAGTATGGGAACCAATAGTGTTTATAGAAGTCGCGGCGGACTCAAATGCAAAATCCTGTTCCTGGTACATAGTTATCAACGTGGAAAAACCTTTGGATTAGCCTGACACACTCTTCCTTTAGCACCTGCAGCTAATTCGCAGTGTATTACTAAGTCTAATAGAAGGAAGATATATTTCTAGAAACAGCATCCAGTTGCACATCTTCAGGCATTGCACCATGACGGCAAATCCCAAAAACATGTGACGATTACTGCGATATCACAACAAAGATCTAAACTCTAACCAGTCCACTGCAGACTGGAATAACTCAAACTCAGAAACATATCGAGCTCTTCGAAATTCCTTGACCATCTCTAGCAAATTGAGTGAGTGGATTCGGGTCGCACAAAAATTTCAAGTTCCATTTTGACACTGGTTGGTCGTAATGGAACGTAGGAAAGAAAATAAAATTTTGCATAGGTACAGTAACAGGGATCGGTTCAAGTTCTAATTCTGATTCCGACCCGGTAGTGAGTAACGGCCGTTCATCCGACCTGGCATTAGAAGTGTGAGCAGGACTAGAAGTAGCTACCCGCATCTCTGATAAGGTAGCAACGTGGCAAAAATTTTATATTTTATTCTCGGTCGCACTTCGGAGGTTAGCCAAAGTAAGTAGCAATTTGCAATGGGTTTTCCGTTTCTCGTCTGTTAAGAACATTTTTCTACAGCGACTTTCCGTGGGTAGCCACAGGCAACTAACCCATTTAAACGTAAGTGAAGATGGGTCACCAACAAACTTGGCGAGAGATTGTTGCCGCTCTTGGATGGACGTTGTCACCACTTTGAGTTCGTAAGCAAAATCTGATTCTATAGAAATAGAACGGAGTTCTATTTCTCTATCTCGTTTAATGTAGACACGCTGCACGGACCTACGTATTTCATCCGCATTGACCTTTGAATTAAAGCTACGAGAATCTGGTTCATATTAGAACTAAGTTTGCTGCAACCGGTTAACGTAAATCTGTCAATGCGGCCTCATCACCAAGAATAACAAAAAAGTAAAAGGTAAGTGAATGCCAACCGCAAACCAACAGGAGCTCATATCAATAATAATGAAAAGTATCACCAGAAATTACAGAATAAATTTAAATATATCCGGAACGAGATAATTTATTTTAGGTTAGAAGTAGTAGGATATACCACCGTATACCAAAGTCTATCAAAGCAAAGAGGAAATGAATTAAATTCCAAAAAAAGAATCGCTAGACGATGGAAAAACTGCTTGACAGGCTTTTCAGGGGGAGTGTTTTGGCAACTAGCTCATTACACCCGAATCAGTTTGCTTTTAGAGCAAGACTTTCAACAGAGTCATCTATTCATCACCTGGTTTCCAGGATCGAAAATACTCTAGCTAACAAAGAGATCCTTCTATGCGTCTTTAGAGCAAGACTTGCTTCAGAGTCAGCTATTCATCCCCTGGTTTTCAGGGTCGAAAATATTTTAGCTAACAAAAAGATCCTTCTATGTGCATTTTTGACATTGAGGGGTCCTTTGATAATACATCCTTCAGCACCATCTCGACGGTCACCAGATCAGTTGGGATAGAGGAAACTTGCAGCAGGTGGATAAACTGCATGTTAAGTGGAAGGGTGGCAGTCGCAGAACTGCTTGAAGACACCATGGCGGTCCAGATGGGAGCTGATCAGAAAAGGGTTTACCCCGCTAGGATATGTTGATGATTTGGTTGCCTTAGTGGAAGGTAAATACGATAGTATTATCAGGGACCGAATGTAAGAAACCCTAAAAATAGTAGAGATGTGGGCAACTGGGGAAGGCCTTAGACTCAACCCCCAAAAGTCCCCTTTAGTACCTTTTACCCGGAAAAGAAAGATTACGGGCATTACATCCCTCTTCCTTAACGGTAACAAAAACGACCTATCAGGCGAAGTCGTGTACTTGGGAGTCACTCTGGACTCCAAATTCACATGGAACCAGCAGATTGATAACATCGTACGCAAGGCGGAAACTTCTTTAGTAATAGTCAGACGCACTTGCGGCAAATCCTGGGGGCTAAGACCAAACATGGTACACTGGTTCTACATTAGGGTGGTCAGACCAACTATACTATATGCAGCCTTGGTATAGTGACCCAAGGCTAAACAATCAAACACCAAAATAAAGTTGGGAGGGATCCAGAGACTGACCTGTTTAAGTATTACAGGGGCGATGTGTTCCACGCCCACTGCTGCTATGGAGACTCTTCTTGGCCTTTCCGCGCTACACTTGGAGGTGGTGGGGGAGGCAAGGATTGGACTATGCACATTTAAGAATCTCCAGTCTAGGATTATTGAAGGGGCGAAGCATACGAGATTGCTTGAGAGAAATTGGGGGCATCTGTTTGAGCTGGGTTCAGACCAAATGACTCAACAACATCCGCCGGATATACTCTTCAAGACTGTTACCCAGGATGTGGAGTGGAAAAAATGAAGTGCAGATTACCTCCGGGCAGCATGATCTGGTACACGGATGGCTCTAAGGGCGAGACCGGGTTTGGATCTGGACTCTTTAGGGAGAGGCCAAAGTGCGTTTAAGCGTTCCCTTAGGGACAAACGCTACCGTTTTTTAAACGGAAATACACGCCATACTGCAAAGTGTGCAGGAAAGTATAAGAGGTGCCTTTATTAACAGACATATCTATATTGTGTCTAACAGCCAGGCGTCACTTAAGGCTCTCATAAGTCAGAAAGTGTCATCAAGACATATGGGAATATATTGAGGCACTTAATGGACTGGCACAGCAGAACTCTTTTACATTACAGTGGGAGCTTGGCCATCAAGGACTCAAGGAAAATGAAATTGCAGACAAACTTGCAAGACAGGGGGCGTAAGGGCCATTTATTGGTGCCGAACCTGCCTTAGGAGTCACAAAAGCTACCATCCACAGCTATATTAGTGAATGGATGTGCAACCAATACCTAAGAGACTGGCAGAACAGATCAGGACTAACACATAGCAAGGCGCTGGTAAAGGGACTTAGAAAAAACAGAACCCAGGAATTGCTTTGTTTAAGCAGGGAACAGCTCAGAATCACTGTGGGGTTCCTAACAGGATATACTTCTGTCAAGGTTCACCTCCAGAAGAGACCTCGAATGCAGACTTTGCTTATAGTAATCGGAGACTGCAATGCATTTACTATGCAGATGCGAGGCGTTGAGTAGAACGAAACAGCGCCTATTCGGGCGACCAAAGTTGGATTTGAAGGAAGTAGATACTCTTTCATCGAGGGACCTGTACACTATAATCCGGCGTGCAGCTTTTGCAAACTGGGTATGATACTTAACCATGGTCAGCACAATAAGCCTTTTAGGCTGCAGTGTGGCCGAGCCGTTTGGCAGACACACCCGTCAGGGGGCGTGGTTTTAGTGTGTTTGCCGCAAGAAGAGTACCACACTTTGGCTATAAAAGCTTTCCACTCCACCGGGTTCGGATAACTATCAAAAAAAAAGTAGCATATACATCCGTATACCAAAGTGTATCAAAGCAAAGAATTAAATTCCAAGAAAAGAATCACTAGCAGTAACAAAACAAAAGAATAAAGTATAGAAATGCCAATGCAACACAAGTAGAAGCATGTGCCGGATAAGCACATTTGGAGATTCTGATGGGGAGAATCAGAAACGCGATACCACAAACTATCTAACTGAAAGAAAGAATATTAATGTACTTAAAAGACAAATGTATCACGACAAAATGTTAATCTGTCCAATAAAAGCAACATTAAGAAATAACCCGAAAAATATAATCGTTCTAGCAATTTCTTTTATTTAAAAAATTCCTATAACTGTAAAGTTTTCAGTAACAACAAGCAACGGTATAAGGCAAGCTCACAATAAATATAAAACACAATTTAACACAAAGGTCTTGAGTGCGTGTGTTGTAACATAAATTACTACAAACACTATAGTAGCGTGCCACCTACGCAATTAGCAAATAACAGTATAATTTAAACAATACTAGTATCCCAACCTTGACTGCAATCAGGAGACCACAAATCTGGCAAAATTAGAACTATTATAAAATGTAAACCTCAATTGTTATCACTGAATAGGACGTTAAAATTTTGCTAAAAATAAAGGATGTTTTTATCCTCGAAAATATCGAAACATATGATACAGATGAAGGTTGCTATAGGACTTACATTATACCTGAACCCAATCATTTAAAAAAAAATTAACAAATACCGGTAAATTTTTGTGTTAATTAATATACCGTTATTCCATACCTTAAAACCATTAACACGGAGTACGTATGATGTTTTATAAGTAAATTTCTCAGAAAATAGAATCTATGCTTTCGTAGTTCTCAAGAATATGTCCTAGCTCAATAATGAGATTCCTATGGGAATTCCCTATGATTCATATGACGTCACAATTAACCGCATTTGCTACTAGAAAAATGGAAGCACTTTATTTCACTGCTAAATTATGGACTCATGTGTAGAAGAATATACAACCCGAACTTAATCGTATAATTTAACCATAGGATAAAATTAAATCCTAGCATGCATACCATAGTTACACAGGAAGAATGTTTTTAAAAAATGTATTTATGTAACTTGCTCTTTTGCAGTTTTTCAAAAAATTTTCATCATCATTAGGTCTTCAGTCCTGAAACTGGTTAGACGCGTATCCTCTTTGTTTCCTATTCTGAACTAACCTTCATATTTCCCTGAAATTTGCCAGTCTGCATCTATCACTATCTGCATGCGATAGTCTGCTCTCGGTCTACCTCTACCTCTTTTTTCCTATCTCTGCTTGTAATATATCCCGCACTATTCCCCAATAATACCTTAGAACGTATCCTGCCCTTCTATACCTCCTATTCTTTTTTGTTTTCAACAGATATCTTTATACCTCTACTGTTTCTATAACTTATTTGTTATTACCTTTGTCTGTCCACTTCAGCCATCCTCATACATTTGACGCGCAACATTCTTTCTCTTTCTGTCTGCTTTTCCTACTGCATCAAAGTCATAGACGTACTGTCCAGTGCTCCACAAATAATGCTCTCAACAATTTTCTTCTTGTTTCTATGTTTGTTGTTTTTGAACATAGCTGCTGTTCTTTCTTGTTTAATGTAGTTCGATCACCTTCTATTGTTTTACAGTTATATTTTCCCGATGTTGAGTAAACACTATAACCTTTGTTCTTGAACACCCGATATTCAGTGGTATGTGAGGGAGGGAGGGCCTTCGGATGCCAAATTCCTCCCCGCACTTAAACCTTTGTCAAATTAATAGTTTTCCAATTAATCCTTTCGCACAATCAACATTTATAATAATCATCAGATTTAGCTGCACTTATTCTTTCTTGTTTGATGCAGTTCGGTCACCTTCTATTGTTTTACAGTTATATACCCTATTTCCCCGATATTCAGTGGTATGTGAAGGGGGTAAGCAGCCTTTGGCTGTCAAGTTTCCCCAGCACCTGAACCTTTGTCGAATTAATAGTTTTTCCAATTTATCCTTTCGCACAATCAACATTAGTTGAAAATATTTCACAACCAACACCTGTAGTTCTTTATAATAATCATCAGATTTAAGAGCACTTATTTTTTCGTCATTGGGTTTTACATCTTGAAACTGGTTGGACGCATACCTTCACTTATTTATGTTCTGAGCTAGCCTACACAGTTCCCTCAAATTCCCACAACAGCTATATACATTATAATTTGAATAAGGGCTGCAATACTTGCGGACACGCCCCCAATGCTCCACCCGAACTGTACTACATTGGGTTTAAACGCGAAAATATTAACGTGCTTCAGATCTAATCTAACTTCAAAATTAATCGATCCTAAATAAAAATTAACAAACCAAAACAAAAACTAAAAATTGGGTTTGAATAATGGTATCCCTAGCGTTAATTTGGAATTTGTCGGTTCAACAAGACACACACAAAAGTAAAAGGGGAGGGATCCGTAATACCGGATAGCAGTCGCCAGCTCTGGTTACCGGTGCGACCTGAAGGGTCGTCTTAAAACTATCCAAATCTAACTAACTAATATTAAAAATGGATTAAAATTTCTAAGCATTTGCCAAATATTTTAATAGTGAATCGGACTATTTTGCCTGCTCTATAAATTTGCAAATTCGTCCTCCCTGGTCTAAGTAATTTAGTCTATCTTTAGCCTAAATCCATCCCTAGCTTTTTCTACCGTTTCCTAACAGATTTATATTATAATTACATTCTTCACAATTACAATCTTCGTTCCTATAAAAATGCTGCCACCGAAAATGACGGCAGAACGTCAGACAAAACAAATCAAGCTCCAAAAATAAATGCAAAATGAATATGAATAAATATAAAATGTAAATATAAATAAATATATTTATGTTAATAGATATCTAATAAGCATTAAGCATATAGCAGTGCACAAAAAAAAGCAAAAAGGATTACCCAATTTATCAGGCACTCGCATAAGCATTATGTCGGCTGGCACCATTACTCACAAAAACCTGCTCATTAAATTATTTCAAACCTACTTATTAATACAAATCAATGCTTATGTGAGTGCAGCCGTCACAATTTTTCTTCTTACCTTGATAATAATTTCTCCAGTATCCGAAAATCTGGTCGTCTGCTTACCACTATTAATATCTTACAGCTAAGGGGAGATGGGTATGCACTGCTAAAGTACTGATGGATATGCACTATACGTTCTGGAGGGGATCACAATCACTATCACTTTAAAGTCCAGGGGGATGCGCGGTTTCATTCTATTTTATTTTCTTTATTTATCTACTGATTTAAATTAATGAGGGTTTTTGAATTAGTATGTTATTATTTACTTGTTTTGATTTATTCCCGATATTCCGCGCGTTTAAGGTTTGACAGTGATTGTTTTAGTGGCGTGTGGGTTTCTCGTGTATATTAGATTTTAATTATAATCATAATTAATTAATTTTATTTTTTATTTTTTTTTTGTTTTTATACAGGTTTTGGTTATACCATGCTCATATTCATTTCTTATGCCAAGTCAAATCTAAAATTTTTAACCCTCCCCCCCCTCACTCTCCGATTTACGCGCGGTTCTAACCGTCCAACCTCGCGACCCTTCCTGAAAATTCTTTAAAGGCTGTCCAGAACACCTTCTGGTTAGCCAATTCCCCGACTTCCTTTACGCTCTTGAGCCATGCTAGCCCTGCGCCAGCTAATTTCATATCAGCTAACCCTCGATTTGCCGCCTCGAGTGGGCAGTCGAAGAGCACGTGCTCTGCGTTTTCTGCGCCTTCATTGCATTCGCAGCGGTCGTTATCAGTTAAACAACAGCTATATACATTACATGTGATTTTCCAATGCTCCACCCGAAGGTACTACATTGGCCAGGAAGCGAGTTTTTGTTATCTGGAAAATTTTGAATTTTGCCGAACCCTTGCTGTTCCAAGCAAGGTAGGGATCTTTAACGTGCGTGACAACACTCACACACGGGACCTCCATTTTACCTCTCATCCGAACGAGGGTGTATTTTGTGAAAAATGCTCGCCTAACATTTTTCAAGCGGACCGTGTCGGGATACGAACCCGGGACCTTGGGCGTAGTAGTCACACACATACCACTACGCCACGGAGCCGCCAACAGCTATATACAGCTAGATTCCCCTTCCATTGTTTTCTAATTATATGCCCTATTTCACCGAGATTCATTGGTATGTGAAGGGGGTTAAGCAGCTTGTGACTGCCAAGGATCACCCAACACTAAACATTGGCCGTATTAATAGTTGATAATATTGCAAGACTAATATCTGTAATCATCATCATTAGGTCTTTAGTCCTGGAATTGGTTAGACGCCTACCCTCATTGTTTCCAATTCCGTACTAACCTACACATTTCCTTAAAATTTGCACAGTCTGCATCTATCACTATCTGCGTGCAAAAGTCTGATCTCGGTCTAAATCTACTTCTTTTTTCCTGCCTCTGCTTGTATTATATCCCGTACTAATCACAAAAATGCCTTACAAAGTATCCAACCTTTCTATCTCTTTAATCTTTTTTGTTTTCCACAGATATCTTTCTTCCTCTTCCAATTCTCATAATCTATTTGTTACTAACCTTGTCTGTCCATGCTATCATTCTTATACACCTAAAGCACAACATTCCAGAAGGCTTCTATCTCTGTCTATGTGTTTTTCCTGTTGTCTCTGTTTCATAGACGTACTGTGCTGTGCTCCACATATGCTTTGAACAATTTTCTTCTTGTCCCTAAGTTTTTTGTCTTTGAGCATATCCGCTATTCTTTCTTATTAAATACAGTGGGGTCACCATCTATTGTTTTACAGTTATGTACCCTATTTTCCCGATATTCAGTGTTGTGTGAAAGGGGGTAAGCAGCCTGTGGCTGCCGAGTTCCCCCAGCACTTGAACATTTGTCGAATTAATAGTTTTTCTAATATATCATTTCTCACAATCAACATTAATTGAAAATATTTCACAACCAACACCTGTAGTTGTTTATAATAATCATAAGATTTAAGTGCACTTATTTTTTCGTCAGTAGACTTTCCATCTTGAAACTAGTTGGACCCATACCTCCACTTATTTATGTTCTGAACTAACCTACACAGTTCCCTAAAATTCCTACAACAGTCTAATATACAACTCGGTTCCTCTTCTATTGTTTTCTAATTATATGCCCTGTTTCACCGAGATTCAGTGGTATATGAAGGGGAGGCGGCTCCATGGCGTAGTGGTATGTGTGTGACTACTACGCTCAAGGTCTCGGGTTCGAATCCCAACACGATCCGCTTGAAAAATGTTAGGCGAGCATTTTTTACAAAAATACACCCTCGTTCGGATGAGAGGTAAAATGGACGTCCCGAGTGTAAGTGTCGTCACGCTCTTTAAAGATGCCTACCATGCTTGAAACAGCAAGGGTTCGGCAAAATTCCAAATTTTCCAAGTAAAAAAAAATTTCGCTTCCTGGCCAATGTAGTACCTTCGGGTGGAGCATTGAAAAATCACATATAAGGTATATGAAGGACTTATGCAGCCTGTGGTTTCCAAGGATCCCCCAATACTAAGACATCTGCCGATTTAATAGTTTTCCAGTAAATACTTTCGTACAATTAACATTAGTTGAAAATATTGCACTATTTTCTCATGTCTCAGTATGCGACCTATCATCCTATCTCTACCATTTTTTACTGTTTTCCACATATTTCTTTCTTCTCCTACCATTTCTAGTACTTCTTTGTTCTGAACTTTGTCTGTCCATAATATCTTCATCATATATCCTACCTTTTTCTTGTCCGCTTCTCCTACTGTCCAGGCTTCACAACTGTACAGTGTTGAGCTCCACACACGTTTTAAGCAATCTTTTTCCTGTCTTTGTTGTCTTTGAACACAGTAATTGCTTTTTCTTGTTAAATGTAACACGACCTTGTGCTAATCTTTGTTTTATATCTTTTGAGCTTTTCCCATCTTGCGTTATTTGGCATTCTTAGGTAGCAGAAATCATTAACCTCTTGTACGTTCTCGTTACCTATTTGTATTCTTGTTTCTGGTTTATTTACCCCTCCTTTACATATTAGTACGTTAGTTTTATCTTTGTTAATTTTCATACAGTATCTCTCTCTTAGAACTGTGTTCATTTCATTAAAAAGCAGCTTCTAATTCTTCTTTACTAGATGCTAATACCGCTCTATCATCCTCAAATCTAAGCATATTGATCTTTTGTCCCTGCATAGTAATTTCAATTGTCTTCCTGCATTTGACAGTATTCATTGCCTCATCTACGCACAAGTTAAAAATCAATGGGGATAAGGCACATCCCTGTCTCACCCCTTTCCTAATATTAAAATAGCCTCCAATATTCCCCTGTTTCGCCTAAACCCATATTGATCTTCTCCTAGTATTTTTGCAGCTCGTTTTTCCATTCGTCTTTGTACAACTCTAGTTAATATTTTTGACACGTGTGGTATCAGACGTAATGTTCGAAAGTTTTCGCATCTATCTGCGCCTCTCTTTTTTGGTATAGTTAATATGATGTTACGTTTGAAATCTCTGGGTATCTCGCCTGTCTCATACATATAACTTACAAGTTCGAAGAGACGTTTTGTTACTGCTTGTCCAACGGCTTTTAGAGTTTTTGCTTGCACGTTACCTGTACCTTTCGCCTTACCATTTTTCAGACCCTTTAATGTTATTTCAAACTCATCTCGTAGTATAGGATATCCCAAGCCATCATTTTCAATGTCTGATTCCTGTTCTAATGCTGTTAGTTCCTCTCTTGCATATAAATTCTATTTATATATTTCTGCCATCTAACCACTTTTTCTACATTTTCTATAATGACGTTTCCCCTCGCGTTCCTTATGTATTTGCTATACGGTTTTATATCCCTAAAATTCATTTCAATTAGTTTGTCTCTCTTTCCTATTTCCAACTTAGTTTGTACCTCTTTGCACGTTTTATCAATCTATTGCTTATTAGCTTTCTTGAATTTCCGAATAATCTCCCATTTTATGGCTTTGTATCTCTGTTTTCCTGTTTTATCTGATCTATTTTTGTATTTTCGTCCTTCTTCTATTAGATTCAGGATATCTTTTGTTATCCATAGTTTCATATTTTCTTTTTGTGTATACCCCAGAATATCTCTGGCCGACATACCTAAGCTGGATTTAATGTTATTTCATTCTGTTTCTACTTCCTTAGTATCAGAAATTTTCCCAATAACATTCAGCAATTCATTTAACTTTTTTTCAAATTTTCCGTGGATATGTTTATCTTTTAATTTCTCAGAGTCCGTGTGTTTTTTTTCTTACCTTTTTTTAAGTTTTTAAATTTCAGAGCGGCCTTCATAACTACGATGTTGTGGCCAGTGTCTATATCTGCTTCTGGATAGCTTCTACAGTCTTTTACTTAATTCCTAAACTGTTGTCTAATAAGAATGTAATCTATTTGATATCTTCCTACACTCCTGCCATCTTCCACGTGTATCGTCTTTTAGCATGATGTTGAAATAATGTGTTTGTGATGGTTAAACTGATTTTGTAGCAAAATTCTACCAGTCTATTTCCCCTGCCGTTCATCGTGCCTAAACCAAGTAAATTTACCACCGCTCCTTCCTTACCCTCACCTACCACTGCAGAAAAATTCCCCGTAATTATCAAATTTTAATGTCCTTTTACGTATCTTAGTGTGTCTTTGTGGAACGCTTCTACCTCCTCCTCACTTTGGCCAAAAGTGGGCATATACACTTATATTATAACTGTATTTACCGGTTTAGATTCTAATCTAACCATGAGTACTCTTTCGGTATTTTGTAAGTAGTTTTCTATACAGTGACCTATCTTTTTTTCATTACTATCACCACGACCAAATTTGCTTCCTCTGATCCTGTATAAATTACCCTAAAGTCTCCACTCCAAAATTCCCTGCCTCTGGCCATCGAACATCGCTGATCCCTACAATGTCTAGTGCCATCCAATCCATTTCAATTTTTAAGTTCTCTAGCTTACTTACTTACTTCATACTTCTGACATTCCACGCTCCGATTCGCAGAATGTTTCCGATTCTTGTTCTAAGTTTTCCGATCACATCTTCCGAAGTAGTCCCCTCCCGAAGATCCGGATGGGGGACCATTTTACCTCCGGAATGTTTTACCTCAAAGGATGCCATCATTTTAAATACAATTTAAGTAAGCTTTGTACTTGGGAGGTAAGGTGGAGGTTCCCGTTTTCTTCCACATCGCGGTAGTATGTCTTAGAATGCCACATCGTCCCCTATGTTCTCTGCCAATCTAAGTACCGAAAAAGCCGGTGCCCTCTTTTGGGCCCTATCTTAGTCTGGTTCCTCGCTAAAGACCCCACTAAGTTGGTTGAACCTGTTCTAGTAATCTAAAACTTCGTCAAGGTGCAAGTTAATTCGGAATGGACTAATACCTGTAGTTTTTTTTAATAATCACCATGTTTAGGTACAACTATTTTTTGGTCACTAATTTTTCCAATTGGGAATGGTTCCATGCACGCCTCTATTGATTTCTATTCTAAGCTAACCTACATATTTCCTTGAAATTCTACATCTTTCACTATCTGCGTGCACTAATTTACCCTAGGTCTACCTCTACTTCTCTTTTTTCCTATCTCTGCTTCTAATATATTCCGCACTATTTCCTCATGTCTTAGTATGTGGCCTATCATCCTATCTCTCCTATTTTTAACTGTTTTCCACATAGTTCTTTCTTCCCCTATCATTTCTAGTACCTCTATGTTCTTAAATTTGTATGTCCATGATATCTTCATCATACGTCTGTAGCACCACATTTCAAAGATTTCTACTTTTCCCTTGTCCGCTTCTCTTACTGTCCAGGCTTCACAGCCATACAGTGTTGTGCTCCACAAATATGTTTTAAGCAATCTTTTCCTTGTTTCAATGTTTTTTGTCTTTAAACACAGTAGTTGCAGTTTCTTGTTAAATGTAGCACGACCTTGTGCAAATCTTTGTTTTATATCTTTTGCGCTCTTGGCATATTACGTTAATTGGCATCCTAAGTAGCAGAAATCCTTAACCTCTTGTAAGTTCTCGTTTCCTATTTGTATTCTTGTTTTTAATCTATTTTCCTTTCTTTTGCATACTAGAACTTTAGTTTTATTTATGTTAATTTTCATACCATATCTCTCTGTTAGAGCTGTTTCCATTTCATTAAGAGCAGCTTCTAACTCTTCATCGCTAGATGCTAATATCGCTATATCATCTGCAGATCTAAGCACATCAATCTTGTGTCTCTGCATAGTAATTCCAAATGTCTTCCTGCATTTGACAGTATTCATTGCCTCCTCAATGTACAAGTTAAAAATTAATGGTGATAAGGCACATTCCTGTCTCGCCCCTTTCCTAATATATACTTCTCTACTTTCCTGCTCTAATTCTATTACCGCCGTTTACTCTTTGTATAAACTATGTACTTACTATCCGCCTATCCTTAAAATTCATTCCAATCTTTTTGAGTATTTTAAACATTTTTTAACATTTTATATTGTCGAATGCTTTTTCCAGATCTAAAAATCTTATATACACACTTTCTCCCTTTTCTATTGTTTTTCCATTATCTCTCTTAGAGCTAAAATAGCCCCGTTCTCCCTTGTTTCGTGTAAACCCAAATTTATCTTCTCCTTGTATTTCTTTAGCTCATTTTTCCATTCGTCTTTGTACAATTCTCATTAATAATTTTGAAACGTGTGCTGTCAGACTTATTGTTCGAAAATTTTCACATCTATCCGCGCCTCTTTCTTTTTTGTATAGTTACTATGATGTTACGTTTGAAATCTTTTGGGTATCTAGCCTATCTCATACATATAGCTTACAAGTTGGAAGAGACGTTCTGTTACTGCTTCTCTAGCGGCTTTTAGAGTTCCTGCTTGAACCTTATCTGTACCCGGCGCCTTACCATTTTTCATACTCTTTAATGCCAATTCAAACTTATCTCGAAGTATAGGATATCTCAAGTCATCATTTTTAATGTCTGATTCCTGTTCTAACGCTGTTAGTTCCTCTCCTGCATATAAATTCGCTATATATTCTTGCTATCTAACCACTTTCTCTACATTTTGTATAATGACGTTTCCTCCCGCGTCCCTTATATTTTTGCTATATGTCAGAAAATGTTACCAAAGAATAATTATATATTCATTTCTAAAACAGAAAAGAAAGTGGAATAATGCCAATATTGACCTTTAACCAATTTTAGATAACAGCCCTTTTTCAAACTTGAATACAAAGCAGGTGTTAGATAGAGGACTTGAATCAATGAGCAACCAAAGGTATTTAATGAATGAAAGTTAGAATTCAAACAGTGAAAGAGCACGGAGTAAAGTGTGTTGCCTAGTTTAGGAGTACTACACATTTGGAATAGCCGAAAACAGTAATTGAACACGGAGTAGAGTGCCTTGCTTAGGTTAGAAGTACTACCAATTTAAAATAACCCAAAATAGTAACCGAAGAACCTATTTACAATTCTGCTGAACAATTTAATAATACGAAAATGAACCTAACAACTACTATAATTAATGTTCTATATTTTTAGTCAATTAGCAATAAAATATACGTAAATATAAAAGCGGGTAAAGCAGAAGGAGTCAAAAGAAACCAATGAGGTTACGTAGAACAAATTTATTCTGACAGATAAGATTACCGCTCAAGTACATTCATGCCCGTTATTCTGTTAAACATTAATTTGCAAACATAGGGACACAACCTTCTGTGTTGTTTTCTCAGATGAATGTGTTCGCATATTATGTCGTTACTTAATATATGTACAAATCGGATTACTATTTTCATCATATCCATTATTAAGCATTTAGAAAAACTTAAAGGTATCTTGTGAATTTAGTCAAACATCTATGACATAGATGTCTCGTTTCCTGGTTTCTACTATGCCGTGGCTGCTTCTCCAACCTTTTCAATGTTTAATGCTTCCCAAATAAGTTAACTAGTTATACTCAAATAAGTCTCAACAGTTACTTTTAGAAACCTTGCAGGACCGAAGATTTTAAAAGAACAAAGAATATGTGATACCCGGATATTGGTATTAAAAATCTACAGGTGTTCGAACTCTGAAAATATTATATTTCAAGCAACCGTTAAATAAATTATACCATATAAAACCAATGAAAGTGTCAAAATTCATGATATTATTTAAGCTTTTATGTGGTTTATGAGTATTGTATTTCAAAGCTCAAACACATTACCACCGAATTTGATCAGCGCGAAAGATATAGTTGCACATACACTTTACAATAAGGGAAATGCAGATCTACAGGTGCGACAACTCAAGGCCTTTAAAAATTATGGGTAACCCGGTAAAAAGGTAGTGGTTTTAATGGATAATCTCTGTTATATTTCATTTTGATGATTTAGTATGAAAAGATATCTAAATTCATTTATTCAATTAAAGTGATTTAATATGTTCTTGTAGACGTTATCAAGCTTAACGTAGCTTAAATTGATTGTTAATAACAACCTTAATTTATTGCGCATCCGTAAAGAACTGGTATTACAGGTCAAAACCAATGCTGTGGGTTGACATTTCTTTCTCAAATGAGATTAAAGTGGGCAAATTGTTAAGTGCTTTAAATTTACCAGCAAAAATTAAATGTTATCTCAGAAATCTTAAATTTAAATGTGATGTTAAATTTAGAAAAATTTTATTACCAGATGTTTATTTTAAAAATATGTGAAAAAATATTGATTAATATAAAGTTTTATTGAATTTCATTAATCAGTTTTGAAGTGATCGCTATCACTCATCATCATTAGGTCTTCGGATCTGGAACTAGTTAGACTCGTACCTCCGTTATTTTCTATTCTGAACTAACCTACACGATTTCCTTAAATTTCCACATTACCTGATTGAGGTCTACCTTTAACTATCTTTTTTTCTATCTCTGCTTGCAATATATCCCGCATTATTCACCAAATGCTTTAGAACTCGCGCTGTCATACTTCTCTGATTTTATTTTGGTTTCACAGATATCTTTCTTCCTTTATTATTTCTAAAATCTCTTTTGCTACGTACCTAGACGTAGCCGGAAAAAAGTAAGCACCAAGCTAACTACCAACCGCGGAGAGTGGTGGGATTTGCTTACATACCAAACAGATACAAAAAAACACATCGCCCACGACTATCTATTAACAATGAAAATAAATTAAAATTTCTTGATTCACAGGTAAAAAGAAAAGTATTAAATTTAAGTTATATTTTAAACAACAAATTTTATAAACGATCCACGAGGTGCGCATTTTGTAGCTAACAGGTAATAAAAATCATTAAGAAGTGTTAAATTAAAGTATTCAATATAGGTTTTCTCAATAGCACGTGTGTTAAATTAAAGTATGAAAGGTAGGTTTTCTCCATAGCAAGTGGGTTAAATTAAAATATTAAATGTAGATCAAGGTGTAGTAAGAATTAAAGAAAGATAACCAGAAGCACCAGCGAAGCTAGTTTCTAAACATGGATGGTGTACTGGTTTCACAACATCAACCGCTGATAAGTAAGGATCTTCGATGTACGTAAAACAAAACGAGTCACATACCTCTATGCGTCGGGATGCGTATCTTGCAACCCGCCGGGGGTGAGTCGGCACAGCAACACCATTGTCGTCAGGGATCATTCACCCTGCGATCGTAATTATAGCAGCGATCCAAAGACAAAAGGCAGCTGGTCCACGGCAAGTAACAGATGGGCCTACACAAAGAAAAAACCCATTTGGCCTCCAGCTAAAAAAAGCTAAAAAGAGAATCTGATTAGCATGGGTACGCGCAAGGAAACTCACCGAATGCACGCAACACCTCCTAGTTGTCGAACAGAAAAACGTGCATCGCTTTTGAAATACGGTGACGAATAAATGTAGAAAATATTTTGACGTACAAGCCGTGGAATCACATTCAACAATGGTTCAAACAACACGGAGTCGAATTGCAAATCCTAGCTTATTGAAACGCGATTAAAACTGAAAAACCCGGGTTTTATCGGATAGTGCGCGACCTTATTTCAACAAGTCTTTACATCGGAACAATAGAGAAAACCATTGTACTCGGTCGTAACGTATACCAAGATAGCAGGTACCTAAAACAGGATATAAACTATTTAATTGTAGCATAAACTTGTCGTTTCGAAATAAATAAGTTCAAAATGAAAATTTGTAGAAAGCGTATTTATTATTAATTATGTTGAAGGATTTAACAGATTACCGGATACCTGAAACAAGGAATACACTATTTAAGTTATTGAATAAATTTTTGTTTTAAAAGCAAGAGGGATTTGAGTTGAGAAATTTATTCAAGAGCGTGTTTATTATTAATTATGTTGAAAATAAACGTAACACTTTGTTATTTACTTTTTCTGTCCATGCTATCATCATCATCATCATCATACACATAAAGCACCACATTCTAAGAGGCTTCTACCTTTTTCCTGTCTGCTTCTCCTACTGTCTCTATTTCATAGTTATACAGTGCTGTGCTATACACATATGCTTTCAATAATTTTTTTCTTGATACTATGTTTGTTGTTTTCGTATATAGTCGCTGCTCTTTCTTATTAGATACAGCTTGGTTCGCTTTCTATCGTTTTCTAAATATATATCCTATTTCACCGATAATTCAGTGGTATGTGAAGGGGGTTAAGCTACACGTGACTACCAACATCCCACAGCATTATACATTCGCCGAATTAATAGTTTTCCAATAAACCTTTTCGCACAATCAAGATTAGTTGAAAATATTGCAAAAACCAACACCTGTAGTTTCTTATAATAATCATTACACTTTTTACTTTTTTTTCGTCATTAGTTTTCAGTCTTGGAACTGGTTGGACGCGTACCTCCATTAATTTCTATTCTAAGCTTGCCTACTTATTTTCCTGAAATTCTCACACCCCAGATACAGCTCGGTTCCCTTTCTATTGTTTTCTAAATATATGACATATTTCATCGATATTCAGTGGTATGTGAGGGGGTTAAGCAACCTGCGGCTACCAGAATCCCCCAACACTCAGACATTTGACAAATTAATAGTTTTTTTAGTAATTCTTTTCGCTATCATTACGTGTATTATGCAGCGAATTGATAATTGGTACACCGGTCCTTTATTTGCATCTATACAAGCGTAAAACAAATTTTTGTGGAGCGTAAGATCTAACAGAAAGTGCATTCTAAAACTTGAAAAAAACTAAAATCGGCGAAAGAGAGGACAAATATACTGATTCAATGTTAGCAATAAAATGGTTTGAGAAAAATATGGTATAATATTGCTGACTATATTTCACCCTGACACAATGCAAAAAACGGGAAAAATATATCCTACGTGTGATTTTCCAATGCTCCACCCGAAGGTACTAAATTGGCCAGGAAGCGAGTTTTTTTTACCTGAAAAATTTGGAATTTTGCCGAACCCTTGCTGTTTCAAGCAACGTAGAAATCTTTAACGTGCGTGACAACACTCACACACGGACCTCCATTTTACCTCTCATCCGAACGAGGGCGTATTTTTGTGAAAAATGCTCGCTTAACATTTTTTAAGCGGACTGTATCGGGATTCGAACTCGGGACTTTGGGCGCAGTAGTCACACGCCTACCATCTACGCCAGGGAGCTGAGGAATGATAGATCATCAAACAAAAGAAGAAATCAAACCATCGTACATAAAATACTACAACGAAAATATAGGATCAATCGACAAAGTTGATACGCTTTTGAGCTCAGTTGAGTGTTTACAGAAAACCACTAAATGGTATATGAAGATATTCTTCCATTTGACAGACATATGTGTAATAAATGCTCATAGTTTTTATAAAGTAGAAACGGGCACCAATATATTTTATATATATATATATATATATATATATATATATTAATTGGAGTTAATTCGTCAGCTTATTGCAAAGTATTCGAATGATAGACCACGAAAAAACCTGTACCGCCAACTGGAGATGTACCGATACGCCTTACCCAAAGACATTTTCCTGCTAAAATACTTCCGGTGCCAGGAGGTAAAAAACCTCGCAAAAGACCTTTTTTGTTTACAAACATTCAAAAATTTTATTTACCAAACGAAGACATTACAGATACTATTGTTGTATCGGTGACGTCGGTTTAGGTATAGATCCATGCTTCGCAAGATATCACAGACTAAAACAAATTTAATGTAAGAGCGTACCTTCTGTTTGTGAAATATTTAAATTTTTTTAGCTTTTATTTTGTAAAAGCGTAACTGTTTAGGCCGTACTTTAATTTCTATACCAAATCATGTTTAAATTGTATATTAAATTCTATTGTTACAATTAAACATAATATATTGTAATATGTTAAAACCCACTTTATTTTGATACCGCATGTTATTTTGATAAGGGGTGAGGTAGGTTTTGGGTCTCTTGGAGCGTCTTTTTAAAAAGGCTTCTTCCAAAAAACTCTTCTATCAATTTTTATTTAAACAGAAATTACAAAATGAATTTTAAAAACAGGTACGTTATATAGTAACGTATTGAAATCAAAAACATTCTAAGTTGACAATCAGTATTTAAATTAACTAAAATTACGGTAAGTCCCTTGAACCAACAATGTTAAAGTTGTGAAGCTCGAGACTGACTGACTCTCCTGGGGTTCTCAGGGTATTTAAGCTATCCCTGCTCTTACATCACTTTGTAGGAAACGTAGATCTCATGTCTGCTGTTTCTTTATACAATACAAAGTATTACATTTTAATAATCTTAATTCTAATAATTGTTGTTTTATTGTCTACTGTGACCTGCACCTGCAGTGTCATATTACGTCTGAAATACAATGTAACTGTTTCCGTTTTCATGTCTGATTTGTGAACCTTCATTATCCTTATGTCCTTCAATTATACAATGTAACAATAATTCTTAAGACATAATTCCATTTAAATGTACATATATATTGATTTGGGTGATATGTAACTCCTCCCGACGTAAATGAAAATTAAGGGTTTTACTTAATTTTTAAAACTCATGGTCCCAAGGGATCTTTTATGATTTCTTTATTTACCTTTGTTTGTTTGTTCTTATGACTAAAATTTGTTTTTTTGCTTCCATATCTAAGATACATTTTGTACATTAAATACATAGTTAATAAAATTATTCCAATAATCAATACAATTCTCCAAACACTGATATTATCGTAGTGTAGTTTTGGTACTTTCACTTCATTTAAATGTTCTTTATACCTGTCCATTAATTTTACGGCTTGGTTGAGGTCATCTATGTCTAAATATTCTAGTTGCATTGGTTTCTTGATGATCTTATCGTCTTTGGTTTGTGTAGTCTTGAACGTAGTTCGGGTAGATTTTCGAATTACTTCAATATTACTTGGTTTTGGTATACTCGAATAATTTCGTTTTTTAATTTTAAATAGCAATCTTCTTTTATTGTGATTATCCTGCTTCCAATTAAAATTAGACTGTTTTCGTCTTTCAATTAGTCCATTTGACTCCGGGTGATTTTCTGTTAAGAAATGAATTTTTATTTTATGAACTTCTTAAATATTCTGTATTGCTTCGTTTCTGAATTCGCTTCCATTGTTTAGAGTTATTGATTCGGGTGTGCCATAAAATGTATAGTATTGTAAGAATCCTTGAGTTACATCGATACAATTTTTTGAAATAAAGGGTATCGATTGGTCAACTTTTGTGAATGCGTCTACGTTTGTTAAAAAGTTTTGCGCTTCTACTACCAAAGTATCTGCATGTAGTTTTTGAAAAGGTTTATCGGGTGTTTTAGTTAACATTAAAGGTACTTTTGGGGTTGATCTGTCGTATTTTGCTTTATTACATAGTTCATATTGATTAATAAAGTCAGTGGTCAATTCCTTCATGTCTCTAAAGCAGTATCTTCTTATGAGTTGTTTTTATGTTTTATTGATTCTACGATGGTTGGTTTTTCCTTCGTGTTGGTTTTGAATTAGGTCATTTATTTCGTCAAGGTCATCTAACGTTATTAATTTTCGTGTACAACTGATAATCTCGGGTCCTGAGTTATTAAATAATCTAATAATCTGAAAATCGTTTGTATAAGTGTTCTGTGGTGAAATAAAAGTAAAAACGTTTTTTCTCTTGGGTATATTGTTTCAAAATTTTAATTATCTGCTTTTTGTTATCATCCTTCGTTATTTGAATTTGATATATTTTCTTATTATCTGTTTTTGTATATTTTACTGGAGTAAGGTTGGTTAAAACTTCGGAAACTATGAATTGATTTGGTTTCGTGTCTGTTACTTCGTTTAAAACTTTACTCACTTGCAATTTTTGGTTCGTCATTTTGCATTGAGTGCATGGTTTCTATTTCTTCTGGGTCTTTTCTTATCTCTGTTTCGTCTACCTTGCCTATAACTGACTGTCTCCATTGCGTTGATTTGTATTCTGCTTAGCGAGTCTGCATTATTATTAAAAATTCCTTTTTTGTATATAATTTCTCATATTTTTCTAGTCTAATCCTACATTGCAGCAATTTTGAATTCAGATCTTTTAGTTTTTTACAACCATACTAATGGTCTATAGTCGGTGTATATGTAGAATTTCCTTCCATAAAAATATGGTCTAAAATACTTCGATTGTACTGTATTTTTGTTCAGTCTCGTTCAGGGTTCTAGATGCGTAGCTGATTGGTTTATCGCTACCTACTTTTCCTTGGCTCAATACTGCGCCTAAAGCAACGTTCGATGCGTCGGTTGTCAAAATAAATGGTTTTGAAAAATCTAGATATTCAAATACAGGGTGATTCGTAAGGATACATTTAATTTTCTCTACTGATTTCATAAATTCCGGTGTGTGTTCAATCTTATTACCTTTCTTTAGACAATTCGTTAATGGTTTGGTTATTTGTGCGTAGCCTTTGATGAATTTTCGGTAATAACCACTGAGTCCTAAAAATCCTTTAATTTCCTTATTCGTTTTTGGTAAAGGGTAATTTAATACTACATTTGTTCTGTCTGGGTTCGGTATAACTCCTTGTGGCGTTTATATATCCTAATATGCTACTTTTTTTTGTAGAAATTCACTTTTATCTAATTGAACTTTAAAATGAGCTTTTCGTAATCGTTTAAAAACTTCTCGTGATCTTTCGGTGTGTTCGTCAGTGATATTGAGTATACAATAATGTCGTCTAAGTATATATGGCATTTTTCATTGTGTATCCCTCTTAGAATGTTGTCCATTACTCTTTGAAAAGTAGCGGGTGCCTTCTTTAAGCCAAACGGCATGCGTTTGTATTCATAATGTCCTATAGGTGTACTAAAAGCTGTTTTGGTTGTATCTTTCTCGTCCATCTCTACCTGATGATATTCTGAAGCGAGGTCTAATGTCGAAAAATATTGACACTTTCCTAATTTGGCTAAGATTTTCGTAATATTGAGTATCAGGCATTTATCGTCTACAGTTTTCTCATTTAGTTTTTTGTAATCGATAACCATTTTATACTTGCGTTTGCCTGAGGTATCTAACTTCTTCGATACTATTAATACGGGGCTGCTCCATGGTGAGTTTGAATGTTAGATGATATCTTACTTCAATAGATCTGCTACCTGTCTATCTGAGTCTTCTTCACTTGCTTGAGGTAGTCTGTATACTTTTGTGAAAATTGGCTTATCGTCTGTTAATTGTATTTTATGTTTGACGTTGTTGATAAAGTTGAAGGTATTCCTTAACAATGGAATATATCTCGGTATTCGAAACATAAGTCTTTGATTGCTCTCTCTTTTTCGTTATTAATATCTTCATTAAAACGAATGTTAATTAAATTTTTTTTAACATTTTGTCGTGTCTTGTAGGGTTGGAATCGCTTTCATATTCTTCGTCGATTCCATCTAGCTAAAATTTACGTCTTCTATGTCTATTGGGTTTGTCAATGATAGTTCTAGAGGGTAATCGTTTGAGTTTAAAATTGTTGTAGTGGCGGTGAGTAGGTAAGGCACCTTCGTTCTAACCCAAAAAACCGGTTTCCCCATGTTAAATCCCATAAGGAAATCTAAGGCCCGTTCTGGTCATTTTTGTACCATATATTGAAATTTCCATAAAGAGGAATTGAGGGTCAATTCAGGTTACTTTTAACCAACACCCACGTCGTCTATTACATTCAGTTTTTAAGAATAAGATAACACTAAACTATATAAAATTTTATTGAGGATAATATATGTAATATCTATATTCTACATTCGCAATAAGTATTATATTTCTTCTTGCTCCATAACTGAATAATGTCAAACAGGTAGTATTGCATATGAACCAGGAAACAAGTGGCGTATATCATCGTGTGGGCTTAGGGCAATCTTTTCCTGAGCGATAGTGTGGAATTGGTGCTAGGATGATCGAATTAGATTCTGCGTTACAAATACTTCCTTGTAATCTTCGATACGATCAACATAATCCTCAAAAGTAATTCTATTCTTTATCACTGATCTTTTAATCACTTTAATTTTCTTTGTGATACCAAAGTCTCGGATGCCAGGTGATTCTTCCTCTTCTCGTAAGAGTTCAGTTTCTTCTTCCTCGGCTGTTTTAAAAATCCTCGTCGCATACATCTTTGAGCGTAACCCCATAAAATCTGTCATAAGTCGTCCATTATTTTCATCCCTCATCATCCCCAATACTTTTTTGTTTATTAGCGGAATTCCATAAATGTTGTTGGCAGGATAGTCAGAAGTATCGAAACGTTGCAGACAATCCCGCTTCATAGTTTCATAAGGATCCTGATTTACTATTTTATAAATTAGACTATCTGTATCTGTGTAAAGAACTCGGCACCCATCTCCCAAGGCGGCGTTCATATTTCCATAATGGATATCGTAGATTGTCAACTTGGCTATGTCAAGAATGCACATACCAACATATATAGGTTTGTTAAAATATATTTCAGATTTAAGAAGTTCCACAGCCACAAAGTTTTCATCAAAGATTGTAACATTTTTGAATAACGGGCTGGATATCCTGGCTTCGGCCCCATATCTTCGATTTATTTTCAATTTAAGGAAATTCGATCACATTTCTGAATCGCTGCGCCAGTCGGGCTGGTTAAAAATGGAAAACAGGCGGTTACTGCATCTTGCAACCTTTACGCATAAAATTGTAAATTCTCTATCGGCACCAATTTATATAAAAAATTTGCTACTACCGCGTAGCAGTTGTCATTCTGTCCAGGTAAGATCTCGTGACTTGCTGCATGTACAGCGGCACTCAACCACCCTCTTTCAGAGGTCATTCCAGTACAATGCAGTTAAATTATATAATTCAATTGACAACTCCATGAAAACCAAATCGGTATCAAGTTTTAAACTATTATTTAAAAAGTATTTACTTTCAACACAATAAATTCACTGGTCTATACATTTATATATTCTCATTTGTTCTCATACTCTTTAGCAGAAATAAGTGTTGGCTCATAAAGTACCAACTTAATGTTAGTGTTAAACTGTTTGCAGTGGCGCTCACACCAGAATTATAAACATCCGGCTTCTTTTACATGTTTCTATTCTTATTTGTAAATTAATTTTTATTGTATTGTTAGTTGCAGGTTAAGTGGTAGAGCAGCCTTTGGCTGAACTTCGCCTGTTATACTACATTCTTATTTTTTTGTTATAGAACTTATTAATAATCAATAAAGACGATATTATCTTCCGTCCCAGTTTTGCACAAGTTTCATATGATAATGTTTTCGTTTGTTCTCCATCGTTTTACCAAAAACAGCATTGTTCATTAGCTTGAACAAGTTCTTCTCAAATTCGTTCCTTGCTTGTTTCCGAAGTTCAGTATTGAGATCAATGTGAATAGCTTTTAGTTTAAGTCCATTTTCTAAAGCTTGTTTCAGATTCCTGTAGTGGATCACATATCTTCTTTTAGCATTTAGTGTAGCCATTAATTTGGTAGTTTGCGTTTTTGATACAGGCGGTTTTCCAGTCTTCAAATCAATGGGCTCGAAACAGAACGGAATATCCTTATGCAAGTCGTGGATATGCTCAGGATACTCCAAAGCAACTTCCTATATATAACCTTCTAGTGCATCATCAGGAACTGATGTCACGTCGATGTTAGTATCCACCCATTCAAATCCTACATAGGGTAAGGGGTGACTCATCGCCCATTCATATTGATTGTTAACATTATAGTACATAAGATGCACATCGGGGTTGGAAGGATCATCCGTTGGTAAATATTTATTGTTCGCCGATGCACGCCGTTCCGAACACACTTGACTAAGTCCTCCCCGTATACCCTTTTCTATAAACAATAGCTGATCGATGTCGGTCAACAATTCAAGTTCCTGATGAGTATGTTTTAACATTCCATCCCAAGTGTATCCTGGAAGGGTATAATAGTGGGCGGGGTCTAGTCCATAAGTTAAATGACAACTCGTACGAAATTGCTCAAAAACTTCAGCCAATAGCATCACATCAGTCATGAGGTATAGATCGGAATACTGCCCCAGGTTTTGAATATTAAATGCTTCCCACACTTTTCGTGCGTGCGCATACTGTTTCTTTATAATTCCTTCGCCTTCCAGCATGTTGTAAAACTCTTGTTGACTAGGTAGTGAAGTGTAACGCAACTTTTCAGACGAATCGATAAAATCATACGGGTATACATCTTTTTAGTTAATAATTCCAAACTTCTCATTTGTCAATCCAGAAAATTTATTTTTTAATAACGGATATTCATTTAGATTAGAAGTCAATGTTTCTAAAGATGAGCTCATAAAGCGGAAGCTATCAATGAATCTATAGTTGACCAAGTTTTCAGCAATATATTTTGTAAAGGAGATATATTTTTCATTTGTTACTGGTAACACTTCCACACGGCCATCCAAATCTACAGCAATACTTTTAATTATGAAATGGCTATCATAACCACTCAAGTTGTGGAAAACTATCGGAATTGTATGTGAATCTTGATACTTGATATTACAACTCTCGTGCGCTGGTCCTCTGTAATTATTAGTCGGCACTAAATGATTATGATCACGAACTTTTTTGTCTTCTGGACTGAACGGCTCCTCACAAATATAACAATGTGTTGCAGTCGTAAATGCAGCTTCTTGTTCTCGTGTCAACGGAGACATATAATAGGGACATAAAAATACCGTCTCAACGTCGTCTGCAAACTAACGTAGCTCCATAGTAAACCACTTCACACAATCTTCACAACAGATATGACCGATAAAATGATAATGAGTCATCATAGTCACATTTCACATAATATCCAACACTATATGGCACATGTTCTTGGTACTTCTTTTCCATTCCGGTAGACTTCCAGATCTGCATATATCACAAACGGAACTTTAACTTTGTTTTTGACATAATTGTTTCATTTTGCAGTCATTAATATGATTACACAGTTTTTCCTCGGTACTAAAGTAATGTAGACAACGATCACAAAAGTGATTTTTCGCATGATCAGAACTAAGTTGTGATGACACCAGCCGACTCAAGTCTTTTATTCATACATAATGGGTGTTGAATGTTTCAGATCCATCGATATATATATATATATATATATATATATGTACATAAAGCATTCCATATCTTCATCATAATATTGGTTATGAATCATTAGGAGATTTACATGTCTATTTTTCTTATTCTCCGATACCAATATAGGAACGGTAGTGAACTTGTGTTTCTTCAATTTTAAGAAATAGACGTTAATTGATATACCATTTTGCGACTCAAAGTTCTTGATTTGATTAAGAGTCATCAGAAACTGAATTCCTTTTAAGTTCAATTTTTCAGAGTAGTGGAGATATTTGGACACTCTTTGAGGATGTCGTTCGACTGGATGCAACGCTGCCATTACGGACCACGCGAAGCAAGCTTGGTCGTTATTCTTCACATTGTTACACGCATGCCTTTGTTTGATCTCAAGCGGCAGCTCAATATACGAAGATCCTCGCAGGGGATTATATTTGTTGATGTTAATCCCCAAATTAATTATATTTTGCAATTACCACCCCCTGTTTCGTTTTTGGAACTCCTCCAACTGTGACTCTAATGGTTCCATAACTTTTTCCATAAACCATTTGTCTAGATCGGTGTCTCTGAAGATGGCCGTATTAGATGTAGTGAAATATTTATATTCTTGCATAAGCTTGGCACCAGTTGCAATTTCAAACTCCCCGCAGAATGTTGTGTTAACTTTTATAGCTTCATCCATTTTCAAAGCATTCTGGATTTTTCTTTTGAAAAGACTTTTACAGTATATTTGAAATTTTCCAAAATCCTTATGCTTTAGATTGCTTATTAATCCAGTCCTAATACGTCCTTTAAAGGCCGAGATGGAATCTTCCCGATGTACTCTACTTTTAGCAGTTTTTTCAGTTTTAGGTCCTGCCCCTTTTTTCTGGGCTACTTTGAATTGCGAGCGCATAGATTTAATACTCGCCAACGAAGCCAATAGCTTCTGCTTCTCACCCACGGATTTTGCATTTCCAATCGCAAAAGAGGAAATTGTTAACAGCTTATAATTGCTGTTGTGTCTGGCATTACTTTTGTGAAAAGTGATCTTCACCATCTATTAAAAATTATATAAAGCAGCAGATCTTTTGTGAAATACCCGTAAATTTTCTTATTATTTAAGTTAGAAGCAGTTTAAGTTCACCATTAGGGTGTTATGTTACATTAATTTCTATAACTTCACATTTATAAGATTCTGATTAGCAAATGCGTGAATTAATATCTAAAATAAATGTTCTTACTTATGACTCAATAATTAATAAACGTATCAACTCCAGAAGTTTACTAATTAAAGTAATTAGAAAACTAAACGTATTAATAACACACTACACCACGTGCTTTATTCTTTACTAAATTGCTTAGCAAAATCATAGTAACTCGTAGATACTAAGCGAGAACAGGGCAACTTATCTGAACATAAGGTGTTCTTACTTACTACACTTCAAATGTTGTTTTTGCTTAGCATGGGTATATATTTTTTAAGTTACTGGGTTTTATGAATTAGATTTTAACAAGTTTAGAGTAACTTTATCGTATTTTTACTTAGTATAGTGATGGAATAGAGCATAGTGATTGCTAACATGGTTTTAACCCAGTTTTTCAATTTTTTGAGTTACTGTGTATATGCTTATGACGGCAGTATATACGTTCCAGGCCATTCTAACCCCGCACCACAGGCACGAGAATGTTTTTCTAACGTCGCAGCGAAAAGATTAAAACAGATTTAATTGGAATTGCTATACGATCCTTGCATGTACATGTTTTGGTAGATTTTTTTCTAATGGTGTATTCTTTGAAAGAGTGTCTCTAAAATCATGTATTAAGTGTATTATGGTAGCTCCTCACCTATGAAAAATGTAGCCACTGGCTACATATGTGTAAGCAATACAACGATTTTCCTGCTGGCTTAAATAACATGGTATGCAAAAAATTGTTTTTCGTTTTGAAAGTAAACTAAGAATATTGCGTAAGAGCATCTTCAAAAAAAGTACATGGTCAAACCTTCTACGGCTATTGCCGCTAGCATACACTTTTAAAGGAAAATGTCGATACAAATCTTACTAATCCCATAAAAACTGCAACTATTATGCAACAAACGACATTGAATTGACAGGATAATATGTGCGCGGTTTATTTTAAAAATTTGAGTAAGAATGGCTTTGTCGCAAGTGTGTCAAACAATAGATCAGTTCGTGCATGTAAGTGAGCATGTGTGCGCGTGGGTGTTTTTGTGCTTGTATGCAATAAAGTTAATTCCTTTTATTAAGTCGGGCATTGCATTCTAAAAAGAGATAAACCCGTTTTAATATAAGCACATACGCACACAACACGTGCGCATATACGCATGCGCGTATGTACGCACGCACATATGCATGCACCAACGCGCAACAACATAAAAAATAATTGTAAAGATAATTTAAAAGAAATCACTATATTAACTCTTGCTACAATTAGAATAGACACCTCAAAAACTTCTAATACATTTTAAGATTGCCATTCCATGAAACCCACGCTATTTCTTCGAACAACCTAACTGGAATAAAAAAATCATCAGAAAAACTGTTCTTAACATTCAAACCAGTTCTGACCGATTTTTTCTAAATAATGATTGAATGCGACTTTAAAATATTTATGTCAAATTTCTAATATAATTTAGATAGACGTGTACAAGTTATCTTAGCATATTTAATTAAAGTTAATAGAAAGTTATTTTGTTAAGAATAGGTTCATCTTGGGATATTTTAGCTATAATAGGTTTAATCTTTTATGAAAGCGATCAACTATAGATATTTTCGTCAACTTTATGCAACTTTTACATTACTTTGTTAACCTTAAGGACCTAACTTATAAATTCAGACAAACAAATGCAATATGGTGTCACGTTTGTTGTATCCTAAATAACGTGTTATAGTTTCTGGACTCTGTGGTGATATAAATTATTTATATGTTTTACTTTCAGCAATTAGTGTTCATTCTTACATATTTTATACTATATTTTTTATCTACATTTATCAACTTGTTGCTGTAAACTTCAACAATAGCTTTTAAACAGGTTTTGCTAATAATAGTTTAACATTAAGAGCTACAACTTTGTAAAACTGAAATTTGATTACAAATACAGCTTCAGGGTGTGTGCATTGTTTAGATTTAGTATGAACGGGACGTTGTAGTACATAATTCTTAAGCTACAAAATGCAGATTCAAAGAGAGAGAGACGTTTTAAAAATAACTTGTTCTACCGTTAGGTAAACAGAAAATAGTGGTTTGTTAAATTTATGGGTATAATTGCAAATTTATTAGTGCCACTTATCAAATTTACTAATTCCAATTCAGGCAAATAAAATAAAGATTAAGGTCCTTCATTTGCAAGTAGATATTATGAAATGCGAAAGCAGTGAGTTTAAGATATTTGAAATGCCACACATAATGTAAGTGATAAATGGTCTGGGAAGTTTGAACACTGCTACAGTACGGTCAATTCTATAGTTTGTGGTATTTTTTATCTTGAGACGTATCTGTTAGGCATTTTGTAGCTTTATGTTTTGGTATCAGATGGTGTAACTATTCTAAAGATGTTGATGTTGTAAAAAGCGGCGTAAATTTCGAAAAGCTCTTTTTGTAGAGAATTGTGGACTGTATAAACTTTAAATGATATTGATAACAAGCAACAGATAATTAATGTTCTTAAACAAAGCAAACAAACAAAGCAGCGTTTACTATTAGCACCTATTTTGATAATGCGGCGGGCAGATGAATAAACGTTGGTACCGATACAGCTCTTTCTTTTGACGGATGGAGCACAGCACAAGTAACAATGGCGGTTCATCAAAGCGGATTATCCAATTAGCTGCATGCAGCACGTGCCAACTTGACGCGGTAAAATTCGAAAGCGGTATATGCGGTACTGTCCATACGATACTACTACAAGCGCTTTTATAAGCGACTGCAATTTATACGACACTGGTTGAACGACGAGCTTCTCTGCGATACTTGAGCGAGCTTCTTGCATATTCCAATCGATAATTGTTGCGGCCGCGCACTGACACAACGTTCACCATTTACACAGGTTAGCGGGTGCTTAGTAAAACACATAGGAGTTTTGAACTAACAAAATTTAATCTATCACGACGAAGTTAGAATAACCAACAAGCTCAACGTAATAATAAATCCTAACTAAAAATTATTTACAACGACGGAACAGATGTAGTCCAGCTATTTTTATTAAAGTGAGACCAAACACCATCCAATTTATTTTTACTGCTTTGGGTAAAACAGCAAAGATAATACTAACAGTAAAGTCGCTGTACAAGATATTAATTGCGGTTGAGGTAAGGTAAGAACCGAACCACCTAAATTTTTCTCAGAGGTTAACCATAGATGTAGTTTTTTCCGTAATAACCATAAGTACTCTTGAACTTAACTTCAGCGGGATGAGGCTAACAAGGGGGTTTCTAAAAATACGGAAATGTCAGGCGCCACTAAACTCAAAGATTTAACATAAGCAAGAAAGCATCACTAAAGAGAGTGCAGGAACTTTGATAATCACAAAGGCTAAGATTTTTATATTTTTACAATATTATCTCTGAAAGAAAAATTAATTATATATTAAATATCTATCACATCGTCATTTGCATCTGAGCAAGGAATATATGTCTATATCAATAAATATAAGAGTACGTAATATTGTATAGGAACATAAACTCCTCAATATGCACTTCTTGTTTCTCGCATTGTTTTAGGTTTCCTAAAGTCCTTAAATATATACTTTTATACGTAAAATGTTATCATAGAATTACTTTCTTAATAATTTATTACGTTAGGGAAATAATAAAAAGTCTGAAGAAGGTAATGTATGTACATCTATTTAAATAAAGATTATTCCCTTCGAATCGCAGATATTTGGAATTTACAAAATTAATTTTCTTATATTATCATAGCTGAAGATGGAATTTATATCAAATTGTTATTATCTATAATAATGACAATTATTGTATTTGATAAAATTTTATCATATTCAGATCTAAGTACGATGTACACATAGTCTTTAATACATTTTAAGAGTTCTTAAAATATTTCATATTGAATTTGTATTTTCAATTTGTTCATAAGATAGTCACATAAAATATTAAAACAGATTTTAAATAAAGATTTCTACATTGACTTTTAATTTAATCGAAATTTTATCGACGCATAAAATTTTATAGAGTATAATTACTATTATAATTATGTTCTCAAAAGCGTACCTGTATATTTTGTAGATAGCAATAATTAATTATAGTGGAAACTTAATAAACATAAAATATCCAAAATGATGGGATTTATATAAATAAAGATTCGACTTACCGATCAACATAATATTCATTCTAAATTACAAAACCGTGTTACCAAACTGTAACGATTTAACCTGATCTTATGGATAAAATCATACCAACAACGTAGTTCCTATATGAACAGTTGTTTTTCAGGCAACAAGTAAGACAGAAATTGCGTTAATCCATATGCATCCAAGTTGTCAATCGAACACTTCTATATCCACCATTTCGAAATATCACATAATTATAAATTTATTACGTTGACGTAATTATTAAATTTTAGAGTATTAAGAATCGTCCACAGAATTACTTATAAAAAATTAAAATGAATTGTAGAATAAATCGTAATATAAAAGTTGTGCTATAATATTTAAAATCAATTAGATATTTGAGATTATACAAACCATACTGTCCAGTTCATAACACCATTGACAAAAACTCACAAAAATACCTTAGATGACAATGCGGAGGTCTGATTTCTACTTATTAATTTGGGGAGACATGTTGTTCACATAATGGTTCAAATACCATTGACCATTTACGGAAAAACTATCTATTTGGACTACTAGTGCTACACAGGACACGTGCAGGTTTGATTATACTAGTTATAACTAGATACGCATAGGTGTATTATAGTCAAACGACGTATTCCATTTCAATAAATAATTTTGAAGGTGACTTTTTAATGCTTTTACTATTCTAAAGAAAAGGACTATCGAATGTTAATCTGGAATTTTTGGATATGAAAACAAAATTTGTTTTAAACTTCAAAAGCATTAACCGTTTCGATCGATTTGGCATTAGCTTATTTGCGATGCACTCAATTTTAAGTTTTAAAATATAATAACATTGACTTTCTTGTCATGTGAATTAATATTCACCTTTCAATAACTCTCTTAAAAAGTCCTAAATATGTTACCAACGAACGATATTCAGGTATCCAGTTATTTCTCCTCTTCAATTTAAAAACGGTTTAAATGCCACAGCAGCGGTTAATAAAATTAACGAGGCATTTGAAGATGGCACTTGCAATGAACGTACACAGCGTTTTTGGTTCGCTAATTTTATTACGTCCATATTCTTATTCTTTAAATATTTCCCTCTATTTGTGTACTTCGGTACTATTCTTCAATATATACATATTACATTTCCATAATTCTGAATTGGTTGCTTTCATTTTCCTTTTCAAAGTAATTCAGTATTCTTTTAAATAAATACATTTCAGGGTACCACTAATCTTCGATTATTCTAAATATGATCCAGTCAGTTCAGCCCGTTTTTTAACGTTCTACCAATTAAAAATTCTTGTTTGTTTATCATATACAGCTGTGAATAAACGACAAATAGGTTATAAGGAGATATGTGTTTGAACGTAAATGATTGAACATAATTTAGCGCAATACTATTCAGTAGTGATAGTATGCAATTAGCAAAGATATGCGAAGTAGTAGATATGAGTTCTTTGATCAGTTTCTCAAAACCACTATGCCAATCTTTTGTTTGATGATTGTATTGTTTATTTGAATTAACTCGCAGAAAGCTTCTTCATTTACTGAATATCCATCTACTGTTGTGTTTTATATGAAAGTAAATGAATTCCTTCTGTTTCTTAAATCCGATTTGGATTATTTTCTAAATTATTTTTTACATTGTAAGAATAAAATGGCTTGGGAATGTGTAATTCCGCCAACATATCCCTCGGGAATTTTTTTGCTTTTGGGAAAATGATGTAAACAAGCGCTCTTCAAGTAACGGCGTTCTCTATTCTAATTGGATGTAGGACATCGGCTGGCTTGAGTAATTCAATCCCGTGAAGAACTAAACAAATTCTGGGACAAGAGGTAAATACGTGTACACCTTTAGTCCTGGTCTTGACGGAAGTAAATATGTTTCTCGAGAGCATGCCGTTGCCGCATGTTTCGATGCACTGTCCGAATTTTTTGTTACTTCCTTCTTACCCTTTCCTTATAATGTACTGCAGTCGTTATTGGCATCCAACAGCGTTATACAATCTAAAAAAGATCAAATCATTACGAAGACAGAAGAGTTTTTGCAGGAACCATGAACTACAAGTGCTTATCACTATATAACTTTTAGAAAGTACGAAATTTGCACGATTAAACTTTAATCATTAATTAAGGAGGTCGTGGTTTAGAGGGTTCCTGTATATAATGTAAAAAGTACTTCTTACTGTTTGGTTCTAGACAGCAGGTAGCAGCAAAGTATGCACGTTGTACATTACACCTCAGTACTGCTTCCTTGTTTTCCAAAAGTTAATATACGCGTTCCTCAACAACGGAAGATTTGGTTGGTTGGTGTGGAACTTCAGAATATTCCCAAGAATCTTTAGGCAATATACTTTTGCAGCTACAAAATGTCGAAATAATTTTAAAAGGCATATTTGGTGTTTTGGAAAGTGTTAAGGAGCTGTAGAATTATCTCGTTCTGTATTAATTAACGTATCTTAAACAAAACACAAGTTGGAAATGCTACGTCATTGATACACATAATGCCATACGTTTGATTGATTTTGGAAACACAGAACTTACAACTGAAAACTAAATTGTTAAATTTATAAATGAAGAGTTTGTGAATTATTGAAATACTAAGATTCTAGACATTTCGGACACTACTGCAACAGAAAATTTCGATCTTTTAAGTTTAATACTTAAAAAAACAAAATTTAAAAGAAGAATCTTTTGCCTTCAGTTTTTTTTGTACCAAATTTCTTAGCTCAGATTAATGCTTGAACTATCTGAGGCATTAATTGTATTAGTACTATTTATTATTATATATATATATATATATATATATATATATATATATATATATATATATAAGTACGTTTAGTGACATACACGCTATAGTTTAAGGTTACTCTAACCATGGAAGCATTGGAGTAAAACCATTTGTTCGAAGCATCGAACCAAATTGCGTAATCACGCTAAAAGTAAGTAGCTCCATACCTATAAAACATGTAGCCACTGGCTACATATGTGTAAGCAATACAACGGTATGCAAAAAATTGGTTTTCGTTTTGAAAGTAAACCAAGAATATTGCGTAAGATCATCTTGAGAAAAAGTACATGGTCAAAGCTCCTACGGCTATTGCCGCTAGCATACACTTTTAAAGGGAAATGTTGATGCAAATCTTACTAATCCTATTTCGAAAACTGCAACTATTATGCGACAAATGACATTGAATCGACAGAATAATATGTGCTTGGTTTATTTTAAAAATTTGAGTAAGAATGGCTTTGTCGCAAGTGTCGGGCATTGCATTTTAAAAAGCGATAAATCCGTTTTAATATAAGCACATACGCACACAAACCCGTACGTATATACGCACGCGGGTATGTACGCACGCACATATGCATGCACCAACACGCAACTACATAAAAAAATAATTGTAAAGATAATTTAAAAGAAAAAACAATATTCACTATTGCTACAATTAGAATAGACACCTCAAAAACTTCTAATACATTTTAAGATTGCCATTCCATGAAACCCACGCTATTTCTTCGAACAACCTAACTGGAATAAAAAAGTCATCAGAAAAACTGTTCCCTTTTATAAATATAGTCTTAACATTCAAACCAGTTCTGACCGATTTTTTTCTAAATAGTGATTGAATGCGACTTTTAAAATATTTATGTCAAATTTCTAATATAATTTAGATAGACGTGTACAAGTTGTCTTAGCATATTTAATTAAAGTTAATAGAAAGTTATTTTGTTAAGAATAGGTTCATCTTGGGATATTCTAGCTATAATAGGTCTAATCTTTTATGAAAGCGATCAACTATAGGTATTTTCGTCAACTTTATGCAATTTTTACATTACCTTGTTGACCTTAAGGGCATATCTTATAACTTCAGACAAACAAATGCATAATGGTGTCACATTTGTTGTATCCTAAATAACGTGTTATAGTTTCTGGACTCTGTGGTGATATAAATTATTTATATGTTTTACTTTCAGCAATTAGTGTTCATTCTTACATATTTTATACTATATTTTTTATCTACATTTATCAACTTGTTACTGTAGATTTCAACAATAGTTTTTAAACAGGTTTTGCTAATAATAGTTTAACATTAAGAGCTGCAACTTTGTAAAACTGGAATTTGAATACAACTACAGCTTCAGGGTGTGTGCATTTTTTAGATTTAGAATGAACGGGACGTTGTAGTACATAATCCTTAAGCTATAAAATGCAGATTCAAAGAGAGAGACGTTTTAAAAATAACTTGTTCTACCGTTAGGTAAACAGAAAATAGTGGTTTGTTAAATTTATGGGTATAATTGCAAATTTTATTAGAGCCGCTTATCGAATTTACTAATTCCAATTCAGGCAAATAAAATAAATATTAAGTTCCTTCATTTTCAAGTAGATATTTGAAGATATTTGAAATGCCACACATAATGTAAGTGATAAATGATCTGAAAAGTTTGAACAGTTAGCTGCAGTATGGTCAATTTTATAGTTAGAGTTTTTGGTATGTTTTTGTCTGGAAATTATTTATTTATTAAACTTCGAAAGCATCAACGGTTTCGATTGATTAGGCGTTAGGTTATTTGAAATGTACGCATTGTTAACCCTTATGATACCATTTGTTTAATGACATGTAATACCAGTTACTTACTAAACACAGTCATCGTGCTAAATTGATATTCTAATTTTAGCTGAACAACTTACAATAGTATGGAATGTTCAATAATAACATTAGGTTTATATAATTCTATAGTAAACAACATATTTCACCAGAATGCGACATAACGAACAAATAATTGATTAATGATTAACGCATATAAAACGACGGCAACGGTTACATCTACTTGAATGTTTTAGATCTAAATTTCTTGAACACTCCCAACATCTTCCGCGTTTCAGATTTCGTTGTATTTGTACCTGCCTCTGTGATATTGATGCTTCTGACCTACGAGATGTTGCAGGTTGTTCTTTCCTTGTACCAGTAACGGATAGTTGCATTAGGAACTGCTGCCGTTTGTAACTTTTTTTCTTTTGCAATTCCTTATTTAGGTGACAGCATATAACATATGCATTGAGAGCACTAATATCAATCATATAGTAAAAAATTGCAACACGCTATCTTCGCGTTTGCCTTTTTACAGTACATATTCGAAGAAGCTTATCCGTAGTATCCACGCCTGATTTTGTTTTGTTGTAGTCAATTATTATTCGTGGTTTCTTTCAAACACCTTCGGATATCTCGTCAGCTTCATGTGTAGTAGAAAGGAGAGTTACAAGTTTTCTTTCTTTGGGGCAGGAGGACATCAATACAGCATCGTCCTGATAGCAAAATGTACTTGAATTTACTTCTCTCTCTTGTGCAAGTAATTAATTCCTTTTCTTAGGCAGTTGCGGTTTATTTTTTCGAATTGTACGAAGCAATGTTAGATTCTGCTCCTTCAATTCTCTTGCTAGTTCAAAACTAGTAAAAAATTATGGGTAGTTACGTTTCTCGCAGATTTTTCCAATCCCTCTATCATGCCTGATGCCACCCGTTAGCTTTGATTGCTTTCGCGCTTCTTGCCTACTTTATCACTGTATATCTGACAGGTGTAACATATGATGTTTGATTATCACAAGCCGCCCAAAAATGTATGCCATATTTGCCAGGTTTTGATGGCATATTATGCTTGAAGAGAGTGTCCCTTGGAAAAGCAGCAGTTGTTCGTTATCTGTTATATTTTCGTAAGGAATATATGTATCTTTGAGGCTTGGCAGTCATAATTTAAAAAGCGTTCAGGTGGGCGCTAATTTATCCAAATCTCGATTCTTTCTTCTGGCTGCAGCATTATCAAAATCAAGGTATTGTGAAATTGTGGTGAACCTGTTCCTGCTCATAATTTTGTTAAATACTGGTGGCCGTCTTCAACATTCCACAAATTTGTTATCGTTTCGTTATGAGATTTATAAACGCTTGTCAATATGAACAGACCGATATAATGCTGAAATTCTTTGAAATCTACATATTTCATTTATTCGCCTAAGCGACCTTCCATAATTGTCCGTTGAATGATATGTTTTATAATACTATCTCTAAAAAACAGATGAAAACAACTCCAAAATGTATCTACGTTTCGATTTGTGTATCTGGTGGGACCCCCTTATGAATGCATAACAATCCGTCGTGGTGTTTGTACAGTTTTGCATTTTTGTGGTGCTAAGTGATATTTCTCAAGTTTATCTTTTGATCTACAATATAATAGTCTAATGATTGATCTTTCTTCAACACTAATGTAGTTACCTACAAATAATAATGCTTTGTATTATTATCTTTGTTATTGAAATCAAACTCCTTATCAAAAATATTCTCCGAATCGTTTTCTGATAGTTCTTCACAAGCATCTTCTTCACCATCATCATCTGAATCTTCAGTAGAAGTACTAGAATCCACATCTTGTTTGTCAGTTTCTTCAAACCACTTTATCGAAAGCTCTTCCGCACCTTTATCGCCAATACGACCTGAACTTCTACCAGCCTTGATTACTAAATAAATGAGTAACGCAACAAAAGTTACTGAATACCCGGAAGCAAAAACACTAGTAGGGGAAGCACATAGGTAGGTATGGAGTTATGTTACCAAAAACCATGATCATGCTGATATTTCATTTTACACTAACGAGAATCGATGTTCTAAAACTTAACTGTAAATGCTGGCAGTATACCTTAGTAATCATCTTTTTGTTTTAGACCTTACTTAAGGTCGGTTTGACGCAGCTCTAACTTCTTTTCTATTCTGTGCTAATCTGAAAAGTTCTACATTCCCTTCACAACCTAAATTTCTAATAATTTAGAGCTTGGTCTAGGTCTTCCTATACTGTTCTATCTTTTTTTTATCTACCTGACTCTACATAGATATTAGCAACCTGATGGTTGTAAAAGAACTCCAACATGTTTACATGATTCCCGTTTATAAGGAAAAGAAATATTACTTAGTTATCCGCCCCAAAAAAGGAAAAGTGTTAAATTATATATTATGGTAAAGCTTAAGCTACGAATCACTGCCAACATGCCAAACCGCTAACTGATTGTTAGTTATGTCATGGAGATTTTATTAAGTTATATGTTATGGTAAGACTTAAACAACGAATCGCTGCCAAAATGCCAGACCGCTAACTAATTGTGAGTTATGTCAATGGTGACGTTTATTAAATTATACGTTATGGTAAGGCTTAAGCAACGAATCGCTACCACATGCCATACCGCCAACTAATTGTAAGTTATGTCATGGTGAAATTTAGTTAACTGATTTTTATTTATCTATTTTTTTGGTTTTATTATCGAACTTACTTTAGATCGGTTTGACGCAACTCTAAATTCTTTTTTATTCTGAGCTAGTCTAAAAAGATCTACATACCCTTCACAACCTAAATCTCTAATAACTTGACTAATGTAGCTTCATCTAGGTCTTCCTACTCTATTTTTATTTGGTAGTCTATAATCTAAGACCTTACTAAATAGTACCTCATGTCTTAACTGGTGCCCTATCATTCTACCTCTCCTGACCTTTAATTGTTTCCACATACAGGGTTCCTCACCTATCCTTCTATAAACTTCCTAGTTTGTTACTCTATCTGTCCAACTAATCTTTAAAATTTTCCTATAACACCAAGTTTCAAAAGCTTCTATCTTTTTCTTATCTACCTCTTTAATTCTCCAAGTTTCACTACCGTGTAATAGAACGCTCCATACATACGACTTTAAGAAACTTTTTCTATCATCTAAGCTAATACTATTAGCTATTAGTAAGTCTTTTTTTTTAAAACATTTTTTTAGCTTGAGCTATTCCAGCTACTATATCCTTTCTGCTACGTCCGTCCTTTGTAATTATACTATTTAGATATCAAAATTCATCTACCTCCTCTATATCGGTATTACCTATTTTTAATTTTGGTTTAGAACTAGTCTGTAACTTACTTGTGATTATCTTTGTCTTTCCTGGGTTAATTCTCATACTATAGTTACTCTGTAGTGTCTTATCTAAAATATTTAAAAAATCTCCAAACTCATTTCTAAACTCTGCTATAATAGCTATATCATTGGCAAAACGCAACATGTCTATTTTCTATCCCTGTACACTAATACCTATCTCTTATCTCTCGCTAGCTAAGTTTAAAGCTTGCTCAATATAAACATTAAAAATTAAGGGAGATAGTATACAGCCCTGTCTAACACCATTTCTAATCTTAGCTTCCTTTTCTATTTCATCAAATCTAATTACTACGCTTTGGTATTTCTATAGACTGTAAATAATATCCCTATGAGAGATTCCTATTTTTTGCAAAACCCTGAATATAACAATCCAATTAACCCTATCAAATGCTTTTTCTAAATTTACAAACCCGAAATTAGTCTTTTTATTTTTGTAACCCTTTTTCGATAATTATTCAAATCATTAGTATCGGTTCTCTAACCCCTCTGTCTTTACAAAAACCATATTGGTCTTTGCCTAAATAATTTTTTGTTATTCTTTCTTACCATTTCTTTATAAAGTTCTACAGTTGTTATTGGCACCCAACAGCGTTATACAATCTGAAGAAGATCGAATTGCTACGATTTCAAAAGTTACTGAAATTTCCCTCACTATAAAAATCCTGTTAATCCTAGAACACCACCCGGGTTACAGGTGTACACCAGCCTTGCTCTAAACTTATTTTTCAACAGATGACATCACAAAATTGTGATGCCCGCTAACTTCTATACGCTCACGTCAGTTGATTTGCAACAGTCGTTGCGGTGATTTTGTTTTATGTATAATCTTTGCTTGAGGTACATATGTGCCTTGGGTAGTATTAGTGTCAAAAGTTTATAATTTTATCTAACCAGGTAGGGTTATGTTTACTTACACTTTATTTAGATTTTATATACTTATGGTTTATTTGCCATTTAAAATGGCATATGTTTTCTAGTTCACTTACTAAAAAAAGAAACAGGAGGGGTCCCGTGTGCGAGTGTTGTCACGCACGTTAAAGATCCCTACCTTGCCTAGAACAGCAAGGGTTCTACAAAATTCAAAATTTTCCAGGTGAAAAAAAATTCGCTTCCTGGTCAGTGTAGTACCTTCGGGTGGAACATTGGAAAATCAAATGCATGGGTTTGTTTTACTACGCTCGTGTAATTAACATGAACACTGTAACCACAAAAGGACATTTTGACCAAAATACAGGAATCCCTTTTTTTATGCTACCATGAGTGAGACTGGATTCTTTTATTTAATAAGTTGTCTCTGATTTATTAATAAGGACACCACGGCAGAACGGAGAAATAATGTTCATTTTGCACCATTCCGTGATCTGTTTGAGGCTGTTGTGTCTAAATTCTCTAAACTTCACACGACATTTGAATATTGTAGTTTAGAAGAACAATTAGTAGTTTCAAGGGACGGTGTCTAATCAAAATGTACGTACTTCCAAAGCCAGATAAATAAGGTGTAAACATGGTTAAATTTTGTGACTCGAAAACTTTTTACTTTTTAAATGCCGAGGTGAATGTGATGAAACGCCTACAAATATCTACTTTATTTCCAGAACTCCGAACCGTTATTGAAAGAATATTAAACTTGCAGTCAGAACCCAATATTTGAATGCCTAAACTGCCATCGCCTGGCAGATGTTCATTCTGCCAAAGAAAAAGATCGCAAATCGTGGCTTTCATGTAAAAAGTGTAATAATTTGATATGTTTAGTGCATCAAACCAATGTTTGCCCTGAGTGCTTAAAGTGACTCAAATTTAGTAACATTAATTTACGTAGAGCCTAAGTTTGTCACAAGATACGTTTTCAGTAAATAATAAAAGTTAAAAGTTTACTTTCTGTAACTTTTTTATTGGAGTACACCTGCACCCCAGGTAAAGTAAAATATATTTTTTGATGGGCAGTGTTCCAGGATAAACTGCGATCAGCATCCAGTAGTACAATGTAACCATTTTATCTAACTTTATGTACAACACTGTGACATTAATTTGTATTAGTGCTCTAATATGGCATTATTTTAAATGTCCTTGGTGGTTGGCATGGATGATATCTGTCTATAGTAAATTATATTTTTTATGTGAAATACATACACTGCACCGCGTTTTGTAATATTAAGAAACGTTTTCATTTGTGGTGTTAATTTAAGGCATCACCCTGGATCACTACGCCTCCAATGTATTTAAAACAAACAATGTTGCACCTTTTAAATTAAAGTTTTTTAGGTGAACTACCTTTATAGAAACAAAATCTAAATTATCATGCTAAATTAAGATTAATGTATCATACAAGATGCGTCCATATTTAATTTGTCCATTCAAATTCATAGTTAGCGTAACCTAACGCGTTACAAGTCGTTCATTATTCATTCTTTGTTAGTAACTGCCTCAGGATTTAATTTACCCAGGTAGGAATTATACTTATTTGGCTATACGGTTCGAGTGGATTGTGGAGGTGCCGATCCTATTTTTTCTTCTACTAAACCCCTACGCAAAAATCACTAATAACAGATTATCCTCTAACGTATAGCATCGACTGCATAAAACAAATATGGTTACCAATAGCTCATACGTATCATCACCTTAAAACAAATAATATTTTGATATAATTATGGCCCATATATCATTTAACATGTTTTACATGTAATTTTTCTTAACTGACTTCACTATTTCCATTTTTATTTGAATTATTACAGTTTCTATTAAAAGGTACGTAAAAAGTTCTCTTCGACATACCTCATTATTTCCAAGTTCAGGTTAATGCCTATTAATTTAGGATAATTATGTCTTAAACAGAAATTGCTACTGATTTATGGCCTTTACAACGGTTTTCTTGTTTTAAACGCTTTAGGTCATATTAATTTCATTTTAAAACAGAACGAGTTTTGCACAATTAAAGCTTAAATCATTGGAGTCACTTCGATTACTATGCCACTTTTTGACACCCTTCTTCACTATATTTCTTCAGCGTAATTATGACTCCTATATCATTTACAGTAATGAATGCCTTCATTTTGCAATTAGTTACAGAACTGCTGTAAAATATAAGTTAATATACATGTTTTAATGGTTAAATACACAATTTATAACTCTGAGTACGCGCTCCTTCTGAGCTTCTGAAAATTGTTTAAAAGCGCTTTTGGTATTGAAAGTATAACTTGTTTTCAGACATCCAAATTCATTACTGTGCGTTACAAGACCAAGCAAGGCTAATTTAGGTTGAAAGAATTTTAAGTACACTATTGTTCATCCAATTTATTTTTAGCTCAACACAAATTTTCACTGTAAGAGTTAACGAGGTTTGCCTAGTTTTTCGACAATTCATTTATTCTTTCTGCTACTAATTGGTTAATTAAACCACTAAGATAACTGCATATTGAATTCAATGGCTTTCTATTTTGTTGATTTTGTTTAGTTAGTGAATTGCTGTACTTAGTGTTGGATTTTAAACGCAAAGCATGCCAGTTCGTTACCCTGGTAGCACCAAATATTATAAAAGTATTCAAAATTAAATATATTTAAAATGTTTACCGCGGCCATTTTTTAATACCTTTTAAATATTTCAAAGAACAATTTTTAAATATTAACTAATCTTTACAAATGATTTAATTAAAATATGAAATAAATATGTGCATAAAATATTCAAAAAAATATTTATTTTTCAAACCTAATAGATATGCAGTGTGTAAAAACCAAATGGAATAAATTCATTATTTCGGTTACTGACATATTTATAAAAAATCCCGAAACTTTTCAAATTTAAATTAAAAATTGACGTTTTTCAACGTGAAAATGTAATCCCTACTTTCAACCCCCTTCGAATGACAGGTACAACCCCCAATTTTTTAAATGGGAAGCATAGGCTTGTAATATATCGTTTGAAAGGTCTCTTCAATCTCTATCCAAAAATGTTATAGTTTTTGATTTTATTGCAACAATTAAGATAGAATAAAATAAGATCATGTGATTACAAAAATTCGCTACAATGCAATCAAACACTAATATGTAATGCAAAACGTAATAAAATGTAAAACACTAAAAAGAACTATGAATGTCAATGAAGTAGATGTTCAAAATGTTCACTGTGAATGCCTTGGCAACATCCTAATCTTAAATAAAACTGTCTTCTAACATTATTTAACGTATCAGACGTGATCAACCTAATCGTACACGTTATTCATTCTTTTAAGTGAATTAAATCAAACGGTTTAGTTTTGTACACAATGCTCTTCACATATTCCCATAAAAAGAAATCTAATAATGTAAGATCAGCTGATAGCGCTGTTCATTCTATCGATCCTCGCCTCCCTATCCACCGATTGGGAAATATTGCATCGAAGTACTGCCGGACATTGCGTCGGTAATGTGGTGGTGCTCCATCCTACTGAAACTATATCGTATTCACTGGAACTTAGGGGTTTCTTGGATCAAGATATAAATTTGCCAAAGTTGGAATAATATCATTTTGAAGTAGTGCCAAATAATGATCGCCATTCAAATTGCCCTCAATGAAAAAGAGACCATTGATATGGTTTCCAACAATCCCTGCCCAAACATTAACCTTTTGAGAGTATTGCGTGTGTTCTTTTCTTATCCAGTGACGATTTTTCGTTGACCAGTAGCGGCAATTTTGCCGATTAGTATGTCCGTTAAGTGAAAAAGTGCACTCATGAGAAAACATAACGTCTTCTAATTGGATTATATTGTTTTCCAACATGTCCATCATTCGTTCACAAAAATAAGTTTTCCTATTAAAATCGTCTTCCATGAGCTCTGGAGTAGGTATCATTTTACAGGGATACATTTTATTTTCTTTTAATATGTTTACTATCAACATAACGTCATCTAATTGGATAATATTGTTTTCCAACATGTCCATCATTCGCTCACAAAAATAAGTTCTCCTGTCAAAATCGTCTTCCATGAGCCCTTGAGTAGGTATCATTTTATAGGGATTTATTTTATTTTCTTTTAATATGTTTACTATAAATCTATGGCTAACATTTAATGTAGTGGATGCCCGTGTACTCGATGTATGTGAGTTTTCCTCAAACTCAAGCATCACATCTAATTTGATTTCATCACTCAGTGCATTGGCAGTTGGTTTTTTTATCTGCCTTACATGATCAAACTCCATTAAAAACACTTTAAAGGGTTTCCGTGGCAACCTTAGTTTGTTTAAAACGCCTTAACAAATTGTTTTGTAATTATGCATAAGTTGTCATTTATGTTGTCAGTATTACAATTTTTGTTTGAAATTCGTTAACTTCAATTTTGAAAAATGGCTACATTCATGGAAATCCATAAAATAACAGCTTTACAAATGATTAGTTACGGAGATAAAACTCAAACATAAGAGGAAGTAACTCACCTATTTTATGAGAAATTTTCTGATTTACCGCCTACATCACAAGAAACAATAGTAAAATAGAGAAGCAGTTTCGCCAGTTTGGTCATGTAAGGCAGATAAAAAACCAACTGCCAAAGCACTGAGTGATAAAATCAAATTAGATGTGATGCTTAAGTTTGAGGAAAACCCACATACATCGAGTAGACAGGCATCCACTACATTAAATGTTAGCCATAGATTGATAGTAATCATATTAAAAGAAAATAAAATGTATCCCTATAAAATGATACTTACTCAAGAGCTCATGGAAAAGATTTTGATAGGAGAACTTATTTTTGTGAGCGAATGATGTACATGTTGGATAACAATATTATTCAATTAGAAGACGTTGTTTTCTGATGAGTGCACTTTTTCACTTAACAGTCATGCTAATCGGCAAAATTGCCGCTACTGGTCAACGAAAAATCGTCACTGGATGAGAGAAGAACACACGCAATACTCTCAAAAGGTTAATGTTTGGCCAGGGATTGTTGGAAACCATATCAATGGCCCTTTTTTATTGAGGGCAATTTAAATGGCGATCAGTATTTGGCGCTACTTCAAAATGATGTTATTCTAACTTTGGCAAATTTATATCCTGATCCAAGAAACTCTCAAATTCCAGTGAATACGATATGGTTTCAGTAGGATGGAGCACCACCACATTATCAACGCAATGTCCGGCAGTACCTCGATGCAATATTTCCCAATCGGTGGATAGGGAGACGAGGATCGATAGAATAGCCAGCGCTATCATCTGATTTTACATTATTAGATTTCTTTTTATGGGGATATGTGAAGGGAATTGTGTACAAAACTAAACCTTTTGATTTAATTTACTTAAAAGAATGAATAACGCTTGCGATTAGGTTGATCACGCCTGATATGTTAAATAATGTTAGAAGACAGTTTTATTTAAGATTAGGATGTTGCCAAGACGTTCACAGTGAACATTTTGAACATCTACTTCATTGGGATTAATAGTTCTTTTTAGTGTTTTACATTTTATTACGTTTTGCATTACTTATTAGTTTTTAATTGTATTGCAGCGAACTTTTGTAATCACATGATTTTATTTTGTTCTATCTTAATTGTTACAATAAACTCAAAAACTATAACATTTTTGAATAGAGAATGAAGAGACCTTTCAAACGATATATCATAAGACTATGCTTCCCATTTAAAAAATTGGGGGTTGTACCTGCCATTCAAAAGGGGTTGAAAGTAGGGATCGCATTTTCACCTTGAAGAATATCAATTTATAATATTAATTTGACGTATTTCGGAATTTTTTATAAATATGCACAGTAACGGAAATAGTGAATTTATTCCATTTGGCTTTTACACACTGTATATGATATATTAAACGTATAAATAATACCAGGTGTTCATAAAGTATCTATGCAGTGGTCCATAACTTTCTGTAGACGTAACTATACAGTGGTTAATAAACTAAATACGATTAAATATGGCAGTGGTTAAATATTAGCTGTTTTGTGAACTAGAGGAGATGCTCGAAGGGCTTCCCCTGTACTTGGATACTCAGGTCACACGTTTCTGAAAGTTGTTGAAGACGTTGTGAAGAACATCAGAAATGACGTTCTGAATGTGATGAGTTAATGCATCTTGCAATGCCTATATGGTGTGTGGATTGTCTCCATAGGCCTTTACCTTCAACGTACGCCGCAGAAAGTAATCTGGTGGAGACAAGTTAGGTGATTCCAGGACGCCAGAGTCTACGAGAGATATTGCAGTCACCAACGATGTTCGTCAAAAAGTTCATCGATGTGTGGGCGGTATGTGCAGTCGTCCCATTCTATTGGAACCAGGTATCCTCAATGCCGGCTTCATTCAGTTCTCCAAGGAAAAGCTCCAAAATGTTGCTGCCGTAACGCTCTGCATTGATGGGGTCCTGAAAGAATATTGGCTCAATGATGCGTGTACGATTTACGGTGCACCAAACACCAACCTTCTGATCATGCAGTAGTAAATTCTTACATTTAGGCGGATTCTCCATAGTTCACACACGACTGTTCTAGTTAATCATGCAGCCAAAGAGATACAACCACACCTCGCCCGTGAAAAACGTTTTGTCAAGGATCCTTCACCATTGTCCTGCACAAAGGACAGAAACAGTTGCAAAAGTTTACACGCGCAGGGTAATCTGTGTCTTTCAGTTGATGCACTACCAAAATATTGTACGGATTCATTTGCAGTGACTTCCGCAGAATCTTGTGGGCAGAAGCAACGGACACGTGGGTCTGTTGAGCTAGTCGTCAAACCGATTTCTTTGGACTTCGCAGCATTATATCCTGCACTTCCAACACCTTTTCTTTGGATGTGGAGGTGGATGGCCTGACGGATTTTGAAGAATTATAAACGCTTCCAGTTTCGTAAAACTTAGTGATGGGGTCCACAACAGCATTTCGGCTAGGCACTTTGATACCTGGGAACTTTGCTGCAAATGCAGTTTCAACGGTTGTGGTAAACTTGTCTTCATTGCGGAACAGGTTCCACAAGGAACACTCTTGGTTCAATCGTTAGCATAGTAACTGGATCACAAAATGTCACACACGATGTCACAAACAATGCCGTTACTCCACTGGTTCGCAATATAACCGGACTTTTGAACAAATAAACTGTGCATTAGTACTTAGTACCACACGGTACTACATAGGTATTTTATGAGCATTATTAATACAGTGAGTATCAAAAGAAAAATGTGCACAATATAAAGAAAATTTTATTATCCACTTGTTGGAAAATGTTTTTCTTGATAAAAGTTGAAGCATTGTGTAAAACTCAAATTAAAATCATCAAATTCTCTTAATTTCCAAACAATATATTCGAGATTTTAAAGGAACCCTGTGGCGTAATGTTTAATGTAAAAATGTAACTCATTCTGACACAAATTTTTTCTCTATAGTAACACATCTAAATACGTATTTCAACCATTAAGTGAATATCATCAGTAGAAAACTAACTCTTAAATCAAAATTAAAGCTATTTTTTACTTCTGAGGATATTCTCTTCGCCGTCTAGGCAGAAGTAAAACTTAGCAAGTACAAAATCCAATAGTGAACTGACAAGTGTGCTTACAACATTATTTTATAGAAAAAAATATTCAAACTTGAACGGCGACTCCGTGTCGTAGTTGGTATGAGTATGACTACTACGCCCAAGGTCCCGGTTTCGAATCCCGACACGGTCCGCTTGAAAAATGTTAGGCGAGCATTTTTCATAAAAATACGCCCTCGTTCGGATGAGAGGTAAAATGGAGGTCCCATGTGTGAGTATTGTCACGTACGTTAAGGATTCCTAACCTTGCTTGGAACAGCAAGGGTTCCGCAAAATTCAAAATTTTTCAGGTAAAAAAAACTCGCTTCCTGTCTAATGTAGTACCTTCGTGTGGAGCATTGGAAAACACATGTAGGGGGTCAAGCTTGAGCCGTTGTTCACATTTGAATGTAGATATTGCGTTCTTATTGGCAGAATCAGCTGAAGCTTGAATAACCAACAAAAAAAGCAGCTGTGAGTGTCCTAATAGCCCTCTATCTGCATTCATGTATGGCGCTAGACTTTTAAACTATGTTAATACCTTCATAAGCGTTTAATTACGTATGCGTGGACGATAAAAGGGAAACTAGCGTTTTCTAATCTAATGGAATAGTTAGTTTTATAAATATGTTGAGCAACTACTTTCCAAGAGTATGGATAAGGTATGTTGATGATAGTTCTGCCACTTTTGATACCTCAAAATCAAATGTTAATGATTTTCTAAAAGAACTTAATTCGCAGTTTGAAGGAATTAAATTCACATTTGAACTTGAAAATAATGAACAGTATTTTCGTTTTTAAGATACTTTAGTGACAAGAAAAGTCAATAAACCTAGAGTTTTATATCTACAGGAAAGAAACCGATGTAAACCCGTTTATAACGCCCACATCAAATCATAGTTTTAACAAAAGGTTGCTTCTTTTAAACTTTTTAGAAACAGAATGCTTGTTCTTCCGTTAAATAAAGAACGATACAGTAAGGAACTTTATTAAATCGATAGCGGTGTACAATAGTTTCAAACCTATAGTGATTGACAATACAGTTAGGATCAACACACGTAAATCCAAGACCTTACTACCCGTTAATTGTTTTTTTAACTTAAAATTTAATAAATTACCTTTCCACAGTTCCACAAAGGGCCGTTGTAAAATTTTCAAACAAATTGATTACAGAATTGCTTTCAAAAATTTAAGCAAGATTAAAGATCTTTTAAGAAATTCAAAAGACAAAGTTGATGAGTTACTAAAGTCTGGGATTTATGAAGTAATCTCAAAAATATATTGAACAAACAACACTTAATGCTAAAACTCGATCTAAAGAACACATTTTAAATTTGAAACACGTTCATTATGAGAAATCACAAGTTGTTCGACGAATTTATTAAGCTAACCATCCCATTAGATTAGAAAATGTTAGATTGCTTAAGTCGTCAAAACATTTGTGCAAGGTCCCGGATTTGATGGATAGATAGATAGATTAATAAATAAATAGGCAAGTAAGTAAGTAAGTGAGTAAGTAAGTAAGTAAGTAAGTAAATAAGTAAGTAAGTTATTTAATGTGACCCGTTATCATTGTTACTAACTCTAACATTAGTTTTTCATTCTTGATATATCGATATTTGTTATACCTCTGACTAGTTTGGAAATTACTCGAGCACCACGCATATTCCATTCTTAAGGTATCGCGTTGAAAACTCGAGAGTAAAAAATTCGCACATTGAATTACGTTACGTTACCAACTTAAATGTAATCTTTAAACAGCGTATTATTTTAAAAGAAAACTTCAACTTATTTTTATTACTTACTTTTTAAAGTGTATGCATGCCAGAAAGAAAATGTATGCAGCATTTGTAGATCCGGAAAAGGCGCGTGACTCTGTGAACAGAAGTGAAGTATGGAAAGCGCTGCGTGAATACGGTGCAACGAAATGCTCAATAAAATCTATCAGAGCGATGTACGAAGACAGTAAGACGCGTGTACTTGGGGCAATATTTTGACATTGTGGAAAGTGTAAGACAGGGCTGTGTGATGTCTCCATGACTGTTTAATGTATTTATGGATTAATGTATCGGGCGGACTTCTAAGAAAAAAAGATGACGCAGTATTGTTGACTGAATCGTTGCCAGATTTACAGGGAATGCTCGACAGGTTTTCGGAAGCGTATGAAAATATGCAATTGAAGATGTATGTAAATAAATCGAAAATACTAATTTTTTCCAGAGATGGCAGAATTTGTGACTTTGTATTTAGAATGGACAACGACACGATAGAGAAAGTGAATGGCTCCGTGTATCTTGGTAGAAAGTTTTTGAGTAATAGAATGCTGGTTGGTGAAATAGAAAGAAGAGCAAATGCCGGAAGAAGAGTATCTGGAAGTATGTGGGTAGTGAACAGGAATAAAGAATTGAGTATAAATGCAAAGCAAGCCATTTACAACAGTGTGTTTGTGCCAACTGTTCTGTATTGAAGCGAAACTTAGATCTGACAGAAGAAGCATTGTACTCGTATAAATGCTGCAGGAACGAGGTTCCTAAGAAGTGTGTGCGGAAAAGCATTGAGAGACAAATTGCGAAACGATTGGGTTAGAACAAAGTGCGAGGTCAGGTGCAAGTGACTCTTAAGGAGTTGAGAGAGCGAAACACCTTGAGATGGTTTGGACATGAATGAGAATAGACTTATCAAGCACATAGCGGATTAATATCTAGTCCCGAAACAGCGAATAGCTTTTTTATTTGAAGTGCTTTTTTTAAGTTTGGTATGGATGTGTGGTTAAATTCCCTAAAGTAGGGGATAAAGAATACTACTATAGTAAGCCTGCTTGTCGTAAAAGGCAATTAAAAGGCGCAGCAAGGGGCAGCAGCCTTGCTGGCTAAAAGATATTGGAGGAGGGTCGGTTGGTCTCGGGCGATCCTCAATAATTTACAAGCTTGTTGGGGGTTGGCCATGACGGATACGGCTTTTTGCTAAAATCTTTAAAAACTGCGTTGTGGAAAGATATGGGAGCCTACCACAATATTTCCCAGGTGTGCGTGGCCTAAAACACGAAATACATATGATGGAGAGCTTACAAGTAAAATTCTTGTCCGGATGTAAAATACTCCCTCATTCGGATCTCCGGGAGGGGGTACTTGGGGCTCGTCATCGTAAGAATATAAAACAACAGTTCGATTTAGTGATAGGGACTTGGAATGTAAGGTCATTACTTAGAGTAGATAAGTTAACGAATTTATTAGTCGAAGTGAGAAAGGAAAAGCTGGACATTTTAGGTATTAGTGAGGTGAGATGGCCAGATAGTAATGACTTTTGGAAAGATAATTATAGAATAATTACAACTTCTTCAACTAATGGACAGGCAGGCGTAGGAATAGTGTTAGGTAAAAGATTAGGGCATAAAGTTAAAGAGTACTTACAATTTAGTGATAGAATAATTATGGTTAGATTGAGTACAAAACCCACAGACACTGTTTTAGTTCAGGTTTACATGCCAACAACTCAGTACGAGGATGAGGAAGTAGAAAAGGTATACGAGGATATAAATAGCATAGTGAGAAAAGTAAAAGGAGATGAGAATTTAATAGTTATGGGCGATTTTAATGCGTCAGTGGGAGAAGGTAGTGAGGGAAAAATGGTAGGAAAATTTGGGTATGGCAGACGAAATGATAGAGGAGATAAATTAGTTGAGTTTTGCCAGGAACATAGATTAGTAACTGTAAACACCCTATTTGAACAACATGTTAGGAGAAGATATACCTGGAAAGCGCCAGGTGATAGGGCTAGATACCAAATAGATTATATTTTAGTTAAACAAAGATTTAGAAACCAAGTTAAAAACTGTCGTAGTTATCCAGGGGCTGACATAGATAGCGATCATAACTTAGTTAAAATGAAGTGTAAACTAAAATTCAAAAATTGAGAAAGGTTAAAAGAGAGGATGGGATCTAGGTAAGCTTAATGATAGTAGGGTAAAAGAGGAATATAAACAAGTATTAGATAATAAGAGCAAAGAGATAGCTGTAGGAGGAACGTAGAAAATAGATGGAAAGAAATAAAACTGACTGTACATGTTACAGCAACACAGACTATAGGTAAGAAAAAATAGAAGCGAGAAAACCGTGGGTAACAAAGGAGATATTAGATTTAATAGAGAATAGAAGAAAGCTTAAACCTTTCAGAGAAGTGGATAGTGAAAGTAAGTAAAAATATAATAGAGTTAGAAATAAGATAGTACATGAGTATAGAAAAGCTAGAAATAAATGGATGGAAGAGAATTGTAAGGGAATACAAGATGATTTGAGAGTAGGTAAGACAGACAGGGATTACAGGGCAGTTAAAAAGTTTTTTGGGGAAGATAGGAAAAAATATAATGGTATTAGAGACGAGAATAATGAGCTTCTAATAAATAAAGTTGAGGTAGCAGATAGATGGAAAAGATATTTAGAAGATTTATATAAGGGAGACGATATGGATGAGTTAGAAAACGACAAAGAAGAGGATGTAGAAATAGGGTTCTCAATATTAAGAGAGGAATTTGATAGAGCTGTTCGGAATCTTAAAATAAATAAAGCGAGGAGATGAATTTTGCTATTTAGGTAGTATAATTACAAAAGATGGACGTAGCAGAAGGGATATAGTAGCTAGAATATCTCAGGCTAGAAAAATGTTTTTAAAAAAGAAAAACTTGCTAATAGCTAATAGTATTAGTTTAGATAATAGAAAAAGTTACTTAAAGTCGTACGTATGGAGCGTTCTAGTATACGGTAGTGAGACTTGGACAATTAAAGAAGTAGATAAGAAAAAGATAGAAGCTTTTGAAACTTGGTGTTATAGGAGAATGTTAAAGATTAGTTGGACAGATAGAGTAACAAACGAGGAAGTTTATAGAAGGATAGGTGAGGATCCCTGTATGTGGAAACAATTGAAGGTCAGGAGAGATAGAATGATAGAGCGCCAGTTAAGACATGAGGGACTATTTAGTAAAGTCTTAGATTATAGACTACCAAATAAAAATAGAGTAGGAAGGCCTAGACAAAGCTATATTAGTGACATTATTAGAGATGTAGGTTGTGAAGGGTATGTAGACCTTTTTAGACTAGCTCAGAATAGAAAAGAATTTAGAGCTGCGTCAAACCGACTTTAAGTAAGTTCGAAAACAAAACAAAAAGAAAAATAAAAATCAGTTAACTAAATGTCACCAGGACATGACTTACAATTGGTTAGCGGTCTGGCATGTTGGTAGCGTTTCGTTGCTTAAGCCTTACCATAACATATTTTAATAAACGTCACCATGTCATAACTCACAATTAGGTAGCGGTCTGGCATGTTGGCAGCGATTCGTTGCTTAAGCTTTACCATAACATATAATTTAACACTTTTCCTTTTTGAAGCGGATAACCAGGTTATATTTCATTTCCTTATAAATGGTAATCATAGAGCCAGCTGGATAGGAAAAAGATAGAAGGATATAGGAAGACCTAGACCAAACTATATTAGTCAAATTATTAGAAATTTAGGTTGTGAAGGGTATGTAGAGCTTTTTAGATTAGCACAGAATAGAAAAGAAGTTAGAGCTGCGTCAAACCGACCTTAAGTAAGGTCGATAACAAAATGATGATGATGATGTGTGGTTAAAATCAATGAATTTATTTATGTCATTTTCAATTTTGTGTCACTTCTTGTTTGGCCGGAAATGCCAATCACTTTATAATGAGTCACTGATTATATTTTTACATTTTTGGATGCAGAGCAAGAAACCAACTTCAGAAATATTATTTTTGAGAACGCATTACTAAAAATAATAAAAACTTCTGATAACGTAAAATCAAGATGTCGTTGAGAACAGATGATTGTACCCTAACCTATAAGATTGCAATTTTTTCACTAAATATTATTGAATTATCTTTGTAATTGCTTTTTCAAACATTTTGAAAATGGTAATGAAATTAACAGAATTTGAGCGGATCAACGTTTTGATGATGCGTGGGTATGGTGACCGTCAATGCTCTTTTGCAGAGATTCGCACTTTAATTTTATAAAATTTATCTGTATCGCCAAATTAGAAAATGTACTCACATATTGCGCGCAATATTTCTTGCACGCTGGATTAGGCGCAGAGGACCAATTGAATGGACAGTTCGTTCTTTAGATTTATTACCACTCGATTGTTCCTTGTGGCGTCAGTTGAAGTGTCAAGTGTATAAAAATCGATCAATTAATCTATAAGAACTAGAAGAACGAATAGTTAAAAATTTTAATTGTATCATGCCACAAATGATCCAGAATTCGCTAAGACATTTCATTGATTGATTACATCATTGTCTAGTTGTAAACTGAGTACAATTTAAACATTTTTTGTACCCTTAATAAAATTTCAAATAGTTTTCAAAGACTTCTTGACTTTGCGTTATCGGTAGTTTTTATTATTTTTTGTGATAAGTATGTAAGAGTGAAAAGTATATTAAATTTCAGGAGGTACTTTTTATTCTGCATCCGAAAATGTAAAAATATAATAAGTGTCTTATTTAAAAAAAAGCGATAAGCATTTCCGTTTAAACGAGAAGTAACAAAAAATTGAAACTGGCATAAATCGATTCGTTAATTTTAACTACATATCCATACCAAATTTTTAAAAATTGCACAAAAAGCTATTCGACCGTTCGCGGACTTTATACTAACCCGGTATATGCAAGTAAGATAACTGGTACAGCTGCAAGGAGCAGACAACGCAAAAGAAAGCTGGATGTAGTAGAAGAGGTTCTGAAAGAACTACAGGTGAGAAGTTTGAGGAATAAAGAGCATGCCAAAAGCAACGTATGAATGTTATAGAGATATAGAAAGCCTATTGGGACCGAGGGATGTGGAGAAAGATTGTGAATGGCGTTGAGACTAGTCTACAGCTATACCCTACATATCCCTCAGGAAGAGGTACTAGTTCCGATTGCTCCTAAAGGGGATACCGTGACTGGCGTGTTGTGTTGGTTTTATTTTAATCAAGTTTGATATGAACACCTGTCTAGCAGCATATAGTCAGTCTTTGTTGGGAATTTGAAGCATATAGTTAATTTTAGTGTTATTCAAAACCATCTTACAATTTAAAGATTTAAGTGAAGTGCAAAATTGTGCTTTTGTTTATTTTGATTTTATTTGTTACACTACAGTCTTCAATTGTTTTATGAACCTTTAGTACCATCACATACATTTTTTATGATTTGAACCGAATTTGTTAAGGAATAGCACACATTAGAATCCTTAAATTATTTCATATAAATAGCATACATGTAGTGGTTTACCAAGTATAATTCTTATTGAGCTACTGTTTATTAGCTTGTTTTGCACTTTGGTTTGTTTGACATAGTAGTAAATAATATCAATAAGATTTGGCCTGATTATTTAATGGACATTTTGCAATACTAACACAAATTAGTGTTACTGTTTAAATATTAGTATATTTATTTAGTTTAGTAATTGTTATAATCATAGTATTTTTTTATGCCGACTGACAAAACTTCCTTAAAAGCAAAATTAATATTGCTTACCTCTAAAAATGGATTTTATTTTGGTCGAATACAACAAATATTTGATTCTATTGCACAACTAGATAAAATCCGTTCTTAGAAGTCTTCACTATAGCCAGTCAGAATAGTTAGAACAAACAAAAGGAGATTTTGGTTATGCGATGAATCAAATTAACTTGATCGAAATGCAATTAGATGTGGATTTTGTTCCTGATCTTAAATTTCTTGATGCATTCGATGGTTTATATTTGCGTATGTTGGTGGCTGCAAAAGATTTTAGGGTGAAATCTCACTCCGCCAGTAAAGATTAGTTTTCGCCACTATTTCTGGGATCCAAGTGATTAGCTCTTTTTTTTTGAGTAGCTCAAAAACCTTTTCCACGACTGTGTATAAGGAAAATTATTTAATAGGTCAAATAAGTAGTAAATCAAACAGTGTTTGTGTTTGTGTTGGGTTGCCTCCCATTGGAATCAATGATTTGATTATTTGGCAGGCACTTATTCATAAATATCAAAATCTTCGCACATTAGCTGTGAATTATTTAGAACAAATTTTGAATTTCAAACCTGCACAGATAACTTCGGCTAATAATTTAGATAATATTTTTAAAAACGTGAATCTGCCATTAAGGCATTAAAAACCCTCAACATTGAAGACTTAATGCAGTTTAACTTCGTATATTTGTTACGGAGCAAATTGGATCCAGAAGGTCGTTCTATTTTTGAAAATCCTGGACGCAAATATTCAATTTTCACATATACGGGGGTGTAGGATTTTATAAAACAGCAAGCACAAATTTATAGTTTGTTCCCTTCTGCGAAATCTTATACAGCATCTACCAGTAAACTAAAGTCGTATTTGCTCCTTGTGGAAAAAGAATCGTCAGAGAAAAATTGTATAGTTTGTTCTGCTAAGCATTCAATTGCAGATTGAGTAAATTTTTATTGGAATCTCCATTAGATCAATTTAAAATAATTAAGGACAAAAATTTATGCATTAAGTGTTTTGGTCATTATGGAGTTCTTTTTTGTAAAAATTGTTTATCTTGTAAGGTTTGTAAACACAAACGTAATGTAATTTTATATTGTATCGATTTGCAACCTTCAGATACGAAAAGAATGGGTTCAGTGCAAGACAATACGCAACACTTGTCGAAAGATATCGAAAGTGAACCTTCCAGTACCCAACCTGGTCTCCTTAGTTTTTGTTCTACTACAGGAGTTCTTCATACGAATACTATTTTGGTCGACCGTGATGGTAAATATTTTTGTAAAAAATGGTTCATTAAACACAACTAGATCTCTATTAGATGCCTGTTCACAAGCTCATTTTTAACGATGGATGGTGGTAAACTGCTTAAATTACCTAGCAGTGCGTGTGATTATTCTGTCCACGGCATTGGAGTTAGTGGTAATTCAGTAGCAGAAAAAGCAGATTTGGTTATTTCCTCACGTTTTGATCCGAATGTTAGTCATCCTTTAGAAGATAACTGATCAAATCCTATTCCATAGAATTGACCAGAATTCACTTTTGCACTAAATAGATCTACTATTGGCAGATTACACTTTCGATCAGTCCAGCCCTGGTATTGGTAGTATTGGTTCACGTTCGTTTCATATTTTAATAGGATCACTTAAAGTTACAAGCTCGCTACATTCTCCTATTGCTGTTGAAACAAAATTAGGATTTGTTGTAATGGGATATTATTCCAATGCTTTTTCATTAAAAACATTTTTTTCAGTATTTCCACACTCAAGTGGAACCTTCATTGGATAGTTTAGTAGCAAGATTTTGGGACGAAGATCTTCCATCGCATAGTTTTCAGCAACCAGATGATGTAATGTGTGAGCAAATATACAAAGCAACCGTACAGCGTGATGTATCAGGAGGCTTGTCCTTTAAATTAGATGCTTCTGAATTACGAGATTCGTATTGTACTGCTCTAAGTATTTATATTCCTTAGACAAAAAGTTTTATAAACTTCCTTCGTTTAAGAAGCAGTACGCAACAATTTTTCGGGAATATTTAAGTTTAAGCTACATGACATTAGTGAAGGAAAACGAATTAAGTACACCCATTTTTTTTATCCCGCATCATGCTGTAGTTAAAGGTGAAAGTTCGTCCTCTTAGGTGTATTTTTACTCTGACTCAAAAATCGTTAAATTGTCTCCTACATATAGGCCTAAAGTTACGGACTCGTGTAAGCAAAATTTTTTTAAATTTCAAACTATTTCCAATTGCCTTTACTGCGGATATTCGCCAAATATACCTGCAAATTGGTATACATTCATGTCACCGATACAATAACTATGGAGATTTTCTAAAGAGGAACTGGTTGAAATCTATCACTTACTTTTGGTATTAAACCGTCTTCATTTTTATCAATTCGAACTCTGCAACTGACGAGATAAAAAATTATCCAATATCAGCAGATATAGCTCGACACGATTTTTACATTGAGGATGTACTTACAAGCGTCTTGAATTTAGACAAAGCCAGTACGGCTTATGAGCAGTTGAATTGTTTATGACAAAAAACTCGACATCTGATCATAAATCTGTGCTCGGAAAGTTATCGGCATGCAAATCAAGTTTTAGTGTAATAAATTATGACATTTGATTAATTTTTGCAATAAACGTCAGCATAGCATTAAAATTCACGCAAAACGAGGGTATTAATGTTCTATTTATGGTAGGTTGGGAGATAGAAGAAGAACTAGTAAAAAAATGTGTTGAATTGAATGAATGCTGTCCAAACCTGCTACATTAACGCGGCGTACCGTTAGTCGTCTAGTCCCAAATTTTCAAAACAGACAACAAGCCAAAGATGGCGAAAGATAAAGCGAACCATAAATTACATAAATGGAAATAAGGTGTTATGTGTATTCTTATCTATTGAAAAGAACCTATAAATTTTACTACGGTAACCTGCTCTTAATTGAGAATTCTAGCTTGTAATACAAAAATTATTTAAAGGGCACCGGGAAAAATTGGCGTGACAAGCGGCGACTAGAACTTTTCACGCTCTGGGGACGAGCCCTACAAACACTTGTATCAACACGCTGCAGAAAAGATAAAATGAATAAAACCAGTTGACTCAATTGTAAACTGTAATGCTTCTAAAATATAACAAAATGGCGGAGAAATCAAAAATTTAAAAAAATATGTATAGTACAACGAAACAAACGGAAGTTGTTTTTACAGTCGGTCTTCTGAATTTGTAGCAACGCAATTACCGTACAATAGATAAATAACTAAACCGTAAAATTTCAACTACAATATTGACTTACAAAAATACGTGGATTAACATTCCTGTACCAATGGCACGACTAATATATTGTGTAGGCAACATGCAATATAGGCACGTACTCGGGGTGACTTAACACTAAACTAAAAAGGCGTGTACCAATAATTTCACAAAATAACTTTAGGTATGAATTTTCAAACTGCTAACCTCAAACCTTGAATGTACAATTTGGTGAAACGACCATAATTGACATTATTGTAAACTTAGATTGTTAAATAATATTTACATAACCTTTACTGTATACTTGACTAAAGCAACCACACCACAGTGAGGGATTAGTTTAAGCCATAATATTTTAGACACGTTAATATGAGTACATCAACACGAGATATGATCGTATCCTGTCGACCCATTAACTACTCTACAGGCAACCTATGGTACGACCTTGACAATTCAGTTTTTTCTACAGTGAATCATGAGCGGAAAACAACTATCAATTTCCTAAAATATCACCAAAACAAAACTACTTGCCTCGTACCATACAGCTACTAAAGGTTCATAACTTAAATTCAGATACTAAATGTGATTAAAAACGAAAGGACGTTACATAGACAACCAAAGTGCTTACAACTAACAAAACTTAAATAATTCGAGCTATTTAGCGGTGAATTCTTTAGCAGTTCCAGAAAGATTGTAACTCGTGGAAAGTTCAATCGACAGGTTTCGCTACCGACCCTCTGGTGCGGCGACGGTGATGGCATCAATTGTTGATGAACGGTTCGGACGTTAGTGTTTTCTCTATCTATTGCATGTAGAGATCAGCACACTAGGACTCTTATACTTGGTAACTCGCCTAATAGGTGTTTCTAGCAATTCTGACTCTGGTCTCTGTAAATCTTTACTGAAATAGGCAGAAGCGACAAATGAGACACTTACCAGCAATTCTGGGACAAAATATAAATCGACGCTGAAATCTGATAGATGATTTCACAACGCACAATACATCCGTCGAAGACGACTGTTGCATTATTGAATTTCACATACTATAGTCAAACAAAGTCATGAGCAGGGGTGTCTGTTGTACGCCCGGCCCCAAGTCGCTTATTGAGTACAGATAGCCTGAATTATGTAAACCAACGAAACGAAGTGAAAACTTTCATTTTCAATGTAACCGCCCAGACCCACTCACAATTCTCCTCAAAAATTCTTGGTAAATAGCTATATAAGGGATGTTTTTTAAAAACATTACTGATTAGACGGTCAGAAACAAATCATACGATTTTTGTAGCGCGTGCCGAGGTCGAATAATAGCCTAGTCACTTTTCAGCGTCGAATCTATTGTGGCTAAAATAAATAATCCGCCATCAACGGGGTCTCAACAGACAACTAGTTTCGAATACAAACAAAATTCCAGACCCGTGACAGGTCAAATCGAAGGAATGAAAATTTGTTCTCCTAACGGCACAGATACTCCACGACAAATAGATTACCAGAAAAAATAAATTAGTGAATTAAAAATAATAATAATAGGGATCGCTAGAAAGTGAACTTATCAGGTTACAAATCAAGAACTGACATCTCTATCTTTTATAGCAGTATAAACACGACTAGAAACCTTTCTGCCAACATTATTCCAACTTTGAATAGATAAAAAAGATGCGTTTAAATTTATGTCAATACCGCACACGATATAAGACTAATATAGAATTTTATTTTATTTCAATTTGCAATTGTGTTGACGAGTTGACGACAGTGTCACTATCGCCAAGCTAAAGCTAATTTTGAACTCATTACAAAAACACATCAACAGCAAGTGAAAATCAACGTTTGTTTTGGCTTATACTTTAGTAGTCACATGAAATTTGTTTCTCAGGACCGACGACCCACTTGAATGTATCATCATATTGTTAAAATGCAGAACAAGAGGAGAAAATATCAATCGTTACCTTGAAAATAAACCCTGCTCATAGTCCCAGCGAAATTGTAATCTTTGTAGAGACTAAAAATTTGACAATTTAGGACCTGCTGGTGAAACTATACTTGTCATAATATGTTTTTGAAGAAATTTTGTGATAACATTACCTGACAATGTTTTTAATTTTTGTTAGTTATAAAATTTGGGATTATCACCGGGTTTTTCACAAATATAAGTTAGTGTAGTTGATTTGGAAGAACTTTTCAAAGTAGTCTAAATAGAACCTTCGTTAGAAAAATTCGTGGTAACTATTCGTGGATTGACACAAAAATTTCTTTTATTGATTAGATCGAAAAAGACGCAGCTTGTTAAATAAAAAATCGAATATATAGGTTTGTAAACTAATATCAGCTTGCTTTGCACTTTGACTTAGGACGTCAAAAAATATAGAAAACCAAGCCCCTTATGTTGAACTAAATTATTGTGTACATTTAAAAATTTTTTTTAGATAATGCGTCGGGAGTGTAGAAGAATCAGTGTTTGTAGTTTATACAGATTCTCTTTCACAGCTGGATACAAGAAGAACCACGATATTAAATATTTAAATTACTGTTACTTTCAAACATTTAATTCTACATGATTGAACTTTGTATAATTCAGGTTACATTAAAAACGTAACTGTTGATCCTTATATAACCTTTTGAATGCTATTTTGGTCTATTCCATTAAAACCTTATCAAATTTCAAATTCACACTGGAAATGTTGTCTTATTCTTTATGTATGTATACAGCATGATTAAGGCCTTCGTTTTACCAGGAAATAGGTAGCCAATTAGTTTGCAATCCTAAACGACTAGAACGCCATTTTAGAGTTTTTTTTAGACAGCAGGATACAGATTTATCATGAATTTACCATGACCAGATCAAACTTGGCAAAATCCGATAAGTTCAAGGTAACTAGCATATTATTCCTAAAAGGTAACATTAATTAACAGGGATTAAAAGAATAAAAAACAAGTTACTACTTGATGAGGACACTGTCACGCTGCTTTTAGATTAGCTAGTAAAATAACATTCGCAACCCACCAGTTTTATTGTACGCCTTCCTACGTTTGTTGTCTAACGTACATTGTGAGATACAAATATAGTTGCATATTCTTGTAGTGAAGGATCCGGCAACAGCGAAAACAAAGATCAAGGTAATAAATTTTTTTTTTATTAACACAAACAACAGTTTTTCATAAAACATAAGAAAACATGTTAACAATGGTTAAAAAAGACTGGACTGGGAAATCCTACATGGTTACCAAAACACCTACATAAAATTTAGTGGAGAGATTTAAATAATAACAATACACGTGTAAAACACACAATTTTCACAAAATGTAAAGTCTTAACATCATTACTTTTAAGAAAAAAGTCAACGTTTTACACCCGCACAAATTAAGCTAAATACCCGCGGCGAGTCAGAGTTCTCATAAACGCGCACGCGCACAAACACTCGTACCCATGCGCGCACATATGTGCACGCACGTTCGCGCAAATGCGCATGGATGCATACGGACATACGCAATCACGCACTAGTGCAGCTGTCAACAATCGCATGAACATACCGAGCTGCAACGCACGCACCTACCCACACAAGGGCGCACGCACGTTCACTAATGCATACATATGCTGTGTTTTTATAAAATGTCTAATACTTTAAAAAACCTTTAAAATATAGGACGGTGAAAACATGTTATCCATTTTGTCACGTGATGAATTGATCAGGGGCCGGAGTGACGTAACAGTTAAATGGTGTACTGACTAGCCTTCAGTCGTTGGGGGGGGGGGATATGACAGCAAATATAATACCCTTAGTGGCATACAAGTTGTGGCATTTCTACGAAATACATATGCACTTGCCTTGAAAGGAGCATAAACTTCTTAGTTTTTGTTTTGCTATTGAACGGTAATCAACCTAAAAAAAAATAACACTAAGCGAGTCTAGAAGGTCGGTGTTCCGAATAACTGTGTGGCGGTTGTCACTGCTGCTGTAGGTTGATGAAGCCTCGATTACACCGTTACCACTTCCTTCTACTAATTTACTATAAATCCAAAAAGAACTCAACGCTTTGTATACCTAAGCTATATTGTAAAACATGACTATTACAATAAATAATAACAAAGAAAATCGCTATATTACGCGTTCGACTGATTACATATTGACTTGTTCCTGTTTCCGATTCGCGTGTAATCAATTTGTTTTTCTCTCGGATCTAGTTATTATCATATAATTTCCCTTGCTTTCCTGTGTTGGGTCCAGGGATTTTTGTCGTGGTACAGTCGTCTTTTTGTTGGATTTATGGAATGTATCCCAGGAAAGTACTTGTGGTATGATATGATTTACTTAGGTTAACGTTAGCGCTTTCTTCTGTCCTCGGCAATATGAATTAATACATTCTAACGTGTTGTATGAAATGATTAAATCATACGCAAATTGACCTTCGTGAATTTCCGCTAGTCAGCGCCTGAGTTTTATATAGTATTGCATGCATAAAGTGTGTCTGGCGTTTTCTTTGTAATTCAACTATGTAACATTAATTCTAATTTATCTTACTGAAAGCTTTCTTATATTCGAGATGCATATTATCGAATTCACTGTTATTTGCTTTATAATTCTAAAACTTTATTAAAATGACGTTATTTCGCTATCAAAAGTTACTGAAATAAATATTTTGTTCACCCTTTTTGTGGTTCAAAATAATCTATAAAGCTAAGTTCCGTTCCGATATGTATTTAACAATAAAACGATGCTTTAGTGGTTTTCAAATTTATGATTTTAATAGAAATAACAATTTATTGAAATGCGTTGCTTACTGAAACTGTTGTTCATGAAATCAAAATATACAGGGTACATCGATATTAAATTGTTTGCCTTATATTAATTTTTCTCGTATTTATCCGGTTTTTATTTACCGTAACACCCACGTGTTACACGTATATAATTAATAATACTTGTTTCGGGTTTGGACCTCGTCATATAATTAATCAAGGCGTTTCATCCACTTTCATAAGAAAGATTATCAGGACAATGCAAATCGGTACATCTGAACGTGCGGACTCACACACTCAAATAAACTGGTTTACGGCAAAGTTAAAAGGAAAGTTATTTTTACGTAAATGCAATCGCATACCTAATCAATCTAAAAGGTGTCTAAATGGACACCGTTGGTTTGTTATGACAAATGAATCTGTTTATCCATGAGTTCCGCTATGTATTTAACAATAAAACCACTACTTTAATATAGACACTAATGTGGCTTATTTGAAAGTGTGAGGAGTACGTTTGTAGCTTAGTGAAATACGACCTGTCACGACAATCCTCCTTACGATAATAGGCAAAACGTTGGCATCTTCAGTAATTAGTAATCTTCAGTAGTATCGCAAAATATATGAGCGATGCACAAAAGACAGAAATCAAGTTTGGTCCATAGTTCATGCACAGAACTTTTGTGTTGTCATTTGTTTTAAATAGTTAAGTCTTTGCTAAATGTAACTTGTTTATCCATATTCACCAATAAGATTACCTTTTTTAGTTTTTGCTAAATCGATTTGAATTTTCATAAATGTAATATTTACGAATTGCACAATATGATTTAAGTCGCTCCTGAAATGACGGTAATGAAGGGTGTTGGTTATTTTAAGTTTAGTATTTTTTTTTAATTGTTTAAATGATTTATCAACATATTTTTCAAAGAATCACTTTTATGCCACCATAACACTAAGTTCAGAAGATAAGTATCTTAAGAATTACAAAAGTTTATTAATAAAGAGAGTGAGTACTTTGTAGCTGAGAAGTAGATATGTGGAGCTTTTAGTGAATTCTCTTTTTAATTTTCATGTCCGTCAAGTACATAATTAAAGCTAAACCAGAACTTCTGCTGTATAGCAAGAACGGTAAGATACTAAAATAAAACCTATTTCCATAAATGAGGTTTGGAAGATATTGAGCGCGAATATCAAACGTATATTCTAGGATAAAATCGGCAGACCTAAAGTTAAGGTGTTTGTTGAAAATAGTAAACCAAGCCAAGAACATAGTCTTTAGCATCCGTTCGGATGTTGCACTAAGAGAAGTATTTAAATTTACTGTGTATAAAGAACGTTGTATTACAAGACTATTCGCAATAGTGTCATATAAAGAATTGGAAATTATTAGAGAGCGAGTAACTTATATAATCCTTAAAGAAACATTTAACTTTGCTGGAAGAAAATTTATTATGATTTCCAAATGTGCACAAGATTTGTCTATTAAATTCGGCAAATGGTTTAATATATTGGTATTCAACACTTGAAGCAAGGTAGCTCGCATGCGTAGGCATGCATGAACACCTCTGGAGCTGATTTCTGTCGGGAGTGCGCGAGGCTGTTAAAGCAGTATAATTGCATTCACTTTTACAGAGTGTTCTAAGCAGTGCGTGTCGAAAAGCCATGGAGCCACGATCGATCAACATTAAATTCTGCTTCAAATTGCGTAACACGCCAAAGGCTACTTACCAAATGTTGGTAAAAGTGTACAGGCAAGATGCTGTGACTAGAAAGTGCGTGTACTATTGGTTTGTACACTTTCACTTTGACAAAGATCGATGGAGGACAAACTGCATTCAGGCCGGCCATCTATAAACAGTAAACCAGAAAAATTGAATGTGTGCGAGTGTTGCTAGCAAAGGACCGGCGATTGACTCTGCGATTAATCGCAAAAGAAGTGGGAAGAAGTGAGAGGCATCATCCATGACGATTTAGATAAACTCACGATTTCTTTACGATATGTGCCGCACATCGTAATAGACGAACAAAAAGCAATGAGTTTGGAAACCAGTAACCATTTCATCAACATGTGTGACCGGGATCTGTCCTTTCTGGGTTCCATTGTCACGGGGGACGAGTCTTGATGTTACAAGATTAACCTCATAACGAAATGACAATCAATGGGATGGCAAATACCTTCTTCCTTGCGACAAACAAGCTGCTTGCAAAAATCCAAGGCGAAAACCATGCTAACTATATTTTTCGACAAAGGCTAAATCATCCATAAGGAATTCGTTCCTACTCCGCAAACGGTCAACGCTGCATTCTACTTGGAGGTTCTCAAACGTTTGTTGCAGCGCATTTGTTCTTAAGAGCACCTTTAAGGAATTACGGTTTGCGGACGTCAAGGACATTCAGGACCGTGTGACAGATATTCTGAAAACGGTATTAAAAAAATCCTTTTCCGGCAGTTTCCAGAAGCTATACGAATGTTGTCAAGGGTGCGTTGTGTCTGGTGATGACTACTTCGAAGGCCTATAAAGGTGTTTCTAATATGAATTAGGTTTTTGGTGTTTTTATTAGACCATTCATCAAATTTAATAGACAAATCTCGTAAACTAGAGATTGAAACACTGTTTTCCCGAAACCAAAGACATTTTTGTTAATTATTTTAGAACATAAATTTATTTTCAAGATTTATCATTAAAACTATAGCATACTTTTCAATTTAAAAAAATTCAAAAGTCGCATACAACACAATGGAGTCTGGATATTTAAATTCAGGTATCCGGATATCAACTGTTGGGGAACGCGTTTAATATTTCTAGGTCGTAGCGGGTACTTTGATTTCCGGCTGACGATAATTTAGGTCCTTGAGGGTAACAAGTAGGGCAATATAAATGGGTTATAATGTCATAAATACAAAACACGCGCGCGCGCCCGTTTGCCAATGCGCGCGCGCACACACACACACACACACAGGCACACACACACACAGGCACACACAAACAACACACCACAATGTACAGGGTGTCCATTTTTGGACACTTTTGCAAAATATCGCGCTTATTTTTAAAGATAGAGGGTTGCAGTTTTCCCGACACTACTCTTTTTTTTGTGAAACTACACATGCCGTCAACAAAATTTTCATAGCCCTCTTTGTTTTTGGGATACAGGGTGAAGTTGAAAATTATCACTTTTGAGACATTCCCCGTACCTCGGTTGTTTTGTTACTTATCACAGAGGTGATAAGGTATTCTTATAGAACTATTTTTGTAGAATCCAGTGGCGTAGTTTGTTTCTTTCCTGCGCTAACCGTCTTTTAATTATAAAGCAAACATATGTTTTTTTAAATAGGGCACCCTATATATTTTTAACTAATTAAATTAAGACTTTTTGGTCTTTTCAAAAAATATATAATATTCTATATTTATTTTGAAAAATAACTAAATAAACTACACTTTTATTAAAATTAATATGTTATTTAATAGTAAGCCATGTCACTGATGAAAGGAAATGAATGTATTTGCATATTATTTATTCTGCAAATGTTTTAAAGTGATTATTGAATTATTTTTTCTTTATTATCCTAATAACGTAAATGAATATTTAACAGTATAAATAGTAATTATAGGTTTCTTTATATAACATACATTAACAACAACAACATATAATAATACTATGGAAATTGTTCAATATGATTACCATTTTCTCTAATACACAATTCACACAGTTTGCTTATTCGTTTTAGAGTATTTAACAGAATTTCGGAACGTCTTTGTATATTTTGAAATTCCAGGGTAATGGCTTCATGAAGTTCATGTGGATTGCGATGGCGCTTGGCATAAATTTTGTTTTGTAAGTATCCCCAAAGAAAAAAGTCTAGAACTGACAGATCGGGCGAACGCGGGGGCCATCTTTTTGGCCCATTAGTGCCTGTACATTTGTTAGGAAAATGATTTTCTAAAAAGAGCCGAATTCTCGGGGAAATATCCGCAGGCGTTGCGTCTTGCTGAAAATATATAGTGTTCAAACGAGTCGGTGGAATATTATCTATGAGTTCAGCAACTACATCTTGCAAAATCGGTCTCCTATAAGACTTCCTTCATAAATTCTAAATGCTATTTGTCAGCCCAAAATAAAACATGCGACGCTGAAGCGGAACCTGCCCTGCTGCTCACGCTCAAATACAAGATGATGATTTTCTTGATACCGATGTCTAGTATTATGTCTGTTAAAAATACCAGCACTTGAAAAATAAGCCTCATCGGACCATATTACTGAACGAGCAAAATTTCTGTTTACTTGAATTTGTTGTAAGTACCAGTTACAAAAAATTAAGCGACGTTCAGTATCTCCAGGGTGTACGTTTTGGTATTCTAGATAACACACTATAAAGTCATAGAAATAAAAGAAATGTATTCCGATAAACAGATTCAAGTAAAACTCTGACTAAAGAGGTGTATTATTAGGCGATTTCAATGCAGATGCAAATAGTTCACCAAGTTTTGTGAATTTTTGAGAAAGAAATAGACCTTACAAACACAACTCCTGTTATGAACTTCACAATCTCTAAAAAGCACGATTTTGAGTTTCTTTAGATCCAATCCAAAATGGTTTAAGGCTCAATCGTACTCTTCTAACTAAATTAGATCGCTTCTCAGATTATGCGTTAACAAAGGAAATACAAATCACTATAAATTTTACTATTTAAACACAGTAACGATTTTTCCCCTACAAAATAATAATTTAAAAAATGATCACGTTTTTGTAGCGTTGACCCGCGTGTTGTAGAATTCATGAATCGCTGTAAAAGCCTGTCAGTTTACCAAAGCTTTGTTAAGTTTTATTACGAAGGTCGTCACCTTTGACCTATATTTTGAAATTATTCAAACCACACGGAAGACATCTATCTTAATTAACTACCAAATACTCTGCTATTGTAGATTACCACACAAGGGAGCAAAAAATGATAAAAAAGTTTTCTGTTGATACATTATGAGTGCCGGTATCAACATCGCCTTCGATGGCAACTGCCTTTTAATTTCTGTTAATCGCCCTTTGACATTGCAGCATATTTAACCTTTTTTTTTAACTATTTTTAGAGTCATTATTTGTACAATATTCCAACTACCAAACAAAAATAGATTCTTGTACTATTTAGCTTATTGCAATTCGCCTCACATTCTCCTAGTACAAGTCGCTTCATTATCAACTTCCACGTGATTGTTTTTAATTCTTCATTCGAGTTACAAGCAGAATACCAAAGAATTACTATAGATTAAAAACTAGCTCACACCTACAGGGGACCATTAATAATTCAACACTGGTACGATAAACATGGTGAGAAATAAATGTTTTCATATGCACATCGTGATGATCAAGAGACAGACGGCTTCATTGCTGTTCAGCTGCCAATCAAAATTTTTCCAATTTTTATTTATGTTTTTAATAGCCCACACGCAACTTTCTCAACAAAAAAGAATTGTTAATTATATCACAATATAACCTTAAAATTACTAGGTTCAACTTTTCAAAATAAATTTATGACAAGATAACTTAATTTTATAACCGTCATTTTTTGTGTACTTATTTTAAACGTGATCTTGTATAGGTTTGTTTAAACCAGTTTGAATAAGGATGCTGCATAGCATAAAATTATCCTCACTTCATAATTTTTGGTACAATCATGCTTGAGAGTATTAACTCCATTTGAGATGGTGCAACACCAGATATGAAGATAAACATCAGGATGTGTCAGAACTAATTAGATATCTCTATAAAGTGAATTATATTTTAGCTTGTGGGTTTATATTGCCAGTAGTTATACTTAATAGTTATCAGACTAGCACGCCGTATTTAGTACTGCATGTTACATTAATTTATTGCCCAACATTGTATTGTGGGAAATCGACATTTTTAAAGTAATTATGATAACCAAGGACTAACATAGGAATTTTAATTATTTATGTTATTACTTACAATTGGTTTCAAAATTCCAGGGTACTTCCCGTATCTTTACAGAAAATACAAAAATTATTTATAACATAACACTATTATATATATATATATATATATATATATATATATATATATATATTGCTGTGATATTCTTCTGTGAATGCGGGAACTGGGTCCTTTCAACAAAAAAATTCTAGTCCCACAGATTGGGCGTCATAAACTGCTGTGATTCTCTTTTCGCCTCGGCTGCTCACCTAATTTTATACACCTCCTCATTCATAAAATTAAACAACACATTCCTACCACAAACATCAACGTTAACTCTATTTACATCAATATTCAGAATACATTAAATTTTCAAATTAAATTTCAGCATAAAATTCAGTTTTAAAAAGAGTTTCAAGATTAATTTTATTATCATTTTAATGTGCATCCAGAATTAAAGTCCTTGTTGGATGCCTACTAATTAATATAACAATATAAGCAGACCGGAGTCTGAGTATAAAGGAGCATCTACCACCCTTTACGTTAATTAACCAGGTTCGTCTAATTGAGCTCAAAGACATACCCAAAGTTTCATCATATTCCCGAACATCAATACTAAATACCCCTTTCTACTTAAACAAGCAAATTTCATCTTAAAATTAAAATTTTATGGTTAGTACAATTTCACTAATGTTCATTTAAAGTAAATCAATTATAAAGTTATTCAACACACACAAAAATGTCAAACAAAATAGTATAATTTACCTGAAGGCCACTGTCCTCGTAGCTTCAATGTACATCGTCCCTTTAGCTAATCACACCATTCCAACAGGATTATATTTACGGCTTCTAATTCTCAACGCTTTTAAAATTTTCTCCATCACCATTTATTTAAAGTTGTTTCTGGGCTTTTCCGGAACTCATCTGTGTATATCTGACCCTTGTTTCGTGGATCCAGACACGTATTTGAACCATTTAATTATTAACACCCCCGAAAAATAGCAAAGAAATTCATGCGTCTTTCACCAATATACGCCAAAACTGCCTACTTTTGTGTATACATTTGTCGTTGTAAATTTTGCTAATTGGTACAGTGATACTAAATTTTATTACCTTGTATCTAAGTGCACTGAAGTACATTCATGTTAGCACGTAAATAACAAACTATTTTGAATCACTAAAATATACGAGCAAAATTTTAAATTATTTTATCAAACTAAAATGCACTGTTTAACATCTTGAATCAAGTCGCGGATGTAAGAGCTTTTAACGCATCGAATAGTCAAAAGTCTAAGAGGCCGAAATTCATATTACCACCGGTATATATAGCAAAAAGCCTGTCTGTCGGTCTGTTCCCCAAAACGGGTACTTCTAAAGAATTTCTCATTCTCTGTTCCCAGTCCGTCGCTCGCGCGTCGGTTTTTACGAATTTTCACTCGCCCCATTTAAATCTCAGAAATTCTCACACGGTACGCAAACATGTCCGAGAAAAACTAATTAATTTTGTACAGAAATTGTTGTTTCTACCTCTGATATTTGCATCCTATTTTCAACCAATTGTGACCCTCGTGACGTTGCTTAAATCACGCCTTTTACTATATGTGTCTTTGCTTGACGCATTTTCTCTTTCCTTTTCTAACCTGTTCGTATTGGTGCAAATTGATATTCTTTATTATCGATTATATTTTAGTCCATGTGGACTATCTGGGTTTAATAACCCCGTGTCGCACATTCTCGTGAATATCAAGCCCCGGTTTCTCCAAGTTTCTTTGAAACCATTTGTTATCTACACAATTTTCGCCGTACGTGATATTTAAACTACGCAGGTGTTCAAAATAATATTAATTCTCAGAGCTTTATTTTCTGGTATTATAATCTTGGATTTTCACAGACTTTTATGCTTATTATTAATAATGGTTTAATTAACTCCAATTAAAATTGACTTCTATCCTTTCATTTTAGCGAATACAAGTTAAATATTAATTATTATGTGTACACTTTGTTTTACTACCGGTTACTTAAAATAGGGTTAATTAATATAAATTTTGCACGTAATTTCCATTTGTTTAGGAATAATTACATTACACGCAGAGCTTTTAATACTGCTTCTTTTGATATAAAGCGTCTTGTACATGATTTAAATTTCTTATTTTTACTGAAACGACCGAATTTATTTATGCTTCAAGGTTTTAATAAAGCGTATTATTTAATAAAATTCCTTATACACGGTGATTAAAAATATTTGATGTGATTATTTAATTTTCTACCCTGGTCTAAATATGAGTAATATATATATATATATATATCATGTATATATATATATATATATATATATATATATATATTGCCGTGGAACCCCGCTCTATACAGTACTCTCTCAAAAAACATTCGAGCCCCAACATTGGTCCGTCATAAAATTGCCGTGGAACTCGGGTAAAATCATCACCAACAAAAACATATTCGAAAATTTTATTAAATTTTCAAATTCGAAAATAGAAAAATTTCCAAAATTTTAAATAAGTCAAAAAAAAATTTCTTGCCCGTTTTCCTCTCTCCCTCGGTTGAATGGCCTTCTTCAACTGCTCCCGGCTAGCTCATTTGGACCTCCTCTTGGGTATCTAGATTCACTCGCATATTCTCAATCGTACACACACACTCGCAATAAAACCACAAAATACAATCCAACATACAATCTTTTATTTATTACTACTTACAAATGAAATTCAATATTGTCCATATTTCATTGATCACGTTACACTTCAGTAAATCTTATTTTGTAATGTCCTGTATTTTATTTTAAAATCATCAAACACATAAAATGCACCCGGAGTAAATGGGCCTTGAATAATACCTTCTCTAAAATTCCTTCTTTATAATTTATTTTGTTTTTTAAATCTAAGTAAACTCTGGGGTATGGTGAGCTCATGATAACCCAGCTAATTATGCATAATGTATCCCCTTCTACTTTGCATACTCTTAAAATAAAAAAAAACAAAGCCCTATACTCTTCACAGAATTTCACGTTCTGATGGAACGCTAAAAAGCTTTATAGACACCTTCAAATTTCTAGTTAAATACCATAATAAAGTTATTTGCACGTATTATGTTCAATACGTAAATAATCCACACTACCTTGAAAATCACTCTCATACGTCACCCAATATTCACAGTTTATAAGAATCACAATTTCAAATCGTTACCTGAAAATTTCTAAGAGATCTCTGCTCTGTGGACGATGCCATGTATTTTTTCTATTTGTTCTGCAGGCCGTTTCTAGACGAACTCCATCTAAGCCGATCCGCCAACGCCGCCTCGACGGTGTAACCAAATTCCAAATTCCATTTAAACATACGTCTTTCACAATTATTTACTGTGATCTACGTTACTTAATGTCCCGACACGAGGTGGTTAAAAATTTATAAGTGATACCTCAATTAAAAAATGTAATCTCGGCACACTAACCGCGTACTAAAAGGCTACCACCATGCAATATAATTTAAATGATTTTATAATACTTACAACTCGTGATACTTTGATACGTCGTTTGGAGCGATCGAAATCTTAAGGGCCTTCACCACGTTGTCCAACAACATTTATACACTTCGAATGTAACTTCTCCATACCTGCCTAACGCGAAATCCCCATCTACAACAACACATTCTTAAAATTTTGCACTCCACCAATATTTAATCCCGCGAAATTCAGTGCGTCGTTATAATATTTTCAGAAAACTAATATATACTATGCTTATATTTGTCTTGCGTTCAACTAACTATAATGACCAATCGTATATTTACTGACGTTTTACAAGTCCCTCCTATACTATCGTTGTCTCTTGCTTATGCGTTTTCTACGTCACTTTCTAACCTGGTTTGAGTGGTACAAAATCGATATTTCTGTTTATTTGCTATATACACCACGTGGACTTACTACGTGATTTACATAACCCCTAATTAGTATTTCCAGAGAACGCATGCGATCGTTTACAATATACGTCGAATCTTCATGTTTATCTATACAAATTTATTGGAACTTGACATTTAAAATTCTGCAGGTGTTTAATCTTAACGCGTTTTAAATAACACTTCTAGGAGTTGGATTTTCCACGTATTTCAACCCTACTGATATATTTGTTTGTTAGCAACGCGTCTCACCTTGGTATTATTGGGTTTTTACCCGCTTTTATGCATATTATACATCAATAATCCTTCAATTAAATTCCATTAAATTAATTAATTAATGGCATTGGCTTCTACCATTTAATTTCTTTGCAAACCTACTAAATATTTATCATTATTTGTACAATTTGATTAATACCCGTTACTTAAAAATGAATTAACTAATATAACTTTCGCACGTAATTTCTGGTTGTTCCTCTTTATACAGGGTGTTTTGAAATTGTTTCTTTTATATTTATTTTTGATCTTTTAAAACCACTATAATATATATATATATATATATATATACAGGGTGTTTTTTTTAAGTGGGAGGTCACCTGTATATGGAAGACCAATGGTAGAAGGAAGCTGAAAATTTGCACTAGGAGGTTATCGAATGTGCCCTACACGTCTAAAATAGTTTCGATACGTTAGCACTTCCGGTTATACCGGAAGTCGGTATTACTATCGTTATTTTAAATAGAACACCCTGTATATTTATGCATTTTTGAATTCCTTGTCGAATTTTATGTGAACTTTTATAGCACAACCATACCTCTATCTAATGCCGTTTTCGAGATATTTTGACTTTTAGTAGATTTTTGACATTTGCACGCTGTCACATAAATTGGAATAACTAGAAATTGAACGAACTTACAAGATTGTTTTTTTGCAATCACATTTATAATACTTGATATTATTTCTACGTGCAAAGAAAATTTGATTGCAATGTACAGGGTGCTAGAAAATTCATTTTATAATTTGACTAATAAAATGTCAAATATTCCGTTTTTTTTAAATGGAACCTACCATATTTTGTTATATTAATCGATTCTATAAAAAAAAATACTTTAGGTATGTAATTACAACAATCCATTTATTGTAAGCCGTTTTTGAGTTATTTGCATTGAAAGAGAAAATGCACTAGTTCAGTAACATAATAACATTTGCTACTATCAAGTAGCTTTTGTCCGATACATTAACAAAAGAATAACCGGTTATTTTTACGAAACGTTAAATGTAGATAATTCTACGCAGATTGCAATTCCCGTACTGTAGTTATTTATGAGGGTTAATCGAAACTTTACAAATCAAGATTATCTCGAAATGATAATTATTTATGGCGAATGCAACAGAATTCTTCAAAGAACTTGCGATGTCTTTCATCAAAAATTTCCTGAAAAGCCAGCGCCGAATGTTAGGCTTCTTGAAAACTGTGCGAATAATGGATCATTTATTACAAAGAAGAACAGGACCAGCACCGTGACGAAGGAAGTAATTGGAGTTACTAATGTATTGGCATATTTTCATGCAGCATAGCTTAACTAAATAATGCTGTACAGGATATAGGAATGAGCCGTAGTTCCATATACAATATTTTGAAAGCGAATAATATTAAAAGTTGGTTACTTTATCCTGTTCAGCACCTTAAGGAAACCGATTTCGAAAGAAGGATGTTGTTTTGCGAATTTGTATTACTTAGAACGCAAGAGGATAAACAGTTTTTGAAAAATATTATTTGGAGCGATGAAGCAAAGTTTACGAAAAACGGAGTGTTTAACCGACATAATTCACACCATTGTTCCACAGAAAATCCTCAACATGCATACATAACAAATTTTCAGGAAAGATGGTCTTTTAACGTTTATTGTGCTATTAGAGATTCGCGAATTGTATGTGTAGTGTTTTACCAGGAAAATTTAAACGGTAAAGTACATATTGTTTTAGTAATTCTTTTTCTTCTCGATGAACACTTTTTACAGGGGAACGATATTTAGAAATTAGATTTTTTTCTATGGGATATGTAAAAGATACGGTCTTCTCCTACGCTCCTACTACTGAGGAAGATTGCAAAAGACGAGTATTAAATGCTCTAAATTCTTTAACTCCAGAGCAAATACAAAAGGCAACAAATGAAGAGTTTAAAAGACGCATTTTAAAATGCTTGGATCAAAATGACCGCCAAATAGAACATTTATAAACAACCTCTTATGTTTTTATTTATTTTTCTTTAGGTAAAATATTGTTAGATGAAATACATTGTTCCGTGTTTGTGTAGCTTTTATACATTATTTTTCAAAAAATGTTCTTGCGCTGCCATTTTTGGCAACTAAAATGTGCAAAAGCATTTCCTGCTTTCTAAGTACTAAGATATTAATTCCATAGAATTGATTAATATAACAAAATATTTGATGAAAAATATCGCCAGTTCTTCGAAGAAATCTATTACATTCGCCATAAATAATTATCATTTCGAGATAATCTTGATTTGTAAAGTTTCGATTAACCCTCATAAATAACTACAGTACGGGAATTGCAATCTGCGTAGAATTATCTGCATTTAACGTTTCGTAAAAATAACCAATTATTCTTTTGTTAATGTATCGGACAAAAGCTACTTGATAGTAGCAAATGTTATTATGTTACTGAACTAGTGCATTTTCTCTTTAATGCAAATAACTCAAAAACGGCTTACAATAAATGGATTGTTGTAATTACATACCTAAGGTATTTTTTTCCATAGAATCGATTAATATAACAAAATATGGTAGGTTCTATTTAAAAAAAACGGAATATTTGACATTTTATTAGTCAAATTATAAAATGAATTTTCTAGCACCCTGTACATTGTAATCAGATTTTCTTTGCACGTAGAAATAATATCAAGTATTATGAATGTGATTGCAAAAAAACAATTTTGTAAGTTCGTTCAATTTCTAGTTATTCCAATTTATGTGACAGCGTGCAAATGTCAAAAATCTACTAAAAATCAAAATATCTCGAAAACGGCATTAAATAGAGGTATAGTTGTGTTATAAAAGTTCACATAAAATTCGACAAGAAATTCGAAAATGCATAAATATACAGGGTGTTCTATTTAAAATAACGATAGTAATACCTACTTCCGGTATAACCGAAAGTGCTAACGTATCAAAACTATTTTAGGCGTGTAGGGCACATTGGATAACCTCCTAATGCAAATTTTCAGCTTCTTTCTACCATTCGTCTTCCATATACAGGTGACCTCCCACTTAAAAAAAAACACCCTGTATATATATATATATATATTACTCATATTTAGACCAGGGTAGAAAATTAAATAATCAAGTCAAATAATTTTAATTACCGTGTATAAGGAATTTCATTAAATAATACGCTTTATTAAAACCTTGAAGCATAAATAAACTCGGTCGTTTCAGTAAAAATAAGAAATTTAAATTATCTATAAGACGCTTTACATCAAAAGAAGCAGTATTGAAAAGCGCAATGGATAATTTAATTATTCCTAAACAAATGGAAATTACGTGCAAAGTTTATATTAATTAACCCTATTTTAAGTAACCGGTAGTAAAACAAAGTGTACATATAATAATTAATATTTAAGGTGTATTCGCTAAAAATGAAAAGGATGGAAATCAATTTTAATTGGAGTTAATTAAACCGTTAATAACATATAATAAGCATAAAAGGCTTGTGAAAACCCAATAATAGTCAAATCGTAGGAAGGTTATTTAAAATGTTACGTTTGAACACCCCTGCGTGTTTTTAAAAGGCAATTTCAAGTTAATTTGTTTGGATAAACATGTTGATTCTAAGGATATTGGAAACGATCAGATGCTTTAGCAGGAAATACAGAACACCTGCGTATTTTTAAAAAAGCTCATTCTGCGTAAATTTGGCAGATAATTAATGTTTACAAAGAATCTTGGAGAAACCGGGACTTAGTATTTACGAGAATGTGCGATACGGGTTTATTAAACCCAGATAACAGTCCGCGTGGACTAAAATATAATCGATAATGAAGAGTGTCAAGTTGCACCAATACGAACAGGTTAGAGAAGGAAAGAGAAAATGCGTCAAGCAAAGACACATATTTTAAAAGGCGGGATTTAAGCAACGTCAAGGGGTTGCGATTGGTTAAAAATAGGATGCATATATCAGAGGTAGAACAACAATTTCTGTATAAAAGTAATTAGTTTTTCTCGGACAACTTTGCGGGCCGTGTTGAAATTTTCTGAGATCTCAATGGGGTGAGTACTAAATTCATAAAAATCGACGTGCAGGCTACAGACTGGGAACGTAGAATGAGGAATTCGTTGGAATTACCCGTTTTAGGGAACAAAGCGACGTGTCGGCTATTCGCTATATATACAGGCGGGAATATGTGTTTCGCTCTTAGACTCTTAGACTTTCGACGATTCGATGCGTTAAAAGCTCGTGCATCCGCGACTTGATATTAAACAGTGCATTTTAGTTTGATTAAATAATTTAAAGTGTGCTAGTATATTTTAGTGACTCAAAATAGTTGGTTATTTTACGTGCTAACATGAATGTACTTCAGTGCACTTAGATACAAGGTAATAAAAGTTTATTATCACGGTACCAATTAGTAAAATTTACAACGACAAATGTATACCCAAAAGTAGGCAGTTTTGGCGTATATTGGTAATATTGGTAAAAGGAAGTATGAATTTCTTTGCTATTTTGCGGGGGTGTTAATGACTAAATGGTTCGTAAATGTGTCTGCATCCACTGAACCAGAGGCAGATATACACAGATGAGTTCCGGAAAAGCCTAGAAACAACTTTAAATTAATGGTGATGGAGAACATTTTTAAAGCGTTGACAACATGAAGCTGTAAATAGAATCCGGTTGGAATGGTGTGATTTACAAAAGGGACGATTACACTGAAGCTACGAGGACAATAACCTTCAGGTAAATTGTACTATTTTGTTTGACATTTTTGTGTGTATTGAATGACTTTATAATTGATTTACTTTAAATGGACATTAGTGGAATTTTTCTAACCATAAAATTTTAATTTTAAGATGAAATTTGCTTGTTTAAGTAAAAAGGAGTATTTTGTTTTGATGTTCGGGAATAGGATGAAACTTTGGGTAGGTCTTTGAGCTCAATTAGACAAACCTGGTTAATTAACGTAAAGGGGTGGTAGATGCTCCCTTTATACTCAGACTCCGGTCTGCTTATCTTGTTATATTAATTAGTAGGCATTCAACAAGGACTTTAATTTTGGATGCACAGTAAAATGATAATAAAATTAATCCGGAAATTCTTTTTAAAACTGAATTTTATGTTCAAATTTAATTTGAAAATTTAATGTATTCTGAATATTGATGTAAATAGAGTTAACGTTGATGTTTGTGGTAGGAATGTGTTGTTTAATTTTTATGATTGAGAATGGAAGTTATCTAGAAGAGCAGCCGAGGCGATTAACAGAAGGAATCAACGGACCAGGTAATTCAAGAGGTTTCACAGCATTCTTGACGCCCAAACTGTGGGGCTCGAATGTTTTTTTTTAAAAGGGCCAGTACCTGCAAAGATGAGAGGTTACACAGCATTCTTGGCGCCCAAACTGTGGGGCTCGAATGTTTTTTTTTAAGGGCCAGTACCTAGAGATATGAGAGGTTTCACAGCATTCTTGGCGACCCAAAAGTGAGGCTCGAGTTCCAAATAAAATTTTTGTGATTTTATTCCAGGAAACTGGCGATCTGAGAGAGAGAGTTTCGGTGTGTGTATAAATTTAAGAGTATTTTAGAGTGTGTGAGAGTGATTAGAACGTATGCAGAGAAAGGAGTGGTTAAGGAGTCAAGGAGTGGAAATTGGAAGTGACGATAGTGCATTGTGTGGGAAAATTTCGAAAATGGAAGAAGCTGGAGGCAGTAGAGATCAGTCGAGGACGGAATCAGGGGATCAAGGAAACGAGTTAATGATGAGAATGTTAGAGGAAATGCGATTAGCTAGGGAAGAATCCAATAGAAAATTAGAACTGCTAAGCGATGAAGCTAATAGAGCGAGGGAGGAGTCCAACCAAAAATTAGAGCAGATAAGCGGGAAAATTGAACAAAATACTAAAGAATTTACAGAATTTAAAGATAGTCTTACCGTGAAACTGGGGGAAGTAGAAAATAGGGTTGAAAAAAATGAGCATGATATTACAGGTCTTCGACAGGAAATGGGACATTTAAGGTCCGAAGTACGCATTTTCTGTGAAGAAGAAATAAACGTAAAATGACTGAAGTAACGGACTCATGTAGGGATCAGTTAGGCAGGGTAGAACGCGAAGTTAGTAGTATTAAATACAACATATCAAATTTAACGGGGGATGGTCCCAGATTTTCTACAGGTGGAGTATCATTGGACCAACACATGAAGTTTTATGGTGATAACAGGGTAAATCCACAAATTTTTATTAATAGTGTAAGAAATCTAGTGGGAAATTTATTTGACGAACAGACTAAACTGAATACGATAAAGGCTTTATTAAAGGACAACGCGGAAGCATGGTACAATTTAGTAGGACAGGCCATAGACACGTATCAGGACTTTGAAAACAAATTTTTAAAACACTACTGGAGTGACCACAGACAAGACCAGGTACGAGACGACTTAATTACAGGAAAATTTAAGGGAGAGTTTGCAGGATCTAGGAGCAATATGCCATCCGCAAGTACAGTGTGGCCAAACAACTGAATCCACCATTGACGGACAGACAGATAATCAAGTACCTATCACGACATTTTGAACTGGAAATTAGACAACACGTGGCCTTACAAAACATCACAGAACGGGAGACATTTTTAGAGTATTTACAGAGATATGACGATGTATGTGTTGGACGGACAAGAGAGATACGAGAACGAAACGTTAACACAGTTAGGTTTGACAACAGGACACCGAATTATCCGAGACGGCCTGACTACAACAGAAATTTTCGACCGAATTGGGAACGACGAGGACAGGAATACAGGAGCAATAGTGCGACTAGGGACCGACGCCAAGACCTAGTTACACGAGACAGAACAGTTTACCGGAAGTAAACAGGACTGTGACCAGCACGCCGAATAGAGATAGGGACACGGATATTAACACGAGGAGGACGTACGCACAGGTTGTAGAAGGACAACCAGGACCAAGCATGGAAAACAGGATGAGACAGGATTTTTAGAACGCGACAGACCACTAGATTTCTGTGTAAATGTATACGAACATCCACGTGAATTTTTCAAAATTGAGGAGGAAGTAGAGCCAGAAACTGAGGAAAATTATGTTTGCCAATTATTAATTTAGAAATTTTGAAAATAATGTAGAAGTATTACTTGATACAGGGGCAGAGGCGAGTTTAATATCGGAGGAATTCGTCAGAAAAATTAGGGATAAGGTTTGTGATAGAATTATGCCTATAAAACGTAGCCATTTAGTAGCTCCAAATAAAAAGAAGTTTGCTGTAGTAAATAGTGTTGTGGTGCTTAGGATAGATATAGGAGGTTTTAGTTGTGAACAGGAGTTTGTAATTGTACCTGGACTGAAGTTTCAGAGCATTTTAGGTGTTGACTGTATGATGAAGTTAGGGGTTTTGATAGATATGGAAAGGAAGGTAATAAGAATTAAGGATAGGGTAGTGCCATGGAAAGGCAGTTATGAAGTCACAGAGGATGACACGGGGTTTAGTATTAATGTAGTAGAGGTAGAGGATGATGAAGGTAAACAGATCAACACGATAAGATGTCCAGAGGATAGGAGAGTAGAGGTTCAAGCTTTATTACGAAAACATGCAGAATTAGTGGGGGTAGAAGCAAGCACAGCGTTAGGCTATGAGCACAGATTGGAAGTGGATAATTCAGAACCGTTCAACGCAAAGGTTTATCCAATTCCAGCAGCATATCGGGAGCAGGTAAAGGCAGAATTAAATAAAATGTTGGAAGATGGCATAATAGAGGTATCAAACACTCATTTCATAAATCCGTTGGTGGTAGTTAAGAAAAGGATGATAACATTCGTTTATGTTTAGATGCACGAAAATTAACCAACGGACCAAACCGCAATTCCATTGTCCACCATCCATGGACACACTTTTGACGAGATTAAGTGGCAAGTTTATTTTTAGTAAATTAGATTTAAGGAATTCATTCTGGCTGATTCCATTACACAAAGATTCTAGAAGGTACACAGGATTTTCCGTAGAGGAAAATCTATAATTTTAAGGTAGTACCGTATGGTTTGTCAACGTCAAGTGCAGCATTAATTAAGGCAATGCAAGCAATTTTAGGAGCATATGAGCAATTCTGCATACACTATGTGGATGATATTTTAATTTTAGTGAAACTGAGGAACAACATTACTCTCATTTAGAACGGATATTATTAGAGCTTAAATTAGCAGGATTGAGGCTGAATATAGAAAAATGTGAATTTTTTCAAAACCGTTAAATTTCTGGGGTATGTGGTGAACACTCAAGGTATGTGTATCGATAAAGAAAGATTGTCCGAACTTTTGACATATCCGAGACCTAATAACATTAGGAAATTAAGAGCTTTTTGGGGTCCTTAACTTTATAAAAGTTTGTACCGGGATTTGCTGAAAAGCGGGTCCATTGTTTAAACTTCTGAAGAAGGAGTAAGATGGAGTTGGACGGAAAGTCAAGAGGCAGCATATCTAACACTGTTGGAACAATTTCACGACCAACTAATTTTGAGGCATCCCAGATTTGATGTAGGTTTCGTACTGAGGACGGATGCATCGGATAGTGCGTTAGCAGCAGAGTTGTATCAAGTACAAGAGGGGGAAGAGGTGCCCATATCTTTTGTTTCACGCACACTGAAGCCGCATGAAGTAAATTACACGATTAGTGAAAAGGAGATGGCTGCAGTGGTGTTTGGTGTTACGAAGTTAAAATTTTTTGATAGGAAGACATTTTGTAATCGAAACGGATCATTCGGCGTTGTGTGCGTTGATGAATACGAGATTTTCCAACAATCGAGTATATCGATGGGGGTTGTTACTACAGGAGTTTGACTTTGAGATTAAATATATTAAGGGAGAAAATAATTTTATAGCAGACGCGTTTAGTAGAAACAGGGACATGGATAACAAAGACCGTGTGACATCATGATTGCCATGAACAGTCTACTACAAAATGATTCAGTATATGGAGAAGAGGAGATCTTGATGAACCAGAGGCAGAGTGAGGAGCTACAGATTGTTAGAACGAAGTTAGAAAACGAACCGGGATTTAAAAATTTCCATATGAGAAACGGCTTTTGTGTAAAAAATTCAAGAATTAGAAGTGTATGTAGTGGATAGGGTACAAGCAAAATTAATTATCAAAGATCTGCACTTAAGATATGGTCACATAGGAATCCGAAAGACATGGTTAATTTTAGGGAAACGTTTTTTCAACTAAAGACTTAGGATTAGTAAAGTCAGTCATCAACACTTGTCACTTATGTACTTTAGGAAAGTACAAAAATAGTACGAGTCAGGATGTGGTACAAAGTATACACGTACAAAATCCCTGGACTTAGTTGCTATTGATTATTTGAGCAATCTAGTCCGAAGTACAAAAGGACACAAACATGTGCTGATTGTGACTGATGTGTTTTCGAAATTTACCAAATTATATCCCACTCGGGATTGTAACACAGTCGGAACAAACAAGAAATTGGAACAATTTTGTAGGAAGTAGGAACTTTTAAACGGGTATTAGCAGACAATGCTACTTATTTTAATAATCAAAGATTTAGAGATTATTGGGAGAGGCAAAACATTAAAGTGGTGTTTTGTAGCATAAGGCATCCTCAAGCGAATCCAGCTGAGCGATATATTCAAGAGACGGTTAAGTTTTTGCGTTTAGCTTCACATAGGAATCATCGTTTATGGGAGGACAATTTGTCCAAGGTTGAATCTTTTATCAATGAAACCCTAGTACCGTGACAGAAACCAGTCCCATCATGCTAATCAAGCAACAGTATCCCGATAGACCATGGCAAATTGTGCCTAGGGATGATGAATTCCAACAACTTTTGGTAGATGTGAGGAGAGGTTAAGGAAGAGAGCTGAAAAATATACAAGGAAGATGAACGCAAGAATTAGAAAGAGGGTAAAATTTAAAGTGGGAGACCAGGTAGTAGTAAAAAGCTTGAGAGTAGGGAAGAGAGATAAGATGACATGTGCTAAACTACACTTGCCATATGAGGGACCTTTTGAGATAGGTGAAGTAGTAGGGGAGTGCACATATTTATTAAGGGAAGTAGGTACGGGAAATGAGAGGGGACGGTTTCACGTCAACCTACTATTCCCTTATACCGGAGAACCAGCACCACAGGAGAATTAGGAATAGGATAGTTAGACGAAAGACTTGGAGGGTCAAGAAGAGAGTTAGATTTAAATAGAATAGGGATAGAATAGGTGTATATAGAAAAGTAGAAGTAAGTGTTTATAGAAAATAAAGCTAGGTATAGGATAAATATGGGGGATAATTAGGAATAGGTTTAGGATGAGGATAAAGAGTAAATGTAGGAAGAAAATAAGATAGGTTAAGTATAGATATTTCATATAAGATTAGTGGAGAGTTAGGAATAAAGTTAGAAATAGGATAGGTATATAGGATTAGGTAGGATGAAGTAAAGTATAGTGAAGATTAGTTAAAAGTTAGGAATAGGATAGGTATATAGGATGTATATAGGATTAGATGGATGAGTAGGATGAAGTTAGGGATAATTTCAGTTTATAGAATTAGGTGAAAGTTAGGAATAGGATAGGGTAGCTGTAAATATTTTTTTTTGGATTGGAGACAAAGTAGGTAAGTTAGATAGATAAGGATAGAGAGAGATAGGCAAAATTTTGTAAAGATTTTTTGGCAGTCTAAATATTTGATATTTGCATTCAAATAAGTGGGATTATTTGTATTCAAATAGGGGGAAAATACTCATATTTAGACCAGGGTAGAAAATTAAATAATCAAGTCAAATAATTTTAATTACCGTGTATAAGGAATTTCATTAAATAATACGCTTTATTAAAACCTTGAAGCATAAATAAACTCGGTCGTTTCAGTAAAAATAAGAAATTTAAATTATCTATAAGACGCTTTACATCAAAAGAAGCAGTATTGAAAAGCGCAATGGATAATTTAATTATTCCTAAACAAATGGAAATTACGTGCAAAGTTTATATTAATTAACCCTATTTTAAGTAACCGGTAGTAAAACAAAGTGTACATATAATAATTAATATTTAAGGTGTATTCGCTAAAAATGAAAAGGATGGAAATCAATTTTAATTGGAGTTAATTAAACCGTTAATAACATATAATAAGCATAAAAGGCTTGTGAAAACCCAATAATAGTCAAATCGTAGGAAGGTTATTTAAAATGTTACGTTTGAACACCCCTGCGTGTTTTTAAAAGGCAATTTCAAGTTAATTTGTTTGGATAAACATGTTGATTCTAAGGATATTGGAAACGATCAGATGCTTTAGCAGGAAATACAGAACACCTGCGTATTTTTAAAAAAGCTCATTCTGCGTAAATTTGGCAGATAATTAATGTTTACAAAGAATCTTGGAGAAACCGGGACTTAGTATTTACGAGAATGTGCGATACGGGTTTATTAAACCCAGATAACAGTCCGCGTGGACTAAAATATAATCGATAATGAAGAGTGTCAAGTTGCACCAATACGAACAGGTTAGAGAAGGAAAGAGAAAATGCGTCAAGCAAAGACACATATTGTAAAAGGGCGGGATTTAAGCAACGTCAAGGGGTTGCGATTGGTTAAAAATAGGATGCATATATCAGAGGTAGAACAACAATTTCTGTATAAAAGTAATTAGTTTTTCTCGGACAACTTTGCGGGCCGTGTTGAAATTTTCTGAGATCTCAATGGGGTGAGTACTAAATTCATAAAAATCGACGTGCAGGCTACAGACTGGGAACGTAGAATGAGGAATTCGTTGGAATTACCCGTTTTAGGGAACAAAGCGACGTGTCGGCTATTCGCTATATATACAGGCGGGAATATGTGTTTCGCTCTCTTAGACTCTTAGACTTTCGACGATTCGATGCGTTAAAAGCTCGTGCATCCGCGACTTGATATTAAACAGTGCATTTTAGTTTGATTAAATAATTTAAAGTGTGCTAGTATATTTTAGTGACTCAAAATAGTTGGTTATTTTACGTGCTAACATGAATGTACTTCAGTGCACTTAGATACAAGGTAATAAAAGTTTATTATCACGGTACCAATTAGTAAAATTTACAACGACAAATGTATACCCAAAAGTAGGCAGTTTTGGCGTATATTGGTAATATTGGTAAAAGGAAGTATGAATTTCTTTGCTATTTTGCGGGGTGTTAATGACTAAATGGTTCGTAAATGTGTCTGCATCCACTGAACCAGAGGCAGATATACACAGATGAGTTCCGGAAAAGCCTAGAAACAACTTTAAATTAATGGTGATGGAGAACATTTTAAAGCGTTGACAACATGAAGCTGTAAATAGAATCCGGTTGGAATGGTGTGATTTACAAAGGGACGATTACACTGAAGCTACGAGGACAATAACCTTCAGGTAAATTGTACTATTTTGTTTGACATTTTTTGTGTGTATTGAATGACTTTATAATTGATTTACTTTAAATGGACATTAGTGGAATTTTTCTAACCATAAAATTTTAATTTTAAGATGAAATTTGCTTGTTTAAGTAAAAAGGAGTATTTTGTTTTGATGTTCGGGAATAGGATGAAACTTTGGGTAGGTCTTTGAGCTCAATTAGACAAACCTGGTTAATTAACGTAAAGGGGTGGTAGATGCTCCCTTTATACTCAGACTCCGGTCTGCTTATCTTGTTATATTAATTAGTAGGCATTCAACAAGGACTTTAATTTTGGATGCACAGTAAAATGATAATAAAATTAATCCGGAAATTCTTTTTAAAACTGAATTTTATGTTCAAATTTAATTTGAAAATTTAATGTATTCTGAATATTGATGTAAATAGAGTTAACGTTGATGTTTGTGGTAGGAATGTGTTGTTTAATTTTTATGATTGAGAATGGAAGTTATCTAGAAGAGCAGCCGAGGCGATTAACAGAAGGAATCAACGGACCAGGTAATTCAAGAGGTTTCACAGCATTCTTGACGCCCAAACTGTGGGGCTCGAATGTTTTTTTTTAAAAGGGCCAGTACCTGCAAAGATGAGAGGTTACACAGCATTCTTGGCGCCCAAACTGTGGGGCTCGAATGTTTTTTTTTAAGGGCCAGTACCTAGAGATATGAGAGGTTTCACAGCAATATATATATATATATATATATATATATATATATATATAATATGTATTGGTCATCAATAATATTCAACTATTTTTGTATATCTATTGACGCGTTTCGGTTTATTGCAACTATTATCAAAATTATCCTTATAGTAGGGGATAAAGAATACTACTATAGTAAGCCTGCTTATCGTAAAAGGCGATTAAAAGGCGCAGCAAGGGGCAGCAGCCTTGCTGGCTAAAAAATATTGGAGGAGGGTCGGTTGGTCTCGGGCGATCCTCAATAATTTACAAGATTGTTGGGGGTTGGCCGTGACGGATACGGCTTTTTGCTAAAATCTTTAAAAACTGCGTTGTGGAAAGATATGGGAGCCTACCACAATATTTCCCAGGTGTGCGTGGCCTAAAACACGAAATACATATGATGGAGAGCTCACAAGTAAAATTCTTGTCCGGAGGTAAAATACTCCCTCATTCGGATCTCCGGGAGGGGGTACTTGGGGCTCGTCATCGTAAGAATATAAAACAACAGTTCGATTTAGTGATAGGGACTTGGAATGTAAGGTCATTACTCAGAGTAGATAAGTTAACGAATTTATTAGTCGAAATGAGAAAGCAAAAGCTGGACATTTTAGGTATTAGTGAGGTGAGATGGCCAGATAGTAATGACTTTTGGAAGGATAATTATAGAATAATTACAACTTCTTCAACTAATGCACAGGCAGGTGTAGGAATAGTGTTAGGTGAAAGATTAGGGCATAAAGTTAAAGGGTACTTACAATTTAGTGATAGAATAATTATGGTTAGATTGAGTACAAAACCCACAGACACTGTTTTAGTACAGGTTTACATGCCAACAACTCAGTACGAGGATGAGGAACTAGAAAAGGTATACGAGGATATAAATAGTATAGTGAGAAAAGTAAAAGGAGATGAGAATTTAATAGTTATGGGCGATTTTAATACGTCAGTGGGAGAAGGTAGTCAGGGAAAAATGGTAGGAAAATTTGGGTATGGCAGACGAAATGATAGAGGAGAAAGATTAGTTGAGTTTTGCCAGGAACATAGATTAGTAACTGTAAACACCCTATTCGAACAACATGTTAGGAGAAGATATACCTGGAAAGCCCCAGGTGATAGAGCTAGATCCCAAATAGATTATATTTGAGTTAAACAAAGATTTAGAAACCAAGTTAAAAACGGTCGTAGTTATCCAGGAGCTGACATAGATAGCGATCATAACTTAGTTAAAATGAAGTGTAAACAAAAATTCAAAAAATTGAGAAAGGTTAAAAGAGAGGGATGGGATCTAGGTAAGCTTAATGATAGTAGGGTAAAAGAGAAATATAAACAAGTATTAGATAATAAGAGCAAAGAGATAGCTGTAGGAGGGAACGTAGAAAATAGATGGAAAGAAATAAAACTGACTGTACATGATACAGCAACACAGACTATAGGTAAGAAAAAAATAGAAGCGAGAAAACCCTGGGTAACAAAGGAGATATTAGATTTAATAGAGAATAGTAGAAAGCTTAAACCTTTCAGAGAAGTGGATAGTGAAAGTAACCAAAAATATAATACAGTTAGAAATAAGATAGTACATGAGTGTAGAAAAGCTAGAAATAAATGGATGGAGGAGAATTGTAAGGGAATACAAGATTATTTGAGAGTAGGTAAGACAGACAGGGCCTACAGGGCAGTTAAAAAGTTTTTTGGGGAAGATAGGAAAAAATATAATAGAATTAGACACGAGAATATTGAGCTTCTAATAAATAAAGTTGAGGTAGCTGATAGATGGAAAAGATATTTAGAAGATTTATATAAGGGAGACGATATGGATGAGTTAGAGAACGACCAAGAAGAGGATGTAGAAATAGGGTTCTCAATATTAAGAGAGGAATTTGATAGAGCTATTCGGAATCTTTAATTAAATAAAGCGCCAGGGATAGACGATATTCCCGCAGAATTAATAAAATATGCAAGTCAGAAAAGTTTGGACAGATTATATGAACTAGTAAATGTAATATATGACACAGGTGAGGTTGCAATAGATTTCGAAAAAAATATTATTATCCCAATCCCAAAAAAGTCAGGAGCTGATAGGTGTGAGAATTTTAGAACGGTTAGTTTAACTTCTCATGCTTCCAAAATACTAACAATAATAATTAAAAGTAGAGTAGAAGCTTTGACTGAGAATTATTTAGGCGAAGACCAATATGGTTTTCGTAAAGACATAGGGACTAGAGAACCGATACTAATGATTAGTGTAATTATCGAAAAAAGGTTACAAAAAAATAAAAAGACTCATTTCGCGTTTGTAGATTTAGAAAAAGCATTTGATAGGGTTAATTGGATTGTTATCTTCAATGTTTTGCAAAAAATAGGAATCTCTCATAAAGATAGAAAACTTATTTACAGTCTATATAAAAACCAAAGCGTAGTAATTAGATTTGATGAAATAGAAAAGGAAGCTAAGATTAGAAATGGTGTTAGACAGAGTTGTATACTGTCTCCCTTGATTTTTAATGTTTATATTGAGGAAGCTTTAAACTTAGCCAGAGAGAGAAAAGAGATAGGTATTAATGTACAGGGACAAAAAATAGACATGTTACGTTTTGCAGATGATATAGCCATTATAGCAGGGTCTAGAAAAGAGTTAGGAGAGTTTTTGAATATTTTAGATGAGATACTACGGAGTAACTATAGTATGAGAATTAACTCAGTAAAGACAAAGATAATGACAAGTGAGTTACAGGCTAGTTCTAAACCAAAATTAAAAATAGGTAATACCGAGTTAGAGGAGGTAGATGAATTTTGCTATTTAGGTAGTATAATTACAAAGGATGGACGTAGCAGAAGGGATATAGTAGCTAGAATAGCTCAAGCTAGAAAAATGTTTTTAAAAAAGAAAAACTTACTAATAGCTAATAGTATTAGTTTAGATATGAGAAAAAGTTTCTTAAAGTCGTACGTATGGAGCGTTCTACTATACGGTAGTGAGACTTGGACAATTAAAGAAGTAGATAAGAAAAAGATAGAAGCTTTTGAAACTTGGTGTCATAGGAGCATGTTAAAGATTAGTTGGACAGATAGAGTAACAAACGAGGAAGTTTATAGAAGGATAGGTGAGGATCCCTGTATGTGGAAACAATTGAAGGTCAGGAGAGATAGAATGATAGGGCACTAATTAAGACATGAGGGACTATTTAGTAAAGTCTTAGATTATAGACTACCAAATAAAAATAGAGTAGGAAGGCCTAGTGTTACGTCGTCATTGAACAATTTGGTAATGGTTGACAATAAACACCAGTAGTGCGGGTATCCTACAGTTTTCAGTGAAACATTTATACCGACAGTGGAAGTGCGTGAAGACATTATAATTTGAATTAGGGCCGCTATACTTGCGGCCACGTCCCCAATGCTCCACCCGGAGGTACTACATTGGGTTTAAACGCGAAAAATAGTCGTGCTCCTAATTTATTCTTACTTCATAGTTGATTCACCCTAAATAAAAACTAAATAAAAATCTAACAAACCTAAAAATCTAACAAACCTAACAAACTCTAACAATCTAATAAACCTAAAAATCTGACAAAAACTGGAACAAAAACAAAACAAAAACTAAAAACAGGGTTGTAAATAATGGTATCCCTAGCGCTGACTTTCGAGTGTACCCGATCAACAAGCAAAATGAGAGGGGAGGGATCCGTAATACCGGATAGCAGACGCCGGTTCTGCTTACCAGTGCGACCTGAAGGGTCGTCTTAAAACTATCCAAATCTAGCTAACTAATTTAAATCCATCCCTAGCTTTCCTATCGTTCCCTAACTGATTTACATTATGATTACAATCTTCGCAATTCTGCTCGTCCTTCCCAAATATATACTGCAACCAAAATGGCGACAGAACGTCAAACAAAACAAATAAGCCACATAATACATGCTATATATAAATAAATATAAAGTGTAAATATAAAATATAAATAAATATAATTATGTAAATATATAAATAAATGTTTAATAAGCGTTAAGCATATAGCAGTGCACAAAATAGCGAAAGCATCACCCTATTTATCAGGTGCACTCGCACAAGCATTATGTCGGCTAGCGCCTTTACACACCAAACGTGCTTCTTAAATTATTTCAAAACTACTAATTAATGTAAATCAATGCTTGTGCGAGTACAGCCGCCACATTTTAAGTCTTACCTCGATAATAAAATTCTCCAGCATCCGAAGATCTGGTCGTCTGTAACTTACTTCTAAAGGTGGGACGGGGTGCACTGCTAAAGTCCTGGTGGGTATGCACTAAATGTTTTTGGGGATCACAATCACTATCACTATCACTTCACTTTCAAGTCCTGGGGATGCGCGGTTGCACTCTGTTTTATTATCCTTGTTTACTTTATTGATTTAATTTAATGAGGGTTTATGATTTATTTGTTATTGTTTATTTGGTATTATTTATTCCCGATTTTCCGCACATAATTATGAAGATAGGCAGTGATTGTATTAATGGAGTGGGGGTTTCTCGTGCATATTGGACATTTTGGTATAATTATCTTTTTTTTTTAATTTTTTTTTAATATCAGGTTTTGGTTATGCTCGTATCCTTACTCACGCCAAGTCAATCTAAAATTTTTCAATCCTCCCACCAACTCCACCGAATTTTTACACGCGGTCGTCATTGATTGTCTAATCTCGCGACCCTTCCCGCGAATTCTTTAAAGGCTGTCCAGAACGCCTTCTGGTTAACCACTTCCCCGACTTCCTCTAGGCTCTTTGGCCATGCCAGACCTAGGATAGCTAGTTTGCTATCAGCCAACCCTCGATTTCCCGCCTCAAGCGGGCAGTCGAAGAGCACGTGCTCTGCGCTTTCCGCGCCCTCACCGCATTCGCAGCGGTCGCTATTGGTTAGACCGAACCTTTGTAAATACGCCTTCAGGGCGCCGTGCCCTGTTATCAACTGCACCATTTTGTGATCGAGCTTAACCTCGATCTTAACTCTGGCTTCTATGCTCGGTATGAATTTGTGGGTCAACCTGCCCGTGGCAGCGTTGTTCCACCTCTCTTCCCATTGTCGAATTGATTTTTCGCGCAGCTTTCTTTTGATTAAAGACCTCGGTATCGACGAATGTGATATTCGAAAGTCGCCCGTCGCGGCCTCTTTAGCTAATTCGTCAGCCCTATCGTTTCCTACGTTACCATTGTGCGACCTGACCCAACAGAACTTTAAACGTCGAAACTCTAGCGCCGTACGCGCTATCCTCTAGACGTCCGCTTGGAGATCTGTCGAGGTGTTCATGTTTGTTAAAGCCGTTAGCGCCGATTTACTATCACTGATTATATAATACTCGTCTCTGCCCGTATGGTTTATTACGTAATCGATAGCCTCTCGTATGGCTACCAATTCGCACTGGAAGATAGTGCACCAGTTCGCGAGTTTGGTTTGAAACCGAAACACCTCCCTTTCCTGCTTATACACGACAAACGCCGCGCCTGCTTGCCCATCGTCCATACGTGAACCGTCCGTATAAATTCTGATACCCATCGCGTCCTCATCACCTTCGACAAACTCGATCCTCTAATATCAGCCGGGTGCCCTAACTCAGATACAACAATCTTTCTTGCAATTTCCCTATTACCAAGATTAAGATCTTCGATAATTTCGCGCCCTTTTCCTATATTTATTAATCGTCTATCTCTAATCTCCCTAACGACATATTCGATAGGGAGAGACCTACTGATCACCAGGACAGCCTCCGTGGAGGTGGTCCTGTACGCCCTCGCCGCTTTTACCGCGGTTATGCGTTGTACGCTCGTCAATTGACGCATCTCCCGGACTTTACAACCTTCTGCCCATACAGAAGCTGCGTACAGTATTGCCGGCTTAATTGCTCCGGCATAAACCGTCCTCAGCGATTCGCCCCTGAAACCCCACTTTATTTTAGCCGCCGCCATAATTTTATTTGATATTTCGCCGCCCTTACTTTTTACGTATTGTACGTGCGCTTTCCAATTTAATTTATTGTCGATCTTGACGCCGAGGTAGGTAATACAATCTTTAAACGGGATTTTCTCCCCTCCTAGCTCTAACCTAGGAGGTCTCTGTCCTGGTTTCGTGCCGAAATAAAGCGCCTCTGACTTCGCCGTGTTAAATTTTAATTTTACCGCCTGCGACCATTCGTGTAATTTATTAAGCGCCTCGTTCGGTTTTGTGCGCATATCCATTAACAATCTCGATCTTACAATTAAAAGTGTGTCATCTGCAAACCCGACGATTGAGCATCCTGCGGGCAACTTGACCCTAAAGATGCTCTCATACAACAACTTCCAAAATGTGGGACCAGAACATGACCCTTGCGGGCATCCCCTTTCCACCTCACGCGACAGAACTTCACCCGGAATTTCAACCTGTGCTAAGAAATAGCTCTTGACCAAAGACATCAAGTTTCGCGGACAACCCCTACGATCTAACTCGCAAACGATTAATGGCCACCAGGCAGCATCAAATGCTCCTGAAATGTCCAAAGCAACAACGACACAGTACTCTTTGGCATCTCTTGCCTGCTTAATTTCCCCGACAACGAACTCTAACGCGTCGATAGTCGACTTGCCCTCCACGAAACCAAACTGTCGGTTATTAAAACCGTCGCTGTCTCGCACTAGGTGTTCAACACGCGTAGTCATAACGCGATCTAAAACTTTCCCCAGCACCGGTAGCAAGCTAATTGGACGATAGCTGCCCGGATCTGACGCATCCGCCTTTTTAGGTTTGGGTATAAATTTCACATTCTGGATTTTCCAGCAACGCGGAAAAACGCCCCTTTCTAAACAAAGATTAAACAACCCAACAAAGACACACGGGGCTAACAGGCACGCCTGCAGAGCTGCGTCTGAAGTGATTCCATCATGCCCCGGTGCCTTCTTAGGGTTCATCCTCCTAAGAGCCCTGACGACCTCGTGAACTAGGATTGCCTTATCGGCACCTGTTCCTTGCGCCTTTGCAGCTTCCCGACGTATTAAATCGTGCGACCCTTCATCCCCCTCGGGATTATCTGATGGGAAATATTTCTGTAGTAAATATTCCGCTGTGGTTTTAAAACCTTCCGTGTATTCGCCATTTGTTTTCTTTATATTACTGAGCGCGATTTTTTGTTGTTTTCCTCTAATTACGCGGTATGCGGTTCCCCAGGGTTCTTTCTCTGAGTTTTGCGTGCAGAATTCTTTAAATTTATTCGTTCGCGTTTCTTCTATTAATATTTTATATTCGCGGTAACTTTGATTATATTCTATTCTCCGTTGTTCTCTTATATCTCCCGAGGCGCGTTGATAGCGGCGCCTTAGGTTACGCGTTTCTGCCCGCTTGGTGGTTAGTTCCCGGGTCCACCAGGGTACGCTGTCTTTAAATGTTTTCTTTTCGGCATGGAATACGACGACGCGTCTACCACCGCGTCGTTTAATTTTTCGCGAGTGTTTCTACTTCGTCTGCCTCTCGGCAGTTAAATAGCTCATTTTCGAGCACAGGATACTTTCGCCAAATTTTGTTTAAATCGCTCCCAATTTGCTTTTTATTACAGAACCGCGGAAATACAGTTAGCTGCTCGTTTGCACTTGTTTTGGTTTCAACGTCCCATGTTATTAATTTATGATCAGAGAGCGTTTCCTCGTCCGACCTTAATTTCCAATTACAAATCGTTTCTAACATTTCGTGCGAGACTGCAGTAATATCTATAAAACTGCTGCCTCTATGCGTCTCAAACGTAGGTAAATCATTAGTGTTTATCACACTAAGATCCCATTCCGTAAAAGATCAGCAACCTGCGAGCCTCTATCGTCTTCGATAGGGCTGCCCCATAGTGGCGACTTGGTATTAAAATCTCCCCAATGACTAGATTTTTATTTCTGCCGATTTTACGAATAATATTATCTACTTCATTTATCAAGTCTTCGGTTTGGGATTTTCCGCCGGGAATCGACCGGCGGGAGGTACACGCTTATTACATAGAACGCATTTTCCCTGATTTGATTTCGGCCGTCGTTACAAACTCGTTCGATAAATTATTTAATATAATTCCGGCGCACGTTCCATTATTTATTATTATCCCGCTACGCGGTCGTTCACTATTCGCGTTTAAGACGGTAACCCCTCCCAAAACCTGTTATTTTGTGGCCATACAGGTGCGGTTCCTGTATAAACCCGATGTCGATATTATTTTCGATGAATAACTTTACGAAGTTATTTGTTGCCCTCTACCTTTCCCGAGATTTAGTTGCGCGAATTTAATCTTCTTGCTTCTTATGGACTTTGTTTTATCTTCACAGTCCATAATCGATGTTTCGTGTGATTGCGTGCTTCAGACGTTGCATCGTGGGGCATCTACTCGACTTGGCGTCGTGGCGCGTATCGACCTTCGCTCCACCGCCAGTTCTGTCGTTTGCCCTAGCGCAAACCACACAGCAGGGACTGCCTTCCGGCAATTCTTGAATTCATGCCCGACCTCGGCACAGTTACCGCACCACTGTACCTTCTCCCTGCACTCCATCGATCGATGGCCGTACTCGTAGCACCGGTAACACTGGGTCATCGAGAAGTGGTCCCGGCCCATACTCTTCGCCACCTGAGGTTAATAGCATCAGCTAATATACGTCTTCGAAGTGTGGGGTCACTTCAAAGACTACGTTGGCGAAGGGATCTCTAGGGCCCTTTCCGCCAAACCTGAACTTCTCTCTCAGGTGGTCTTCTAGCTTCAAATCGCCGAAACGGGGATTCTGGCTCGCAATCAACCGCACGAGCTCTTCAGCTTTCATCCCGCTTCGACCCCGGAAGAACGACCCGTGGACGTTTCTTCTCGATGGTCTTCGCCACGAGTTCCTTGCAGTTCCCGCCGACCTTCAACTGCAGTTTCTTGGCGTCGTCGCGACCTGCGCACTCCACAACGACACCGCCCCGGCGCGTCCTACGAGCTCCGACAACAACAAACCCATCTCGAGCGGGATCGACCTTCTGCTTCAGGGTCGTCATCACGTCGTCCTTCTGGCCTGGCCTGGCGTCGACCCTTACAGCAAACGTAGGGGCAGATCCTGAAGCTGCAGCGGCGTAGGAGACCTTGCGCTGCACCGACGCACCCTGACTCTGGCCTCCTGAAACGACAGAATTCACCGCCGGACTTCCCCCAACAACACTTGCTCTCCCTGAACCATCTAAACAAAGACGCAGCGCCCTAACCATACCTATCAGTTGGTTCGTCACGTCACGGATATCATCCACGGCGTGCCGAACCATCTTCCTATCCTCCACGACGATAGTGGCGGAGGTCGTCGGCACCTTCCCATAGACGGCAGCGTGCGCCTTCCTCACCCTAAACTTTAAGAGTTCCAGCTCATCGAGGTCGCTAGCATTAACGCTACCGTTGCTGCTAGTCGACATCGTGCGCTGGGCTCTCGAAGTAGAGGGCAATTCTGGCGCCGCGACCACCACGGGAGGCCCCGACTCCCCAGACACGACCGCCGCAGACGCAGGCTCCTTCCCTACCTCCTGTACCTCCTCCTGAGTTTCTAACAAAAGTCCTTTAGCACTACCTTAGCTGTTTCCTCCAACAGCGCCCTCCGCCGCCGACCTAGCAGACTCCGACCGATCGCCCTCTTCCTCCTGGGCAGCGGCTCCTCATCGCGGTGGACCACCATGCTGACAAAACTAGCAATAAAAATGACACCTAAAACGCAGCTCAAAAAACGTCCTAACCGTTACGACGCTAAAAGAACGACGCTAGAAGAACGCAAAACGTTGGTCCAATAAAAATGTTTTGTTTAAACGTGAACCGTAAACAACCTTGTATTTATTAAAACTTCAACCGCCCAATTAAATATCAAATTTTAACAAAAATACAACAAGCACTAAGCGTCAAAATAACAACTAGAATCAAATAAATTTCCTAACGCAATAAAAATATCTCGATTTAAAATGTACCGTAAAGAACGCTATTTATTTATTTTAAATTTTTAAACCGCCAAATCAAATTTAAATAAACTAATTACTTCAAAATATTAAAATATCTAATTTATAAATAAGAACACTTTATTTTTAAATGTGTAATTAACAAAATAAGGTACAGGGCAATCGGAATGTGGTAACCGGAAATGACCTTTCACTTAATCGCTTGGTAACTAGCACAACCCGTAACTGTTACACCGCTTAATTACACCAAAATCGATTTTAAAGGAACTTTTAAATACGCGTGAACTTAAATTACGGAAAATTTATATTAAAATTGTTTTAAAATTTACAGTTTTTGAGTTATTTATTTGATTTAAAAGGGCTTAGATTTTTGTTTTTTGGTTATTATTTTATTATACGCGCACTATAAAAAATTCACACACTTTTTGGTTGTTTTACCCGGTTTTTTACTTGATTTAGGCGGATTTTATTTTAAATTTATTATTAAAATGCCTTTTAAGTTATTTCGAAATTGTTTTTGAGTATTAGTTGAGTAGACCTTTGTTTTGTTAACCCGAAATTTATTTAGTTTATTTTAAAACGCGGATTTGGTTTAAATTACAAAGAAGACGCGATTTATTTAGTTTTTATTTAGTTTAAATTCTGTTTTAAAATTTTTATTTTACTGCCCTGTATTTAAAATTTGATGGCACACAATTATAAAAATAAAACACAATAAAAAGCAAAGCTTCAAATAAAATAATACAACAATAAATAATATAAACCCTAGATAAAAACTTACTGTTATTGCTGAAGCGGGAGCTCGGCAAAAACACGTCCGCTCGCTTCAAGCGGCAACTAGAAAGTAGTGCGTGAAGACAGTCGCATTTGAACCCTTGCAGAAGACGGTTGTATGAGAGCTTTTGAAAGCGACACCGACACCCAAACGTGCGTGTTATTGGTTGTCCGTCAAACCTTTTGTGTGTGAACTTTTATTGCCCACAGCGGCACAGGCCTTAAGGTATTTATACCCTTCCTTAAGTAGTTGTTGTAGTTGTTTTTAGTTATTACATAACCGCTCCACCGCCATCGGTATTGCTACAAAAAGCAATTGGTCCTTCCCTATAATTAGCATATCTATATCACCTCATTCATCACCCCATAAAAAGCCATTGGTCCAAACGATCCGAATTCACTAGTTCTATGGCATACGCATCTCCTAAATTAAATACACTTTTGTATTCCAGCGAGCGTTTTTTAATTAATTAATGATTTAGCTTTAAATTTGTGTACAAACCCCACATGTAGCGGGTTAAAATGTGTAAATATTATTTATACTGTCTTTAAAATTAAATAAGCGATTTTGCCGTAATGTGTTAGTTTTCAGTCTTAAATTCATTTTAGCGGCATAAAACACAAAGCAACCTGAAAATTATAATTCGCTTTATACTTCTCAAATAAGAAAGGTAAAGGGATTTTCTTTGCATTAAAAGCCATTGCGCGTTTTTAGTTTAACATACAACTTTCAGTCGGTTTACAACGTAAAATATTTAATACATTTGCAGGGTAATAAAGTTGTAAAGCTGAACCCATCTTGCAAATATGTTAAGCCACATGTTTAAACTTTCCTGTGATCTTTGATGGTAAAAGCCGCCCGGGTTTTTAAGCTGTAAATAAAACGTGATTTATTGGTTTATACGCTAGTTTACTTTTTTGGTGCCTTGAACAACAACCCATAATATTTTAATATTTCTTAGCGCACATCTGAGCGGTACCGTTTTACAGCATTTATTGTAGGTCTTTCAGATTGGCTCCGAGGAAAATACAGGTAGCAGAGCTCGAATTGCTTAAAATACGCATTATGAAAATGTGGGAACTGGGTAACGCTATACAAAGTGACCCAACTTTAAAAACGTTATTCATTATTTAAACTAGGGGAGTAAATGACCTTTACTCAAATTTCGATAAAATTTTAATTGATGTTTTAGCGTCCTCTAACGAGGCAGAATTATTAAATTACAACGCTCTACGGAAGGAAGTAGATTCCGCTTATTATTGCACACTGCTGCATCTCGAAACGATGCAAGAAATGAAAGCACCACAAATCATTGAAAATGCTCCAAGCAGCACGGGATCAAAATTGTTACCGTTAAAGCTCCCACATTTTAATAATGAGGTAACGGTTTTCATCTTTTATCGATTTATTTGACAGTCTGGTCTATAATAACGCGTCGCTGTCCAATATCGAAAAGCTAAATTACCTTATCAATTCCTGTAGCGGGGAGTCTTTGAAAATCATTAAATCGGTACCCATTTCGGGAGATAATTTTATCATTTCCTATAACGCCTTGCGTGAGCGATTTAGCAATCCGCGTTTATTGGCAACTTTGCATTGGAAAGCTATGAAAGACTTTCCACCTTTAAAATCAGAAGACCCTAAGAAACTTAGGGCACTTATTGATTGTTTTTCAGAGAACCTTGCTGTTCTAACTAACTTAAAGTTTCCCACTGAACATTGGAACTTTATTCTAGTCGATTTTCTTGTAGAAAAACTCGATCCGTTCACTAGAAAACGCTTCGAACTCCAATCGGATCCAAAGCAAATACCCAATTTCGATGATTTGAGATATTTTTTAACTCAACAATGTGCAGCGTTGGAAACCTTTTCTTCAACCGCACCTGTTTCTTATTCGACGACTGTCCATACATGTCACACATCAGTGTATAAGAAATCCTCAGCGTTTCAGTTTAAACCAAGAGTTTCTTCTAACGTAGTTTCACTGGATACACCAATTAGCTTTAATGACTCAAAGAATTCATTTTCGCAGCATTGTCCTTCTTGCAAAGGCAATCACTTAATTTACAGATGTCAATCGTTTCTAAAGAAAACTCCGACGGAACGTTTCGACATTGTCAAACGCTTACGCCTTTGTTTAAATTGCTTACGAACAGACCATGCGTCCATGCAATGCAAATCTTATAATTCCTGTCGAACTTGCGCCAAGCCGCATCATACCTTGCTACATTTTGAAGCGCAACCTGCTTCTAGCCGTTCAGCTGAACCGATCGCTACACCTATGCATAAAAATGCCAATAGGACGCAGTCAGCCTCTCCTATTCCGGCAAATGTTTTGTCTTCACAGACGAATTTAAATCCTGGGGTTACTGTCTTACTCTCCACTGCTGTTGTAGAAGTTCAAGACCGGTCTGGTACTGGTACTCTTAGACCCTGGCTCTCAAGCTAGCTTTATTCGAGACGATTGCGTGAGCAAACTTTGGCTTTCACGCATACGTTCTCAAGTTCCGATTTATGGACTTGGGCAGACAACTTCAGCAGTCAATAGGGCTGCCGTCAGCTGCACCATTCGCTCTATGTTAGACTCTGAAAAATCTCTAGAAGTCACAACTTTTGTGCTTTCGTCAATATCTGGCAAATTACCTAGCGTTGAAGTTCCTAATAATTGGGAACACTTATGCGGCCTGCACTTTGCAGACCCGACCTGGAACTCTCCAGGAACTATTGACATGCTCCTTGGAGCAGATGTTTATCCGTTCATCATCAATGGCGGTGTTATACATGGCAAATTTCTTCAGCCAGCCGCCATAAATACAATTTTTGGTTGGACTATTATTGGTCCCACAAAAAGCTTGCAATCTGATACTGTCCAAGCATTTTTACTTCTGTAGAAGATCCTATCGACCAGACCCTAAGGCGGTTTTGGGAGATAGAAGAGTTACCATCAAGCCTTATACTTCTCGAGAAGAAGAAAAGGCAGACTTGATTTTTGAAAACACGTTTTCTCGTGACCCTAGCGGTCGTTTTATTGTTGCGTTCCCGTTCAACGATACTTTGCCCGTTTTTGATAATTCCTTTGACATGGCTAAAAAAGACTATTTTCGTTGGAGCGCAAATTGCATGCTCAACCGGAGCTACGCGCCCAATACAACAATTTCATGCAGGACTATTTTGATGCGGGTCATATGGCATTACTCGATTCTCCGTCCGTTGGGAACGATAATTATTTTTTACCCCATCACCCTGTGTTTAAAGAGGAAGGTCATACTTCTAAAATTCGTGTGGTTTTGACGCCTCTGCAAAGGCGAAAACAACGTGTCACTTAATGACACTCAATTGGCTGGACCTAGTCTCCAAAATGACATTTCGTCAATCTTATTTAAATTTCGCTCTCATCGTTTCGTTTTTACTTGTGATGTTCGCCAAATGTATCGACAAATTTTGGTTACCGAAGAACATCGAAAGTTTCAGTTAATTGTTTGGCGGTTCTCCGCAGAAGAACCCATTCAGACTTATCAGCTTAATACAGTGACCTATGGTATTAAGTCATCGCCTTATCTAGCATTAAAAACTCTTCAGCAATTAGCCATTGACGAAGGCAAAAGGTTTCCGTTAGCCGCTGAGGCTATACGGTCAAATCTATATATTGACGATTTCGTCGCCGGTGGAGATTCTATACAATCGGCCCGAGAAATCAAAGATCAACTTATCCGACTTTTACATTCGGCTGGGTTTGAACTTCGAAAATGGAGTTCTAATTCAGTTTCTATTTTGGAAGGCATTCCGTCAGATTTTTGCCAATATACTTCACTCGATTTCGATTCTGACGAATCATTAAAAATATTAGGTCTTCAATGGTCACCTACAGAAGATATTTTCTCATTTCGGGTTAAACCATTAAACCCAATATGTACAAAGCGCAACATACTTTCGCAAGTTGCCAGAATATATGATCCATTAGGATTTTTAGCCCCACTAACACTTTTTGCAAAACGCCTAATCCAGCATCTGTGGATGTTAGGTTTAAATTGGGATGACATCCCACCAGCAGACATTTCGTCTCAATGGCAGCAGTATCAAGAAGAGTTGCCGTTATTATCGTCATTAAAGTTACCACGTTGTTTACCCCCTTCGGATCCTTTTACTTGTTATTTGCATGGGTTTTGCGATGCTAGCGAGGTAGGGTATGCAGCGGTAGTGTATTTCCAGTTCATAAATCAAACTACTGGAGAAATAACTGTACAATTTGTAACCGCTAAAACAAAAGTAGCTCCAATTAAGCGCATTTCAATTCCACGTTTGGAATTATGTGCCGCCGTTTTATTAACCGATTTACTTTCTTTTACCATTCGGTCTTATCAAGGCTTGATTGAAATCTCCGATGTTTCAGCGTGGAGTGATTCTACGGTCGCTCTCACTTGGATACGTTCTCCACCTTTTCGTTGGGAAACTTTTGTGGCAAACCGTGTTAGCCACATTCAAGAAATCATTGCACTTAGCCGATGGTTTTATATTAAATCTTCGCATAATCCGGCTGATCCTGCATCTCGGGGATTAATGCCAAGCGCGGTTATTTCATGTTCGCTATGGTGGGCGGGGCCTGAATGGCTTTACTACCCTAGTGACTCGTGGCCGCCTCAACCAACATTGTCAACCTCAATTGCTGAGGTAACTACGGAAAAGAAGATCCTAACATTTGTCGCTCAAACAGATCCAAACGTCATTGACATTTTACTAAGTCGCTTTTCATCGTTATATAAAATCCAAGGCATCGTGGCTTACATTTATAGATTTTCTAAACCCATGGCTCAACGTCATACGGGTCCCTTAACAGACATTGAATTACACAATGCTCTCATAATTATCGTTCGGCATGTACAAAATGTTACATTTTCAAAGGAAATAGCTTCGATCAAGGCAAACCGTAAATTACCTAAAAGCTTGCGAAAACTTTCTCCATTTGTTGATCCACAAAATATCTTAAGAGTAGGTGGGCGCTTGACACATTCTTCGCTTTCCTATTTCGAACAGTTTCCTGCGCTATTGCCTCAGCGGCACCGATTAACCGAACTTATCATTCGGTCAACTCATGAAAGGTATTACCATCCCGGTGTTAATACCACAGCGTATCTTATCCAACAGAATTTCTGGATCCTTTCTATTAAAAATTCAATCCGAAGTTATTTATCATCATGTCATAGATGTTTTCGTACCAAACCGGTCCTGGTAACTCCTCCTATGGGAGACCTGCCGGCAGCACGTATTACCCAAATCAAACTGTTCAGTATTGTTGGTGTTGATTTTGCTGGCCCTCTTTTAATAAAGGCTAACCGCCTGCGAGACTCTAAAACTCTTAAGGCCTATATTTGTATTTTTGTTTGTTTTGCCACTAAGGCAGCACATATTGAACTTGTTTCGGATTTGTCGGCAGACGCGTTTCTTGCCGCTTTGCGACGATTTATAGCACGGCGAGGACGCTGTTCTCAAATATTTAGTGATTGCGGTACTAATTTTGTAGGTGCCTATCGTCAGCTTATGAGTTATCTGCATAGTGCAGTAACCTCAGAAAAGATAAAGTGGTCGTTTAATCCACCTAACGCCCCTCACTTCGGTGGCTTGTGGGAAAGCGGTGTTAAGTCGGTAAAGACACACCTAGCTCGCGTAATCGGCGAACAAAAACTTACCTTTGAGGAACTTTACACAGTTCTTACACAAATTGAATCTGTTCTAAATTCAAGGCCACTCTGCGCTTTGAGTTCGGATCCAAATGACTTGAGTTGCCTAACACCAGGTCATTTCCTAACTATGGAGCCTCTTTCTGCACCACCAGATGAGGACCATTCAACCAACGTTTTACCATTAAAGAGCAGGTGGAAACTCCTGCAAAAACTCCACCAAGATTTTTGGGCTGGCTGGAGCCATGAGTACTTACATACTCTGAATCAAAAGGTTAAATGGCACTCTAAGGTAGGTGTCCGACAAGTTGAAAAGGACACTATTGTCCTCATCAAGGACGACCAGCTTTCTCCACTTCAATGGAAGTTTGGTCGTATTATGAATACCTTTCCCGGTGCGGACGGTATTATACGTGTCGCTGAAATCAAAACTGCACATGGCACACTAAAACGACCTTTGGTCAAACTAGCGCCGCTACCGGTATTTTAATTTTATTTTATGTTTAGATGTATATACACATTTCTTACATGTATAGTAGTATATTATTTTTACATATTTGTTTATTTTCATATATATATATATATATATATACATATATATATATATTTTATATTTTGCATAGTTGGTAATATCGCTCGCTGTAGTGTACTACCCTATCTTTCGTTACCTGTTTTCCTAGCAAGGTCAAATCCCATGTGATTTCCTTCACCCAACCTACTTCCCTCCTTTTCAAAATTCTATGAATTTGGTGGGCGGTATGTTACGTCGTCATTGAACAATTTGGTAATGGTTGACAATAAACACCAGTATTGCGGGTATCCTACAATTTTCAGTGAAACATTTATACCGACAGTGGAAGTGCGTGAAGACAGTCGCATTCGAACCCTTGCAGAAGACGGTTGTATGAGAGCTTTTGAAAGCGACACCGACACCCAAACGTGCGTGTTATTGGTTGTCCGTCAAACCTTTTGTGTGTGAACTTTTATTGCCCACAGCGGCACAGGCCTTAAGGTATTTATGCCCTTCCTTAAGTAGTTGTTGTAGTTGTTTTTAGTTATTACATAACCGTTCCACCGCCATCGGTATTGCTACAAAAAGCAATTGGTCCTTCCCTATAATTAGCATATCTATATCACCTCATTCATCACCCCATAACAAGCCACCTAGACAAAGCTATATTAGTCAAATTATTAGAGATTTAGGTTGTGAAGGGTATGTAGACCTTTTTAGACTAGCTCAGAATAGAAAAGAATTTAGAGCTGCGTCAAACCGACTTTAAGTAAGTTCGAAAACAAAACAAAAAAAAAATAAAAATCAGTTAACTAAATGTCACCAGAACATAACCCACAATTAGTTAGCGGTCTGGCATGTTGGTAGCGTTTCGTTGCTTAAGCCTTACCATAACATATAATTTAATAAACGTCACCATGACATAACTCACAATAAGGTAGCGGTCTGGCATGTTGGCAGCGATTCGTTGCTTAACCCTTACCATAACATATAATTTAACACTTTTCCTTTTTGAAGCGGATAACCAGGTTATATTTCATTTCCTTATAAATGGTAATCATGTAAACATGTTAGAGTTCTTTAACAACCATCAGGTTGCTAATATCTATGTAGAGTCAGCTGGATAGGAAAAAGATAGAAGGATTTAGGAAGACCTAGACCAAACTATATTAGTCAAATTATTAGAAATTTAGGTTGTGAAGGGTATGTAGAGCTTTTTAGATTAGCACAGATTAGAAAAGAAGTTAGAGCTGCGTCAAACCGACCTTAAGTAAGGTCGAAAACAAAATGATGATGATGATTATCAAATATCTGTTCAATTATTAAATAGCAGAATTTACATATTAAATACATGAAAACATTAATGGATATTGTGTCGATTGTTAAAATATATGTGTTACTGTATGTTCTCTATGTTCAGGGCGAAGTGTTCCTCCTTGCATCAAGGACGTTAGAATAATTCTAACGTTTTAAACGTTTATATATCTTTTGCGCTCTTCCCATTTTGCGTTATTTGGCTTCCCAGGTAACAGAAATCCCTAACTTCTTGCAAGTTCCCGTAACCTATTTGTATTCTAGTTTTTAATTTATTTTCAACCCCTTCGCATACTAGTACTTTAGTTTTATTTTTATTATTTTATACCGTATCTCTCTGTTAGAACTGTTTCCATTTCATTAAGAGCAGCTTCTAAGTCTTCCTTACTAGATGCTAATACCGCTATATCATCTGCAAATCTAAGCATATAAATCATTTGTCCTTGCATTATAATTCTAAATGTATTTTTGCATTTGACAGTATTCAATGTCTCTTCGAGGTATAAGTTAAAAATGAATGGGGATAGGGCACATCCCTGTCTCGTGCCTTTCCTAATATTTACTTCTCTACGTTCCTCCTCTAACTCTATTACGGCTATTTTCTCTTTGTATATGCTATGTACTATCCGTCTATCCCTAAAACTCATTCCAATCTTTTTAAGTATTTCGAACGTTTTTTTTCCATTTTACAATGTCGAATGCTTTTTCCAGATCTACAAACCCTATATACACCCTCTCCCCTTTCTCTGTTGTTTTCTCCATTATCACTTTCCGAGCTAAAATAGCCTCCGGTGTTCCCCTGTTTCATCTGAACCCAAATTGATCTTCTCCAAGTACTTCTTCCACTCGCTTTTCCATTCGTCTTTGTGCAATTTTAGTTTTTCACATGTGTGCTGTCAAATTTATTGTTTTCACATCTATCCAATCCCCTCTTTTTTGGTATAGTGACTGTGATGTTGCGTTTAAAATCTTTGGGTATCTCGCCTGTCTCACAAATATAGCTTACAAGTTGGAAGAGACGTTCTGTTACTCCTTGTCCAACAGCTTTTAGAGTTTCTGTTTGCACCTTATCTGTACCCGGTGCCTTACCATTTTTCAGACCCTTCAATGCTAATTCAAACTCATCTCGAAGTATAGGATATCCCAAATCATCCTTTTTAACGTCTGATTCTTGTTTCTAATGCTGTTAGTTTATCTCTTGCATAACAATTCCTTATACATTCTTACCGTCTATCCACTTTGTCCACATTTGCTATAATGACGTTTCCTTCCGCATCCCTTATATTTTTGCTGTACGGTTTTATATCCTTAAAATTCATTCTAATTAGTTTGTATGCTTCTTCTGTCTTTCCTATTTCCATCTTAGTTTTTATCTCTTTGCACTTTTCATCAATCCCTTGTTCTTTAGCTTTCTTGCATTTGCGAATAATTTTCCATTTTATAGTTTTGTATCTCTGATTTTCTGTTTCATCTGATCTATTTTTGTACTTTCGTCGTTCTACTATTAGATTCGGGATATCCTTTGTTATCCATAGTTTCTTATTTTCTTTTTGTGTATATCTCAGAATATCTCTGGCCGCCATGACTAAGCTGGATTTAATGTTTCTCCATTCTCTTTCAACTTTCTTAGTATAAAAAATATTCTCGATATTTTTTAGCAATTCATTTGACTTTTATTTAAATCAATCGTGGATAGGGATGGACTCGGGCTCGGGCTTTCGGGCCGGCCCGGCCCGAGCCTGGCCCGATTTCAGGCTCGAATCCGGGCCGGGCCGTTGACTACTTTATTCGGGCCGGGCCCGGGCGGGCTATCTTTTCAGGCCGGTCCGGGCCAAACGACTCGGCCCGACCCAAAAGTTTGGGCCGGCCCGAGTCGTTTGGCCCGGCCCGGCCCGAAAAGTGATAGTTACTTGTTGAACACGACAGAAAAAGATATCTTCTCATTCGCTGAATAAAAGTCGGGCCGGCCCGAAATTTCGGGCCGGGCCTCGGGCCGGGCCGGTTACCTTTCTGCGTCGGGCCGGGCCGGGCTTATTAAAAGCCCGGTCCGGCCCGAGTCCATCCCTAATCGTGGATATATTTATCTTGTAGTTTCTCAAAGTTAAAGTACCTTTTTCCGTTCCTTTTTTTTCAAGTTTTTAATTTAAAAGCGGTAGGTGTCTATGTCTGCTTCTGGGTAGCTTCTACAGTCATTTACTTGATTTCTGAACCGTTGTCTAACAAGAATGTAATCTATTTGATATCTTCCTACATCTCTTGGCATCTTTCACGTGTATCGTGTCCTAGCTTTGTTTATATCATTCAAGTAGAAAGTAGCTAGAGTAAAAAGGGGTTAAACTTTCTTTTTTATCGTATCGTCGTGCACTCTGTGTGGATTAGACTGAGCTAGTCGAGGCATATAAAAAGAGGTATGTTTAAAGTTTAAAGTTGAGATTATTTAGAGACACAGAACAGTGGCGTTTAGCAGGAAACTGAACGTTAATCACATCGGCGTGCGGCGGTATCATAGCAATATATTAGTTACGTTTGACGCATAAATTGTGATTATTGAAGTCGTTTCGTTCAGATTAAGTAAATTTTGAATATGTGCCTTTTAAATTATTATTTCTTCGAATTCAACGGACAAAATAAATTCCAGTACCCTCGAATTTTTACCAGGAATTTTTAAATGTAGTGTTTATTGAGTTCTCGCAACTTAGAAACTGAAGGGTATAAAACGTCTCAATTGTTTTATTTTAGAAACGCTTTTATATTGTTTTCAGATCTGTCGATTTGATAAATACTGAGAATTTTATATTGAGTACCTTTTTTGTTTATCATTTGTTTTCTATAAAGAAATGAATCAATCTAGGTGCGAACTTTTTTAAACTGTAAGTGCTTTGTGTTTGTTTTCTATTAGCAGTTTTTCACACTAATACACTGCTGATTTATAGGCAGTATAACTAGTGTGGTGACAGGCAAACTACAATCTTAAAACCACTTGGTCTTGTTTTTTAAAGCACACGTCTAACATTACTGTAATAGAGAAAAATATCTGAACAAAAGTTCAGCGCATTTTGTGCACTTCATGACTAAACTTTACACAAAGAGCCAAAAATTCACTTGTCCTTATGTACTTTCACTAAAGATGGGTTGTTGAATTATGTTACTACTTACATTTTTTGCTATTTTTCCGTATACGACAGCCAATCATGACCAAAACGTTAATCTGTTTTAAGTTATAGATCCCCAACATCATACTAGGAAATTGTTTTTACAGTTTAGTCTAGGCGTCTGTTTCTAATTATACTAATAATGAAGATTAATATTCCAGATTCCACTTCAACCATTAGTTATACACATTTTTAGAAAGCTAGGATATCTGCTTCAATTTACTCACCAGAGGCTTTTACTCTCCACTATTCAGAATCTATTGCATGGTAATTCAAAAGAATTATTGAAATATTCATGATATAGCTATAATTTTTGCTTCATGATTAACTTTTAAGGAGTTTTAGCAATAAAAATAGTGATACAATTGATCAATAAGGACAATTTTATTTTTATTTTTATACAAAACCGATTCTATCTGTTACGAGTAAAAGTGATGCTACGTTTTAAATTTATATTTGCCCAGAAGCGGCGAGAACCCACGGAACAGTTTTAAGGTTGCACCAGCTAACTATAGTGGTGCGAGAGTGGGTTTCTATAGAAAAGATAATGAAAATTACAAAAAATAACATTTGAAATGGCTGAAATACAAAAGCTATGTTACATTGACCACTTACCTTAAAGGTTTTTCGGTTGTCATAATTAAGGGGCGCTAAATTGTCTTGTCTCAGCAATCCCTTTCGATATTTTCTCTACATAAAAGATGGTTATTCCGATAATTCTGCTTGCTTTTCGTTTTTTAAATTTATCACATGGTACTCTACCTATTTCTGCAATACCTTAAAAATACTCAATTTTGGTTAGATTGAAGGAAATGGAAGACCTCCCCGTAATACAACTCTATCACTGGGATGGTTAGATATTCTTTTACAAATTAATTATTTATACCCAGTTCATAAATAGCTCCAAATAAAATTTAACCTAATTGAACTTGTACTGACATTATATAATTGCAATGTCAGTACAAATGTTTACCTAAAATACCAAATTTCCTAACATCAAACTGGTCGGGTATTACTATAAGATATTCTAATGTAAATACATAAAACGAAACAATAATAATACACCAATGTTCCAGTTTACAAAATTGATATACATACCATTCTAAATATCATTTTTGGAAATGTTCTAGTAACAATACGTAAAAAACATAATTCAACAGCAACTTTTCATTTCATAATTCAATTGTCTCTGAAAAAACAATTTAAAATTAATGCACGCGTATTTTCTAATTTTTCGAAATGTTCAAACTTCATTTCTCGATGATATTATGTTTAAATTTAAAACAAAACGAGTTCCTTCGTTATTTCGTTGTCCAACAAAACAAGCATTTTTCGTTCATAGATACAAGCCTCCTATATTTAAATTTTACATGTACATAATTATAAATTGTAAACAAAAGTTTATATATACGTTAGCTTGTGGTGTGGGGGCAATTTCTAGGATTTTGTTGGCCGTTGAAGTTATTTGTATCGTATGTTTCTGGAAGTATTGTGTACGTTAATTAAAGTGTTTGGGGAAAAATGTAACCATTGCAAGTATTAAAAATTAAATATTTGTATTGACAAAATTAACAAGCTTTAGAGGGGCAGAAGAGGGATATATAAACCGTAATGAATGGTGGTGAAGCTCCTTAAGTTTCCAGCAAGCGTACGTCTCTTTAAGCCTGCACTTGTAGTTTACAATCAGCTGACGTCCACAAGTATTAATACGTTTACGGGTTGCATATAAGTTCTGTTTATGTAAGTAAAACTGTTACAGTTTTATTTGCACTAGTGTGCTAAGTATAAAATTGAGAATGGAGTAAAAGGTAGTGTTTGGTAGAACTGGGTGATTACCTACACTTTATAGGAAAGGTTTGGAAGTCTGAATGCAGTATGGAGTGGAAAACGAGATAACTTTTTGGTTATATGGTTGCAGCTAGCAGTCGTGGTGATTGCAATCCAGATTGTGCGTTCCTGGAGACAGCAGTCGTTGATGGTATGAGAGCAGTCCTGGGTGCAGTGATAGAATCCGGGTAACTGTTGCTTTTGTTTGCATGTGTGTATCAACAGGTATTTTTGTGCATTGTGGGTATAATGTTATGAACTAAAAAGATTAACTTGGGAAGAGTTACGGATTGAACTTTTACTGTTGCATTATTGTACTGTATTTTATGTGGGAATTTAGGTTTAGAAATGATTTATGATATTAACAATATTTGGTATGTACTAGGTAAAGAAGTACTTTTGGGATTTATGTGCAAAAGTTGACACGAAGGAATAGGGTTTGACTATGAGCTCGTACTAAACCGGAGTTAAAGTAAAGATTGTGGTAAAGCCCTGTTACTTTCTATGATAATATAATTGTAAATATTTATCTGGGGTAATTAGTGATTTCAAAATTTATTGTAAAATGTGTTATTTTAACAAAGAGGATGTAGATAATGTATAATTAATGAGTGAGTGAAGAGTTTTATGTTCATCTTGGCGTGTCTTTTTCTTTGAATTTGTTAACAAATTTAGGCGATTTATCGTAGTAAAATTTTTTTTAGTAGTAAGTTTGATTCACAGAAAGCAGCTGAGCAGCCGTGGCATACTTTGTTGAGAAGCAGAAATATTTTAAGTTTTTTAGGTATATAAGCAGCTCGAAGGTTTGTAGCATTTTGGCACCCAGAAAGGGGAGCTTTTTGTAGTAGTGAGCGGCAACCAGCAACAGATATCGTAGCAATTAAATATATATTCTCTTTTTTTAATTTTTTTCCATTGTTTTTGTTGGTTTGTCTTTTCTGTTATTTCAAGGAAAGCCAACTAAATGTGTTCTATTTCGTAGCATATCTTCTGCAAGTTCTGCACTTGAATAATAATGATCCGCGTAAATGGTGTGTTTCTAGGTACGGTTGCATAATTTTATGAACAACACTACATGCATGTCCTCGTAATCCTTTCTGCACTCTTCCATTCTCAGAGTAAATATTAATACTTAATACAGCCATCCGTTGTACACAGTTCATAAATCTTTATATCATATTTAGCAGCTTAATTAGGAATGTACTGCCTAAATATTAACCTTCCACACCACAACACCAGTGCTTCATCAATTGGTAAGTTACGTCTAGGTTAAAGCGCTTTTCTGATATCTTTAAGAATGTGTTCGTTAATTTTACTAATTTTGTGCATACGGTTGTCATTATTTTCATTGTGGAAACATATACATTGAAGTATCATTTTAAATCGATTTCGTCCCATCGTTTTTTTGAATAGTGGATGATAGTAAATTTCTTGTTTTGATCAATGACATTTTAAACTAGGCCTACGTATATTACCCACTGCAATGCACAAGCCAAGAAATTTTAGTTTTATCAATTTCCAACGATGCATATTCGATTTTTTTTTCAAATTTTTAGAAACTTTAGCTGCTTTAGAATTTTTAAACCCTATTTCTAGTTTTTGTTCCAGTTTGTTAGATGTTTATTTAGGATGAATTAATTTTGAAGCTAGATTTAATTTGAAGCATGTTTATATTTTTCGCGTGTAAACCCAATGTGTACTACATTGGGTGAAGCATTGGGGACGTGGCCGCAAGTATAGCGGCCCTTATTCACATTATAATGCTTTAGAATTTGTCCAGTATATAATTTTGTTAAAATAAGAAACACATCAATGAGTAAGTTATTTTTATCAAAATTGATTTTCACCCACTTACGACAAAATCTTCTTCACCATTTCCCCATTCGATAGGATCTTTCGTAGGTTCTTCAGCTCGTAAATTAAAAATTTCAGATACAACAGATAAGTGTACGCTGCTTCCTGAATCATCAAATAGTTGTTTATATTGTTTACCATCAGAATTAGATTTATCTGACCTTATACCATGTTCGTCTATACGACGTATTTCGTCTTCCAATTCTCCTTCAGCCAGTTTTCGTTTCACGCCCTTCATGATAACTGAATGTTTGAGAAAATAAATAATGATTTTAATATTTATATGTATTACAACATTTTTAATTACAATGCATACCTTTTATTTATTTTCAAGTATATCATATGAGAAATAAACTCGTTACATATACATACTATGTACAAGTGAACCTCAACATAACCTATAAACAACAAGTCTGGACCTGAGACCACGCGTCACAAGAGGGAGTCATAGGTTCCTAGGGGCTACTATATTTAATACCAATGCAATTGCTATAATCCTCGATGAAAAATTATACAATGGCTATGTCTATATCATCTTCCCAAATATGAATCGTTGATCTGTTAGAGAAAACCGTATGGCTCAAATATGAGCCGAATGGTAGCGAACCTGTTAAAAATTATGGAGTATGTAGGTAATTTGATTTGTGGAAATGAATATGGTAAAGTACAAAAATCAAAACGCGGTTATAAAAATTTCTGAGTTTAGCACTTATCGTACCAAACCACAAGCGTATTGTAAATGTTATATGCACGTAAATGTCAATCGAAGACTTCATCTACAGTAATAAAGCTAGTGTATCTATTAATCTTGATTACCAAAATACGTGACTAGTAAGTTTGTGAATGATGGTTCATTTAATTTCCAGCGAATCTTAAAATCTTTTAATCTTTTTAATTTGTCAGATTAAAACTCTACTGATTGCAAAATTAGTATGGAAATTACCTTCTTATTTTTTTCGGTTAATCGATGACGGTTTTTTTCTATTCTTAGATAGTTTCCGCTACATTATCGGTGATAGATGAATGCTACGTCAAATTCTTTTCCTACAACGATACCTAAATTAATACACGTGGCTTAATTTGTTAACATGCCGTCGAGAAGCCAATCTGCCATCTGATTTACAACCGCTAGTGTTTATTTGTTATTCATCTGCTTCGTATTACTCGAACAAAAGGTCATGAATTCAATAGAGAGATACCTTTAAATCATTTTTCGTTCCGTTTGATTTTCTAGATTTATCTACAAGATTGATGCAGACTGGCAAGTCATTTATTTAAATAGACGACGAACCATTTTTTACTCAATTATGTGTTACCCATATCAACGTATTGTTGTTATATTTGAAATTGATTAATGAAGACGCGATGTTACATCTTTCAAATAAAGGAAACACCGGTAGGGATCTATTAGTATAATTTAGGCTTACCATGTATGGTATATTTAGAACGATTAATGCTTACTTTATACCAAACCAAATCAGGCATTCCTCATAATTTAAATAGTCCCTGATCTTGATATTGATTTGTACTGGTTCCTGCAATAATAACGATGAGATTGTAAGACCGGAAAATCGATTTAATGAATAATTTATGCAATTAATGTACAGTTGCTCTCCTATTTTGAACAACCTCTTAATGCCACTTATGTAAATAACTCGATTTGATGTAAAATTGTCTTTATTTTTAAATTAATTTTAAGATGAAATTGGCGCTTTGTGTTTTTACAGTTTAGAAGTGTACCACAGGATAACTTTCTCCATAGCTCCCGGCAGTCGTTCTTTCTCTATTATTAAATTCTAAACACCATGTTTTCTAACTTCAAGAAGATTAATCTTGGACAATTTGTTAATTATATTTTCCGTTAGGGTACTCAAGCCACACTTACACAATATTTATGAGATTACCAAAATGCTTATGCATTAGGCGATTTGCTAGCCAAAGGACGTGCTTTCCTAAAATTTTGATAAATTACCATACACTTATGTTGATTTATTACAAAATTATCACTATTTACTCTTTAAGAAAAACACTTTACTTGTTTTTGCTACGTGTATCTATGGCAACTGAATACTTGACCAACTTTATGCTTGTTCCAGATCCTGTGCCATGGGCTGATCTAGCATAACAAACTGATATTGGTAAGTCCATTTAAGTAAACTACTATTTTAAGATCCTAAAAACTCATGTTTTATTTTCATGTAAGTGAATGCAAATATCTTAAAACCCGGAGTCAAATTAAAGAGTGGCACACTTAGAAGTTCCTACTACAGTTTTAGTTTGTAAAGCAGTTTTTATAGTTTACTGTATTCAAACTGCCATCAGTGTATATGTTGCATATTTGGAAGTGTACAATCGCTGTTTCCATAACAACCATAAACCAACACCGGAAGTGGCAAACGTGAAGAGTTTATATACTAAAATAGACACATTGTAGATTGTCATAAAACAAACATATACCAACTTTTTTATTTTTAGTAAACTGACTGTTTTTGGGATTGTTCTTCTACATTTTTAAATTACTTTATCAGAAAATCGTGTCATCAATTCCATGACTTTTTCGAGATATGTAAAAGCCCTTTTTCTATTGAAAGTAGAGTTATCGACAACAATCTTGACCCCGACTGCGTTTTTGTTCACAATTGAAAAGCTACTGTTACAGGTAAAAGGACGTTACGTTACGAATTTCGATTTGTTCAGAAGGAGCGAGAACCCTGAAACCATTAAATGGTGCTTCGGTTAACTACAGTGGAGCGGAAGTGGATTCCTATGGGAAAAATAATAAAAGAAAATAGAAAAATTTGAAACAAAAAATAAAACGACTGAAATATATAAAAACTACCTTGCTAAATTCACTTACTCAGAAAGACCTTTTCTCTTGACATAACTAAGGTGCCAGCTAACTACCATGGTGCGGGGTAGGTTCCAATGGAAATAATTATAGAGATAATAAAATTATAAAATGTAAAATGTCCAAACTATTTTCCAACCGCTTACTTAGAAAGACTTTACTCAAAAATAAAAGCTCCAAACCCTCTTGTTCTAGCAATTCTTTCTATATTTTGACTACCTAGATGACGGTTATTCCAAATAGGTATCCGTGCTTTCAGTTGTCCTAAATCATGTCACCTCATACTCTACCTTTATCTATCATACCTTAAAATTACTCATTAACTGTTTATCCAAGTAAAGACATTTTCAAAATAAAAGCTTCCTCCAAATATGACTTCATCACTGCGGTAGCTCAGCATACTTTTATAATGGTCACTTAGGCCTATCTTATAAATAGATCCAAATAAAATTCCATTCGGGTTTAAACTCATTTAACAGTATATTTCAAAAATATTATGGCACGGATATCGACCTTAAAACAAACTAACCTAATCTACCTTCACTGGCTAGGTATTTTAACATAACTTCTTTAAACAAAAACCTTAATCTGTAAATAATACATACTATAATACCATTATCCCAGTTTTTTACATTGTTTTATACGACATTTTTAATCCCATTTATTTGGATTTTCTCTTAACAACAATACCTAGAAAAACCGCGCAATACCAACTTCAGCTTTCGCCAACACAATATCCATTAAAAACACTAAATTTTTACAAAAAAATTTACCGTACTACATCCTACAATTAATGCTTGCGTTCAGATTAGTACGCACAACCTTCTTAGCGTTTCAAAAGTTTAAAACCTTTTTTCCAAACATATTATAGTTAAATATAAACAAACTAATTCCGTCGCTCTTCAAACCAATTACAATTTATATTTACAAGCTTGCATGTGCATATTTGTCAAGAGTAAACCAAGAAACCAATAGAAGCTTAAAGAGCATTTACGGCATTACAAATTTAAAGATGTCCAAGTTAACTCCATTTATTCATCTTTTACTTCCTTGGCACGTTAGGTTCCCTATTCCAGCTATTTCATTTCTAACCTTTTAGTGAAAACCGACTTATTAGTCATTTAATGCACCACCGTCGCAATTTAAATGCTACGTTTAGCAGGCGTGATTGAGCTTTTTGGCCTAATAATTCAGCCAATCTCACAACAATTTGACATCGGCCACCTATTGAGGGAACCCATGTGCTACACGTCCACTATCACTAATACATCATTTTGTTCTTAACTTACTAATTCCAAACTTAATCGTAATATCACATTTTTCTTTTTTTTTTAAATTCCGTTCGCATAAATTGTGCATCCAAAGTTGTTTCTATGGTCAAGTTCAATCTCATCAGCGGTGCGGAGGTGTTAATTTTATGACGTTTTATTTTGCCGTGAAAACTTTGCCAATAATGACGAATGACCCTAAAAATATAAGTACATATTCCATTTTAAATAAATTCGTCGTGTTTGAAAGCAAAATATTCCCCAAACCTTATGTCCATCGCAACTCATAATTGTGTTTTTTCTCCTATTTTTCTTCTCTTTTAACAATTCTGTTTGCACACATTTCTGTCTAAAACCGTTTTTATGGTCGGGTGAACGCGTTTATTTCATGGCGTTATATAATTCTGTAGAATCTATAACCCAGTGTGGATTGACACAAATATTATTGTAAACAGGGATGTCCCCGGTTTTTATTAGTGGTTGTGCAAAAATGAAATAGTGCTTTTTGGTCTATTTCTTTGTCCTAATTAAATATTCAATTGAAATAGCCATGCTACTAAATGTAAATCACACAAGCTTCTATAAATTTTTCAGAATGCTTTCGTTGCTAAAAGCTCATTGATTTCGCTGAAATGATATACATTTAATTCTACACTCTAATGTACAAAGTAACTCGCGAGCAATACATCTTCCTTATAAACAAGATTTTCTCAAAAATCTTTTACCTTAAAAAACCAAATATTTTGTCTGTTTCGTTCGAATACTACATTTCCCGCCGCACCTAAATCCTAAAGTTTAAAAAAGATTCATTTGTACTTTGTAGATGCTGATAAAGGCTAAACGTTGTGAAGTGGTTTTCTCTACACCTCACAGCAATAAAACATCTACAGGGCTGCTCATGGCATTTTATACCCTGGTGCTGGATTACTAGAGTAGTACCCTTTAAGAAATAGAACCAGCTGCATCACTCAGTCAAGTATTACTCCAACCTTTTTGGCATAGTTTACGATGGAACGGTTGGCCAAAGGATCCATTACAAAATCGACCCCAGCCACCACCCTCTCTTACCTTTATGTTATCCCATCTCTACAAAAGAATCCCACCCTCCCTCCTATTGAAACCCCTCTGAAAAATCTGGCATTAAGCCCAAACTATCTTATTCTAAAAATTGTTTTACCAAAAACACAAAACATTTAAAATAACTAACCTATTGTTCTAAATAACCTACGTTGCTCCTTAAAATATATCTAATAAAATTTTTTTCATTTTCATTCCAAATCTCGTTTTGTTATAAAGTTTCCTCGCGTCAAATTCCTACGGATTGACCTACACCATCATTAATTTATATATATTTATGAAAAATATATCAACAATCGCAAATTGTCCTAAAAATTTAAATACCAATTCGGACTTGAAAAAGCTCGTCGCGTTTGAGAGCAATATTTTCTTCAAACTGTATTTCGAACTCTATTTCAAACTTCATGCCGTCTTAAATCATAAAAATGTTGATCGTAAAAAATTTTCAATTCGGTAACTGTGAAATCGTAACCTTCTTTTAGCTTCTCTTTCGTAATTCATAGCTCAATTTAATTTTCCACAAGAAAAGCAAATTTCCATTTCAATACGCAAATCAAAACATTTTCGTTCTTGTCACGATCAGTCCTTTTTTTTCTTAAAACTTTTTAAGATAATGTTACTTAAAAGCTATTTTTCAAAAAAATACTGCTCTTTTTATAAACTAAATTTAGAACAATTACTTACAACAAAAATAGTGAAACAGTTAAAAAACACAAAGCCTTATACTTGTAGAGGTTACTTTAATTAATTTAAAAAGTACGTTCATAATGAATAAATCAAGAGCTCAAAATTTTGTTACGGGTAAAAATTACGTTACGTTACTTATTTTTAATTTGCCCAGAGGGACCCGTAACAATTTTAAGAGTGCGCCGTCTAACTACAGTGGTGAGGAAGTGGGTTTTTATTGAAAAAAAAATAATAAAAATAATAAAATTATAAAATATAAAATGACCAAAGTACCAAACTACTTCACAAATAACACTTGCCTTAAAAGACATTACTCCTTGTCATAGATAAGGGCGCCATAAAGACTTGTTCTAGCAATTCCTTCAATATTTTCACCACCTGGACAATATTTTTACTTCTTGGAAGATGGTTATTCCGGATAGGTATGCATGCTTTCGATCTTCTTAAATCTGGTCACCTCATACACAACCTTTATCTACCATACCCCGAAAATCCTCATTAACTTTTTATCGAATTAAAGAAATGTTTAAAAAAAACATAGAAAAAGAGAGCGCAATATCAACTTCAGCTTTCGTCATCTCAATTTCCATTAAAAATAATAAATTTTTACAAAGAAATTAACTAGCACTACATCTTACAAATAAAGCTTCCGTGTAAATTAATAAGCACATCTTTCTTAGCGATTCAAAAGTTCAAAACTTTATTTCCAAACATATTATACTTAAATTTAAACAAATTAATTCCGTCGCTTTCCAAACCAATTACAATTTATATTTACAAGCTCGCATGTGCATATTTATCGAGAGTAAACCAAGTACCAATAAAATCTTAAGGAGCACTAACAGTATAAAAATTAAAAGATGTCTAAGTTCGCTCCACTTATTCATATTTTACTTGCTTGGAACGTTAGGTGCCCCACTGCAACTATTTCATTTCTAACCTTCTGGTGAAAACCGACTAATTACCCACTTAATGCACCACCGTCGCAATTTAAATGCTACGTTTTGCAGGCGTGTTTGAGCTTCCTGGCCTAATGATTCAGCCAAGCTTACAACAATTCGACATCGGCCACCTATTGAGAGAACTCATGACCTACACATCCACTGTCACTAATACATCATTTTGTTCTTAACTTACTAATTCCAAACTTAATCGTAATATCACATTTTTTTTTTAAAATTCCGTTCGCAGTAATTGTGCATCCAAAGTTGTTTCTATAGTCGGGTTTAATTTCATCAGCGGTGTGAAGGTGTTAATTTGATGACGTTTTATTTTTCTGTAGTATCTTGAACCATATGTGGCTTGGTGCAAATATTATTGTGAATAATAATATCCTCGGTTTTTATTATTGGTTGTGTAAAAGTGTACTAGGTGCTCTCGGTTTATTAATTGTCCTAATTTCATATTTAACTGAAATAGCCATGTTACTAAATATAAACTACACAATTTTCTATAAATATTTCAGGGTGTTTTCATTGTTAAAAGCTAATTGAACTAACTGAAATTTTATAAATTAATTTCCAAACCTTAATGTGCACTTAATTAATGGGCGAGCGTTACACATCCCTTACAAACAAAATTGTTTTCAAAAAATTTTTACCCTACACCACTAGGTATTTTGTCTATTTCGTTCGAGTCTACGTTTCCTGTCATACTTGAACCCTGAAGATAAAAAAAACTCTTTTCAACTCTATAGATGCCGCTGAAGGCGAATAGTCGTAAAGTAGTTTCTTTATTCCTCGTTATAATAAAACATTTACATGGGTCATGGTATTTTACACCTAAGTACGGGATTGCTAGAAGTACCCTAAAAGAAATTGAGCTAGCTACACCACTCAGCCAGGTAATATACCAACCCTTTGAGCGATTGAACGATTGGTCAAAGAAATATATCCGCAAATCGACTCCACCTACATTTCTCTTTATGTTGTACCACATTTACAAAAATCCCTCCATCCCTAATTTAAATTCATCAACGAGATCGGGCATTAAGACACTACAGTACTTCGAGATGTTCATAATGTCCGTTTAGTGCGTTTGTCAATTCAAAATATAAATTCCATCGTAAACCTGAACTTCCCAAATTCTTCCACTTTCTCAACAAACATAGAAAAATTTAATAATTTATCCATTGTTCTAGTTATTCAACTTAAACTCTTTTTATCAAAATTTTCTCGTTGGTTTTAAGTTTTTCTCGTGTCATATTCCTACGGATTGACCTATATCATCACAAATTTATACCTATCCGTGAAAACTTTGTCAACAATAACGAATTTTTTAATAATGTAAAACTGCAAGTTTGCTATAATAAAATATTTTTCAATTACGTAGATGCGTAAAAAATATGTCATAAAACACAAATAATGCTCCGCTATAATAGTTATTGCTCAATTTTTGGTTATTTACATTAAACAAAGCTTGCAGAAAAATTTCCCATGTTTGTGACAATATTCCATTTGTTAAGACTTTTTGGAGCTAATTTTTATCACGTAAATAGCCACTAGATATTAGGTCTGTTTTTAATAGTTCTTGACGCAATCCTTTTGTACTCTGAATGATGTACTTTTTTGAATTGATGCTACGAACATATTTTATTATTTTCGCCAATGGTATATTTCCCATAAACTCTAATAAAGATTTTGATCTATCAGTTGAGTAAGAATATGGTCTTCTTTACTGCGTGCAGTATTTAAAATTTGTTCCGCTACTGAAATTTCGAACTACAAATACAGCTGCTTATCTTTGTTCTCATTAATTGTGAAGTCTGGATTATAGTTTTGAAAAAAAATTTTTAATGTTGTCTTTTCTTCTATTTGCTGCTTTTTAAATATTCAGCAACGTGCTTGGCCTTGGTTCTTTCGCTAAATCATTTAATTAATCAAACAAAACTGTTCGATTCGTCTTTTTCTTTTCAAATTAATCACTTCTAAACATTTCTAACGCTTTTCAATAAAACACACTTTAAACAGACACTCAAAAAATAACAAAGATCAAATTATTTTATGCGTATACAAAAAACACGGCTTAATAAGGAAACGTTTTTACGTTGATAGATGCAGAAACACACTGAATACCTAAGCGCACTATGCTTACTGTTAGAGCGAAGAGCAGGAAGGGACCATCACAGTTGGTGGCATGATATGTTTTGTCATTGTTTGGGCTTTCAAGTATAAGATTTCGACCATAGGTGCCGGTCCTCACATTTTGTATACTCAACTACCTATAGCGCCTGTACTAGATAGTTGACTAAGTATTATGAAAACTGAATGTGCTCTATTTTAAAACGAGCAAGAACCCCGGTGTGCTCTTAAACCATACGAAAGATTAAGGTAGTTTTATAAAAGTATTAAAATTCTGAAAAGACCTTAGAATTTCAACTGCTTCAAAACCTTATATTAAACGTGAAAGCATTTAACATATGTACTACGGGCGGCCGCTCTTTAATTCGGCCGCTTTTTTAATAAATCACCCAAAAACCCTCAAGGAACCGAAATAGAGATAATGCACAAAAATCTGGCTGATTCGCCTGTAAACCTTCTACTCTAAAACTCTCTTCAAGCACGTACGCCTTGCGTCCCATTGAGTTAGTCAGCAACCATTTTTGTTAGTACAGTCGAGGCTTTCGGTATTTTACTGAAACAGGATTTTTAGCGGAGTGCTTCACCAGGCGGCTCCGTGGCGTAGTTGGTATGCGTGTGACTACTATGCCCAAGGTCCCGGGTTCAAATCCCGACACGGGCTGGTTGAAAAATGTTAGGCAAACATTTTTCAGAAAAATATGTTCTCCTTCGGATGAGAGGTAAAATGGAGGTCCCGTGTGTGAGTGTTGTCACGCACGTTAAAAATTCCTACCTTGCTTGAAACAGCAAGGGTTCGGCAAAATTCCAAATTTTCCAGGTAAAAAAGACTCGCTTCCTGGCCAATGTAGTACCTTCGGGTGGAGCATTGGAAAATCACATGTAAGGAGTACTTAACCATGCGGCTCCGTGGCGTAGTTGGTATGCGCGTGACTACTATGCCCAAGGTCCCGGGTTCAAATCCCGACACGGGCTGGTTGAAAAATGTTAGGAGAACATTTTTCAGAAAATTATGTTCTCCTTCGGATGAGAGGTAAAATGGTGGTTCCGTGTGTAAGTCTTGTCACTCACGTTAAAGATCCCAAGCAAGGGTTCGGCAAAATTCAAAGTTTCCAAGTAAAAAAACTCGCTTCCTGGCCAATGTAGTGCCTTCGGATGGAGCATTGGAAAATCAAATGTAAGTAGTACTTCGCCGTTTATCTGTGGATTACCTGCTAGATGTTCTGGAGCCAAAGCTAAGTAACAAATATTTTTTAGGCTTTTGACTGGTGTTGTAAGAGTGAAATAAAAATGGTCTGCGTGAATGTATATAATTGATATCAGATTCTTCAGCAAGGTTAAAACAAATAATGTGAGCAACAACTAATTTATTGATTTAGTTGCAAGGACATATTCAAGTAAAATTTTGCTGGCAATATAATACTAAAGGCATCGTTCGACAAATATTGGTCTATTACAAAATGTTTTAATTTGTTAATTAAGTAAATTAGTTTCTTAATATCAAACAACCTGAGCATTAAAATTCTTAATGTTAATCAACAGCTGTTTTTAATAGCACCATTTAATTACAGAAATGCATTTTTAGATATGAATACCAATTCACCTCTCTAATTTGAACCGAGACGAGCCCTAAAAGGTAATCTATACCATAAACGTTTTACTGACATTTCATTAGAGAATAGCTAGCAGCTTCTTTCTGTTTACTACTCTTTAAATTAAATACTTCTCGTTCTAACACAGCCAAAGATTGCTCCATTAACTGAGACTTTAAAATATTTCTTACCTGTAACTTTATAGTTATAATTAAAATCACCAACAGTTTACACTACGTGCTATACTATAATTAATGGCAGAAAACGTCTTGATAATGACTATATTGAAACGCAAGCTTTTGCGAATAACAGTGTACATAGTTCAAGTAACAGAACCTAATTGGTACCTGCACACTCCGTAAATTTTTTAAAATATTTTGCTTATATTAATGGATACGGTTCGTAAATTTTATAATTAACAAATTGACGCTAGACGTGAGAATTGTACCAGAAATACAAAATAATCTAGGGGCCTGCGCAGTTTTTCATAGCAGGTAAATTTCGTCACGCCTCTTAGTTTCACTAGTAATTTACTTCAAGAATAGAGAGAATTGTTACAGCATTATTTAAATTCTTCGTAGTATTTTTCATATAGAATTGATTTGATTAGTCATCAAAATTTGCCATAAGTGCACCTCAAATAGCTCTCAATGCCATTGAGAATATTCCAACATTCTATATATACAAAAATCCTAGAAATTTGGAAATTTATAAAAACAAATTGACCTAAATTTGAAGGCTTCCTATAGCAAATGAATATGTTGTCAACTGTATAGAAAAGTGGTTTGGTAAAGACGGCCTGATCAAATTCTTTATCTTTATTGCAGTCATTTGTAAATGGTAATTTTGGTACCAGATCTCCGTTATATTTTGACTTTTCTATTGCCCTAAATAACTTTTAATTTAGTTGAGATAAAGAAATGTGGTTTTTGCCGATCTTGTTCTAATTTTGATCAGCTTTTCCTTCAAGCATCTATCCATGCCCGTTTAACTATAAATGACAGCCTATTTTCGAGGATAGGTTAACTTTAGAATTTTAAATAGATCGTTAAGTATATTTTTTATAGTTGAGATAGTTTCTTTTTTCTTGCAAAAATGCCATGCTTGTTATAACAAATGTTGCGTGTGAAATTGACGCTAATAACCTGAATGAAATCTACTCCACCAAGTAGGCGTATCCCTAATAATGCACCAGCTAGATTGCAGTGGCTAAGGTGAATTCTATAAAAACAAATGCAAATTTTTTAGGGATCTACCAACGTTAGTACTTTCAACTACTTGCAAAAAGCGTTGAACTTTGTGTCTAATCAAAATGTTGAGCGCCAACCTACCTGGACTTCAGTCTCGGTTATACGATAGGTGGTCTAAGAAACGGCTAAATGGTTATTTTTGCCACGCAAATTGAGGGAACCCTGTGTCACTTTCTTTCTTGCCTACTAATTTAAACTAAGCTCAAACAATAATAAATCCGCAAGATTTTCATCTAAGCTATATTACCAAACACGAATATTGCACTGACATGTCAAACTGATTAAATTAACTATCCCTACTTGACTAAATACGCGTGCATCTAAAAGAAAAGGAACATATTAAATTTATTCAAGTACAAGTTAAAACTTAGCTGGGATAAGTCACAACCCTGTATCACGCCTTTCGCAATATTTACCTCTCTACGTTCCTGCTCTAATTCTATTGTAGCTGTTTGCTTTTTATAAAAGCTATGTACTATCCGTCTATCCCTATAACTGATACTAATCTTTTCGAATATATCGAGCATTTTTCCCACTTTACATTGTCGAACGTTTTTCCCAGATCTACAAATCTTATATACACACTTTTTCTCTTTTCTATCGTTTTCTCCTCGCATAATATATATATATATATATATATATATATATATATATTTTTGCTGTACGATTATATATTCGTCAAATTCATTCTAATTAATTTATATATTTTGTCTGTCTTTCCTGTTTCCATTTTAGTAAACACCTCGTTGCACATTTCATCAATCCATTGTTTTTAGCGTTCCTGCATTTTTCGAATAATTTCCCATTTTATGGCTTTGTATCTGTTTTCTTGCCTCGTCTGGTCTGTTTTGTATTTTCGCCTTTCTTCTATCAAATTCGGAATATCCGTTGTTACCCATGGTTTCTTATCTTCATTTTGTTTATATCCCTGATTATTTCTGGCCGCCATGTCGAAGGTGAGTTTAATGTTACTCAATTCTGTTTCTACTTCCTTAGTATCAGAAATTTTCCCAATCTCTTTCAGCAATTGATTTTACTTTCTTTTCAATTTTTTCTTAGATATCTTTCTTTTTAGTTTCCCAAACTCAAAGTGCTTTTTCTGTTCTTTTTTTAAATTTTTAAATTTAAACGCGGCTTTCGTAAGTTTTATGTTATAGTCAGCGTCTATATCTGCTTCTGGGTAGCTTCTGAGTTCTTTTACTTGATTTCTAAACCGTTCTCTAGCAAGAATGTAACCTATTTGATATCGTCCTATGTCTCTTGGCATCTTCCACGTGTATCGTCTTCTAGTATAGTGTTGAAATAATGTGTTTATAATGGTTAAATTGTTTTTGTCGTAAAATTCTACCTTCCCATATCCCATATCGGTTTTCGTGCCTAAACCAAATAAAATTAATTTTCCTGTTTCTTTCCCTACCATCACCCACCACTGCTTTAAAATTTCCCGTAACTATTAAATTTTCATGTCCTTTTACGAATATTAGTATGCTTTTGATGTTTTTATAAATCATTTCTAGCTCCTCCTCACTGTAGCCAGAAGTGGGCATGTATACTTGAATTGTTGCTGTATTTACCTGTTTAAAATTTAAACTAGCCATGAATACTCCTTTGACCCTTTTTAAGTGCTTTTCTTCACAATGTCTTATATTCTTCCGCATAGCTATCCCCACACGCGAATTTATTTCCTCTGCTCTTGTATGAATTACCCTAAGGTCTTCGCTCCAAAAATCCGGCGCCTCTGACCACCGACCTTCGTTAATCCCTACCATGTCTGATACTATCCTATCCATTTCAATTTTTAAATTCTCTTACCAACTTGCTTCATGCTTCTGACATTCCACGCTCGACTGGCAAAATGTTCCCATCTATTCTTCTAAACTTTCCGACCACATCCTCCGAAGTAATTTCCTCCCGGATATCTGAATGCAGGGTGATTAAGTTTACTCCTGAATCTATTTCCCCAGAGAAAGCCGTCATCTTAAATAACAGTTATAGTACGCTGCGTACTTGGGAGGTAATGCGGTGGTTTTTCGTTGCCTTCTGCATCGCAATTATGTGCCATAGAATGCCATACAGACCTTCAATGTCTCTGCCACTCTAAGTATTGGAAGAGCTGCAGTCGTCTTTCGGGTACCTGTCTGGTTCCTCACTAACGACCACACTAATTTGGTTAAACCTATAGTTCGGCTCTTTGGATCACTAAAACCGTTCTAGTATACTAAAACATCTTCAAGGTGCAGGTCCAATCTGAACGGTTGCGGAAAATATGACGTTACGTAAATCGTTTTAGTGTTAAAAATATTCCCGTTTCATTACGCCACTTTTGCATTCGATGTAGCAAATCTTCAAAACAGTTCCTCCAATCTGAGCGATTTACCTCCGAAATAAGAAAATCAAATGCTTCAGCGCGCTTCTTCCGGCAATAAAACACGCATTTTATTTTTGCGGAATAAGAGTAGATGTTGGCGTGATAAATAGGGCAAATATGGACAACGGGTCAATATTTCGATGTAGTTGCTAGTCAAAAATTCAACAGTTCGTTGTTCTGGCTGCGTGCGTGAATTATCATGATGGACCAGAGTTCGCTAGTTTTCGTTGTTTTTCTAACTTCAGCTCTAATTTCTGTCAAACAAATTGTAGTGGACCACCCCCATTAACAGTCCTATCTACTAATGTAACAATTGCTACATGTCCCTTTTTTCAGAAAAATAAACAAGTAAAAATTTTTTCGAAATGCTTCGTGAATGCAACTTTTTTTATATGTGTTCACTTTGAAACAACTATACATTTGACTACTGTTTAGTCAGCTGACGATGTTATATACAGAATCTGAACGATCACCGCTGAATTTTGTATTATTGATTGCCTTGCGTTTCTTGAAACGTGTTGGGTCGTTGAGACAGTGAAGGATCCATTAACTTCAGAGCTTCCTGATGTGCAACTGTTCATGTAAAATTTTATGCATACGTTTCACCGCAATATCAAGGGGTACTTCTATCTCCCTATAAGACACATGTCGATCTGCTAAAATCTTGTCACGCACAGCATCAATATTCTTCGCCTCAATAAAGGTGCATGGACGATCTTCGCAACATCCTCACAAAACGTTCGCATTTGAATTCTACGAATCATTGATAAACCATAGTGTTGGATGATGATCCATCTCAAATAACGAATCATGCTCTTCTGCTCTTTGCTGTGATGTTAAACCGAATCGAAAATTATAAATAGCAATAATTCGAAAATAAGTCTTTACACAAATATTACTTAGTTAAATTTTGGTTAAAACGAAACTGCTAGGTTCAAAATCGAATTATTAACTGACTTATAGCTTGAAAATATAGGTTTTACGAATATGAAAATTGCAGAGCGCTGGCAATACAAGGTATACTAGATTCACGAATTGCAGTGGCGATCTTCTTATATTAAAGTTTCATATTGTGGTGCAAATAGATGGTTGATAGCAATATGAGGCCCTCATTTGCTCCAGAATCCCTCATTTGCTCCCTCATCTGGACCAAAAAGTTTTCTTCGACTAACCATTTTTCATCTTTCGAGATAAATATATCTTAAATTTTTCATCTTTCGAGATAAATTACAATTTGCTGTAGAAAAATTTTAACTTTGTGTTTGATCGTTAAATTTTATTTGTAAAAAACCTAACATTGTGTCATCGGGTTTGATTGTAAATATGCGCTAATGGTGGATGTAGGCCATTACAAGTTGGCTCTATATTCGTTAAACATATTTTGGTTTTGAAATTTACATTAAAGTAGAGACAATAATAGTTCTTTCAATTAGTAAACAGAAGAGCGATAACGACTGCTTTCAAATATTTGTACAAGACTGCGTATACTCTTTTTTGTATTTGGTATAATTACCACGGAAGGTAGGTATTTTTCTTTTACGCGTTTTGAAGTATGCTACTTTCTTTTTATATGAATTTTTGGAAATTTTGCCAACCCTCATGTGGGATTACGCGTGTGTTGTGCAATAATAATGAACTGCCCATTTTATTTAAAACGTGCATTTCAATTTTGATTACTTGAAGTTTACCCGTACGTCGAACGTTGAAATTTTACAAACATAATATTTATGATTGAACTTTTTTTTTGTCATACCGTTACATTATTAATTAAGCTTTTAATTTTACTAAAACAAAAATTTTCGCGCTGTGATAAATAATTCATTTCTGTTAAAAGATTTTAAGTTCACTAGGATGAAATGCTTAAAGCAGCAGTTTAGTTCTTATGTAACATAAAAGATATAAATTTTTCAGGAAAGAATTGGGTTTACAATTTCTTCTTAAATTTATAAAAAATTATTTTACGTACAGAAGAGAGTGAGTTCACAATATGCGATTTATTTCGTTGCCCATTAAATTATTTGTTTATTCAAGAATTTAGAGACACATAGCTTTAACTTCCAAGATTGGAAATCCTTCCAAACTTGAATCAAAATACAAGGAAATATTTCAGTTTTAAAATTATATGTGTAGAATTCCACAAGGTTCTTGTAATTGATGTAGCATGAAATTAATGAGTTATGGAGCGTTTCGTTGGTTGTTGGTCCCAAGTAGTTTTGGTTTCGTGTTTATTCAATTTGATATCGGAACAAGTGTGTACTTTACTTATTTTGGATTTACATATATTACAAGAATAAAAAAGATTAGCGCATTCAGATGTTTCAGAATAACTTAATATATTTCAGTAAAACCTTTAGAAAACAAAATTTAGTAATTTCTATTTAGTTTCATCTTTTATTTAAGGTGCCCCTTATTTACTTCAATTCTAGGTTAGGTGGCGCCCTCTCTTTTAAGATTGGTCTTTCGCTTATGCCTCGGTGATCTTACATCCTGGCAAATTATTTTATTTTCAGGAGTTTTTCCATTTATTTTAGCCACTAATTCCATTTTCTCCGGCCGCGGGCCAATTTGAGAAAGAAAATCTCCTATTAACGTGTTCATGGCTCTTAGGCAAAACTTCACCTTTTAAATGTTTTGTCTACATCCAAACCTTAAAAGTTTTCCATAACGTAAAAACTTGAACTAATTTTTGTATGTGTGAATTCCAGCAACCTCTCCTTTTACAATTATTTAAAAACTATACTAGGAAATATAGAGATAATCTGTATTCAATTAATACAAATAATATGTATACAAATTCCTTAGTTTGCAATATTTGTTTTTATAGTAACGCAATTTGATAAATATGAATATTTATCATTTTCATGAACTTTCGAAGACTATAAAGTGATACAAAACTAAATATAGATCCTAAGCATGATGTACAAGGTTAGTCAAAAGTCCCGGAACCGTCAAACAATTGGGTTATTTGAAAACTAATATTTTTCAAATTTGGTATCAATACTTGTTTCAAATTGATAAATTTATTTGTCAAGATTTTCATCGCTTACTGGTTAAGAAGAAATGCAACTAATTATAATTTTTAATGGAGTACCCATTATTTTCATGTTTTGTCGAATAGAAAATCAAAACTACCTTCAGAAATAATAAAAATTTGCTTTTTTCTTAAGAAAGCAATACAAAAAAAGTAAAATTTACCTGTTTGACAAAATTTAGATATCTCTAAATCACGATTGTTTTATTGTCAATAACATTATCAAATACTTTGAAGGCATAACTTGATTTTTTTATATCTCTTAATATTATAGAAGTTGTTCCTTATTATAAGTTACAACAAACCAAACTGCAATTCCCACATCGATTACTATATGTTAGCTAAAAGAAGATAGTTGACTGAATGGCTAGTAAGTAAGGGTATCCTTCAATAACACGAACGATTAATTTAAGGGTAGATCATGAGAGTGCTCATAGGCCAATCTGTTGATTTGGACAACAAAACAAAAAACGCCGCAGCATCTACAAAAAGATGGTATGACCCTAGGAGAAGATTCCGAAATTCACGGGTCACATGGACTATAAATGCTGATAGACCATAGAACGTAACTTGTTACCAAGCCTTGAAAAGCTCTGCAGAAAGCTCTCTTCAACCGGAAAGAAAATACATGGTATTTAATTATATAAATGATCTTTCATAACTTCACCAATTTTCTAATACAAGATTATTTAGGTTTGGCTTTAATATATATATTGTAACAGTAATTTTCATTTTATATGTAAGTCTTAAACATAATAATAGATTTTCGTTAAAAATGTTTTAAATTCATCTAAAATTTCTTCATATTACAAAATAATAACAATTCTCTTATATTTATAAAACTTTCTCAGCATACAAATATGTATATTATATACTTTCAATTCGGTAATTTAGATCTGATCCACTGATAGCAAATGCATTATAAATGTTTACTTAGTTGCAATTTAATTTCAGATTTCATCGATTTAACATTACCAAAATATTTCTCAAATAGCTTGATTATGAAAACACTAATCTGAACTTCTTTATTTTATATAGCTAGTAAAATAGATTGATCTTTGTACAAGATGATATAAATGTTTAAACAGAGCAATGATGCTTCTAATTACTAACAATTCTTGAAACTATAAAACTTGTTTATTATCTACTCAAATTTTATACGAACGTTTTTGCGATAAATTAACCCATTATTTTACAAATCCCTTTACTTTACTAAAACTAGGACATTGATAAAAAGACACAAACAACGACCAAAAGTAAATGAAAAACACATCGGTAGATAACACTGCTATTAACAAAAATAGCTAACTTTCCAAACTCCATGTGATGAAATAAATTTGATGTAAACACGTAACAGTTGCATAGAACAAATGCTTTAATTCAAAACTAAAGAACCACAACTCAAACTTCACTAAACAATTAATATTTCTTATTCTCAAAAACGTAAATTTAATCAACTTATCACCATATTATTTCCAATCTGTTACTGGTTTATTAATGTAAGTTTGATTTCGTATGCTACGTAATTTCTTGATATAAGTATTAGCCTCTTATGAAAATTTAAATTGTAATTCATCTTAACTTTAATTTTGATTTTTAGTTTCTACTTTTTGCAGCACTAAAAGGATTACAACATTTTAGTCCTAAAATTCTTTGCAAAAACTTTGAACCACTGATGCCACTCCACGCCATGACAACGAAAATAGAAATGCGTACAATATAAATGCTTTCTTTAAGGCGAGGAATCCACATTTCAATTATAATAGGTCTTCACGAACAATAGGAGCCTCTAATTCAAAATTCTATTGCCCAAACTACAGGAGCACGCCGTACTTTAAAGCGACATGCTTAGTGAGCACATCCGTGCGCCTTCAATTAGTAACAGACCTTTAATTTCGTGTTTTAGAGAACGTTATATTGAACCTTTTACGCAAATGCCAATATTGATTTACAATGTGTACTCCTTAACCTTCGTTGAGTTTAATTGCCTTGTTAAATGTAGTTAAAGCATTTTTCTATCACAAAAAACATTACTATGATGCAAAACAAGTACGTGAATCTTTTTAAAAACGTAGTTCATATCAGTAGTTTAATAGTGGAGGTACATTTTCATATTTTAATATGAAATATAGTGCCAATGCAGAATAACTGAACGCGCTAACAAACAAATTTAACGCAATAATCAACATTGGATTTTAAATTTGTTACATTTAACAATATTCTTCATAAGAAAGCAGTACAAAAAACCGATGCCCGAAAATCAAGATATTGAAGCTACAAAAAATGTTCAAACTGGGCTCCGTTTACAGTTTGGTAACAATGAATTCGAACAATGAATTATCATAATAAATTTTGTATCATTTACAAAGGAATAGCACTCATTCCTTCAACGATTCTTTCCTCTATCAGCAACAGATTATTTAGTCGAGTTTATATATATATATATATATATATATATATATATATATATATATGAGGTTTTAAGTGCCACCACAAGAAAAAATTCTATAGCAATAGGTCTAGAGAGCGGGTTAACCAATGGATTCTCCTCGACGTAAATTGTTTATGCTGCTGAAGGTAGTTTTTATTACTCATCCTACAAAACAATAAATAATGCATGCCCCATTTAGAAAACTAAAGTTTTTTGCATTTTTTCCTAAACAAAGTAAGAGAAGAGTAAAAATGTGATTAATAAATAATCAATTTGAAATATATTTTGATATCAAACTTGAAAAATATTAGTTTTCAAATAACCAAGTTATTCGACCTTTCCGGGACTTTTAGTAACTTTGTATGTTAATGCCATGCCATACCAAAACTAGCCATGCGCAATTTTTTGAATTAAATTAGTCTATATTCAACAACTGTTTTTAAACTAGTGTTGTTTAAAAGCACTTTTCATTGTCAAAATTTAACTACAGCTAAATCTAGAAACCTTGAAAACTTCTTTAAAATACTAAGACTATCTGTGGTATAGTAAAAAAACGGGTAACTTGTTGAAACTGGTATAATTTATAAATGCAATTTGTCAGTTGTAAAAATCAAATAACATGTTGTTAATTACTTTTAAATTTGAAGGTGTTGTAATTCCTGTTCATGAAATATATCGAGCAATTTTTCATTGTATCCACGCAACTAAGACATCTAAATGCATACAATTACTATTTGAGGCAACTGCATTCCATATGAAGTTTGTTTTTTTAAACTAGTTGGAATTATTAAATAGGTTGCTTGTCTGTGAGTGTGTAATAAAATAAAGTAGATTATAAAAAACTAGATGTTAATAGTGAAACTTGCCAGAAGCATAAAATAGTGCCAAATTCTTGTAAACCATTTCAACTACCTACATGATCGCGGCCTTAAAGAGAGTTTAAGCAATAAAAACCTTGATAATGTGGCTTTTTAGAAAAATGTTGTAGTTGGTATTGCTCCGAGAGTCGCTAAAAAAGTTCATATATGATTATATTCATAACGAGCGGTTTTTCGTAAATATTTTGCAAAAACCTAATCTAAATCTGTGGCAAATTTCCTACAAAAATATTCAATGAACTGATTTTACACAAGTAACCGTATTAAAAGCATGAATATATAGTCTTCGAACAATTATACCAAAAAAAGTACAAATTATATTTGAAGTTTTACAAGGTTCTTACAAAAATATTGAAAAACTGTATTTATACCAGTAACCGCAACAGAGATATCGCGACGTTCAAAGTCAAAATCTTGATCTTACCCCGCTATGCAATGTCAACTTTTAAGGCATTTTTGACATTACGTTATGCCAAAATTTTGCAACTCCGTTTCATTGCATCACTAATGATGTAATGAGTTTTTACGTAACTCGTTATTAAACCACTATATAGATATTCAACTTTAAGACCAAAAAATTAAAAACAATTTATTAGAATTTACAAGGTAATAGTTTTTCCGGGTTGTTTATGTATACATTAACAACAAAATTACTACAAACACAGTTACTAAAACTTAGTCCCAAACTTGAGCAATGGATTTCTTTTTTCAAAGACGAGTTACGTTTTTGGTCTTGGGAGCTGCCTTTTTAAAAAGTCTTCTTCCAAAACTTTTTGTAACAAATTTATTTTTTTAACAGAAATTACATATGGAATTTTGACAAACTATATAGATTATACTAAGTCGAAATTCATTAATAATTGACTTTAAATTAGGGCGAGTAGCATAAGCAACTAACAATGTAAAAGCTGAAATACTCAAGACTAACTGATGATCTTGAGGCTCCCGGGGTATTTATGTTGTCCCTGCCCTTCATATTTCTGTGGGAACTGCAGATCTCATGTCTACTTATTTCTTTATTCAATTCATTATACAATGTAACAATCTTAATTCTAATAATTGCTGTTTTTATAACCGTTTGTGACCTGCACCTTCAGTATCACTTACGTCTGAAATACAATGTATTCTTATCCGTTCTCACAACTTGCTTGTGAACTTTCATTAACCTTTTCTTTATTTATCATTAAATTACAATGTCGCATCTAACTTAAGTTTCTCAATAATTTCTTAATAATTTCTATTTAATTATACATATTTGGATTGGGGATACGTAACTGACATTCCTTCGAAATGTTCATCATCTTTAAACACTGGCCTTCATAAATTTACTTGCTTAGAAACAAATAGCTTTAAATGTTCTACCAATATATTATATATTTTCTTGTTGGCAAAAGGATTTTCGTTGTAGGTATCCTTCTGCAATCATCTGTTGTTTGATTTTTAAAATATCGGCACCTGAATCTGCCAGCAGTGACGTTGGTGATTGCCGGAAGGCATTTAGTAAACGGTCACGATCTTTAATTTTGAAATTGCAGGTTAATGTATTTTCAGATAACAATTAAATTTTTTTGTATTCAAAAATACTGATATTTGTGACCACAATTGTATCATATTTTTCTTGTGTTTCGACGAATAATTTTTAAAAAAACCTTTTCGTCCACAAAATATCCAATACTTATGTCGTTTAACTTCGCTTTTCTAAAAGCACCTGCGACTTCAATAATATTACTGCCGCTTAAAATAATTTATAAATTATATAGCAGTAAATCTTACTATACTGAAAAAATGTTTTTGTTATTAGCTTCTATAAAGAATTTCTCAAAATGCGTTTGTGTAAAAATCATAAATTTGTTCACGTGATAATTTGCAGACCTTCTCTTCAAAGACGCTATTAATGTCCTATAATTTTGAATTCCAATATTTTTTGTGACATTTAGTTGCGCCTTTAATATCCAGTAGATAGTCTATACTGCGGATGCATCTTTTCAAAGTACGTTGACATTATCTTTTCACACGTAGCTTCCCTTTCGGTTTACATCGTTCTTGCATGCTTCTTCGGAACCTCTTCTTGATTTAATCAGTTTAATTGAATTTTCTGCTCCCTATTAGTCACATATCGATCTGCTAAGGTCATGTCACGCAGAACATCGATATTCTTTGCGACAACAGAGGTGTATGAACGATATTCGCAAACATCGTCACCAAACGATCGCGCTTGAATTCTGCGAATCATTGGTATCCATAGAGTTATGCTGATCTATCATCAAATAACGAATTACGTTGTTTCACTCTTTGCTGTGATGTAAAACGGCATCCAAAATCATAAATAACCATAATTCGAAAATCACGAGTCGAAATTTCTATTTTTTCACACAAATATAACGTGGTTAATCCTTGGATACATACATGAAGTCCAAAAGACCCGCTTTGATATAAAATGTTCCGAATTTTTGTCTTAATTCCTTTTAGCAACGCTTTTATTACCTATTTATGAACATTATTACGATAAAAATATTTTATAGAAACGTTTCACCTAGCAGAAAATTTTATTTCCCTATTACCACTACATTATAGCATACGAAGGGTCTCCGAGGTCCTTATATATATTTGGTACATATTGTTTTCGGTTCTTTTACTGACGAGCCGATGGCGTTGGCGATCAGATGTCGCACGTGTGTTTAAGTTCATAGTAAGAATGAGTAAGTGACACTTTGTGAAAATTCTAAAATTAAATATATTATATAGTGTCCTTGATTGAAATTTTATTTCAATCAATTTCAATTATATATAATTATGTATGATATAATGATTTTTTCTGCGTGCTTGTGATAATAATTTAATAATTGATTTGCTAATAATAACACTTCATATATCCTCAGTACATGTACAATAAATCTATTATTTTATAGATCGTACATTTTACAATTTAAACAAAATATTAATTTTTAGAGTCATGGCATTCAATAGTAAGAACCTCAGCGCTCGTCCAAATAATAAAAATTTTGAAGAAACCGTTTTACAGTGGTATGAAGAGGCTGATTCAGATGTCTCCAATTCTGACGGTACACAAGCTTCTGATATCGCAATAACCTATAATAATTGCAGATACCTATAGATTCTTTATCAGAAGATGAAAAAAATCAAAAAATAACAGAATTCAATGCAAATTTTACTATGATAGGCGCTAATGATAGGCGCTATAATAGGCGATGCTGGTTATAAGTGGCATAAAATTGCACCCCCTGAAGTGAAAAGTAGGTATAACAGTATTATACATTTTGTTGCCGCGCTAGCAAGGGAAAATCAATTATCTTCTTTGAAAGATGCCTGGAGCAGTTTTATGACTAAACGAGTATTGGAAGAAATTATTTTATGTACAAATTCGGAAGCAAGGAAAGGGTTTCATAAGAAGGGAAAGATATGGTAGGATATTGAACTAGATGAAATTAATGCGTTCAGTGGTTTACTTTAACAGAAGTTGGAATGTTTCTTCTGTAACGCAACTCTTTCTAAATAATTGTTCAAATCCTTTGTACAAGGCTACTAAGTCTGTTAATCGTTTTGAATATATAAGACGAATTTTTGGGTTCGATAATAAAGTAACAAAGCAAATTAGACTTCAAACTGACAAGCTAGCTCCCATAACTTATATATTTGGGACCTATTTATAACACTATATAAAAGTGTAATTATTCCTGAAAGTATTGTCGCTTGCTTGGTTATAGAGGCCGTTGTAGTTTTATACAGTATATATGCCAAGTAAACCGGTCAAATATGGCATTAAATTCTTTTGGTTAGATGAAACTAAGAGTGGGTATGTTGTAAATGGAACGATTTATGTGGGAAAACAACCATACGATGATGCGCAAAAGAGTTTGACAATGCATGTTGTAGAGACATTGATTGTGCCATTTAAATATTCATCGAGAAATTTGACAATAGATAATTTGTTACAAGTATCCCTTTAGTTGGGCAATTGCCAGACATTCGAATAACTACAGTAGGAACGTTACGCAAGAGCAAGGGAGAAAATTCACTATAAATTTAAGCCGAATAAAGGCAACCAGGTATTATCTTTGATTTTTAGCGACGATAAAAATTTTACAATTGTTAGCTATGTCCCTAAGAAAAATAAATCTGTTATATTGGTTAGTTTCATGCATTATGATGCATCAATAAATGAAGATCACTCCAAGAAGAAGCCCATCATAAAAAAATATTATAGTTATACAAAATGAGGTGTCGATCAAATGGATCAGTTCGTTGCCAACTATACATGCAAACGTCAAACACGACGCTGGCCATTCGAGCTTTTTTATAATATAATTGATATAGCAGCATTTAATGCCTTTTTTGCTGTAAATATATGAGAATGTAGCGCCAGTTAAGGTTCGTGGCTGCGAGCGGTCCTTTTTAAAAAGACTTCTTGAACTCTTAACAAATTTATTTTTAATTATACAGACATTAATTGGAATTTTGACAAACTTGAACTGAATTATTCTAAGTCGAAATACATTAATTAATTGTACAATATGAGTAATCTAACGAACTGCAATGTTAAAGTTGAACGATGGATTGACTGACTGCGAGTGGAGCTCCCGGGCCTTTTATAATCTCCCTACCCCCTCTCAGTTCTGTGGGAACTTGCAGACCTAATGTCTGCTTACACTTGACTCTTATTCATAATACATTGTTGGAATCTTAAATCTATTCATAACTACTTTGTTGCAAGCTTACTTCTGCGTAATCTCGGTACGTGACTGCCTACGACCGTCTGTGACCTGACATCTGCAGTGTCACTTATCCTTGTGCTACTTTGTAGCGCTTTCGTTCCCATGAACGTTAATAAACTGAATAAAAAGTCCTTCAATTACATTGTTGCACATTTCCTAATATTTCTAATAACTTCTTAAGTATTAGTTTTTTTTATATATATATATATATATATATATCAATTGGGGGATTACATAACTCGCCACACCCAAGAATACTGCAGGTGGCAACCCTGGCTCCGTCAAACGTTCCGCTCGCATACAGGTCAAGACATATCCAGGCGGGTTAAAGCAGTGCAATGCAGGCTGTCGTAAGAGTAAGACGTGCTAACGCGTCATCAATCGTTACTTCCGATTTTGATGACTTTCATTTAGTTTATATGTTGTAACAATGATCGAATTTACATTTTTAGTAGTTCAGATTTATTTATACTTTAAAGAAATAAAATCGTCTTAATTTCAAGTAACATTAATTATTCGCAGAGCTAAAAGCGGCGATCCCATAAAAACCCAAGCTAGCCGTGGGCTACACAAGTGGCGCCCAACGTGGACCTGAATTAATAATGTTCTAAGTATGAAAGTAACAATTCCTCAAACGTGAATATGTGTTCGACTACATTTTATCAAGTTTTTATACCTCTTCTCGAAAAAAAAGGAAAACTTTCGACCTTTGTTAAACATTTCAATTGCTAGTGTAAACGGAACTGGAATTGTTGATTCGGGCGCTCAAGTTTCAATTGCAGGATACACTTTATATCGATTGTTTAAAGAAAAAGATCATACACTTTCTGAAGTTTCTGCAAAACTTTTACTCGCCGATGGAGGGTGCTTTGTTGAAAAAGTTTTAAAAACTGTAGCAGATGTAGAAATTCAAGGCAAATCAATTTGGACCGAATTTATGATTTTGCGTTTTTGGGTGTAGATTTTCTAGAAAAAGCTGATATTGTACTAAACATTCCCAACAAATGTTGGAAATTTGCCAAAAATAGTACGAAACAATTTAAATTTTCTGGATGCGAGGAAAACGTGTCTAAATTGCTAATTGGTAAAATAACGGAATATGGGTTATATACCGACGAAGGTGATCCGCTAACAATGGATCAAAAAAGCGAATTTAAAAACTTCTTTTGGATAATACGGAAATATTCAAGAAAGAGGGAGCGCCTACGGAATTTTTTGTATACCGCATCAAAACTATTGATGATGTACCAATTTCGACGCCTCCATACCATATTTCTGGTCCCAAAAGGGAATTCCTAAAAAAAGAACTCGATAGATTGCTTTCAGAGAGAATTATAAAAGAATGCGATTCCCCGTGGTCTAGTCCTGTGGTGTTAGTGCCGAAACCTGTTGGAAACTACCGTTTATGTGTTGATTACCGACCCTTGAAAAAATTACCGTTACTGATACATATCCAATGCCAAAAATTGACGATCTGTTACATTCGACGAAAACAACTTCATTCATGTCGACAATTGATTTGCAATCGGGTTATTTTCAAGTTTCCATGGCACCCGAAGATAAGGATAAAACGTGTTTTGTTACGTCCTTTGAAACATATCGCTGGAGCCGAATGCCCTTCGGATTAAAAAATTCGCCTGCAACATTTGTGCGGTTAATGAACAGATTTCGCTCCGGCCTTGGTGACAGACTAATTTATATATTTTTGACCGATATATTAATTTTTTCCGAAACCTTTGAACAACACATGGAATACATTTCTGCAGTGTTCGAAAGACTGAAAACATTTAAATTACCTGCCCGGCGCGATAAGTGCTTTTTCATGAGAAAGTCAGTGAAATATCTTGGACACTTAATTACCGCGGATGGTATTAAAGCGGACAATAACAAAATTTCTGCGATTAAAAATATGAAACCGCCTTTGAGTATAAAACAAGTCAAGTCGTTTGTACAAACGTGTTCTTGTACCGAAAGTTTATTCCAAACTTTGCTCGTCCTCTAACTGATCTTTTAAAGAAGAACGCCAAATTTCGTTTTGAATCAAGTGAACGCGTTGCTTTCGATACATTAAAAACAAAACTTACTACTTGTCCTATTTTAATTCAATCAGATCCCTCAAACCCTATATTTTACGTTCCGATGCCAGTGATAACTCATTAGAAGCATGTTTGCTTCAGGTGGAGGATAAAGATGAACGTCCGATCGAATATGCTAGTAGGTTGTTAACGAATGCTGAAAAAATAATACTACGGTAAAGCAAGAAGCACTAGCCGTCGTTTGGAGTGTTGAAAAATTTAGAACTCGCCTGGAAGGAGCAGAAGTTATTATTGCTTCGGACTGTCGACCTCTTCAGTGGCTGTTGACTCTGAAAACGCCGTCTGGTAGACTTGCTAGATGAGCTCTTCGAATTCAGGGCTTGAACATGTAAATAATTTATACTCCTGGAAAATTGAATGTAATTGATGATGGATTATCTAGACCATTCTGTATGCATTACGATTCTACGAATTGCTCTATTTGTTCTGTGACTGTTGAGTTACCGAACCTTGGTGCCGGAAATTTCCGTGATAGACAATTAGAGAATTCCGAAATTAAAAGAATTATCGATGCACTTGAAGATGAAAATTCATTGGAACTTATTATATGGACGGAACGAGGTTTTATCTTATGCAATGGAATTTTATACCATTTTGAACCGGATTTAAATCCGAAAGAACCACAATTAGTCATACCTTTCGATTACCGTACAGAAATATTAAAACAGTATCACGATGATGCTACTGGTGGACATTACGGAGTTGACCGTACTTACCAAAAGACTGCTACAAAATTTTACTTTTCTGGAATGCGCAGATTTATTGAAAACTATGTGTGTACTTGTATACGTTGCCAGAGATACAAAGGGTTAAACCTTAAACTAGCTGGATTGTTACAAACTCCTGCCCCAGCTCAACGTTTCAAAACATTGTCAGTAGATTTGTTCAGACCATTGCCGGAAACAAAAAGTGGAAACAGATGGACTTTAATTTGTGACAACGTAGCAACCAAATGGGTAGAAATTTTTACATTAAAAATTGCATCTGCAGACGCTTGTGCAAAAATTTGGATAGAAAAAATTATTCTTACGTTATGGAACTGCTCGGAAATTAATTAACGACAACGGGGTACAGTTCATCAGTGAAGTATTTCAAAAAGTCCCTTATTGCTTTGGTATACAGACTTCATTTATACCTATGTATCATGCCGAAAGTAACCCCATCGAACGAAAAAATTGCGATTTGGAAACCCAGTTAATCCATACTTGTACAAAATGAACATACTACATGGGATGAACATATTCCAAGTATACGTTTTGCGTTAAATTCAACGTACACAGAAGCTACTGGCTACAATCCTGCTTATCTCACGTTTGCAAGAGAATTACGTGCACCCATGGACGCAACCCATGATTTTAACAAGGTAGTTCGAGCTGAAAATTTTGTGCCACGCATAACACCATATCTTAAGAAATTAAGCTGTGCTCTCATGGATGCTAATCAACATCTCATGCGACAGCAAGAACGTAGGAAAAAATTTAGTGATCGACATCGAAGGTCTAAAAGCTTTTCACTAGGCGATAAAGTCTTATTGAAGACCCATGTTCTAAGTAATTTGGAAAAGGGTTTACGTCGAAGTTTGCCTCGAGAAGAGATGGTCCTTATATCATTTTGGAAATTGTAACTCCTACTACATCGATTGGGAAATATCATGTTAGTGACTTAACACGTTTCAAAGAGCCTATAGAAAGCGACACAGTGCTAGTGTCGGTTGTGCCAAAACACTCGCGGGGAAGACCCAAGAAGATTGTGTCGCCAATTAATCCTAAAGTTTACCCGGAAACCTTAGTGCAGTTTAGAGGACGAGTGTGTAGCGCCACACCCAAGAATACTGCAGAGGTAAAAGCGGCGATCCTATAAAAACCCAAGCTAACCGTGGGTTACAAGAATAAAAATTACTAAGATACACAAACGCACCCATAAAGGCTTTTAATGAAAAACTTCTGCAAAGAGTTAGTACTACCTTTCATGAATCGACAGTCTAAAATCCTAGACTTAGCCATAATATAAAAAGATGTATTGAGCTCTTCATTGAAAAAGAAAATCTTCCTCGGGACTACGAAAATGACGAACCAGTAATAAAAAACGATGCTATATTTGTCGTTGCAAGTTATCAAAAATAACTATACAGGTATGTAAAAATGTACAAAAATTTTTGTAAAGAACACAGTCAAGCAATTTGTAAAACTGTTTACTAATTTATGTGTTAAAAAGTAATGAATCATTTCTGAAGTTTATGTTTTTGTGTTATTAAACATGAGAATCTGCCAAACCCATCATGTGCATAGGTGTAAAAATTTGCAAATATGCATCATAAGATTAAATATTATTAAAACGAAACTGCTCGTTTGAAATAAAATTATCAGCTGATTTATCGGTTAAATATAAGTTTTTCTAATATGACAATTTTAGTGCGCGGGAAAACAACGTACACTAGATTCCACAAATTTTAGTGGCATTTCTCGTATATTAGTGTTACATATTGTGCCGTAATTATTTTCTTATTACCCGTTGTTTGCATAAAACGAATCCTTAAACTATTTTAATGTAAACAACTCCAATTTGTTCAAGTTTCTGATTTTAGAATTAATATGGTTTGTTATTTCAAGTTATATTGTATTTTTGAGCTTCTGTTGTTTGCAACATGTCTTATATGATTTCAGAGGCCGATCTTTAGTCAGTTATTGAAAGCAGTTCAAAGTTTTAAAGTTGGTTAGAATGCATTAACGCTTGGCGGCGAGCAAGGTGTCTAGGAGGCTCTTAGTGGCCCTGTGCGATCTTTTGCTTAAGCAACGAATTAGTCTCATATACGTGATTGATCAGAGGTGTTTTTAATATTTATGAAATTTTAATCTTTTAGACGACGCTTATAATTTGCAGCACACCAATTTTCGAAATGGATTTTAACTCAATGCTTAAATGTTAAACTTTATTTGTAAAAAGCTGGAATTGTGTTATCGTGTTTGATTGTAAATATGCGATAATGGTGGATGGAGGCGGTAACAACTTAGTTTTATATTCGTTGAATCTATCTTAATTTTAGAATGTGCAATGAAGTAGAGACGATAATAGTTAATCCAATTATTAAGCAGAAGAGTAATTACAACTACTTTGAAATTATTTGTACAATCTTATCTAATTTCCACGGAAAATAACTATTTCTCTTTCACGCGCCTGGAGGTATGTTATCTCTTTTTGTATGACTTTATGGAAATTCTGTTAAACCTTCAGCGCGTGTGTGCTGCGCACTAAAAGGCTATCCATATTATTTAAAACCTGCATATGAATCTTGATTGCCTTTTCTTTACCCATATGCTGGACATTTACATGGACAATATTAATGATTCAGCGGTAAATTTGTGAACGAGATATGCACCTCATGTCACTTTAATTTCACTAAGACGATGAAATATGCAAAGCAATAGTTTAATCCTAAAGCAGTGTGGAAGATATAAACACTAGCAATTGATCAGATCCTTCAGCATACAAAATTTAAGGTTTACCATTTTTTTTAAGTTTAAAAGCTTTTTACGTACATACAAGACAATAAATTCAAAATTTCCAATTTATTTGTTTGGCCATTGAATTATTTGTTTATTTTGGAATTTAGAAACACCCAACTTTCATCTCAAGATTGGAAGTTCTTTTAAAGTCGGATCAAAAGGTAAGACCATCGCCAAGTTTTAGTCATTAACAAATTGTGGTCCACTTTATCGAATGCTGAGTTGAAATCAAATTGTATTGTAAAGATTTAAACAACCGATGTTGCTTAACCAAAACATTAGTGCACTTCGATGAAAATCTTTCCAAATATCTGCACCATATACTCAAGGTGATTTTATAGTGATATGTTGTACACATATTAATTAACTGTATCCTTGATAATTTAGTAATTCGATAAATTAAAGACTAATTACACAATGCACACTCACTATTGTACTACTCTATTAGTATTTATTATATGATCTATTAAGTTTATTATTCCTGACTCCGATAAACACGTCTTAACTGCACGAAAGTTACTTTTATTGAGTAATGACACTAAATTATCTTTGATATTAAAATATACATTGGAACACCAACACTGTAAACATTTGCATTGAAGACATAAATATCTGCTTAAAAGACATAAATTCATAATTCTTAAGTATTTATCACCACACCAATATAGTCTACCTAATACTTAATACCACCAGGCACTTCTATGTATGCAATTTACATTAATGTTGAATTAGCTTATCCCTACTATTTTTCTGTCTTTACCTGCAGCAAATTTATTAAAATGTATGACTAGTAATCAAGTTTTTCTTCTGCACATCTAGCAATTCAAGGAACCGATAAAAAGTGTTCAGTTCGCTCAGAGACCCGTTCGGAAACAACATTACATCCACATTTAAATCAATCCAGAAGATGTCTTAGTGAATTTTGTGTTATTTATGGAGTAATAGAGTAATACCATTCATTCCTTCAACGATTTTTTCTTTTAACAGCAGCAGATCATTTGGTGTATTTTTATTCATTTGATATTTTAAGTGCCCCTACAAAAAAAATTCAATGGTGAACGCTTCACTTGTGAGGTATTAGAAGATATGTAAGAAAATCACCTAAACATGCAGTATGTTAAATATAATAAAGCATTAACTGAGAATTTAGTTTTCACTAGTAATGTAATGTTTTAGAAAAGGTATAAAAAGTTTAGATGATTACATATACAATGTTAAATGATGGCCACATACCTGGTTAAAATCCAAGTAGTTATAATTCTTATAGATACCATGAATCGTTGAACGTGTGAACTTGACTTTTGAAACCACGTGAGATTGGTTTTGGGCCTTTGAGAGCTTCTTTTTAAACAGTAATTACAAAAATGATTTAACAACTTTTACGTTATGTTCATTAACGTGGCTTTTAATTTAACAAATTAAACAAAGTTAATATTTTAATAATTACCAATGAGTAGCTTGAACTACCAACAATGTTAAAGTTATGAAATTCGAGACTGACTGGTCATCAGGGGCTCCTCAGGATATTTATGTAACCCCTGCTCTCACATCATCTTGTGGGAAAGTACAGGTCTTACGTCTGCTACTTCTTGATAAAGATACATTGTCTTATTCTAAGCAATGTTTTAATTAATACTGCTTTATTGTAGTTCATTGTGTCTGCACCTGCAGTATCAGGTTGCGTCTGGAATACAAAGTAGTTGCTTCTGTTCTCATGTCTGATATGAACTTTGAGTAACATTTAATATTAAAACATTCAATTAATACATTGGAACAAACTATTATTAAGACATACTTAATCTATTTAAATTATTATACATATTGATATGGGTGATATGTAACTCGTGGAAGTAAAAAACAGCAGCAAGGTCGGTCGGTCGGTTTTAGCGAATTTTAATATACACCACGCGTGCTTGCATATCAAAGAAATGACTCCAAGTCACATACACACACTATAAATTCCATCATATACTTTATAACAAAACGCCTTTATAATCAATAGTAAACAGAACTAGTTGTTTTACATCATGAATATAACACGGTTATCTAGTACTTAAAACTTCCATTTGACAAATGCTTGTAAGTCGCAAATTAAGAAAACGCAGTATTTAAGTCATTACGTTCGTCTTTATACGAAAAACTTGCAAAATTACTAGAAAATCAACGAAAAATTTAAAATTCTTAACTTCTCATGGCTGTGCACGGCCTCTCTCTCATTAGGCACCATTTTCACACCTAGATATAAAAATAACGCTCCCTATAATTTACGCCTCCACCTGTGTTACTTTCACACAAACAACCGGACCGGCTGTTAAACGCTGTTAACTCAGTTACGTCACTGCTTAATATAATTACAAACACCGAACATGAGAATCATAAGTCAAAGAAAAAAACGTTTTGAGGAACAACCAAATTTCTCTAAAGTGGAAAATCTATTTAAAATAAATGCTTTGTAGCAAGGTAAGAAATTTAATTAAATAAGGAAGGAGAAGAAAACCTTACAAAACATTAATAAGTGATGCGAAATATCAAAAGTTTAGAAATTTAATATATTTACTAATAAATAGGTAAGTACTTTTAAAAATAGTACTGCTAGGGTATGAGAATTGTTCATAATAATTTCAAACGGCATCTTAAAATATTTACAAATAATTACAGGAAACTTTCAAATACCGTTTTCATGATTATATGATAAAATACAAAGATTTTAGGTATCTACGGCATTCTAAGAGTTTGTGGCTTAACATATAGATGGAGTTAGAAACTTTGAAACCATAACTGCATGAAAAATTCCATCCTTGATACGCGCAATACGATGTACCAGTAAGAACAGAACGAATTACTCGTCCGCATTACGCAGTTACAAAGAAATGAGATAAAAGGAGCAAGAAAACGAATGCTGCGCTAAATCTAGTCACGTATTGGGTGAGAATCTAAAGAACGGAACCACAATTCCCACCAACCAATTCACTTTTGTTTCTTTCAATCACCTGTACCAACAAGAATATTTAAACACAAAAAACACATGAAATTTGATTCTAATATATAATTTCTAATAATTTAAATAACAAAACAAAACAAAATTCAATTGAAGGGACCAAACATCTACGTCCTCCACTATTTCTTAAACTTACATCCAGTAACAAACAACTCGTAGGGAGTTTTGATAATAAAAGAACTGGGCCAGTACACATCGCCTAAAATATTGCCACATAATTTAGGATAACAAGTGGATTTAACCGCCGTAATTAATAATGATGTGTTGGCACAGCTAGCAATTAATACTAATCATGTATAGGTACTTACTTACTGAATTGGTGCAGAACGAATTTACTCTGTTTAGATACTGAAACATGTAAATACAAAAACCCGCACCTATGTACAATAATACATTTAAAGATAAAACCACAATTATTAGATAGCTCGTAGCCTAAGTGTTACTATTAACATTTTAGAATGTACGCAAACTGCATACCATGCAGGAGTGAAAGCAAATAGCTGGCGGCCACCAGCATCTAATATACCTTCCCGTAGGCCGTGAGGAGGATGAGTAGCCAGACAAAATACGCTGTACCGGTAACTCAAATTTCTATAGTGGAACGAAGCAAGCCTAGTGCTAAAAATCTAGAAAGTTCTATATAAATTTGGAATTCTACGAATCTAAGCATCTTGATTACAAATACCGCGTATTTGTAAGAGTCAAAAAATCTTAAGTACAAATTCGGACTACAAATTAAAACAATACTAGTAAAGAAATCTCACCCTGCAACTACTAGTCAATCGCGCAAAAAGAGAAAGCACATTTTTTATGACGGGAATTTACAACTGTACGATTTGTAAAACAAGAAAGCAATGCGACCAAATGTTAAGTATCAAATGAAATCGGTTACTTGCTGCAGTTATAAACCTGCTTTCCGAAGAAATCACGGAAATGCCAATGTAATAGAAATAGATTAAGCAGATGTTTGTCTTGTCGAATATTACATCAGTTTTAACTAAATACCATTAAACTAACAACATTCAGGGAGGTCTTAATTAATATAGATTACATGTTTAGATAAGAATAAAAATATAGATAAACGAATTCGTAAATTTAATAAAGGGGGAGCAAAGTTGACTGCCTATCTACGCGGGTTTAAAATTATGAAAATTTAGCAACCCGTATATTCAAATGATAGGAAACCGAATGATTTTTAACGTCATGAGGTAGTAATTTTAAAATATGAAATGGGACAACATCCTTAATATAAACACGCATAAAATTTGGTTTAGACCCGCCAATTCATTCGAGAAGTAGCAACTATTTAATATAAACTTAAAATGGAAAAACCTTAAACATCAATCATGTTGTGAAGAAATTCTTTGTTTTGAATGGTTTAATACCAACAGCAATTTATCCGAAATTGTTAAAAATACGTAAAGATGCGTCACCAACACTTTCTATTACGAAAAAGATAGGTTTCACTTCTTAAATTTGCCGTGCAAGCACCAAAGATGATGCACGTTAAGGGATCAAAAACTTCTACAACATTATAAATCATTTAACAAGTACATACTAATGGTACTATGTCATCGTCAAATGTAAGAGCCTCAAGTAGCTGCAGCCATGTGCACCTCAAAAAATGTAAAAATTCGCGATAAAAGTTTTAATTTAAAGAAAAAACGAATAATTTTCATCGATTTATACAAGTGTTTTGACAATGACAAAAATTCAACAAATTAAATGAATATTTAGCATATTCATCAGATTTGGCACTTCCTGACTTTTGTCTGTTTCCAAATCTAAACAGTTCCTGGTTGAAATGCATTTTACATCAAATGATGAAAGAATAGCAACCGTAAATGGATATTTACAGATCTTCCGGAATCATATTTTTGATGTTATTAAATTATTGGAAAAACGTTGAAATACAGGAGAATATATTGACAAGTAAAACATATTTACGCCAAGAAAATTGTTTCTTCATTGTTGGGCTGAAAATACTTTTTAGGATGGCGACCTATATATAAATATACACTTAAAACTTCAAACCTTTTATACATAATTTATATATACAATTTATTTTAAATCTATATTTTGATTTTTCCATGTATAAGCTACTTGGCGCCATGACGAACAGTATCTTATCTTTATCCAGTAAACTAATTTTGTTACTTACTGTTTTGAAATGTCACATTATTCATTTTTTATGCATATAATTGTACACATGACGACACATTTACCTATCATGTATAATTCTTCTTTCTATTTTGTCTATCTGGAAACTATGTAAACCAACTCTTCATATTTTAGTCTTTTTCATATTTTTCCAGTATTCTCTCTCTTTTTCTGCTTGTTACTTTCTTCCGGGCAGATACCACCGCTGTTCTCTTTTGATATTTTCTAAAAATTTATGAAGTTTTGTACCCTTAACCTAAGTCGTTTCTAATAACAATTTTTTTGGTCATTTTTATTTCGTCTAGGTCTGCTTTAGCGTCTATGAACAATATTATCTGTGCTTTTCATTAAAGTATTAAAATAGCGGTTTGTCTTCCTTTTTCATTCATTCAGTTTAGGTATCTAATGAATATTATATCCTATGTTTACATAATTATCTGGACTAATTTTCTTAGTCATTGCGTCTATAGCGTCCTTATTTTTTTTGTTGTTTTCTCGCTAATAATAGCGCAATTTAGTTCTACTGTCTACAAAGTCTAATCACTATTAAATTCGTCATCCAAGTTTCCTAGTACTTTCCTGTATACTAACGGAGTATTAAACTTATTTTCTGCTAGGTAATCAATGGTATTGAAAGAGTACAAAAGTCTTCACTCTCTGTTTAATATACTACTGATCGGTTAGTATCGTCATGTGAGTCAATTTGGTTACCATTAAAAGGTTTTCCATAACATAATAATGAAAATCGCTAACCCGTGCCACACAGTTTCCTTATAGGTTTTTAAACTCGGTCCAATTTATTACTGCAAAATCCTGTCCCAGTACTAATCAACTTTGAGCGGGAGATCGAAATACAAGCACAGAAATTGCAGCATTTGGATTCTCAACTGCAATTTCTACCCTAACGCGAGTTAAGGTTCGGGCCTTGGGTGCTGCGTTTTTAAAAAACACTTCCAAACTTCTTAACAAATTTATTTGTTTGATATAGAATTTAATATGGAATTTTACAAACTTAAATTAAAATTACTCTTAGTCAAAAAAAGAATTAATTGTGCTATTTTGAGTAGCGTAAGCAACTGCAATGTTAAAGCTGAATATTTTGACTGACTGCCGGGTCTTGGGGCTCCCGGGCTATTTATAATGTCCCTACCACCTCACATGGCTGTGAGAACTTGCAGAGCCTATGTCTGCTTATTCTTAATTTTATTCATTGTTACAATGTTATAAGCTTACTTTTTAGGTATCTTGACCGTCTGTGACCTGCCACCTGCAATGTCACTATCGTCTGGATACAAAGTATTGCGTCCGTTCTCATGAACTGTTAATAAACTTTATTAATTGTCCTTGTACTACATTGATGCACTTCACTTAGTCACTTCTTAATAATTTCTTATAGTTTCCTATTAGGTTCTATTTTATAATACATACATAATTTAGGGGATATATAACTCGCGTTGGTGGATTGCATGGATTTACTAAATACAGGGTTGTTCGTATTACCTTAAGTTCCATTTGAAAGGGTTTGAAGGCTGGTATCAAATTCATATATAGATTAGCCATAAAAATTGATCTAATTCGAGCAACTTTCAGTTTCAAACCACTTATCAAACACAATCGAGATTTTTCTAATAAATGATATAATTCGATTTATTTTCAAATACCAGGAGTAGTTCCAACGAGTTGGATTGAAAATTCTTGTGTACAGCTTTTGGGATAGTGCAAGTCTTCGCAGTATTTCAAATCTACTTCTACGATATATTTTTTACTGGCATACTTCAGATTTCGTTTTTTAATGCGGTCAATTATTGTGGCGTGCGGTAGCTGAGAAAAATTAAGTTCTTATATTAAAAAATGGACAAATTCAAACAAGGTCGAAAGTATTTAAGAAAATGGCTGAAGGATAACGAAGTGTGGGAAAAATTGTAAGAAGTTACACCAAAAAAGCAATTTAATGTAGATTAAAATTTAAATCATTAAAACATTTGCCGGTATAGTTTAATCACATATCGTGCAATTGCTCTAACTTTTTGAACGTATTTTTTAGTGAAAGCTAGTATTATTTTTGAATTTGGTGAATTTGACAAATTATCTTTAATAACTCAAACTGTGTTTTAGAATTGGAAAAATCGTATAGTAGGAATTATATGAAAAAGTACAAAATATTTATTACACTGGCATTAATAAGGGCCTTGTGCTATCATTTCTGGTTAAACTCTGGAATCAATTGTAAATTACCGATAAATTAAAATACGTATCAAGATGAAATGGTAGGGAACTATTAATGACGTAAAGGGCACATCAGTAAAGTTAATTCTGGATAAGTAGACTCGCATACCCTATCAAGTCTAAATTAGCAAAATATGTGAAAAGCAATGGGCCTTTCCAACTAGAAGGAAGTTGGCAACCGTCATTTGTTGGGAATCTCCTTTAATTTTGTATTGCCTTATCACCTACCATTTTTTTTGTTTTAGCTAGAGCCAAAACTTTATTAAAATGTGTAACTGGTAATTCCTTTTTTCTTCTATACACATAGCACTTCAACGTTCTGGTACAAAGTTTCCAGTTTACCCCGGGAAACTTTTGGAAACGATATTATATCCACACTTGAATTCACTCCTTGAGCGATACTTTATTCCAACAGCAGCAAATTATTTAGTCTATTTTTTTCACTTGGTATTTATAAGAGCTTTTACAAGAAGAAATCCTATAGCAATAGGTCCTGGGGAACAGGTTGGCGAATCAATTTCTCCACTGCGTTCAAAAATAGATTGATAATGTTTCTAAAAGTAGTTTTATTCTCCATCTGACAAAACATAAAAAAGTAACGAGTGCATTTCCTCTTAAACAAAAAGTGAGGGGAAAAAATGAAAATGAGATAAATAAATTTATCAATTTGGAATGCATTTCAATACAAATTTGAAATATATCAGTTTTCATTTAACTAAGATATTTAACCGTTCTGGGACCTTTTACTAACACTATGTTTGCCGTTTTATACGAAATCTGGCCATCTTGCACACTATTTCAAGTTAAAATTATCGGATCAAAAAATTACGTTTCAGCTAGTGTTATTTTAGAAGTAATATTTCAATGTATAAATCTAATTACAGCTAAATTTAAGAGACCTCGAAGACTTCTTTAACGGGTAGCCTGTTGAAACTGGTATAAATTATAAATATAATTTGTCAGTTGTAAATCAAATAACATGTTGTTAATTACTTTTAAATTTGAAGGCGTTGTAATTCCTGTTTATAAAATGTATCGAGTAATTTTTCATTTTATACACGCAACTAAGACATTTAAATGCATACTATCACTATTTGGGGCAACTGCATTCCATGTTAAGTTTGTTTTTTTAAACTAGTTGGAATTAGTGAATAGGTTTCTTGTCTGTAAGTGTGTAATAAATTAAGTAGATTATAAAAAAAAAAAAGTTATTAACAGTGAAACTTGCTAGAAAAAAATAGTGCCAAATCCTTGTAAACCATTTGAACAACCTGCCTGACCGTGACTTAAAGAGAGTTTAAACAAAAAAAAAATCCTTGATATGGTGACATTTTACAAAAATATTCAAGTTGGTGATGTTTCGAGAGCCGCTAGAAAGTTTACACAGGGTCAAATTTGTAACGAGCGGCTTCTTCATGAATATATCGTATTGAACAATTATACCAGAAAAAGTCAAACTAAATATGTAGCTGGGAAAATTTTTTACAAAAATATTCAGTAACTGTATTTATACAAATAACCGTATTAGAAACATCGCGACATACAAAGTCTAAATCTATATCTCTCACACTATGCAATGTCATTGTTTCAGGGTATTTTTAACGTTACGTATTGTCAAACTTTTCACCACTTCGTTTCATTACAACATTAGTGATGTAATGAATTCTTACGTAACTGAATATTTAAACTATCATATCTGTATTCAACTTTAAAACTAAGAAACAGAAAACACTTTATTAGAACTTACAAGATACATATTTTTATGAGTTCTTTGTATATACATTAACCCCTTCCGCCCCTGGGCAGTTTTCCTAAGTATAGTCGAATATACCAATCTAAAATTTCTTTGTTTGATTGATTTTTGAAACATTATACACAATTACTTCACACATATATTTAAATATATCGGTCAAATTTGAAAAATTCAGTTTATTTTTGGTTTAACAAATTCAACTATTTACCAGAATATCCTTCTCTGGATATATGGGTATACTATAGTATTCACAGATGGATATTATAAATTGGCGGTAAACTTATATTACGTGGAACATTTATTACAAAAAATAATCGTAAACACCAACATAAACTAACGTTTTAAAAAAAACACTTTTGTATACTTTAAAATGTTTTGTAATAACTCTGAAAATGTTCCGCTGAGGACAGTTCAGGTTGATCTGAGTAAACCATGCAAGTTTTGAGTTTGAGTACCTTTTACAAATAACACATACTTTTCGTGGAGCTCTCGTTTTTCCAACTTCCATTGGACAATCAATTGCTGTGTGCAACAATTTTGATGGTGTTGGTAGAGTTCTATCTGACATTTGTCGGTAGCCACTGTACTTCATAAGTATACTCCGGCAACATAGTTTTGTATATTTATTCATTGAAACTGCTGATTATGAGATCTGTTATTTAACACTTTTGAATTTAAAAGGATTTGATGGAGAAGATGGATCCCACTTTGGAATACCAAGATTTTCGCAATGAGCTGAATGGTTCGCTATCTTGGTCCACTGCGTCGACCGAACTGATATTTTGATTATAAAATTCAATATGCTTAGGTTTGTTGTAATAAACTACATCTCCTCCAACTTTATATCTTTTTTTTGCAAAAACCGGTATGTTTACTGATTAGAAGATAGACTTCTTTTTCTATCACTGTAGCGTACTAAAAAAAGCATGTCTGCGAATAAAGCAAGATTGCTGTTTATTCAGTGGACTTCATTCAACGGCGGCTTCGTGGCGTAGTTAGTATGCGTGTGATTACTACGCCCAAGGTCCCGGGTTCGAAAAGCTTGAAAAATGTTATGCGAGCATTTTTCACAGGAATACGCCCTCGTTCGGATGAGAGGTAAAATGGAGGTACCGTGTGTGAGTGTTGTCACGCACGGTAAAAATCCCTACTTTGGTTGGAATAGCAAGGGTTCGGTAAAATTCAAAGTTTTTTAGGTAAAAAACACTCGCTTCCTGGCCAATGTAGCACCTTCGGGTGGAGCATTGGAAAATCACATGTAAGGACTTCTGTCAACCCCTTTGGAATATCTCTATTTGTTCTAATAGTTCAGGTCAAGTAAGTATTTTGTATTAATAAAAACTGGTAAATGCGAGTAGATGTATACCCTACATGTGATTTTCCTATGCTCCAGTCGAGTGCTACATTGGCCAGGAAGCGAGTTTTGTTAACCTGAAAAATTTTGTATTTTGCCGAACACTTGCTGTTCCATGCAAGGTAGGGATCTTTAACGTGCGTGACAACACACACACACACACACACACAGGACCTACATTTTACCTCTCATCCGAACGAGGACGTGTTTTTGTGAAAAATGTTCGCCTAACATTTTTCGAACAACATGTTAGAAGAAGATATACCTGGAAAGCACCAGGTGATAGGGGTAGATACCAAGTAGATTATATTTTAGTTAAACAAAGATTTAGAAAACACGTTAAAAACTGTTGTAGTTATCCAGGGACTGACATAGATAGTGATCATAATTTAGTTAAAATGAAGTGTAAGCTAAAATTTAAAAAATTGAGAAAGGTTAAAAGAGAAGGATGGGATCTAAGTAAGCTTAATGATAGTAGGGTAAAAGAGGAATATAAACAAGTATTAGATAACAAGATGAAAGAGATAGCTCTAGGAGGGAACGTAGAAAATAGATGGAAAGAAATAAAAAGGGCTGTACATGATACAGCAACACAGACTATAGGTAAGAAAAAGGTAGAAACGAGAAAACCCTTGGTAACAAAGGAAATATTAGATTTAATAGAGAATAGAAGAAAGCTTAACCTTTCAGAGGATTGGATAGTAAAAGTAAGCAAAAATATAATAGAGTTAGAAATAAGATAGTACATAAGTGTAGAAAGACTAGAAATTAATGGATGGAGGAAAATTGTAAGAAAATACAAGATGACTTGAGAGTAGGTAAGACAGACAGGGCTTACAAAGCAATTAAAAAGTTTTTCGGGGCAGATAGGAAAAAATATAATGGTATTAAAGATGAGAATAATGTGCTTCTAATAAATAAAATTGAGGTAGCTGATAGATGGAAAAAATATTTAGAAGATTTATATAAGGGAGACGATATGGATAAGTTAGAGAACGACCAAGAAGAGGATGTAGAAATAAGGTTCTCAATATTAAGAGAAGAATTTGATAGTGCTGTTAGGAATCTTAAACTAAATAAAGCGCCGGGAATAGACGATATATACCCGCAGAATTAATAAAATATGGAAGGCAGAAAACTTTAGACAGATTATATGAACTAGTAAAAGTAATATATGACACAGGTGAGGTCCCAATAGATTTCGAAAAAAATATTATTATCCCAATCCCAAAAGAGTCAGGAGCTGATAGGTGTGAGAATTTATAACGGTTAGTTTAACTTTCCACGCTTCCAAAATACTAACAATAATAATTGAAGATAGAGTAGAAGCTTTGACTGAGAATTATTTAAGCGAAGACCAATATGGTTTTCGTAAAGACAGAGGCACTAAAGAACCGATACTAATGATTAGGGTAGTTATCCAAAAAAGGTTACAACAAAATAAAAGACTCGTTTCGCATTTGTAGATTTAGAAAAAGCATTTGATAGGGTTAATTGAATTGTTATGTTTAGGAAGGAGGCTAAGATTAGAAATGGTGTTAGACAGGGATGTATACTATCTTCCTTGATTTTTAATGTTTTTATTGAGGAAGCTTTAAACTTAGCTAGAGAGAGAAAAGAGATAGGTATTAGTGTACAGGGACAAAAAATAGACATGTTACGTTTTGCCGATGATATAGCCATTATAGCAGAGTCTAGAAAAGAGTTAGGAGAGTTTTTAAATATTTTAGATGAGATACTACAGAGTTACTATAGTATGAGAATTAACTCAGGAAAGGCAAAGATAATGGCAAGTAAGTTACAGTCTAGTTCTAAACCAAAATTAAAAATAGGTAATACCGAGTTAGAGGAGGTAGGTGAATTTTGCTATTTAGGTAGTATAATTACAAAGGACGTATGGAGCGTTTCATTATACGGTAGTGAGACATGGACAACTAAAGAGGTAGATAAGAAAAAGATAGAAGCTTTTGAAACTTGGTGTTATAGGAGAATGATAAAGATTAGTTGGACACATAGAGTAACAAATCACGAAGTTTATAGAAAGATAGACGAGGAACCCTATATGTGGAAATAATTAAAGGACAGGAGAGATCAGAAGAGAGAATCATAGGGCACCGTTAAGACATGAGGGACTATTTAGTAAGGTCTTAGATTATAGATTACCAAATAAAAAGAGAGCAAGAAGACCTAGACAAAGCTATATTAGTCAAATTATTAAACATTTAGGTTGTGAAGAGTATGTAGACCTTTTTAGACTTTCTCAGAATAAAAAAAAATTTAGAGCTCCGTCAAACCGACCCTAAGTAAGCTCGGAAACAAAACAAAACAAAATAAATAAATAAAAATCAGTTAACTAAATGTCACCATGACATAACCCACAATTAGTTAGTGGTCTGGCATGTTGGCAGCGATTCGCTGCTTGAGTCTTATCGTAGCATATAATTTAATAAACGTCACCATGACATAACTCACAATTAGTTAGCGGTCTGGCATGTCAGCAACGATTCGATGCTAAAGCCTTACCATAACACATAACTTAATAAACGTCTACATGACATAACTCACAATTAGCTAGCGGTCTGGCATGTTGGCAGCGATTCGCTGCTTAAGCCTTACCATAACATACAATTTAACATTTTTCCTTTTTTGGAGGGGATAACCAGGTAATATTTCATTTCCTTATAAATTGGAATTATGTAAACATTTTGGAGTTCTTTAACAACCATCAGGTTGCTTATATCTATGTAGAGCCAGGTAGATAAGAAAAAGATAGAAGAGTATAGGAAGACCTAGAACAAGCTATATTAGTCAAATTATTAGAAATTTAGGTTATGAAGGGTATGTAGAACTTTTTAGATCAGCACAGAATAGAAAAGAAGTTAGAGCTGCGTCTAACCGACCTTAAGTAAGGTGGAAAACAAAATTATGATGATGAACATTTTTCAAGCGAGAACCGTGTCGAATTTGAACCCGGGACCTTGGGCATAGTAGTCACGCGCATGCTAACCACGCCATGGAGCCGCCTGAATAAATGTACACCAATTATGAACAATAATTTCACGATTATTGTTGAGAAGATTCTGGCACAGAAAAAGTAAGATTTTGTGTTCCTACTACGTATGGAATATCATATATATCTTTGCCGATATATATACAAAAATTCCACGTATATCCTCTAAGTTCAGGTGCACTAGGGCATACAGAAGAAAATCTTGACTCCAAATCGATTTCTTTTCGTTTTTATAAATTGTGGAAAATGCAGTCGGCCTTTATATAAGATTAGTTGTTCATCTACAGCACAAGCAGCACCTGGATCGACGAATCTTTGGCGATTTTCCTTTATAAGGGCCATAAAAACGGCCAATCTGGTAAGGAGCTTGTCAAGTTTAGCAAGATCCGACGGTGAAAATTGAATAAACTTCAACATTGATAAAAAAAACGATTACGGCCCATAACTGATTTAAAAATACTGAAGGACCACTGCACAAATTACCTGCACTTGTATTGTCTGAAAATTGGGGACACTTTAGCAATCCAGTGAGAAAATATATGGCTACCACTGCGTCAAAATCCGCCGTAATTATTAAATTTTTATGTACTTTTACGTATCTTGGTATGATTCAATATCTTTGTAGATCGCTTCTACCTCCTCCTCTCTGGCTGGAGGTGGGCATGTATACTTGTATTATTACTGTATTTACCGGTTAAATTCTAATGTATCAATGAGTACTATCGTTCTTTTGCAAGTAGTTTTCTACACAGTGCCCGATTTTTTTTCGCATAACTATCATCACACCACAATTTCCTTCCTCTGATCCTGTATGAATTACCCTAAGATCTCCACTCCAAAAATCCCCCGCCTCTGACCGCCAAACTTTGCTGATCCCTAGTATGTTTAGTACCAACTTATCCATTTAAATTTTTAAGTTCTCTAACTCACTTACTTGCTTCATACTTTTGACATTCCGCGCTCCGACTCGCAGAATGTTCCTGATTCTTTTTCTAAGTTTCCGATCACATTCTCCGAAGTAATCCCCTCCCGGAGATCCGAATGGGGGACTATTTTACCTCCGAAATCTTTTAACTTAGAGGATGCTATCATTTTAAATACAATTTAAATATGCTTTGTGCTTGGGAAGTAATGTGGTGGTTTTCCGTTGCCTTCCACATCGCGGTAGTGTGTCTTAGAATGCCATACCGACCCCTATGGTCTCTGACAATTTAATTACCGAAAGAGTTACTGCCCTCTTTTGCGGACCTGTCTGGTTCTTTATTAAAGACCCTACTAATTTGGTTGAACCTGTAGTGTGGCTCTATAGATCACCTGTTTTAGTAATCTAAAATGTTATTTCTATGGAGCGGTCTTGTAATTTGATATTGCTATTCATATACCTTTGAATTTTGATCTTTTTGACTTGATGAAATGCTGTTTTTGGCGAACACCGATCCCGTATTTTCTAAATCTTTATTATCGCAAATAGCTACCTACAGTCATATTTTACTCAAAGCCTGCGAGCGATCGTGAACGAATGGTAATTGGAACGTTCTATAGATACATGAAATATTGTCTTAATTACCAATACCGTTTACCTAATCAATACTAAAATCATCTGCTTCATAAAGCAACGCATTCAACATTATTCAATAGACACAATGGGACTAATGTATATGGTTAAACAGCTGGATACTGGTTGAACCAGTTATCTTTTCAATAAACGCTTAGTTTAATACAATTGTGTAACCTACACAACAGGTGTACCAAAGCATTTGAGAATTTGCTAGTTTCTTTAAATCTTTGATAGACAAGACTTGCACTCACAAGAATGCAATAGAATGCAGGTCGCCAAAGACAAACGAAAAACCGGAACCTAAAGAGTGGGCGTAAAATAATGAGTTCATGTCAACCTATATTTATTATTCATATTATGGTAATAATTGCAACCAGGAAAAATATTAAGTGTACCGGATAATATACGAATAAATAATGGAAGACATCATGTTAAGGGACAAACACTTATGGGTGGTCTTGAATTTGCGGTATGAATTAGACTCTAATGCGTTGCTTGATACGTGCATAATTAATTAGAATTATAAAATTCGACATCAAAGTGGCTTAATTTATAGTCGCATTGTATTGTACAATAGGCTTACAAAAAAAAATACTATAGCTATTTGATTCTTAGATAATTAATGTTAAATTATCAGTTGCATGAATGTTTCTCGATACTTTTGCTAACATTGAAGTAGTTGAATTTTATTCCCAGCTAGTTTAAATTAGGAGACGAATCGAGGGCGCCCACAACTGACCCTCTCTTTCTAGCTAGCTAATTTTTGTTCCTTTCGGTTATAAATTGCAGATCACAATGCGTCTTTGTTGGAGATGATGATTTCACCTGGCATGTACACAAATTGTATGTTATCAATAACAGAAGATTCCAGTGGCAACTATTGTCGTAGTGGTCGGACAAATTCCTAGCTAGATGCTTTTGCGCAGAGCAATCCACAGACGGCTCGTCCAATGAAGTCAGTGTAACACTGATCCACTTATAGTCGGTCATTGGATACACCATTTTTAATCATTGTTTAAATGTATTGTTTGATTTCTGCTTACATCATCAGCAATAAAATATCTAACTTATTTAATATGATTAAATTCCGTTAAACTTTACAATAATAATATTCCTATTTTTGCTTGTAACATACCCCGCACTATTCCCCAACTATAACGTATCCTATGCTTCTATTTCTCCTATTTTTTTGTCTTTCACAGATATTTACTTCTCCTACCATTTCTAGAACCACTTTTTTTGTCCATATATTTGAAGCACTACATTCCAAGGGTTTCTAGTTATTTCTTGTCTGCTTCCCCGACTGTCCCCATTATATAACCGTACAGTACTGTGCTCCACACACATGCTTTCAACAACTATTTCCATGTTCCTGTTTATTACTTTCGAACATAGCCGCTGCTCTTTCTTGTTAGATACAGCACAGCTCTCTTCCTATTGTTTTCTAGATATACACTCTATTTCACCGTTATTCAATGGTACCTGAAAGGGGTTAAGCAACCTGACGGCTACCAAGATTCCCAACACTTAAACATTTGCCGAATATTGTTATTTTATTATTATTTACTTCTTATCTTTTATTAATTATTATTAGGCTCTGAATCTAGATCCAACTCCTAGGAATATTTCATTCGGCAATGGTTGGAATTGCATTTTTTTAATTGTGTCCCCAATGACCTAGTCCATTTACATAGGGTTTAGCAGCTATTTATCTTTGTTGTTATAATTATTATTATTATTATGTTTATTATTCATTAATGGTTCTTCATTAATCCTTTTGCACAATCAATATTTGTTGAAAAGATTGTAACACCAACATTTGTAGTTGTTTACAATAATTATCAGGTTTATGTACAATTACTTCTTTCATCATTAGATTTTTCGTTTTGGAATTGGTTGGACGCGTATTTTTTTTATTCTAAGCTAATCTACACATTTCTATGAAATTCTCACAGCTTACATCTTTCGTTATCTGTGTGTGCAATAGTCTAACCTAGTTCTATCTATACCTCTTTTTTTCTATATCTGCTTGCAATATATTTCGCACTATTCCTGCATGATTTAGTATCTGCCTAGCTCTTATATTTCTTACTATTTTGTACACATTCTTGTCTTCCCGTACCATTTCTAAAACCTCTTTATTCTTAACTTTGTCTGCCGACAGCACCACATTTCGAGCGCTTCTAACTTTTTCCTGTTTACTTCTCTTACTGTCTAAGTTAAATAACCGTACAGTGTTGTACTCCACACATATGCTTTCAACAACCCCTTCTTGTTTCTATGTTTATTGTCCTTGAGCATAGTAGTTGTGCTAATCTTTGTTTATATCTTTTACGCGTTTCCCATCTTGTGTTATTTGGTTTCCTAGGTTACAGAAATCCTTAACCTCATGTAAGTTCTCGTTTTCTATTTGTATTCTGGTTTCGACCTATTTTCGACTCCTTTACATACTAGTATTTTAGTTTTACTTTTGTTGATTTTCAAATCATATCTCTCTGACAGTACTCTTTTCATTTTATTAACAGTTGCTTCTAACTCTTCCTTGCTAAATGCTAATACCGCTATATCATATGCAAATCTAAGCATATCAATATTTTGTCCCTGCATAATAGTACCAAATGCTTTTCTGCATTTGACAGTATCCATTGCCTTTTTGTACAAGTCAAAAATTAGTGGGGATAGGTCACATCCCTATCTCACGCCTTTTTTAATATTTACTTTTCTACATTCCTGCTTTAATTCTATTATAGTTGTTTTCTTTTTGTATATATTATCAGTCTATCCCTGAAAGTAATTCCAATCTTTTTGAATATTTCGAGCATTTTTTTCCACTTTACATTGTAGAACGCTTGTTCCAGTCTACATACCGGATATACACATATTCTAGCTTTTTCATTGTTTTCTCAATTATCACCTTTAAAGCTGAAATGGCCTCCCGTGTTCATGTGTTTCGTCTAAACCCAAATTGAGCTTCTCCTAGTATTAATTCCTTCAGCTCGTTTTTCCATTCATCTTTGTACAATTCTAGTTAATATTTTTGACACGGGTGCCCTCAAACTTATTGTTCTAAAATTTTTACGTTTATCCCCATCTTTGTTCTGAAATCTTTGAATATGTCACCTGTCTCATACATATATGCTACAAGTTGAAAGAGACATTCTGTTACTGTTTGTCCAGCGCCGTTTAGAGTTTCTGCATATAAATTCCTTATATATTCTTGCCATCTAACTACTTTCTCTAGAGTTTGTATAATGATGCTATACGGTTTTATATTCCTATAATTTATTCTATGCATTATTCTTTCCTATTTCCATCTTAGTTTGTACCTTCTTGCAGTTTTATTATTTCATTGTTCTTTAGTTTTCCTGCATTGGCAAATATCTTCCCATTATTTTATTTTTTTCTTGTTTATATTCGAGAATCTCTTTGGTTGGCATATCTAAGCTGGATTTAATGTTATTCCACTTTATTTTTACTTCCTTAACAATAGAAATTTCCCCGACGTCTTTCAGCAATTAACTTTACTTTTTCTTAGACCTTTTGTAGGTATCTTTATCTTTAGTTTTTTAAAATCAGAGTGCTTTTTCTTTTTTTTTTCAATTTTTAAATCTGAGCGCAGCTTTTATAATCACGATGTTGTGGTTAGTGTCTACATCTGTAATCTATTTGATATCTTCATATATCTCCCGGCATCTTCCACGTGTATCGTCTTCTAGCATAATGATAAAATAATGTGTTAGAATGGTTAAGTTATTTTTGTCGCAAAATTCCACTAACCTATTTCCCCTGTCGTTCTTTGTACCTATTCCAAATAAACCGACTACCGCTTTTTCCCTACTCTCACCTACCAATGCATTAAAATTTTCCGTAAATATTAAATTTTTATCTTTTTATGTTTCTTTGATATCTTTATAGATCGCTTCAACCTCTTTCTCACTATAGCTAGAGGTGGGCACATATACTTGTATTATTACTACAGGTACCGATTTAGATTCTAAACTAATCATGAGTACTCTTTATTTAAGGCCACCATACTTTGCTAATTCCTACCACGTCTAATGTTAACTTATCAATTTTAATTTTCAGAATCTCTAACTAACCTACAAACTTCATGCTTTAGACATTCCGATTGGGGGATTATTTTAACTTCGGAATCTTATACCCCAACGAATGCCATAATCTTAAATAACGATTGTAGTACTCTGTGTACTTGGTAGATAATGCGATGGTTTGCCGTTACTTTCCACATCCCAATAGTGCATCTTAGAATGTCATACCAACTCCTATGGTTTCTGCGACTCTAAGTACCGAAAGCGCTGCTGCCCTCTTTTGGGAACCTGTTTTAGTCTTGTTCTTCTTTAAAGATCTTACTAATTTGATTAAACCTATAGTTTGGCGCCTTAGCTCACTAAAACACGCAAGGAATTCTATCCGTTCTAGTTGTCATATTAATTACCTTCAAGAAAATAAGGCTTTATTAAACATAGAACTTAGCATAGAACATTCAAAATTAACTAAAACTCATGGCATTGAAAGTTGCCATAACAATCCTAACGTATTTGATATTTTTTTACAAATGTAGCGCAAACATACTACATTATACTACACTAGTATTCTAGAACTTCTTCAAGGTGCAGGTCTATTCAAAATGGGTTTTCGCGGCTAGTCAATAAAAATTCAATGCCAAGCTTGCAGTAGGATATCATGCTATTTTGGTTACCATAGATTGTATTTAGCGGAACTAGAAATTCTCCACCCTCATTGTTGTTATGTATAATATCTTCTTTGTCTAGGAGAGACATAATATGCAGAAGCGTTGTCATTAGAAATTGGTACTAATGTGTTAACTAAGGAGCTTAGTTCTTTTAACAACAAAAAATATTGTATAATTACTTAGATGGTGAAGAAATGTATGTCGGTTGTACATGTTTCACCACTGAAATGAATATATGTATTTTAATGTAGCTTCTTTCAGAGTTTAACGTAATTTAAAATTACAATTAAACAATCACTTAGCTTTCTTCGCGTTTTTCATTATTGGTGCGATGTAGTTAACTCATTTTGTCTAAAAATGTGGCTTTGCCTTTTCACCATCAAGGCGACGTTATGTGGCTACATAAAAACACAAAATATCACACCTGAATATGCTTCGAATCCTGCAACTTATTGTGCATATAGTAAATGTTTTTATTGCATAATTCCCTAGATAAAATAACAAACAACCGACATGTGCGTGAAGTTAGCCACAACTACAAAGCACTAATAATTTTATATTGGTTTTTGTTAGTGCTTCGTTAGTGCTTCTTAGAGCTTCAAAGAAAAATGCAGCCACACCTACCGCTAAGTATTTATTGCATTTCAAAGTTCTGTGGCTGACTTCGCACTTAGCCACAACTCCGAAGCACTAATAATTTCATACGGGTTAGTGCTTCATTACAGCATCTTAGTGTTTCAAATGCCAGCCCAGCCACAATTCCGGTTTCGGAAATATTACACCTTAAAGTTGCTGAAAGTTGACCACGCCATCTCTTGTTGTGGAAGTACTAATGATCTGAACTCGAAACGTTCTTGGTGCTTCGTTAGTGCAGCATAGTGTTTTACACAACGCAACCTTGTATATCGTTGTAGGACTTCAAGTTGACTGTGGTTTGCTTCGCATTCATCCATAGTTCAGAAGCACAAATGAATTAGTAGCTGCTGCTTTTAGTGTTTCATCGTGCTTCACACTAGAAAGCAGTCACAATTTCCTCTTAATTGTTATGACACTTCGAAGTTTGTAATTAATCCTTTCTGCAGTGTTAGTTATCTTTCTGTAAACACTGACAGCTTGTAGTTAGTTACTAAACCATTTGTAGCTAACTTCTCTACTAAACAAATACATGTTTTTATTAATCTTTCAGCAATTAAATAGTAGTACTTCCAGGGTTGGTCTCTGCTGTTAGTTATAGAATCGAACATTGTCTGCAATCAGGTTTCAATTGATCCATTTGGTATGCAGTATGCAGTTTCTCGCAGGCGAAAGATGTAAGAAACGGAATAGAGTAATTACTACCTGACACTTTATTAGTATAAAGTACAAAATACAACTTCTAAATTCTATTTAATTTCTATTATTATTATTAGGATAACATAAATTAATTCAAGACAACTAACTTCTTAATAATACTGAAATTAAATGAGTTGTTGCTACAATATATAAATAAAAAATTTTGAATTAGACGTAACTTTTATAATTATATACAGCTCTACTGAATGACAACAGTAGAATGTATGTTTTAAGATAAAAGTTTTAAGTCGATTGTAGCAATATTCAATCTTAGCGTATTGAATGAAAAATCTGTTAATATTTATTAAGCATGCAAAAATGTTTCCTTATTGAATTATTTTGACTGTAGTTTATTGTTAGCTGGCATCATTTAGAATCTAAGAAACGACGTTTAACATCAGTAGAGCATCAGATCTCACCTCTGAGATGTGTAGCTCGCACCTACACACTGGCGCACCCTGCTAAATAATAAACAAGGTTCTGGTGTCCAAATATAGGCAGAATAACCATACCTTTCATTAAACAAGACTAAATCTCTACTGATGTTGAGGAGAGCAATGCCAACTTGCTAATGTTCAGTTTGCGGATATAGGTATATTCTTGAACACGCACAAATTGCAATGCAAACCTATACCTCGTCAATATCATTAAGCTCTAGGCCCCTAAGGATGAGTCAACCGGAGATAAAATCGAGTAATTCTGTAAATGCTAGAACTACTTCGAAAAATCCCAAGTAATGAATTAATTATCATTTTAGGTGAATAATGTTAGGACTAGGGTGCAACAGAGACAATAATAGACTTGCAGTTGGGAAATATGGAATAGGCGAAAGAAAGAAACTCGGAGGACTGTTGAACTTTTTTGCTGAAAAGAATCTAACAATTAGCAACACAATCGCATGGCTTATATGCCTAGCAATCGCCAGATGGAAATCATAAGAACCGAATGAACTATATCTTAATACAAACGCGTAGGACAATATCAAGTACTACTGCAAAACTGTAAAAACCTTCCAGGAACTGATTGTAATAGTAACCAGTCTTTTTGCTGGACGATTGAAATTTAAAAAAGCCCTGTTGCAAAAACAGGTTAACAAATTTGAATTACTAACTAAATTAGTCACCAAACATAAAAAATGAAAAAAAGCAAAATATCTTAACAAAAAGTGATTGATTAACTACCTACCGACACTATAGAAACGTAATAGGTGGCAGTGGCAGATACCACATTTTTGATAGAAGAAGAAAATCAAATCAAAATGAACGGTATAGATGCAGGAGAGAGATTCGAACAATGCAGACACTTTCCCAAACAGATACTATGACAGAGTAAGACAGACAGAACAGATACACAAAATATCTATGAGGAGTATAGAAAATTCTATACACAACAATACCCCAAGGACACGAATATAGTTATTGGAAAAAGTAGCAATCAACACCAGATACATGTGCTATTCAAGAACTATCAGTAAGTAAAGTAACCGATGTACAAGAGATAGTAACATACTTGCAAAAATACTGTAAATAGCTATTCAGTAACAATAATATAGCATGCTGGTTAGAACAAGGGGAGCACAAACCTGCAATATTGAAATAAATCACAAAGTGTATAAAAAACAATGAGGATTCACTGTTATATTCGATGCAACATTTTTATATTCTTTTCCACTGTCGTCGAATAGTTCTACATACCATCGAGCCTTCTTCATATGCAGTATAATGGCCAATAGCTTCTATAGACTTGGTAATTGGTTCTTGGAAATGAATCCCAGCTCGCAAGATAAAATCGGTGGTGTTAAACTTGATATTAACTGGCACTTAGTTCAAAGGAATATAGCCGTAATCACAATCAATAAAAATGTATGGACTCGTTACATATTATCATTTTGGATTTCACATTTCTTACAATAGTACGAGTTTCTATCACTTTTAAGAAGATCTTTTAAAATAGAAAAGAAATTGTGGCCCCAGAAAATATCAAAGTTTGTGGTAATAAAAGGAATTTCTCTTATACGTTCAACATTGCACACTCGGCAAGAGAATATTTCAATTCCAGTGTTCAAATCAGATAAAAATAAAGAAAATATGTATGATGCATTACACTGACATTTTATGCGGTACATGAGTTGGTTGCTTTGAAAAACTATCTAAATGCTCGCTGAAAAACTAGTGCAATTAGTATTTGAGTTCTTAATTTATTGGTAGACCGCATAGCTCCAATCTGCATTAACATTTTTACTAATTGTCGTCATTACTATCAAAAAACTCTTTTATTGCTAAACTGTCACAATAACCTACTGCTAATGCCTGAATGACGCTTTCAAAAGCACACATATTATCTACAAGGTACTTTCGGTTGTTGACGATTGTTGGAGTCCTATTTAAATTTGTTTCTCAGAAGAGGTATTTTAAGCTGTTTTCCCGTGTTTGTAGAGTTAAAATTTCTGGACATTGTATTCCGTAATATTGATGTCTTTTCTTTTTTCCGCTTAAAGTACCAAGGCCTCGCCAATTCTCCACCCAACCTTCTACAACGAAACGTATAAGTATTATTTTTCAACACACCGTTAAATGCAACACCTTGTTAAGCAGAACATGACATAAAATAATTTGGTACATACAGCTACCATTAACAGAACAAATTCCTGGATTGTGGTATAGCTAATAAATCTTTTTGGTCTTAGTATTTTTCCAAATACAATGCAACGATTAAAAAAACATTAACAAAACGTTAAATAGCTTTAATTGAGTTTTGAAAATTCTACTAAAGCCTTTACTTCTTACTCATTCGTAAACAGCACTTTCTCCATCCCAATACTAACTTGTAAAGTGCTACTTTACAAGTTAGTAGAACATAAGTGGCTTTACAATGTCTGCTGAAAATTAAAAAAAAACTCAATTCTAGTAAGTATTTGTTAGTGTTTGACAGCAAGCACTTAGTAGTTGTTACTATAGACACATTTTAGAACGAAACGACTAAGATTTTGTTTCTGAAATTGTATTTTTATATGCAAATTACATAGAAGTTTATAACTAATTGCAAGAATAATTTACTAATACTTAACAAGTAAAATATTGAACATTATATGCTAGGTAGTGGTTTTTACTGATCGCCAGTAAAAACTTATCTACCTGGCTAATAATGTAAAATATTAAAGTAGCATAATGTTTTTTGTCAAATTGAGTGGAAAACAAATAGCAATGCATTACATTATTTTACTAATTATAAATTTTCGTCAATCTGCTCCATTAATTTTACAGTAAGATTTGCAGTTGACTTACCTTCTGGTTTTGCATCCTCTCTATTCGGTTCAATATTGACGCTTTTATTTACTCCTCTTAAACTCTTAAAAGTATTATGATATCCATAAAACTCGATACTTTAATATAAATACCTACCTCTTGTTGGTTGCGTGTTTTTTTTATTTAAAATAGACCCTACCTTTGGACCTATATTGGATTTATCATTGCCAATAACGTTATTTAGCAAATGAAAAAGTGTGCATTTATACTTTACACTCCTGTTCAGTTGAATCCTTCCTGTACTGTTTTTTTTATTTCGTTGGATAAGATAATCCGCATTCCCTGAATAGCTTTGTAATGTTTTACAAAAAATTTGCCAGCTCCAATGGGTAACTCATGAATAGCAAATGTCCTATTCTTCAAATCATAGAAGTAACTTTCAACCGAACTTGAGCTTTCAGTAATGTTTGCGTGTTTGAATACCGGAAATAGAATTGCAGACCACAGTAGAAATGTTTTCAAAAATCTACAAAGATCTAGAGAAAATTCAGGACAATAGTGAAAATTGTCAGTGTCAGTTTGTACACCGTATTGCTTTAAGCTGGTACTTTTAAGTTGATCGATCCAGTTTTTTATAACATTAGAATCATCAGTATGATGATCTTTTTCTGTTGAGAAAAACTGCGTCTTCTCTTGGTTCAAGTCAATATTTATATCTATAGGTACAATTTTGACTATAAGGTTTGCTAACATATTTTTACTCACTTCTGCAAGAATGTATTACCGAAAGAATCACATCCGATAAATTTACTATTGAATAAAACTAATAGAGCCCTATTGATTTCTTCAACTTGTTGTAAATTTGTACTTTTTGCCAACAACGACATCAAATACAAATAGAATTCTCTAAATCGTCTTGGCAATGATGTTGTTTGGTTAGTGCTGGTAGAAATAATAAAAGAAAATATATCATCCAAATATTTGCGAAAATATTTCATTAAAGGTCCAACACAAAGTTCCCAGTAACGCAAATGAACGATCACATATAACTATTTTAGGCACTAACGCACCGTGCCGCTTCCAAAGTTGTAACCACGTAGCTATAGAATCAGTATTATGTGATTCCAATAACATTTGCACAACTGGTACTTGATTATGTTTATAAGGTGAATTATTAATTACTCCAGCATATAAAAATATATTACTGGACAAATTGTGATAAGGCCTTAACATTTTTTTACAACCCCTCCTGTAACATCTACAGACAATTTAGATGGTACAGTTTTACAGGATTTGACATAGTTATTATATTCAACTAGTTGTTCTCCTAACCAGTAATTAATGTCAAATCTACAATACGACAGGTGATGTATGGCGCCCTTATATGGCTCTGTGTATTGCAATATATGCAAGTTCTCAATAGAACTTCGTGCTTTTGCAGTATTTGCACTTTTATTAGCATATTCTTCCTTACATTTCCTGAGGCTTGCAAGAGCGGAAGCTTTTCTAAGCATTGGGTCATTGTTTAGAGCATCAATTGCACGTTCTCGTTGAACACAGCGGTTGGAGGATAAAATTTTGCTCATTTCGGCACGCCTCTTTCCTGTCAAACGTCTTTTGCTATCATTGGTATGTAAACTTTTATTGATATCAATTATATTGCAGTCTATTATCACTTCGTCAGCAAATATTTCGAAATCGACAACATCCACCTTACCTCTACATTCTCGACAAAATCCTGATATTTTTAAGGTCATTGGGTCGGATTCTAAGTATCCATGCTTGATAACCCAAATGCATTCATCTAATTTGTTATATGTCATTAGCAAATCATTTATTATATCCGTTGTTACGTTCATTTTCGTAAATAATTGATTAGTTTATATGCAATAATTTTTAACTTAAATTCCTTTGGCGTTAAACACGAAAATTTTCCTAAATTAAAATAACCCTTTCGCTTTTAAAATTGATTGTAATTAATTAAACACCTTAACGGTTTCATAAATAGGTATATTTTTTATGATAACTTTTAACAAATTAAGTTAATAACAAGAAATAAATGAAATCTAATTGCTTATGAAATGGATTTAGTATGCCCAAAACAGGTTACGGCAATAGTAGGGCATAATTGGCAATCCTGGAACCTCATTTGCTCCAAATCCCTCATTTGCTCCCAAATTTACATGTAAATTCGCACTATAAAGTCTTATTTAGATGAATCTCCAGATGAATCTCCTCCGTGGACCGCATGGATTTTTACCCCAACCATTTTGATTACGTCGCATCCGCATTTTTTCCACCTGCGAGATAAATCTTTCCCATTTCCACCCACGAGATAAACCTATCTTGTTTGGTATCAATTAATATTAAATTTTCTCAGCTACCCGAATCTTTAGGAATTTTTTAGATTGCATATAAGGAGCTACCCATTTTAAGATTTCACCTTGTAGCACTTTTGAGCCGTTCTTATAAATTTATCAGCAAACATCTTGAAGTCTAAAAATTTTATGTAGAATTTGAAATCTGCAAACAGATTTGAAATCGGACCACGCCCTGCAAATGTTACTTACCTCAAACCTCTTTAATAAATTTTTCTCCATCATTTTAACCCATTTACGACGTAACCTTACCCGGGCATTATGTTTAACCAACCAGTTAGATTTTGTCAGTAACCAACAAAATTAAGCAAAAATTTTAATAATTGCATTATCCCTTAATTTAATAAACATTTTAAATGAATTTTTACAAGTTAACATTATTTCCTGATCCGTAAATTTCGCAAATTTAACCTGTTAACAAAAGGACATTAATTGTTGTTAAATAGACCTGTAATAAAAGATTTGTAAAAGGAACGTTTTTCGGTTAATGGACAATTATCAATCTTTACCAATATGTTTCCTGTGCGACTTCACGTAGGAAAATTCATATGTTTAAATAGACCTTTTATACAATTCCCAATTAAACATTTAAATTGCTTATGTACCTTAAAGACCTGTCTTAAACAATGATTTTAAACTTCGAACCTTTTTCCGGTTTATGCTTATTTTTTTAATAAAACCCGAAATAAATGTTTTCCAAAGAAACCGAACCCATTTGCTTTATTATCGATTTCAACCATGCATTTTGTTCTTATTTACGCCATTTCTTAAACCTAAATCCTTTTAGAGTTCCAATTGCCATAACCCATTTGTAATCGCAACTTAAATCTTCGTGGTTTTTCGTACAAGACCCTTTAACAGCGCGGAGCTAACTTTACTGCTTAATACATACCTCTGTTTCCTTTGTCGCTGTAAGTTTTGTCCATTCTCTAAAAGCGATACCGCAAGCCCAGAGTTAAACTTTGCTGCCGGACGGTGGTTAACCCTGGGCGATGTTACACCACACATTTGTTCTGGTTGCCGTTTGAAGCATTTTCCAGGTATAAAGCCCGCAATTGCATTATAAACTTTGCAGGACCATTTTTCAAAACCCATTCCTTCCCTGGTTCTCCTTCGCGTTATTTACGCAAATCTTTTAAATTAAAAATTTAAACCATAACTATACTAAATAATTTAATTTTTGTTCCCGTTTTAAAAATTTTTTATAAATTATAGACTAATTTTTTACAAAACCGTATAAATTTAACCAAATTTATCTCCTTATTCCTACCGTTTAAGTCCGTTGAATCTTTTAAAACATTCCAACCCAGAACTTTAATTATTCCAAAACAATTTTTAACCACACACTTTGATTTTATTAACACCCAAAAATTTTTCTTAGTACAGTTTTATTAAAAACCAAAAATAAAACCTTTTAAACCTTATCCAACAACCTTTCATTTATCATCCTTTATTTTTCAAACAGCTTTCCACGAACAAGTTGAGATTCCGGGACTTAATGACGTCTAATCCTCGCTCCGTCCACATTTGCAATGTGCATTCCTTCGGATGGTGAAGCATTATAAACACCGAAAGCATTTATAGGAATCAATTAAAAAACCCTAGTTGCAGCACAAAGTTGTCCATCGTGCTGTAAAGATGCGTTACTATAACCAAACTTTAAACCTTCTAGAAAATTAAATTGTTCTACAAATACTAAACAATTTATTTTAAATAACTTCATCATCTTAGAAATGATAGCTTATTCCAAATGAATCACCAAAAAGTTAATGCTTACGTATTCAATACATTATTTCCCATTTAACCGTGGTAATTATGATTAAAATTTAATTTGTCACGTTCAGTTCTCGTAATTACTTTATGCAAATGCGCTATAAACATCTACCTACGGAGCATTTGCATTTAGCAAAATCCTCACCTTTACTTTAGATGCAAACATTTTCAATCTTTATGCATCGATTTTCGTCTGAAATAAATTTTCTGTAGCTTTAATTTGCTACGTATCGCCTATGATTTCAAACGTAAGTTCATATCGTCAATGAGAATTAATGCCGATGTTTACTTCATTCCCTTCAAGGTTCAATAGTCAACATCATTATACTTGACCCGCTCTTTCATAATTTACAAATTTTTCAACGACAAGGCCGAGATTTTTACTCCGGACTTATCTGTCAATACCTTCCAGTCGCGTTATAACATATTTTGTACAACTTATAATACAGTTACCCTCTTGCTACATTTTCGGAGCGACAAGTGCCCCTTTTCTGCTAGGCCGTAAAACACCTTCCATTTTTTATAAGTGTCCATCGACTTTTGCTAATTAAATTTTTTTATTAGCCACATTTTTATTAAAATCAATACATTTTAACATTTTCGATTATTTAAAACCTACATCCCGTTGCTTAATCCAATCCGTTCCCATAACATGCGTTCTTCCTATTTGTAAACAAAAATGGTATCCCATGTAAGTAACAATTTTGTATTGTGAGAATTAACCAAAATTCAGTTAGTATTATAGTCCAAAAATACTATTTTTAAACCAAATTATAATCGCCTTTATAGGTTACTCTACATTTCCCTGAATCATCTAAATCTTTATCCTAATTAAAATTTATTCTCCACGCACGCTCATAGCTCTCCCCTTTAGTATCTCATAGTTGTAGACCTCGGTTTTACTAACACATTCGTGAGACGCCTTCACTTTTTAATCGTATCTTTCTCCCAATACAATAGATAAATCTACCCAAATTCTAATGGACCCATTAATGCTTAATTTTCCTAACTTTTTTGCAAGTGTTAATTGTTTATTCAACGCTTCCTTTTTAAGATTATTTTGCAGGTATAACTAATATTAAATTTTCTAACCCAAATCTTAAAAATTTTAAACTCACCAACAATGTATCCATCAAAGACATTTTCCATCTTTTAACTCATTTAAAACCTTTTGCTACAGACATAAACCTTTTGCAAAACTCGGAACTAAACCCTTCCGAATCCAGTGAATACAAATCTTCAACCAGATGAAGAGAAGGATTTGCAACGGTATAACTTAAAATGAATTTAACTAATATATACAATATCAACTATCAATTTTACCCCATGGTAAATGTGTCTTTAAATGAACCTTGCATTCCGAAAAAATTATTAATAAAGCAAATCGTAATTTCATAATACAGGCAAGTTCGATACAAATAAAGAATTGATGCTTGGGATTTAACACACTTCCTGGTTACCAAACACCAAAATTTTCTACCACCTGCACGGCTGTATTTGTGGTAACTAAGCCTTTTAAAAAAATTTTTTATTAAAAATTTAAATTTTTTTTAAAAAAATTTAAAATTTTTAAATGGGTTTTTAAAAAAAAAAAATTTTTTTTTTTTTTTTTTTTTTTATTTTCCCCCAAAATTAAATTTAAATTTTTAATTCCCCAAAATTTTCCCAAAATTTTTAACCCAAAACCAAATTTTAAAAACAGTTAAACTGCCCAAAAAGTAACTTTTCCCCGTTAATGCAAAATTTTTTAAAACCAAAAGAAAAAGGGTTTCGGTTTAAAATCAATTTCCCAAACCATAATTTCACAATGGTTTTAAAAGGTAAACCAAAATAGCAATTTCCTTGGTTTAAAAATTATTGTAAAGGGTTTTTAATTTTTAAAAAATTTCCTTTCAAATTCCTTTTTTCCCAAAAGTTAAAGGTTTAAAAAAAAGGTTAGGTTAGTTTTTCTTTTCATGTTTTATTGAATTTAAAATTGGGTTTTTTAATTTACACCAAGTTTTGGTTTGTTTGTTAAATTACCGGAACGCCCATTAATTGGAAAATCTTAATTAGACTTTGGGCCTAGGTTTAAAGGAATTCCAATCCAAAATTGAAAAAAGACATATTGCTTAACAAAACATTACTGACACATGATTATGTACCTATATGAAGTTGAACGAAGAACGATGTGAATCACACCAATACGCATTTTCTCTGTGTAATGCGTGCATACGCAGCTCTCAGAATGTTGACCAAAAGTTTTCATTTACGATCCGAATTAAATTTCCGTAGCGCAGTTGTAAAGTCGTCTTGAAGATCAGTGGCCAAAAAAAAATTATGAAAAAAACTGTCTAAAAATTCAAAATTAATTTAAAATGATAGAATGTAGGAAATTTTAGAATACCAGATATATTAGCGATCAAAAATTATTCCATTTTGACGGATTAAAGATTTATTTGCAGTGAGTAATATAACACAAATACTTTTTGCGAATCGGAAAATGATAATTGCCGACTGCATTTTTGTTAAGCACCTATTAAGTATCAAATTGCAGTAACGTTGTTTTAAACAAGGATCATATCAGATTTTCGTTCCGTTAAGGGGGGGGGGGGGGGGGGGGGGGGGGGGGGGGGGGGGGGGGGGGCGCGGGTAGTCACCTTTTAGATTTTATTTGCCTATATCAACTAATATTAAATTTTTAGGACCCAAATCTGTAAAAGGATTTAAATAGCTCCACCCATACAAAGTTAGTTTAAAGACAAATGCCATCTTTATTTAACTCCAATCCTTAAAACCTTTTTTACAAGACATTGCCTTTAGCAACCATCTCCCAGAAATCTAAAACCCCGGTCCCGCCACGTGGAGATAACACGAACTCTGTCAACCAGGATAGAAGCGGAAGGATTTGGAAGGTGGGGAAGAACTTAAAATTATGGAATTTAAAATAAATATACAAAAAAACAACTATTTATATCTTTATTCGAGATTGTTGCATTAGAATGAACCTTTTCATCTTCCTCGATAAAAATTTTATTAATGTGCGATGCAAATCGTACTTTACCCGGAACAACGCAGGCAATTTCCACCAAAAAGAAATTTTGACGTTAACATCCGCTTCCCTCGTTCGCCCAAACACCACCCTGGCACCCCGCGCATGCACCACCCGGGGTCGCACGTTTTTTCAAGTTAAACTTTATAAAATGTTTATTCACTTATACCAAATTTAAAATATTTAATAACATGGGTCCAATTTTAAACAAATTTACACAGAAGACAGTCCTTTCTTTTGTTTGTTTGAGTGGTTTTAATTTTATCTAATTTTATTCGCAGCAAAATTTAAATCGAACCCGTCTTCTATCTCCTTTTCAACCGTTTGAACATAAAGATCGGTTTTCAAGAAAATGTACCGAAGTTTGCCCTATATTTAAAGTCTTTGATTCCGCCGACAACCAGATCCATTCCTTCGTGTTTCTTGCAGCGGACAATCTTTTTCCAGCTTTCCCACATATCCGCATACGTATCTTTTGTTGCAGGTGTTAAAGAAGCTTCCTTTTCGGAAAGCCTAAAAACCAAGGAAAAGAAAACGGAAAAGGCTGAAGCTTTAAAAATTCCAAAATCCTATATTTTCCAACAAATAACAAATGAATTAAACTTTTTAGGAACTCCAAAATTAAAATAAAAATTATTTCATCTTTTGAATGGATTAACCCAAATTTTCCATATTTACAAGAGGAATGTTAATTATTTAATACAAAATAATTTCTTAAGGGGGAAATAAAGAAAATTAAATTTTGTTGAAAAAACCCTTTGTTTTTAACATTAACAACCAATGCGAATTAAAATCAACTTTTGGCGTAACAATCCTGGTTTTAAAAACTTCTTATTAGATTTTTCGGCCAATTACTTTAAGGGAAACATTTGCGCACTTTGGCCGAAATTATTGCTTGGAAGCTTACAACTTGCAATTAAGCTTTCAGGCGGAAGGGTTTAAACCCTAAAAGATTGTTTAATTATTGGAAGTGTGTTATACTTCCAAACCCTGTAGGTACACCAAAATATAAACTTCGGACGCTCTGTTTGTTTATTAAAAACCTTAAGACTGTTTGGGGAATAATCAAAGAAATTAGGGCTTGAAATTAATTGTCCGAAAAACAAAAGGGGAAAATTGTAAATATTGCTTTCCTTTGTTTTAACTTTTCCTTAAATTTTTGGAAAGTAGGGGTCCAAGAAAATAAAAACTTCCATGCTCTTAAAGGTACAATTTCACATTGCACCAATTACAATTCAAAGAAGTTTCAATTTGTTGATATAAACATCTCCGAGTTACACCAACCTTTAATTATTTAAGAACCTCACCGTTTTAAAAAATTCCATGGTTACTACGCTAAGGAAAAACAATTTGGTTAAAAAAGGAGCCAAATTTGGACTAAGGAGACTGGGAAATACGGATCAACAAAATTTAAACAAGCATTTTATTAGAAAGGAAAATTAAAATTTTTTAAATCACAATTAATAACTTTAATTTTTGACCAATTTATGATTTGGGTTAGTAAGAAACTTTTTATTAGAGTTCTTAAAAGGTGGTCTAAATCCTTCTTTTTGAGTTATCTCGTTATAAATTAGACGCACTTAAAACGGGGCCCTTTAACTTCGTACCCCACCCCCCCCCCCCCCCCCCCCCCCCCCCCCCCCCCCCCCCCCCCCCCCCCCCCCCCCCCCCCCCCCCCCCCCCTTTTTTTTTTTTTTTTTTTTTTTTTTTTTTTTTTTTTTTTTTTTTTTTTTTTTTTTTTTTTTTTTTTTTTTTTTTTTTTTAATTTTTAAAAATTTTAAAATTTTTAAAATAAAAAATTTAAAAATTTTAACCCGTAAAATTTTTTAAACAAAAACAAAAGAAGCCTTCTTTTGTTTTTTGGTTTAATTTTATTAATTTTACCAGCCATTTAAATTTAATTTTTTTTTTTAAAATAATTTTTTTTTTTTTTTTTTTTTTTTTTGGGGGGGGGGGGGGACAATCTTTTTCCAGCTTTCCCACATATCCGCATACGTATCTTTTGTTGATCGACTTCTTCGTCGGTATTGGAGGAAATCCTTTTTCCCACACCCGTTGGTGGCATGTCCACCACTTTTGGGAAATATGGTTGAAGGGTAAGACCCTCGGTTTTAAATGATCCGAAAGGCTTTACAGGAAATATACAAAGGAACCCCTTTGCGGTGGGCGGGTTAAAACCCGCATTCCTTACGTCGTTTTATTTTGATAAATACGTTTTAGAATAACCTTTTAAAAGATACGGATTTAGTACCATCCTTTTTCAAGAACGCCTACATAACTAAAGAGTCTTTCACTAACCGCAAAGCAAACGAAACCAGATGTATCTGTCACCTCGGTTTCAACCCTCATTTTCTCTAATAAGATGTTTTTCAACACATCTTTTTGATCGCGATTGTCGCAGGCCATGTAGTCAATTTTCGCCGCATCCATTTCCTCTAATTCCATTTCTTTTCCTTCCACTTAAGCGATGGAACATAATGGGCAATTTCCTTTGCGTAAACGGATAGAGTTTAAAATATTTACCGTTTCGTACAACCTTGGAGAATTTACGTTCTACAATCCAATTCCGAAAACATTTCTTTTGGAATTTGAATTGGTTTGCAGATTTTAAAAAGACATGCTTTAATTCACTTGGAAGATTTTTATTTTATCGGCTATCTTTCACTTCTCCAAATTTTAAGGAAATAGTTAAAACAAAAAGCCAAAGCACAACACAATTTTTTCCCCTCGGTTTTCGGCAACAATTTGCGCCCGCAATTTCTTTGTTTCCATTCCCCAAACCGTCTTACATTTTACAAGGAAATTATTTTTATCAAACCCATTTTTAAATTTTTTTAAAAAGAATAAATTTTTTGGTTTGGTTTGTTAACTTTTAAACAAAATTTAAAAAAAATTTTTCGGTAAATTTTTTTTAAAAAAATTTTTATTTAAAATACGCCAATTTTTTTTTTCCCCTTTTCGCCTTTTGGCCCAAAATTTTTTTTCCTTTTTACACTCTTGGGTTTTAGTAAGTTTTTACCCAAGTTTCCCCAAATTTTAAAAGTGTATTTCTTCCCAATTCCCCTTTCCAAAAAAGTAAACAAAACCCCTTTTCCCTGAATTTAAAACCTTCAGGATTTGGGTAATTTAAATTTGGGGCCAAAAATTTTCCAAAACCGAACGGAAATAAAATTATGTTATTTTTTTAACAAGGGTTATTGAAAAAATTTTAATCAATTCTTGCAGGTGTTAATTAAACAATCAATCCATTTTTATTGCAACAATATTCTTTTTTATTTTTTAAAAGGTTATGTTTGTTTAAATTAAAATTCCACTTAAATATTCAATTTGGGTTACCCATGCAAAATAGAAATAATTTTGACTTGAATAAAAACTTTCAATAAAGTTAAAAAAAATTATTTGATGGAAACATATAGGATTTTGGAATTTTTTTAAAAGTACTTTCATTAAATTATATTTGCCAAAATTATTTTCAAAACGAGATGATTAACCCATCTAGGTGTAACAATGTGCATTTCTTGTGATATAATGAATTAATTTTTTAGGAAAAATCTACTTCCGTATCTTTTTGGAGGTAAAGTTTTATCAAATACAGTACAAAGCTGCAATGGGTTGAACCTGGACACATTCAGGGTTCGCCTAAAAAATTACATATCTACCAATTAATTGACTTAATTAACAGTTTCAATCCTCATTTCGTTCATTTATTCCCAAAGTTGAACGCGAGTCTTGGAGAAAATTTTCCTAGTACAACGAATATAAATAATAGAAACTATCGTAATAGTTTAAAGTGGACAAAATTGCAAAGTCGCAATATTTACAATGCCGGGCCATGACTTACTATAGGATTTGTAAAGGAAATTCCAAAAATTCCAAACCAGGCCAATACCTACCAGATAACAGGCATATGCAAACCATACAGATGCATGAATGACACATGGTATGAACATAAAAATAAATTACAAACTATCTTTTAAATTATATCTTAAACCCATTAGATAAACTATTGGAATGATCATTGAAAACTGGTAATTTATTTTAAGCTGCGAATAAAATTAGTAAAAGCCCCCAAAACATAAAAATTCTTTTATAAAAATGATTTGGTGATTTAACGCCCTCGGAATTAACCATTATTTCCTAGCATGAGAAAACTAAGCTTAATTTTAACATCTTAAAAAGGCGTGACGTTACCCGAAATCATCGAAGAGAGGGTGCATCAGGGTCAACTATGTGTTTTGGTACAAGGGAAGCGATGTTAAGACAAGAAATTCTTATTTGAGATCGAATTTTTCTATGTATCGGAGTAAAAATTTCGATTTACGCAGAAAAATTAGTTTATGAGGAAATACAAAGTAACTTCCTAAAGAAAAATCTACGCAGGGACGTAAAATATAAGATATTTTATATTGTTTTAAATTTTAAATTCCATAATTTTAAGTTCTTCCCATTCCCTCCGTTCATCCTGGTTACAGAGAACTTGATCTCCAATTTATTGGAGTTTTGTTTGGGGAAATTTTGGTTTAAAATTTCCAAAAAAGGGGTTTAAATTTGGGAAAAAGGGGCAAATTGCTTTGGAAATGTGGGGGACATTTAGGAAAAAAATTTTCATCGACAACAAAACCCTATTGTTTCCGATTACACAAACCTTTTTTGATTTTCAAAAAAGAAATTTATCCCTGTTAACCTCCCTTTTAGCAATTGCGTTAACACATTAATCTTGGTTTCCTAAAACTTCGTTCTCCATCAAATTCCCAAAACATGTTTTAACCAAAAATTTGAATTTTCCATCGAGTCTTCAATTCCCCAAATTTTCAAAAGGATTTCCACAGTTGGGAAAATCTATAAGAAAATTTTTAGTAAAAACTTGCAAATTAGGGCGCAAACCAAAATTGTCAAATCAGGCCCACAAAACCTTTTACGGACAATTTAAAATTCAATTTACCTCCAAACAACTTTTTGCCACTTTGCAAAAAAATGTTCCCGGAAAATTTAACCTTAATAGATAAAAAAGCCAATGAAATCCTTAAACTAAAATAATTAATTACCAAACCACAAATTTTTACATTTATTAACACCAGCATTGATAAGTAATAACATTGTTCTTTATAAAGGCTGACTTACCCAATTAGCAGTGACAAGGTCCGGTCAACGGGCGATTTCAAGAGGAGCGGATGTTAACATCCGCTCCTCTTAATACGAGACCCTGCGATGACCGAAGACATGCTACGCACTTTAAATGTTCGGATGCAATCTCATCTATGTAACTCACGCTATAAAGAAAAGTATTTTTAATTTATTATTATTAAATTAAATTTTAATCGCACTTAAACTTTTTATCGTTACAAGAACGTTTCTATGTTTGGCAGGGTTTTTTCATTGGCTAAATTTCGACAAAGTTTAATTTAAAAAGTGCAAAATTAGTTTGAATAATGTAGGTGCTATTTAAATCTTTGATTGGCCCAGATTTTGTTATCTGCAATTAATCTTAAGACTCCCCTATATATACATTACTTGTCGATTTGTGGAATTAAACTTTTTCATTTGATTGTTAATTTGTATGTTTTAGGGAAGACGTTAAGATAAGGTCTATAGATAACAGTTTAAACCTCGGTTACCAAGGTACGAACCGCATCAGTTTTATAAACTAGGTCCCATCTTGTTAGCTTCATGGAAATGGAACTGCTTAAACCAAGCGATATTAGATTTGGTTAATGTGTTCGTGATATGAAAATAACTAATTAAGTCTTTTGTAACATCAAAGCATCTGTTTGTACAATGGCATGGTGTTGTAGTCATGTAAAAGTACTCATGTTAGTTACCATAGATGTTATTGGTCATGGTCTGTTAATGTCAATGGTCATGTGTTCACATGTAATAATTCAGCCTACATAACAAAATTTAATCAATCCACAATATCCGTTGCACATATAATGCAGATGCGCATCGCCAATGGGTACTTTAGGTCAAGATAGACTACATATTCGACTATCTTGGCAATATACGTCCAGCTCTGTGAATACAATTAAGAGAACAATTTCTTTCGTATTTCAATTTAGTATTCGATAGTAGCTAGTAACGGTAAACATGAGCGTCTCAAGGTAATTAAGTTTCTCAATTCTGGGAATAAAGTGAAACCGACAAATGACATTTGGATATGGCTGTTGACAGAAAAATTGCAACAATAACTGGTAAACAGAATTGGTAATATTGATGTCAAGCGAAGATGCTACTGGTACTAACAACCAATTACAGAACCATTTTTGACAAATAATGTTGGTTAAAAGCGACTTTCGACGCGAACCATCTAACAAAAGGTGTTTATCCTAAAAAGAAATTTGTGGTGCATTTAACAGCTATCTACGAAGAAAGTTAACCGATTTGTTTCCGCTAGGCATGGTGTTAAAGCTAAGCTTCCGTTTTCTCTGGAAAGCACTAACAAGATGGGCCAGAGAGTAAAAGAAATTATCGGAAAAGAAGAACTCGAATGCATTAATAAAAATTCCAAAATCCTATATGTGTTCCATACAAAGTGGAACTAGCAGATGTTGTTGGAAACTTTATTGGAGGAACTACCAGATATATTAGACGAAGTCGAAAAGATTATTTCTATCTTTTGACATGGATGTAACCCAAGATTTTGCGGGATATTTAGCAAGATGGAGATTGTAATTATTTAACTACAAAGCATAACTTTTGCTATAAGGACATACGAAAAATGTATATTAAATAAATTGGATAAATAATGATTAACTGGCTAAAACTGAAGAATCTAGATCATACCAAAAATTTGTGTTCAATAACAAGTCCTGGTTAATAAAACTTGTAACAATACTAGATTTTTACGTCGTATTGTACGTTTAAGCATTTCGTTACTTTCCAAAGAATGGTATTCGCGTTAAAAATAAGTTGCAATGGAACATGTTGTAACGAGGTATAAACCCTTAAAAGATTTAATACCTATATTGAAGATGTGTTATACTTCTAAAGGGCCAATGTACTTGTAACCCTTGCAAAATGGGAGTAGCTATTGGACAAGCTACAAAATAGCTTTAGTAAAACTGTACAGCTGTATTGGGAATGCAATTAAAAAATTAGTTAATTAGTTCCGAAAATAGAGGAAAGGGAAAATTATAAAATGTCTCGGCTTATTTTAATTTTACCTTATTATTTGGAAAGAGGGAAGAAGCAAATAAAATAAAATTCTATACCAAGCTACATTAAAGCAGGGTAATTATTTACACAACTAACCTATTTGACAATTCCAGAAATAATTTCGGAATGATTGATAGATACGCCCTATTGCAGAGGTTTCACAAGTAAATTTTGTAAAATCCGTTTCTAAGGAAACCATTAATACGCTGTAAGTGAAGGAAAAAAGAGGAATTATGGAATGGACAAAAAGGCGAAAATTGGCCCAATGGTAAACGGACAATAGCGATAATCTAAAAGATGTTGTTTAAGAATCTTAAGGAAAAGAGAAAATTAAAAGATTATTTATACGTGGACTGTTAGATACATGGGTTGTACAAGCTGCTATGCATTTGCGGTTGTAAGAAAACTTTTATTATAGGCCTCTTTAGAAAAGTGGTACGTAAATCATATATTTAAAGGTTATTCTAAAACGTATTTATCAAAATGGCATAAAAAGAAACTAAGGAATTGGGTTTTAACCTTGCGTAACCACACGAAAGGTTCCGAAAATTGTATTGCTTACCCTTTGGATATTAAAACCGAGGGTCTTACAACCTATAACAACCATATATTCCCAAAAGTGGTGGATATGCAACTACCAACGGTGGGAGAAAAGGATTTCCTCCAATACCGACAAGAAGAAGTCGATCAAGCTAACAAGATACGTATGCAGGATATAGTGGGAAAGCTGCGATTAAAAGATTGTCACAAGCTGCAAGAATTACACGAAGGAATGGATCTGGTTGTCGGAATCAAAGACTTTAAATATAGAGGCAAACTTCGGTACATTTTACAATTCGAAAACCTAGACGGTCTTTATGTATCAAACTATTGGTTAGAAAAGGAGATAGAGGACTTGGGTATCGATTTAAAAAGCTGCGAATAAAATTAGATAAAATTAAACCACCAAACAAACATAAAGAAAGGACTGTCTTCTGTGTATAACGTATTAAAATTAAGTTTAAATGACCCCCATGCTTGGATTAAATTTTTAAAATTTTGTCAGAATAAACATTTTATAATAGTATATAACATTGTTCTTTATTTATAAAAGGCTGTGACGTTACCCGAAATAGCAGTCGCACAGAGAGGGGCGCATGGGCAGGGTGCACACGGGCTGGGATGTGTTTTGGCGTACACGAGGGAAGCGGATGTTAACAGTCACCAAGCATCCAATTCTTTATTTGGATGGTATCGAGTACTTGCCTGCGTATGTATCCGGAGTAAAGAATACGACATACGCAGCTTATTAATAAAATTAGTTTATCGAGGGAAGATGACAAAAGGTACATTATTCCTAATAGTACAACAATCTACGCATGGGGCATAAAGATATAAGATAGTTGTTTATATTTGTATATATTAGTTTTTAAATTCCATAATTTTTAAGTTCTTCGCCCACCTTCCAAATCTTTCCTGCTTCTATCCTGGTTGACAGAGTATACGTGTTATCTCCACGTGGTATTCGCGGGACACGGAGGTTTTAGATTTCCGGGAGATGGGTGGCTAAAGCATATGTCTCCTAGCAAAAAGGGTTTTAAAGATGGAGTTAAATAAAGATGGGTAAAAATTAGTCTTTAGAAGGCATAACTTTGTATGGGGTGGAGCTATTTAAAATCTGTTTACAGATTTGGGGTCCCTAGAAAAATTTAATATTAGTTGATACCTAGCAAAATATATTTATCTTAAAAGAGTGACTACCCGCGTATAATAAATACAATATAACACTTGTCAAAAAAAGTTGTAGGAAAATTAAAGACGTATTTAATGGGGTCAGTATTAGAATTTGTTGGTAGTAATGTTAAGTCCTACTGTATTGTAGGCGAGAAAGATACGATTAAAAAGATTAAAGGGTCTCACGAAGTGTAGTTAAGTAAAACCGAGGGTCTTACAACCTATAACGAGCATATACTCAAAAGGGGTAGGCATGCAACTAGCAGCAGTGCGGGAGAATAAGAATTCTCTAATAAGAAATTAAAGTTTCCATGTACGTAGCACCAGTCATTGGGAAATGGTAGAAATGTTAAACCTATAAAGCGATTATTAATTGTGGTTTAGAAAAATAGTAGTTTTCGTGGACTAAAAAAATAGCTTAGACTGGTTAATGTATATGGTTACATATTCTCGTACACATCCACAAACATCTGTTTACGTCCACAATGGCGATACCGGTAGTTTTGTTTAACAAATAGTAAGAAAATACGTCAGGTGTTAGTGCGTGGAAGCCCATAGGATCGTTGGATTCAAAAAGAACGGTGCGTATGGTGGTCTCCGTTAGAATAATCGAAAGTGGTTAATCAATCGTATTAGATGTTTAAATAAGCGAAAGTGTAAAGGCCTACATAAACAAAAATTTAATTAACCGACAAAAAGTGGCGATGTGCTACACTTATAAATAAAGTATGGAATGGTGCTTTTAGCGGCCCTAGCAGTAAAAGGGCGACTGACTTTTCCAAGCAACTACAAGAATAGCAGTAGCGCAGAGAAGGGGTATGCATGTATTATACAGTTGCTAAAATATGTTAGTTTACGCGTAGCTCGGATGTGTAATTGATCACGACTTAAAGATCCTCGGAGGTTTAAAAATTCTCGGCCCATTGTCGTTTGAAAAATGTTTGTAAATTATCAGAACAGGAGCGGGTCGAAGTTAATGGATTATTGACTGAGTTTTCTACCTTTACGAGGGAATTGGAAGTTGAAGACATCGAGCATCTAATTCTCTATTTGGACGATATCGAGTACTTACCGGTTCTAGAAATCATTACATGCGGTCGAGAGCTATGCGAAAGTGTAAAAGCCTACAGAAGCATAATTATCAGACGAAAAGTGCGCGATGTGCTATAGAAAGTATAAAAAAAATGGTGCTTTGCCCAGTCTTAACAGTAAAAGGAGAGTGACTTTTCTAGAATTACAAGAATAGCAGTAGCGCGGCGAAGGGGTATGCATGTATTATCAGGCATTGTTGCTATAAAATATGTTGTTTACGGAAGCTCGAACGTGCACAAATTAAATTTTAATCTATAATTAACCACGGTCGTAAAATGGGAAATTAATGGGTAATTTAATACCGCTACATATACTTTCGCTTGGTGATTCATTTGGAAAATATTCAAGCCTATCATTTCCTAAAGTATGACGTAGAAGTTATTTAAAATTAAATTGTTGTAAGTATCCTGTAGACAACAAGTTGGTATTTTCTTAGTAATGGTTTAAAGTGTTTTTGGTTATAGTAGCACTGCATCTTCTACAGCACGACTTGCAGACAACTTGTGTGCGTGTGCTACCGCCTTTGGATTTTAATATGCACACGATCCGTATAACATGGAAGACGTTTTCCGGTGTTTCTACTAACGGCATTCGCACCATCGACGAAGCGGACCAGGTGCATGCATTGGCGCTAAATGTATTGGACGAGCAGCGAGGATTATGACGTCATTTAGTCCCCCACCGAATCCTCAACTTCGTTCGTATGTCTTCGGAAACCTTCGGTTTGCATTCTATAGGGTACATAAATCAGGTATGCTCGAGTAAGCTTTTTAGTTAGCTAGATTACAAGTTTAACCAAAGTGCTATAGTGCGGGTTTTGTTTTGTACTAAAATGGTACCTGCAAACGTTTATAAGTGCAACCTTGCGGTGCTTCCTATACCTGGAAAAATGCTCTCAAACGGCACCAGAACAAATGTCGTAGGGTAACATCGCCCAGGGTTAAGCCGTCCGCAGCAAAGTACTTAAACTCTGGGTCTTGCGGTATCGCTTTTACGAGAATGGACAACTTACTGCGACACAAGGAAAAACAGCACGGTATGTCATTAAGCAGTAAACGTTCAGCTCCGCCAGCTGTTAAAGGGTCTTGTACGAAACAACCACGAATTATGTGTACAGTATGCGATTTCGAAATGGAAAAAATACTATGCCGCACACTTAAGGAGCAACAAACATAAAATGCATCAGTTACCGCTACTAACGAAGATGGCGTAGAAATGATTAGCACAGCGTTTAACAACTGCATGGCTAGCTATCGCATAAATAACGCCAGCGTCGACAATGGAGTGTCCGAGTTTCTTTGGAAGCAGAAGGAACGATTTATTCGATTACTTAATAAAAAAAGAATACAACATATAATCCGGAAAATACGTACGAAGTCTTAAACATCATTCCTAATAGCACAGCAACCTAATTAAGGTAGGTCAGTAAGCAATATTTAATTGCTGTTAATTGACTTGTATTTAGCGTACTTTCCTATTTAAAACCCATTACATTGGAATGTGTTTACCTCCACGTGATGTCGCTGGACGGTAAAACATATTGTTAGATTAACGATAATATGTCTTATTAACCGAAAACACGTCTCCTTTTTTTACATTAATCTCTTTTTATTACAGGTCTATTTAAACAAATAACCTTTGTGGTTAAACTTTCGGCTACGCACAGGAAATAATGTTATACTTTGTAAAATTGCATTCTATAAGTTTATTAAACTGTAAGTTGGATAAATAAATTATTAAAATTTTGTGTTCTTAATTTTGTGTTACTACCTCTAACTGTTTGGTTAAAGCATATGTCTTGGGTAGCGAAAAAGGTTTTAAAAAATGGAGTTAAATATATACGAGCAAAATTTTTTAAAGAGGTTTGAGAGCTTAAAGTATAATTTTGCAGGGCGTTGTCCGATTTCAAATCTGTTTGCAGATTCAAATTCTACATAAAATTTTAGACTAACAAGATGTATTGCATGTATAAAAAAATTTATAAGAACGCTCAAAAGTCGCTACAGGTAAGAAATCTTAAAATGGGGTAGCTCCTTGGGGATGGTGCAATCTAAAAAATTCCTAGAGATTTGGGTAGCTGAGAAAATTCTAATATTGATTGATACCAAACAAGATAGGTTTATCTCAAAAGATGCATTGGTCAGACGAAGAAAACTATTTGTTAGTTTTGCTTATAGAGCAAAGAGCGAAATTTAGAGGTTCCGGACTTTAAAGGGTATAACTTTGCAGGGCGTGGTCCTATTTTAAATCTGTTTGCAGATTCAAATTCTGCGTAAAATTCTAAGCTAACAAGATGTATCGCATGACTAAGAAAATTTATAAGAACGCTCAAAAGTCGCTACAGGTAAGAAATCTTAAAATGGGGGTAGCTCCCTTGGGGATGGTGCAATCTAAAAAATTCCTAAAGATTCGGGTAGCTGAGAAAATTCTAATATTAATTGATACCAAACAAGATAGGTTTATCTCGTGGGTGGAAATGTGGAGAAAGATTTATCTCAGGTGGAAAAATGCGGATGCGACGTAATCAAAATGGTTAAAATTCCATAAGGCGGTCCACAAGGAGGAGATTCATCTCCTCCTTGTGGAGATTCATCTAAATAAGACTTTATAGTGCGAATTTACATGTAAATTTGGGAGCAAATGAGGGATTTGGGAGCAAATGAGGTTCCAGGATTGCCAATTATGCCCTACTGGCAATTGCTCAATATGACCTCCATTTTGTTGTTGTAAGATCACCATCCTTACCTCCAAATTGTACACAGCATTTCGTAACATTTCTGGTTGAATTGTACCAATTTGCTCCGTAATACTGTCTTTTAATTCTTGTAGCGTAGTTGATCGTCTTCTAAACACTAAACTTTTTAAATAACCCCACAGCCAGTAATCCGCTGGGTTTAGATCAGGTGATCTTGGTGGCCATGAATTTACGAAATGTCTGCTTAACACGCGATCTTGAAAAACGTTGGTTAACAATTCTTTGACTGGTCGAAAATGTGCGGGGTGCTCCATTCTGCATAAAATGATGTTTTCAATTCCGTAGTGCTCGTTTTGCAGCTGTGGAATAACATAATTTTGTAACATTTGCAAGTATCGTTCACCATTTACAGTTACAGATACGGCTTGTCCATTCTGCATTTCCTCGTAAAAATACGGACCAATAATAAAATCAGCTGTAAAACCGCACCAAACGGTAACTTTCTTGTCATGAAGACCTTTTTGAACGATTTGTTGCGGATTTTCTGCAGACCAGATTCTACAGTTTTGAGTATTGACTCCACCATTCAGAGTAAAATGTGCCTCATCTGTCCATAAAATACGGGATAACAATTCGGGTTCAATTTCCATCTGAGCCATTACTCGCAAAGAAAAATCGTACCTAGTAGCCAAATCTGCGTCCTTTAATTCAAACAGCATTTTCAGTTTATATGGATACATGTTTAGAATTTTGCGTAAAATTTTCCAAACCGTGGTATACGGCATTTGCAATCGCTTGGATATCGCACTTGCACTGCTGATTGCGAGTGAATTGCTTCTGGCTATGTCTTGATTTTCATGAAGAACCTCTGCAACTTGAACATCACTAATTATTGGTCTTCCTGATTTTGGTAAGTCAGTTACAGACCCTGTTCTTTCAAATTTTTGTATCAAATTGTGGTACGCTTTCATTTGACAGGGTCCCGCTCTCAAACCCATTCTCGTGCGAAATCTTCGTAATCCAGCGGTGTAATTTCTGCCGGATTCATAATAGCACTGAACTAAACCAATACTTGTTTGTAAATCCATGTTATTACAGTTGAGTCGTTTGAACTCAACGTTTACTTGAGTTTTAATTTCAAAATAAAACTTCAAATTGAATAATTTCGTTTTGACACTAGTGTCAACAATTGTTATGACAACGCTTTTGTTTCTTATAGATACGGTAAAATCCCATTCATTAACCAACTAGATTTCGTTTATTTTATGTTACTAACTTAATTTATTAAAAAGTTGTAATGATTTAAAATATATCCCTTACTTTATGATAACCTAGTATTTTACTCGATAAATCTTTCTGCTCATTAGAAAAATAAATATCCTTTCTAAGAATTTCTTAACGTGGAATTTACGCCATAATTAAATAGGCGGCTTTCCAAGTATTCAATAATTAAGGCTGGTGTGTTTTCCCTTTTTAAAAAATTTGGCGAAATTTCAATAAATTAGGGTTTTTCCTGTTTTATTTCCTTGATGACAAGTTTACGTTGAGCTTTGGTGCTTTAACTAAACAAATTTAATATTCACTTTCTGTTCGAATAGCAACAAGAAAACATCCGTCCTGCTTTGCTTCGTTCCGTTTTTCGTTATGCGAATTTCTGGCACGCATTATATAGCGTGGTGAGTATTTAGGATTTATGAAACGGTACTTTTCGGTTTTAATAAATTAATTTATTGTTCGTAATTATTCTAGCTTACTGCGGAGAACACGTTAACCCTTTGAGCTGTCGTTTCTTCTGGTAATGGGAGGCCAAACGCGTTCTTTCTGGGCGTAGGCCTACCTACTCGCTGACGTGGACCAGCGACTGACTCAACCTCGACGTCAGCAACTCGAGGGTGAGTTTTTCTTTGTATTCGCTTCCTACTTTGGAACCAGGACGCCTGGGGTTTTACCGTTCAAATATGGCATTTCTAAATTTAATTCTTATATATGAAAATTATTGAACTATTTTGGTATTTACAGCTCTTTTATTACTTCCTTACTATTTGTTTATAAATCACTAAAGATATACTACTTATTTATGTAAAAACGGTTTAAAGACTTGCTGGCACATTTGAAAATGTTGTTGCCATTATGTTTGTAAATATAGGTTAAGTTTGCACTTACGATGATCTAGAGCTGTGGTTTTTAGGGTTGCGTTTGGTTCTTTCTTTTTTTTTACTAATTACTGTCAGGGGGTAATTACCTAAAAACTACAGCTCGCCATTTTCATGAATAATTTTTTACTGTGTTCTGTAAATATTTTGTTTAATTATAAGTTCTTTTTTTCATTTGTATGTGTTGTTCTGAGTGTGAATGAGTGAGTGTATATTTTTTTTCTACTTTTTTCCAGGCTTTCCTCTACGTGCTTATACGTATAATAACCCGCCCACTCACTGATTGAGTCCGGTCATCCTTTTTATCTTTTTCTTGTTTTTTTTTAGGTTTTGTCAATGTACGTAGCACCGTCCAACCTTTTACTAAATATCTTTCAGCGCTTACTGTTTTAATTTCTTCCCATTCAGACGACCTCATTTTTAAACGATACTGATGTACAGCGGTTCACTGCTTTTGCTCTCATTGTTCATACTGCTATATTTATCGCCAAAGGCAAGTTCAATATTTAATATTTTGAAGCAATCGAATCTGTTCAACTTAACAAAGGTGTATACTGCTTTTGGACTTATTTTCCATAAAAATTGGCTACTAATTTTATGCCAAATTGTAGCGGAGGAATGGTTTAAGTTTAGCACAATTTCCTCCCAATGCTCACAAAGAGCGTTAATCAAATCATGAGGATCAATTTTATATTGCCTCATATTTACTAAATTTTAACTAAAATGTATCGTATTTGATTTGTAAAAAGTTTTCTAATTTTAAAATTATCAACATTTCTTCTTAGAGAAGAATAATACTAAAACACAAAAAGTGACCATTTATTTTTGCAGAAGAACATATACTTACTCAAGGTTATTTTATAAGAGCATAAACAATATGTAGCACATTATCAAAGTAGCTAGTATAATACGAACTTTCAAATTATAAGTTAACTGTATTAACCTAAGCCAGTTTAGTGTTTGCGAACGAAACAATAAAAAACGCATTGCTAGATTCCGAAAATTACATTCATAATGGAAGAGATTATCACAGATGATAGCGACAACATTTTAAATTTTAAGCACATGATGCGCAACCAGAATATACACCAAAAGTGAAGTAACCTATTCGATCATAATTTGCAACTTAAGATGAAAGCGTTTTGTAAACAATAAAGAAATTATAAACATTGCAAGAATATCAAAAAAATGTTTGCGTACGGTATTATACTACGTGTTGTTTTGTGCGCGCGATATAAACCTTTATGGTGTACCGAAAAGTGCAAGTGCGCGAGTTGCAGATATACTAAATGGACAAAAATTATTATTTGTCATATTTTATTTGCTAGGGATGTAGTAGAAATGCAATTTTAGTAGTTATTTGGGTAATTGCGAAATCACATTTTAAGCTTGATGTGGTGTCTTTGGACTTCAGGTACTTTATTGAAGCAAGAAGCATTTGCACAAATAAATAGGTTAATTTCAATAGAATACTCTTAACACTAGTAATGCTATGAAAATGGAAGCCTGCCTATTTAATCGGAATCAGAAACTACATCCAATTAGTAATTAAAGAGTAACAAAACATGTTGCATACCCAAACCTAAGCAAAGTTAATAGTTTTCAATACAATAATAAAAAAGATGAAGCGATCTTCAGAGTTTAAGGCAAACGTCAACGTCACCAGTACTGGTGTTAGGTTCCTGCTTGGCGCACAATAAAGTACCAAAATAGCACACAGCATTTTCTTTTACAAATTTAGGTTATGCATCAATAATACCAAGGTAGCAGTCGAATTTCTGACCCGTCGCAGCTTAAGATTTCAGAACTGGAAGTGCCCCTGTATTGAACCACAGTAAAATATTAACAATATTTTGATACATCAGCAATTATTGTGTTTCTATAAAAAAATACATCAAACTTCCAAATTCACACTATAGGGTCAAATGTTATCCAAATCGTAAGTGTGGTTGTGTTAGAGTTCGAAGCATATAGAACCATTATCCAAGTTCTAAAAATGTTTCCGTATCAGATCATTTGTGCTGGTACAGTGGTACGCAACTAAAAGAGACTTTCTCTCACCTTAAAGTGTAATATTTCCGAACCTGGCTGACTTTTACATTAGTTCATAGTTACAAAACCTAAAAGGTGCTCTTCTCATATTTTTTAAATTAACCCCCCTGTATATTTGTACGCCAATCGATAGATTTGTTAACAACTTTTCTTTTGCTATAAGGTTCGTGTGGTGTAATTGAAGCAAAATAGGCATGTAGAGTAATTTTTTAGTAAAAGCGTGAAATTTTTCGGTATGTAGGCTGCTGTCAGGAACGGAATTGACACAATCACTAAGAATTATCCGAAATGATCTTTCCAGAACCAAAAGAACTCATCATTCAACAAACAACATATTATCAAAAAGAATATTTTGTTAACAATAAAACTAAAAGGTCATTATTTATTAAATTAAATGATCAAATATGTATGTCCGTCTTTTTTAACACAATAATGCGTCTGTTCAAAACAGCAGTATTCATTCTTGATAGCAAGTATTCATAATCGATACGAATGCTTATCCATAGGAGTGGTCGGCTTATTTCTAAACAATTTCTCTTTACTATATTCTCAAAGGAAACTTTCTATGGGGAATAAATCAGGAGAACTACGCCATCTCTTGTTAGAGAAGCACTACGCAATATGCGAGATTAGATCATTAGTGCTTATATTTTAACAAGAGAGAGTGTAACTCACTTCCGTCATGAGGTATGATATATCCGAAACCGTAACTGTTTCTGAGTTAGGCGTTGAAGCACTAAGAAGCACTATTAAAGCACTAATAATTTTGCGAGGTCAGATCATTAATGCTTCCATAATAAGAAATAATGTGGCTACATCCAGCAACTTTGAGGTGTGATGTTTCCGAAACCGGAAGTGTGGCTGGGCAGGGGTTTGAAGCACTAAGATGCACTAACGAAGTACTGACAGAAAATCCGTATGAAATTATTAGTGCTTCCGAGTCGTGGCTAAGTGCGAAGTCAGCCACAAAACTTGGAGTGCAATAACTACTTAGCGGTAGGGGTGGCTGCATATTTCTTTGAAGCACTAAAAAGCACTAACGAAGCACTAACAAAAAACCCCATATGAAATTATTAGTGCTTCGTAGTTGTGGCTAACTTCACGCGGAAACAACCGACAGTATTGCAGTCGGCCTCTGGCATCATTTCAACAAAGCTATTTTCCATAAATATTATTGAATAAAGCAGCCAGTACTAAAAAATATTTCAGGGTGTAGTTTTAATCGTAGTCATCCAAAGAAGAACGATATATTACTAACTTAAAACGAAGAACCATACTATATCTTGATACTTTGGTTGATGTTTATCGCAGGATCTTCTAACGCTGAAAATATACTGTTTTGTTAATACTACTTTACTACTCGATTGCATTTGAATTTCAAACAAAATTAATAAAATTGTAAATATTAAAAGCAAATAATCGAGGATAAATACAAATGTTGCAATAATATACGGTTGACCTGAAAAGTCGTTCAAATTCACTTTGTGTATCTGTATAATTTCAACTGCATTATTAGATACAATAGTATTGAAATCTTTGTGGTCATATAGTCTCTATGATTACAGTCATTTACAATAGCTGCAGGTGTCTAATTCTATGGTAATTTATTTTCATTCGAGTAAGTACAAAGGTCGTTTCTAAAATTAGTTAAATTAAAGGTAGTAAATGACGTTTGAGACAGGAACAATCGCAGATATTCAGTAAGCATATACATAATAAACGCGACTTGAATGAAAGCTGGAAATAACACGCTATACGTTTTGCAACGTTTAAATGGTCACGACTTTAAATAAGGCGTGATAGTATGTACTACTGTCTTTGTTTTTGTACTGTAGCATTGACCAACTGACCATACGGATCTTAGGAGCGACAAATAATAAACACCATGTTTTCTCTGCTATATTGTCTATTATATAAATTTTACATCATGATTTTGCTGCAGTTTCAAGGAACTGCCGCTAGTTATATACCTAGAGCAAGGACACTAGGAAGTATTACTCAACTGGCCTTCTTTCAACAATGCTTCAACAAGCGAAACGCCCAAAACCATAGGATATGAAATCAAACAATAAAATTGATATCTAGTTATGCAATCAACATGTTGGTTAAGTTAAATTAAACAACTAAACCTATGAGTAGATTTTTCCTCGATTATTACATTCGCCCAAAGAATACATTTTTTTGAGATATAATCATGATCTTTCCGCCACCTTTTAAATTATTCGAAAAGCTTAAAGAGGCTTGTTAATCGAATAACAGCTCTTGTGTTTTCGAATCTGTTTATATCATAAATCTATAGTTCATTAAATGGAAAAGTGATTAACGTAACTAAAAAAAAAATAGTTAAATTTCGAACATACCATTTTGCCCAGATCAAATTGCTTGTTCCAGCAGTCATTAAATTTTTCAGTTTTACTTTATCTATTTCTTTCTTACCTAAGTTTATTCTACACAACACTTTTGAATTCGCTTAAATATGAATAAATTTACGTCATCAGAATTAACTTATATTATATTTAACTATTTAATATAATTAAAATAGCGTATATGATTTATATATTTGGCTAATGTGTAAGTTGCTTTAATTTCATTGACAGTTATCTTATCGATTACATAATATGGGTGAATTTGAAATATGTCAATTCTAAATATTATTCCAATCTTCACATCATTGTATGTAGCGAATTTGAAGTTTATGGTCTGTCAAAAAATTAATCCTACAAATCAAGCTGATTTTTTCTAAAAGAATGATTCATTATTTACAAAGAAGTAATTGCAAACTCCATTAACTCTTCAGCTCACACAAAAAGTAAAAAGTTTGATGTATTAATAAAAAAAAAGGGTTAATTTCTATGATAAATCTGGAAATATTTTACACATAATCAAGTTGACAATTGAATATATCAACGTGACATTTCTAACCTTAATCTATCATTGGAATGAAAAAAAATTAATGGCCCTTTTAAAATGTTATTGAAAGTGGAATTCATTAGAATCAAACAAAATGAAAAATAAATCATCTTTAAACACAAACCACACCACCTACAGCAATATCAAGAATTCAAAGAAGAAACAACTCACTAAGGCTGCAAAGATACAGGTAACCTACGCAAATGTAAGCTATTTAATCGAATGTACAAAGGACTGAAAGGTCTCCAACTACATACAACCAAATCACATAAAGGAGAATCTAACAGTGCGAAATCTCAAACTCAAACAACTTCAGATAAAATTATATCTAATTCTTCAGTTAAACCAACACACGCTCCAACGATAAACATAACAGAATTAAGCATTCGTTTATCCAAATTAAAACTCTAAAATATTAATCATGCGCATACCAAAATCTGTACGATCTCAATGTGCCCTTTCTCTAAGTAAAACGATTAACAATTGTGTTAAATTAAATTTTCTCTCTGCATGGGAATTACTTTTATGTTTCGCGTTTAAAATATTCTTAATATTTCTTCCAAAATTCACAAACCAAACTTCTATACCCTCACAAATTTTACAAAATTTAAAAATGTCTTCAGAGTCTTTTCCATTTGAAAATTCGGAAGTGAAAAGAAACACAACAATTAATCACGCTGCAAATGCCAAAAGAATAGTTTCAAAAGTTTCAGACGGAGACGTGTCCTCGGCTATTAGCATTTTGTGTTCTAATGATGTTTTTACCCTTTACAGCGAATCGGTTTTCAATGAACTTTTATTAAAACACCCGAAAGCCAATTCTGCAGAAACCCTAATCTCAAATTTTAATAATGAGGCATTAACTATTACACAAGAAGACGTTCACCTATCGATAAATTCCTTTAAAATACGTGCAGCCTGTGGAATAGACAGTCTTCGACCATCACATTTACAAGACATGCTATCTTTCTCTTGCGGCACGAACGGTCAAAAACTCCTCTACTTCTTGACTGCATTATTCAATTATATGTTAGCCGGCAACGTAAACCCCCCAAATATGACCTGTTTTATATGGCGCCTCCCTATACGCCCTCCAAAAGAAAGATGGCGGGATCCGCCCAATTGCTATCGGCATCCTTTTTCGAAAGCTGGTTGCCAAAATATACTGTCGGAAAATACACAACCCGTTAGGAGACCTTCTCAGACCTATGCAATTTGAGTTCGGAACACCAAGCGCGTGTGAAGTAATTTCACATTGCACTCAAGTCTTTATTAACTCCAACGAATCCGATTCCCACAAAGTCCTCCTCAAAATTGATTTTAACAATGCCTTCAATAGCATACACTGAGATACTATTTTCAAACTTGTCCGCAAACATTTTCACTTCTATATCCATTCCTTTCTCAATGCTGCATGTCTCCACCTTACCTCAACTTTTGTTCTAAACTAATTTTTTCAGAAAGGGGAGTTCAACAAGGTGATCCGTTAGGTCCACCCCTTTTTTGTCTAGTAATTGATGCTGTTACAAAAAGCATTGGTTCAGAATTTAACTGCTGGTATTTAAACGACGGTTGCCTAGGAGGCGATGCTGAATGCGTATTGAATAATCTTATAAAATTAATCGAACTCTCCTCCAACCTAGGTTTCTTACTCGTAATGACAATATTGTCACGCTATTTCAAATCATAGCACCAAATATAAGTATTCCTTCTAAACCTAATTGGACCTTACTCGGAGCTCTTCTTTGTACCGAAGCAATTGAGACTTTTTTTCAAAATAAAATTGATGCTTTTCGACTAATCTCAGATAGGTTGCGCGAACTAAATTTACGATCTCATATTTTATTTTTTCTCTTAAAAAATTGATTAGCAATGCCTCAATTGTTATATACCTTAAGATGTTATTCCACATGGTTAAAAAAAAATTTATTGGAATCTTTTGATAGTCTACTACGTAGGAGTTTGGAAAAAATTACTTGGATATAGAATGGCTACAAGCGACACTTACTGTAAATAGCATACGTTTATCGAAATCTCTTTCTCTGCCTTCATATCTGTCCTCTTTCAATACATCATTGCCTTTAATCAAACAAGTTCTATCAAAATTTAATGTAAATTTAAATAACAAATATTAATTAGCAGGAGAAAAATTGTGGTGTTAAAGAACTAAAAAACAGTAATAGAACACCCAAATTATATTCAAAAGAACTGGGACCAACCATTGTTAGATACCATTTCGAAAAATCTACTTGAATCAGCAACTTTAAATCTGACAAAGCTCGTATTCAAGCGGCGATCTCGAAATATACCGGAGAATGGTTAACTGTTCTACCAGCCTCATCTTTTAGATAATGATTCCTTCAGAATAGCCATAGGTTTACGGCTAGATGCACAATTATGTATCTCACACAATTGCATCTGCGGAACATTAGTGAATGAATCAGGAACACATGGTTTGAGCTGCCAACTCAGCACCAGACGACACTCCAGACACAGTGCAGTCAATGACTTAATTCGTCGCGCTTTAATTTCCGCTAAAGTTTCATCAATCTTAGAACCAAGTCATTTATACAGAAATGACGAAAGCGCCCAGCAGCGGTTTGGGATTTCACTTGCACTGATTCACTTGCCCCATCACATGTTGCCGATGGCTTAGGTAATTCAGGTGCAGCAGCTAAAAAAGGTGGCGCTTCGAAAGCAAGAAGATATTCAAATTTAACCGATTCATATCTATTTTATGCAGTAGCAATAGAAACTTTTGGTGTAATTAGAGATATTGGACAAAAATTTATTAAAGCAATCGGCATACAAATAACTGAAAATACATTAGAACACAGAGCTACATGCTTTATATTTCAAAGAATAAACATACCCATTCAACGCGAACGCGGAAACGCTCCCTCGGTCATAGGCACAATACCTACCTCAAAATCATTTGAAGAACTATTCCTCATACCCGACGTAGCTTTCCAAAGTTTCTGAAAACAAAATTCAACCAAATAAAAAGTAATAATAGTAATACAAACACACCTTATACACCCCATTTACCCTCCACACTTCTACCATTACAACCTATTAACAAATCCACTGAAAAACAATTCAAAAATAATTCACTCAAAAATAAACCAATTTATAATAATAATAACAAAATTTAATACCAAACATAACCTTAATCTTTTATTCATTAAAGCGCCGGAAATGAAAGAATTTGAAAATATTGATAATAATTGTTGCTTAAACGGCGATATTAATTGCAGAGTCTCTAAAACAAAACAAATTGAAATAAATAAACAAAATTCTGATATTTATATTGCACCTAATTTTCAACAACCAAATTGTAACAGTAACCCACAAACTTCTAAATCAAATAAATTTAAAGACAATACTAAACAAATAAAATTTAATATAAATAATTCTAAGGCATATTCGTTAATTAATTATTTCGATAAAGAAATAATTATCTATAATTTACGGAAACGAAACAATAACAAAGTTAAAATCCCTAAAGAAAAATTAGAACAGTCAGCACAAAATAGTCAAGACAAACCAAAAAAGTGTACACACAAAAGCAACTTTTTTCCAAGGACACGCGGCTTAACCAATTTAGGCAACACTTGTTTTTTAATTCAGTCATACAATGTCTTGGACGAACTCCATACCTATTACAATTACTCCAAAAAACTTCAAAGCCTGGACAATAATTTCAACTACCTGATAACATAGTAAATCCACATGATAAAGATCCATTGATATTAGATTCACTAAACAAAACTTAACATGTAATTTAGCACAAACTATACAAGAATTACAAAGTGACAAACCAGAAGTATATAACCCTAATATACTATTTTCAAGTTCTACAAAAAAGTGCCAGAATTTGCAAAAGGCCAATAATATGACCCACATAAATTTTTGAGGCATCTACTAGAAGCAGTACGCGAAGAAGACTTGAAAAGAGAGCAAGCATCCGAATTACTATCACCCACGGAACAAGTTTTTCAAGGTACCTTAGTTAGTACATTGCAGTGTCAAGATTGTTAGAACCTTTCACGTCAAATTGAATTGTTTTTAGATTTAAGTTTACCGATATCCGAAAAACAAATACCGCCAATATCGCGGTACAAAACAGAAGAAGTAGATAATAAAGATTGCCAAATAAATGTTACAAAGAACAACACTACAATGCCAAGACACCAATATGAAGAAAGCCAATATTTCGTACATTCCTGCTTAAACCAATTCTCAACGTGTGAGTTACTAACTGGAAACAACAAAGTAAGCTGTTTTAAGTGCTCAAAGAGACAATTTGAACTTGACCAAACAACTGTTCATACTAATACTTCTAAACAACTTCTATCTACAATCCACCCGCTGTATTGATTTTACATTTAAAACGATTTGAGATCTTCGATTTACCATCTACAAAAATGAATAGCTAAGTTTCCTTTCCCACGTTACTAGACCTAACGCCATTCTGTTCAAAACGATGTAGAAACATTCCAACGTTCATTCCTAATCAAGCCAAAGTGAAATACACATTATATGGTGTTGTAGAACACAGAGGTTCATTTGATAATGGTCATTATGTCGCATATGTTAAAGTAAGAGCTCCGTTAGAAAACAATGGTTATCGTTGGCAATTTATAATTGAAAACCAAAAAAATTTGATATTTTCAGAATGTAAAGACGTTGAAGCTAACATTGAAATGCCGTCAGGCAAATGGTATTATGTTAGCAATCTGCACGTTTCAGAAGTGCCAGAAAAACAAGTGTTTGAAGCAAAAGGCTTTTATTATTTTACGAACGAAGTTTGTAATTTTGCATTATTGTGTTCTTTTTATTTTTATTTTTATTGTTGCCATTTTTAATCTCTGAATAAAAAGTTTCTTTCCATAGTAAAAAAAAATTGTTTTACTTCATATACTTGTTTATTAACCGGATGAGAAATTTTGTCCATTTGATTTTTTACTTAGAATGAGCTGCTCGTATCTTGTCTTTCCTAATCTTTGAAACATGAGGCCGCACAAGATAAGTGTTTTAATAAATGTATCTGCTAGTTCCTTATAAAATAAGTGTGTACGATTTCTATAGGCAATGGTAGCGGAAAGCTGAGCTGCGGGAAACTTTTTTTAACATGAAAATGGTTGTGTAATTCCATTTGATTTCGGTTTTCCGTTGAGATACCCTGCCATTTTATATCTAATACTGTTCTATTCCAGAGTTTTAAGGCAGGATTTTCAAGTCAAGGTTGTAAGCCTAATTTTTAAGTCATGATTTAAAGGCAGGGCTCAAAGGCACCTGCATAAGTTTTGTTTTTTCCTTCAATATAGTCTGATGTTAAGATCCCAGATAAAAGTGTCCGTATGATGTTTGGTTAATAAACATTTCTTTTTAGTTTTACGTCGTATCTGGATTCTTTGGAACAAATACCTGAACATAAATAATATTGTTGATTTGGAATACATCCTGGGCGTATATATTTCTTTACTTTCAACCATATACAGATGTGAAATTACGTAGTTCAAGATTATATTCCTTGAAAGACCAACGAATTCTATCAATTGATATTTGTTTAGTAAGAAAGCTTCACAATTATTTTTAGATCTATAACTACAGCACTAGAAAAGAAATTAAAATAGGGTGAAATTTGTTATTATATAGTTACCCTAAACTCTGCTATGTTTTATTCTATTTTATCTAAGCTCTCGCGTCAAAAATGATAAAATAATTTCTTAGAATGTAATATTGTACATTTTTCAGTTATATAAAAATAAATAGAACGCAGTTAGTTGAGCTCCGTTTGAATAACCAGACTAATATTTGTAAAACTTTTAAGTAATAATTGAATCAATTTATGACAAAAGTTTCTTGAAATTTTTCGTCAAGTATTGCCCAGTTATATTTGTTTCAATAGTTTTAAATTTATTGATACTCACATTTAGTTAATTGAGATTAAAGTACAGTTAGAGCTTTTATGGCATTTTATTGCAAAGACTGATTAGTAGAAGAGTCATTCTACTGTAGTATTTATTGCACTTAGTAGATTTAATATCAATTGATAACAACATACCAAAAATGTATTTCATCATCATTAGGAACTGGTTAGACGCGTACCCTCATTGTTTCCTATTTCCCTGAAATTTGCAGTCTGCATCTATCACTATCTGCATGCAAAAGTCTGACCTCGGCCTTCCTCTACCTCTTTTTTCATATCTCTGCTTGTAATATATCCCGTACTATTCTCCAGAAATGCCTTAGAACGTATCCTGTCCTTCTATTTCTCCAATTTCTTTTTGTTTCCTGCAGCTAGCTATTTTTATTCCTCTACTATTTCTATAACCTGTTTTTAATTTTGTCTAGGCTTCTATATATGCTTTTCCTCCCCCCCCCCCCCAATTTAATAGACGTACCGTGCTGTGCTTTACACATATGCTTTGAACAATACTCCCGTTGACTTCCACGTCGCATTAGTGTGTCTTAGAATGTCATACCGACCACTAATTTGGTTAAACTTATAGTTCAGTTCTTTAGCTCATTGAAACACGCAAGCCATTCTACTCGTTCTAATATTTTAGAACTTCATCAAGGCACATGTCTGTTCAGAATAGGAAAATTTATCTACAATTAGTTATTTTTTGGGTTGAAACTTATTATGCACTTATAGTAAAATTATTTAATGATTTATATGCCAAGTATCTTGTTCCTACTAAGTGTTTCATTCTATTCACAGTGTCCATAAAATCTTTTTAGCCGTGTTTAAACTTCCCTGATATTTTTTCTAAGTCTTTTACTTCTCAATCCGACCTGTAGCGGTTGAGGTTAGCTAATTATGTTAGAAGTTGTTAGAAAGTGTAATGAACTTCCTACTAGACAGATCGTATTTCGCTGATGTGCATATGAATAGTTTTCTACAACGGACGTGTTAAGTGAGGTGTACGAACTTTAGTCTGTAGTTAGAATTTAATGTAAGAACACGCATTTCCATTATTTGTATTAAAAGTATAATTAAAATTGTTTTTAAAAACAGTTTTTCAAACTACCAAACCATAATTGGCGCAGACGGTAGGATGTTTCGAGAAAATTTTATCGAAAAATTTTCGTCAGTTTCAACTGTTTACGGAGCATTGAATTGCATTTTATAGAAGCATTCCCAGGGAACACTAATTGTTGGAGAGCCATTCTAGAAATCGAATAAGCCATCCACAGTGGACCAACATTCAGGTGCCCAATTTATTGTCTACATCGCGTAGCAGTCCCACGAATTTCTGAAACAAAGATTATACAAAGCGAAGGATGAAAGTATTAATTGCAATCTGCATGTAAGTACATCTTGAAATTTTAATCTGTTGATTTGTGCATAAAATCTTTTATGTCAATTGAATCGTTGATTGAAAACGTAAGAAACCTCCAACTATCAGACTCTAATACAGAAATAATAATGGAACAATTTAAAGTAGAGTATTTAAAGTGCGTGCCAGATTTTGATGGCAACCCAAATGATTTAAACGAATTTATTTCTTCCGCAGAAAGTATAATAAACTCATTTGTTGATCCGACAAAACCAAACACCTTTCAAAACTTATTCATATTTAAATCTATTTTAAATAAACTAACAGGTCAAGCCAAGGTCGCTGTTAATATACAACAAGTCAGCACTTGGACAGAAATAAAAAATACTCTTCTCAGAAATTTTAGTGATCAAAGAGATGATACTTGTTTAGTTCGCGATTTGGTGTTACTAAAGCAGGGAAATGATAAGCCTTTGGTATTTTACGAAAATGTATTCAAATTTTAAATTTGCTGTGTTCGTTTGTAATTGCAAACGAACGAAATGAAAACGTAAAAGTAGCGAAACGAGAATTTTTTACTAAGCTGGCGTTAAAGTCGTTTCTTTGTGGTTTAAAGGAACCTTTGAGTAGTAGTATTAGAGCTATGAGACCGGACACCCTTCACAGGGCTTTGCAATTTATTACGGAAGAAGATAACGTTAGATACTTTCAAAAGGACCAAGTACCGAATAACACAGGTAAACCTTGGGTAAATAATAATAAGTACGGGCAACCACCACCTAATTCTGATAAAAATAAATTCCCTTCGCAGCCGCTAAACATCAAAACTCGTTCAAATTTTACACCACAAAAATTTCCTACAAATGTTCAGACATTTGGGAGATCATATAATCAAACTTATCAGGGTCAAGCGTCCAGAGACGTTTTTAAGCCGAACCCAAATTTTAAACCCGCTAATCCGGCAACCCCTATGTCTACTTCGACTAGGCAAACTTTTCAAAAAACCTTTCAAAATGTACCTAAACGATTTACATCGGAAGAATTATACAATCAAGAATCAGAGGAAAGTCAACCGGTAAGCGAAACCTTGCATTATCAGGGTACTACCGATTCCAATTTAGAAGAATTTGAAAGTGACGATTACGCTTGTAATCAAAAATTCAAATTTTCAGGAGGTTCCGATGCGGAACGAGATTACGTAATTGATTTCAATAATCATGAAAGCAGAATAAGTAAACTTCCTTATATATACCTTCCCGAACAGGAATTATCCCTTTTAGTTGATACAGGAGCCACTTCCTCCTTTATGAATCCCGAAATAATAACCAAATATTGGCCGGAAAACGTAAAATATGACCCAATTACAATTTCCAATTGTTTCAATAAATCCAGACAAAATTATTCCGTGGTAATTCCCACTTCAAAAATTTTTAATGACCCTTCGAAAATGCTTAAATTTCACTTATTTAAGTTTCATAGAATTTTAAAGGACTAATAGGTATGGATAATTTAAAGGAATTAAAGGCCAAGGTAGATTTGGAAAACAACCTTTAATTACACCTCAAGCGAAAATTCCATTTACTTTCAGGAACCGGTTAGCGCTATAAATTCTATAGAAGTCGAACCCTAATAGAAAAGCAAATTCAATTGAAAGTGTCAGTAGAAAACGGTGAAATTGTTATACCCTCTATAAAAACGGAACATACAGAAATACCTGAATGTTTAACAATAGCAAAGAACGGTTTAGCGTTTACAACAATTAAGAATTTTGCGGATTCTCCTGTAGCCATAAATGTATACGGACCAATCAATGTCCTTCCTTACCAAGCGAATCAATTTGAACGCTCGTGCGAATTAAATCATTATGACGCCGAGACAAAAAATTTTGATACATCTCTCATCAGAACGGATCATATGAACTCGGAAGAGAAACATGCTGTTTTAAAACTGTGTAATAAATATTCCAAGATTTTTCATATCGATGGACAAAACCTTACATTTACAAATAAAATTAAGCATTCAATACGAACCACGGATGAAACTCCAGTCTATTCTAAAACCTATCGATACCCCTTTGTTCACAAACAAGAGGTAAAACATCAAATTGACAAAATGTTAAAAGCCAAAATTATAGAACCTTCTACTTCCCCATGGGCTAGTCCTATTTGGGTAGTCCCAAAGAAACTGGACGCTTCGGTAAACAGAAATGACGCATAGTAGTTGACTACCGTCGCCTTAATGAAAAGACAGTCGACGACAGGTATCCTTTACCAAATGTTAATGATTTACTGGACAAGTTGGGTCGATGCCAATACTTTTCGACACTCGATTTGGCCAGTAGCTTCCATCAAGTGGAAATGAACCCAAAAGATGTCGAAAAAAACTGTGTTCAATACAGAAAATGGACATTTTCATTTCCTTAGGATGCCTATGGGATTAAAAAATTCCCCTTCCACTCTACAACGTGTAATGGACCATGTTCTACAAGGTTTATCGGATATCTGTGGAGCCTATATGAACGATATCATTATTTGGAGTGTTTCCCCTTCAGGAGCACCTCACTAATTTAGAAATGGTGTTCAAAAGATTAGAGGAATCTAATTTTAAAATTCAGTTAGATAAATGTGAAATATTGAGAAAAGAAATCGCGTTCCTAGGACACGTGGTCACGCCTGACGGCATAAGACCTAATCCAGAAAAAGTTAGGGCTATTACAGACTTTCCTTTACCTTCGACTACTAAACAAATAAAGGGATTTTTAGGTTTATTAGGGCACTATCGTAAATTTATAAAAAACTTCGCTGACTTGACTAAACCCATGACAAGATGCCTTAAAAAGAACGCTAAAATTGAACATACCCCCGATTTTATGGAATGTTTTGAATTGTGTAAAAATGTATTAATCAATGAACCGATACTTCAATTTCCTGATTTTGAACGCCCGTTTAATATAACGACCGATGCAAGTAATGTAGCTATAGGTGCAGTACTATCACAGGGGCCAATAGGTAAAGACCTTCCAATTTCGTTCATGTCTCGCACACTTAATGATAGCGAGCGCAATTACAGTACTATCGAAAAGGAACTTTTGGCAATTGTTTACGCAGTAAGATATTTTAGACCATATGTGTATGGGCGTGAATTTAACATAATCACGGACCATAAACCGTTACAGTGGTTGTTCTCATTAAAAGAGCCCAACTCGAAACTTTTAAGGTGGAGACTAAAATTAGACGAATATAACTATAATATTATTTATAAGAAAGGTAAACTAAACTCCAATGCCGACGCCTTGTCACGCGTTGAAATTCATACTAAAGAAATAACTCAGAATTCGATTGTTGATAATGATCAATCCCCCGAGGAACCTGCTAACGATGAAATTTCAGATAACCAGTCTATACTTGTAAACCTTGATGAAGAAGAACACTTTAATGATTCCGAAGAAATGACGCAACACTCAAACAATGACGAAAACCTGATCCTGGAAGTACCGATTTCAGAAAAACCACTAAATTATGGTATTAATCAAATAGTAGTGACAATTGTAAATTTTTCACCTTGTTTGCCAAAAATTTCATATTATCGTGATCGACAAAGAATGCATATTCAACTATCAAAAAATAATTTTGACACTGACTTAATCGATTTTATCAAACAATTTATCGTCCCCCAAATAACGTATTATATCTATTTTAAGGACGAGGACGCGTATACGAAATTCTGTGAAGTACTAAGACGAAATTTTAATTGGCAATCTTATAAATTTATAAAATGTAACAAAATTTTAGAAGACGTTGAAGATAATCGGATCGAAGAAATTATAAACGCATACCATGCCTCGAAAACGAACCATCGTGGTATTAATGAAACCCACGAGAGAATAAAATCTAAATATTATTGGCCAAATATGAAAACTTCTATCCAAAACCTAATAAATCGTTGTAATATATGTCAGACAACTAAATATGACCGCCATCCCTTAAAAATCCTTTATAATATAACCCCTACAGCAACCAGACCTTTTGAAATGATTCATATTGATACATTTTCGGTGAAAAAAAACAGATTTCTTACAATTATTGATACGTTTTCAAAATATGCGCAGGCATACCAAATTAATGCTATTAATTCAATCGAGGTTATGCAAGGCTTAATTAAGTTTTTTTGTCATCATGGAATTCCCTCCACAATAATGTGTGATTTAGGTACTGAATTTAAAAATAATATTTTAGAAGAGTTGTTAAAATTGCATAAGATAGATGTACACTTTACCTCGTCAGGAAACCCAAGTTCAGACGGTATTATCGAACGGTTGCATTTCACCCTACTCGAACACCTAAGAATCCTAAATAAAATGCACCCTTCCCAAGACATGAAAACCCAAATGTTATATGCCATATTAGGATACAATAACTCAATCCATTCTGTGATTAAATTAAAACCAGTAGAGGTAATCAATGGTCATATATCAGACGACGACCCTTAAACATAGATTTAGATGCTAAAATCATATCCACTTATGTAGACTCCCATAAACAAAAACTAAATTGCTCTACGAATCCATAAACGAAAAACTAATTCGAAACAAAGACAAGGTGGCATCTAAACTAAATGAGCGGAATAAGGATGACCCCGCATTATCAGTAGGAAAAGCAATAAGATTAAAACCCTGTAAATATTACGGAAAGAGATAAACTCAGAGATCGATTCTCTGCTGAAACAAAATTAGCCAACTTGATGCGGTGACTAAAACGTTGAAAACCGAGAGTCGACCAAACATTAGATATCATTTTAGGGCCTACAACAGCCTCGTCAAACAGACCCCAGTTGTTCAAAGTTCATAGATTCTGATTCTGAATAATGTTTCAGGATCACGCACGTAAGTGCCCAAGTAATCCTACGTAGTTTACAAACCAATCCAGGACTACTTCCAGTAAAATTAGGTACCGCAAAATCCAGGAATACACCCACAAGTTGATACACTATTTCGATTTGGAACCTCTACTTCATGAAATGGATCGTTTGGATTCTCAAAGACAATATGTCCTTAACGTCATCTACACAAATCGTGTGCACTCTGTTGAGTTAAATAATTATATTAAAATTCTCAATGCTGCGCAAAGCATGGTAGAATCAAAATGTACGAGATAGTCCCACGCCGAAAGAGACAAAGAGAGGTCTAATTAATGGAGTTGGCTCAATTTTCAAAAGCATTACTGGCAATCTGGATGCCGATGACGGCGTTCATTATGACAACATTATTTCCAGTCTACAGCGTAATCAAAACAAATTAGAGGACCAAATTCGAAAGCAAAATTCTATATCTGTAGAAATAATTGAAAGGTTTAATGCATCTATCCAAAGCATAAGCCACAATGAGGCTTCTTTAAAGGCCCGCATTATGCTTATCGAGAGAGAAAATGAGGTCGTTGAAAAGGCTTTAGTGACGTCAAACGTTGTAAATCAAATAATTAAACTTTATCAAATAATTTATAGTTTACTACAAGACATCGAAAATTCTATAATTTTCGCGAAATTAAATGTGCTCCATCCGAGCATTATAAAACCGAAGAAATGTTTATTATTTTAACAAAACTAGAGGATTGCTTTCCCAGGTCAATTACCTTTTAAGATCGAATACGGTAATATTTTACCTTATGAACTATTAATAAAAATTCAATGCTATATCAGCAATTATAGAATTGTATTTGTTTTAAATTTACCAATCAATCATCCTCAAGATTTTAATCTTTATCATTTATACTCGATTCCAGTCCTGTATGATAATTCTAAATTTTATACTATTTTACCTAAACCAAAAAACATTGCTATTTCTGATGAGTTTTATGCACAAACAAACGAAAGATGTTTGGAGATTTCGGATAATGCTTACTATTGCAAACAACTACCCTGATCCCAAAGGGTAGCAACTACAACAGCTGTGAAATCAATTTATTGTATAATCAAACAACCATCGGATGCCAATCCGAAGAAGTGACGGTCACCTCGCCGCAATTATTCAATATTGATGAAACTAATAAATGGATACTGATAAGTCCTGGTCGCCAGAAAATCCACGTCGAGTGTAAAACACAAAACGAGGTTAAAGATCTAATGGGTACACACTTGATTATAATTCCAAGCGATTGCCAAGTTACGGTCAACAAGAAAACCGTATATTACAACGAAAATGAAGAGACCTATACAATGACGTTCTTTGAGATCGATATTGCAAAATTAGCTGTTCGAAATGAGACCTTCGCTCCTCTTCAGTTGGAAAATGTTAATTTGGATGAACTTAGGGATGCAAACAGGAAATACCTCTACAGTAACTTTCAACTGGAATCCCAATCTGAGGCGAATTACCATAATTACGTAATTTACTGTATTATTGCTATCGCCCTTGGAATTGTTTTTTTCCTATATTATAAAAAATTGTGTATACGAAGAATGTCAAAGAATAACTCAGCAAGGAAACCAGAAGATATTCCCATGAGTCAAATTTCGTTGCAGCCTGCAATTTGAAACTTGCACGGGAGGAATTATGTTAGAAGTTGTTAGAAAGTGTAATGAACTTCCTACTAGACAGATCGTATTTCGCTGATGTGCATATGAATAGTTTTCTACAACGGACGTGTTAAGTGAGGTGTACGAACTTTAGTCTGTAGTTAGAATTTAATGTAAGAACACGCATTTCCATTATTTGTATTAAAAGTATAATTAAAATTGTTTTTAAAAACAGTTTTTCAAACTACCAAACCATAATTAGCTCTTCCAGAGTGAAACTCGACACTCTGTCGTGCACATACCTTTTTTATGCCAGCTGAAAAAGGTAGGGTGCACGTAGCGCACATTGTCACTTTTCTTTATCTTCAAATTTTATTATACGGCACACTGTATGTGATGTCTAAGGACTCTTGTTTTTGTTATCAATTTTATTATAAGCCAAACTATAGGTGACGCCCAACAACATATTTTCTGTTCGTTTTCAAATTCAGTACGTATATACTACACTACACATACACACTACATATACGCCACACAATTTTTGGCGGGTTTTCACTCACATAACAATCAAATTTTCTCGGTTTAAATGAATTTTATCCATGAAGTAACAAAGTAATTGTAATATAGGTTCTAGGTATTTTTGAAGGTTTTCTTTGCTTAATTTTTTAAAATTGATTGTTAAAAATTCATTGTCCCTAAGGGTATATCTGTCTTTTTATTTCTCTTTGTTTCCTTATTTCTAAAATTTTTGTCTTTATTCTTATATCTAAGATACATTTTGTAAAATACATATATGATTAATAAAATAATTAAAATAATTAATACAATTGTCCAAACGCTTATATTGTCGTAATGTAATTTCGGCACTTTTAACTCATATAAGTGTTCTTTATAACTGTCCATTATTTTTATGGCGTGGTTAAGATCGTCTAAGTCTAGATGTTCAAGTTGCATGGGTTTCTTGACTATTTCTTCATCTTCGGTTTGCGTTGTCTTGAATTGTAGTTCCGGTAAATTTGCGAATTTCTTGGTTTTTGTGGGGTCTTGATAAACTCTGAGGATTTTGTTCTTCAATTTTAAATAACAGTCTTCTTTAAGGGTGATTAATTTGCTTCCGGTTAACGCTAGATTATTCTCGTCTTGATTGCAGTGGACGGTTGCTATTACTTCTGTTGGAAATATGGCTATCCATTTGCTTTCTGTAATTTTTTGAATTTTCATATTGGTGATCTGTACGGGTTTTGCTTCACAGTTGTCGTAATGGTTTGAAAATCTTATTAATTGTACTTTGCAAGGGCTGTCTTCTTGGATAGTTGTTGTTGTTAAGGATTGGCTTAAATATTGATTTGGTGTGACTTCGGTACATTTTTCGTTTGTGTAACCATATCTTAGTTCATTTAAAGATAGGAACTTGGTTTTGGGTATGATTACTTGATACATGCTAGTAATTTTCATTGGAAAAGCAAATAACTGATAATAAATATAATTGTTACTTTCTACTATTTGTATTTCTATTAAAAATGTTATTACGTTGTTCTTTACATAGTCTTTTACTATAGCTATTTTTTCAAATATGAGAATGTTTGATTCTATTACATCAAAGGGTAATTTACTATTAGTTATAAATGATCTAATTCTTAATCATTCTTTTAATAAATCAGTTGGTTGTATGATACTAGAGTGTAATGTATTTAATTTTGCAAATGTTACAGCGTTCCCTAAAGTGGCTAAAACTTGTTGGATTAAAATAAGGGTTGATATTATTTGAGTGAATATTGTATAGAATCTAATTTAAGTCGTGCATTCCTAACATGGTAGTTTACATGTTAGTTTCAAGGGTTTGTATTGTATTGGCTATACTCTCTTGATTTCTTACTAGCTTTCTTAATGTTACGTTGAATTTTATTATAGTTGATTGGGTTACAGATATTTGGTTGCTAACAATGGTTTTTATGTCGTTTTGGTGTTCAATTAATTGCTGTATTGCGTTGTCATAACGTTCTGCGTCTTGGTTATCTAAATTGCCTGTAATAGCTTTTATTATGCTACCTAGTCCGTTAATTAGTCCACTTTTTCATCATTTCTATTGCGTATTCATTTCCGAATTTGGATGTGTCCATTGATTGTTTTAATCGATAATAGTTGTCTTTAATTGTTTGAGATTCTTGTTTTAGTTCGAATTTTTGTGCAAACATCCAATAGTTTATTGTATTTTGCATACTTCTTAATTTTATTGGTAGTATACCAGGGTTGTTTTTTATGATATTCAATTAATACTTCGTTGTCCGTTCTACCTGTGCGGAGGTAAGGGTGATGATTGTCCATCTGAAATTACAGAGTGTCTTAGGTTTTTTAAATGAATGTATTTTACTGCCTTGCCGTTGTCTACTACGGCTATATTTTTGTCTGATATTTTCTTAATTTTGAACGGGGCTAAATTCTTGGGTGCCGTTTCGTGTCGTTTATTTTAGAAGTTTTTCTCGTACACGGTTTGTCTTATTGAAAATTTATTTGCGTCGGTATTTTTATTGCCGATTGTGGTGATACGATCTTCTTCGTTATCTAATTTATCTTTTACTTTATCATAAGTTATTTTTAGTTTCTCTTTGTGATCTTTAGCGTATTGCTGATATACTTCTTTGTTAGAATGTATGTTGTAAGGGTTGCGGGAATCTGAATGCCCTAATGTTCATTCTATGGATGTAAAATTTGTTGATGAGTGGATTGTATTATTATAGGCATATGACATTAAGTGGGTGATGTGCTACTTCTTGTAAGTTAATCTTAATAATCTGATTTGTTCTAACAGGGTTGAATGTAATCTTTCAATTAATCTGTTCGATTCAGGGTGGTTTTCGGTTATAAAGTGGATTTTTATTTTGTGGAATTCTATCGTGTTTTGTATCGTCTCGTTTTTAAATTCGCTGCCGTTATCTAAAGTTATGGTTTCGGGTGTGCCATAAAATGTATTGTAAAAATCCTAGTGTTACGTCAATGCTATTTTTAGAGGCGATGGGTATCGCTTGGCCTGTTTTGGTGAATGCAGCTGAAATGGTTAAATCGTTTTGTGCTTCTACTACTAGAGTGTCTGCGTGTAATTTTTGGAACGGTTTGTCGGGTGTTTTGGTTAACATTAAGGGTATTTTTGGGGGTTCTGTCGTATTTTGCATTGTCGCATAGTTCGCATTGGTTGATAAAGTCTGTAATTAACTCTTTCATATCTTTAAAATAGTATCGTTTTATAAGTTGCTTTAATGTTTCATTAATTCCAGAATGGTTGGTTTTGCCTTCGTGTTTATTTCTTATTACGTCGTTTATTTTGTCAGGGTCGTCTAAGGTTATTAATTTTCTAGTGCATCAAATAAGTCCAGGGCCAAGTTATTGAATAATTTAACGTATAATTCTGAGAATCGTTTATATAGATGTTCGGTATTGAAATAAAAGTAAAATCGTTTTTCTCGGGGGTGTATTCTTTTAGAATTTTAATTATTTGTCCCTCATTGTCGTCCTTGGTTATTTGAATTTAATATGTTTTCTTGTTGTCTATTTTTGTATATTTTACAAGATTGGGGTTAGTTAAAATTTCGGTAACTATGAATTGTTTTGGTTTTATATCAATTGCTTCGTTTAAAATTTTAATCGCGGTTTTTGGCTCTTCCTTCTGTGTTGAATGTATTGTGTCTATCTCTTCTGGGTCTTCTCTTACTTACGTCTCGTCTACGTTTCCTATAATTGATTTCGTTTCTAGTGCGTTGAGCTGTATTCTTTTAAGGCGTCTGCGGTATTGTTATAAATTCACTTTTTGTATATAATTTCGTAATCGTACTCTTCTAGTCTGATTCTCCATCGATGTAATTTTGAGTTTGGTTCTTTGAGTTTGCATAGCCGTACTAATGGTCTATAGTCGGTGTATATATAGACTTTTCGTCCGTAAAGGTATGGTCTAAAATATTGTGTTGCTCAAATTATGGCTAATAATTCTTTCTCTATTGTACTATATTTCTGTTCGGTCTCATTGGTTTTGGATGCGTAGCTGATTGGTTTACCGCTACCTACTTTTCCTTGGCTCAATACTACGCCTAGTGCTACGTTTGATGCGTCAGTTGTCAATATGTGGTTTCGAAAAGTCTGGGTATTCTAATATGGGGTGATTCGTGAGTATGCATTTAATTTTGTCTACGGCTTTAATGAATTCTGAGGTGTGTTCAATTTTATTTCTCTTTTTTAAACAATTTGTCAGGGGCTTGGTTATCTGTAACCTTTAATGAATTTGCGGTAATAACCACTAAGTCCTAAAAATCCTTTAATTTCTTTGATTGTTTTTGGTAAGGGGTAATTTAGTACTGCGTTGGTTTATCGGGATTTGACATAACTCCTTGAGGTATTATTATATGTTCTAAAAATGATACTTCTTTCTGTAAAAATTCGCTCTTATCTAGTTGAACTTTAAAATGTGCTTTTCGTAGTTTTTCAAATACTTCTCTTAATCTTTCTATGTGTTCTATCAGTCATGTTGAATAAACTATGATGTCGTCTAGGTACACAAGACATTTTTCGTTGTGTATTCCTTGTAAAGTATTGTCCAAGACACGCTGAAAGGTGGCGGGTGCGTTTTTTAGTCCAAATGGCAATAACTTTTATTCATAGTGTCCTCTAGGTGTGCTAAATGCGGTTTTTGATGTGTCTTTCTTGTCCATTTCTACTTGGTGGTATCCTGATGCGAGGTCTAATGTTGAAAAATATTGACACTTCCCTAGTTTGTCTAAAATATCGGTGATAATGGGTAGTGGATATTTGTCATCTACCGTTTATTTGTTTAGCTTTCTGTAATCTATTACCATTCGATATTTTCTCTGGCCTGAGGCGTCTAATTTCTTTGGTACAATTAATACGGGGCTGCTCAATGGTGAGTTCGAGTGTTGTATGATATCTTGTTCTAATAAATCTGCTACTTGTCTGTCGGCTTCTTCCTGGCTTGCCTGAGGTAGTCTGTATGCTTTTGTAGAAATTGGTTTGTTATTCGTTAGTTTTATATTATGTTTAACTGTATTGGTAAAGGTTAAGGGTATTCCTTCACAATGGAATATATCGCGGTATTCCAAACATAAGTTTTTAATTGCTCTCTCTTCTCCTTTGTTAATGTCGGTATTGAAGCGAATTTTCTCTTAACATCTTGTCGTGTTCTACGAGGTTGTAATCGTTTCCTAAATTTTCGTCTCCTTCCATTTCGTTAAAATTAATTCTTCTACGTTGATTGGGTTTGTAAATGATAGTTCTACGGGGTAGTTATTTGAGTTTAGAATTGTTGTAGTGGCATAATTACCTTTTATTTGTACTAAAGCGGTGGGGGTTTCTACTCTTTATTGAAATGTTATGTGGTTTATAATTCTTACGTCGTTTTCTGAATTTACTGGGATTTTTTTTTTTTTCTGTTCGGGGTTCTATTGGGTATTTTTGCTTGGTTTGGGTATTTTGAAATTTAATGTGGGTTTGTCCGTGTTTCGTTCTTAATAAACGGTTATTTATATTAATGTTGGCTCCTAGTTTTCTTAGAAGGTCCATTCCTATTAGTCCGTCGTATTTATCGTTGAATTCGAAAATGCAAAATTGGTGTTTCATTTTTACATTGAATGTTTTTGGTAAGAGTATATTAGCTATGAATTGGTGTAGGGTGTTCTACGGGGTTGTGTCCGTTTTCTAAATTTTCATCTATTTCCATTTCGTTAAAATGTAATTCTTCTACGGTAATTGGGTTTGATAGTTATAGTTCCACGTGGTAGTTATTTGAGTTTAAAATTGTTGTGGTGGCGTAATTATTTTCTATTTGTACTAATGATGTGGGGTTTCTACTCCTTGTTGAAATGTTATGTGATTTATAATTCTACTTTGTTTTTTGAGTTTGCTGAAATTTTTAATTATTTCTCGGTACGGGATACTATGGTGTATTTTTGCTCGGTTGGGGTATTTTAGAATTTAATGGTGATTTGTACGTGTTTTGTTTTTAATAACAGGTTTTTTTTATATAAAAGTTGACTCCTAATTTTCTTAGGAGGTCCATTTTTATTAGTCCATCGTATTGTAACACCCAAGAACCTTTTTAAACTAATCCAAATTTCAAATAATATTTTCGGCCAATCACAAATAATTCTAGATAAAATATAACCTATCAATGACCATGAATTAATACAGTTATGCAATCCTAGCCCGACTTTGGGGTGACAATTGACACTTTAAATTAACATAACCTATCAACTGAAATCTAACATTCCGTGAAATGTAGAAGATTTTAAATTAGGCGCCAAAGGGAAATACTAATTTGTTCTAGAAAGTTTAAAACCGGGAATACGTAATAAAATGTTATTTTTCGTGATATCTATAAAAATATTCACAGAAAATAGTTCAGAATATTGCAGAATAACTTAAATTTAATTATAGGGTAATTTCAATTAGCAATTGCAATAATAGAAATGGATTTAACCATTAACCTAAAAACACGTGTAGGGATGATACACAATTGTGCAATATGTAAGGTTTTTAATTGGCTAGAACAATCACGTGATCAGAGGTATATAAATAGGGGAAGTGAAGAAATTAACACACGCGATACACAAAGACAAAAGACAATACACAAAGGCAAAAGATATGAAAGAAGGCACGAAATAAAATAAAAAAGTAACTAACCCATAGTTAGGGCCAGTTACGCTGCAATGGCGCGTAGCTATCGTGGTTATTTGACCGCGTAAATTAAAGTAAAGTTTAGGTAACAAACATAAGAAGTGAATACGTTTATTACGGGACGATTAGTGGAATTAAATAATAGATAAAGGACAGTATAATTAGACGACGAAAGGGTTAAGTTGTAGGGCGGTTAATGGTTGGAGACGCCAGTTTGTTAACGGCATAGAAGATGATAACTAACCACACTTATATGGCTCATTTTTGATTGATTGGTGGAAGTTTGGATTTTGGAAGTTTGACTCCAAACCATAAGTTGTTATAAAAGTAGCGAAATATCTAGAGTTCCAAGCACGAAAATTATCAATAACTGTGTTAACAGTTTCAACCCTGGTGAGAATAAATTACCTCAGGCCTTGTGTAGAATGGAGCAATAGTGGGTATTGCATACTCAACACAGGTATTGAGTGAATCTTTGCATACATGGTTTGAGAGAATGGACGTGTATTTGCATGCATACACGGAGTTTGCAAGTATGAATTTATATATAGTTGTATATATATATATATATATATATATATATATATATGTGTGTGTGCTTTTACATGAATATGTTAAGTTGCTAGATTAAGATTGAAATTCTTGGACTTTAATAACGTTACTACTTATTATTATGAATTGTGTATAGAATATCAAGAGTTATTGGCTAGGTTTCAGTTGGAAGCCAATTTGTTTAAATGTAGAATTTGCAATGCTTAGTAGAATGTAACTACCCGGCTTAAGGGATCTTTAGTTAAATAAGAGATACTGATTTTATTGCATTCAGGTATGTCAGTATAGTAAATGTTTATAGTTATATCTTCCACATTAAAGGTTATTAAATTAATTACTTGATAATTTTGAGATCTATAATTAAAAGGGGTTTGTTGAAATACATTTAAGTACAGATACTTTGTAAACTTTTGGGTAAGTTAACTCACCAGTATCGGTTTCAGAATTCTAAGCCTATCCACCCGGGACATGTCCATGTATTACCCGCTGTAGAGTAACCGAGGCGTTTGAGGAAAGTAGAGTAAAGACTATGGGAATAGGTAAGTGGACCCTTATATTGCAATTTTGAACCATAAAAAGTGATATAAAATTGGTATTCAATTATATATGTACTAGGTAACTCGTTACTTGTTTCTTTGACTACTAGATAGGTCAGGAAAGGAGGGTGAAGTGTTACAGTATCTATCGTTAAATTCGAAAATGCAAAATTTGTGTTTCATTTTTACTTTGTAGGTTTTTGGTAGGGGTGTATTAGCTATAAATTGGTGTTGTGTCGTTTGATGGGCTGTTTTAATTTTAAAGGGTTCTCTTTCAACAAAATCTAAAGAGTGTTTTTTTTTACGGTTCGGGTGCTAATTAGTGTTTTTGAGGATCTGGTATCGATTAATAATTTAAATTCTGCGTGGGGTATTTCTATATATGGCAATACTTGATGATTGGTATTATTTAAATTGATTACGTTTGGTCGTTTATAAATCGGTCTATCTGAAAATTTGAGCACGTATTTTTTTCGTCGTCCTCTTCATAATTTTCTCATGGTTCTTCACGTTCGTAATTTTCTAATTGGTTTGATTCATCGCTAGATTCTTCTATTTCTTGGTGAAATAGTTCTTCGGAGGTAAAGTATCGTTTTTGGTTATGGCTTAGTCGGATTTGCGATATTTTTGTGTTTTGTCTGGTGTTACCAGATGAGGTATCCATAGGGGTTGGTTTGTAATAATTGTTAGGGTTATTATTATTATTAATCATCGGTGTATTTTTAATGGGGTTCGCGCTGAATGCTGGTCTATGTTGGTTCATATTTTGGTTGAACCTTGGTGTGAATGTGGACTTCGTAAAATTTAAGTTGAAGGTTGGTTTCGGAAATTGTTTGAATTGATTATTAAAATATGTGATTAAAATTTGAGTTATTATTATATAAGCGTACTGTAGATAAATAGTAAGTAACGTAAGTTGCATATGTTAAAATAATTAAATGTAAGATACCGTAAAACGCATCATTTTAAGATAAATACAAAGCCAATTCTCAATTGTTAGTTATCAATATATTTTTGATAAAAAAATGCTTTTGATTTGCTGTAAATAACACTAGCTTTATGCAGTTTGCTTAAGAAACTACATTCAACGTGTATTTTTAACTACAATTTTAATAAATTTCGTGTATGGAAACATGAAAGCAAATATTTTCATAAAATGCAACCTCTTTTACATTAAAAAGCAACTAAAGTTTAAATTAATTACCCCGTGGATTACAGAAACTTATTTTAAATAAAGAATTTTCTAGAATATTAGAAGTATAGAAAGATGAGTAATTGGTATTTAGAACTACATGAATATCTAATTAATAAATGAAACAATTTATATATTATATATATATTATATATATATATATTACTCATATTTAGACCAGGGTAGAAAATTAAATAATCAAATCAAATAATTTTAATTACCGTGTATAAGGAATTTCATTAAATAATACGCTTTATTAAAACCTTGAAGCATAAATAAACTCGGTCGTTTCAGTAAAATAAGAAATTTAAATTATCTATAAGACGCTTTACATCAAAAGAAGCAGTATTGAAAAGCGCAGTGGATAATTTAATTATTCCTAAACAAATGGAAATTACGTGCAAAGTTTATATTAATTAACCCTATTTTAAGTAACCGGTAGTAAAACAAAGTGTACATATAATAATTAATATTTAAGGTGTATTCGCTAAAAATGAAAAGGATGGAAATCAATTTTAATTGGAGTTAATTAAACCGTTAATAACATATAATAAGCATAAAAAGGCTTGTGAAAACCCAATAATAGTCAAATCGTAGGAAGGTTATTTAAAATGTTACGTTTGAACACCCTGCGTGTTTTAAAAGGCAATTTCAAGTTAATTTGTTTGGATAAACATGTTGATTCTAAGGATATTGGAAACGATCAGATGCTTTAGCAGGAAATACAGAACACCTGCGTATTTTTAAAAAGCTCATTCTGCGTAAATTTGGCAAATAATTAATGTTTCAAAGAATCTTGGAGAAACCGGGACTTAGTATTTACGAGAATGTGCGATACGGGTTTATTAAACCCAGATAACAGTCCGCGTGGACTAAAATATAATCGATAATAAAGTAATATCAAGTTGCAACAATAAAAACACGGTAGAGAAGGAAAGAGAAATGCGTCAAGCAAAGACACATATTGTAAAAGGGGGGATTTAAGCAACGTCACGGGGGTCACAATTGGTTAAAAATAGGATGCATATATCAGAGGTAGAACAACAATTTCTGTATAAAAGTAATTAGTTTTTCTCGGACAACTTTGCGGGCCGTGTTGAAATTTTCTGAGATCTCAATGGGGTGAGTGACTAAATTCATAAAATCGACGTGCAGGCTACAGACTGGGAACGTAGAATGAGGAATTCTTAGAATTACCCGTTTTAGGAACAAAGCGACGTGTCGGCTTATTCGCTATATATACAGGCGGGAATATGTGTTTCTCTCTTAGACTCTTAGACTTTCGACGATTCGATGCGTTAAAAGCTCGTGCATCCGCGACTTGATATTAAACAGTGCATTTTAGTTTGATTAAATAATTTAAAGTGTGCTAGTATATTTTAGTGACTTCAAAATAGTTGGTTATTTTACGTGCTAACATGAATGTACTTCAGTGCACTTAGATACAAGGTAATAAAAGTTTATTATCACGGTACCAATTAGTAAAATTTACAACGACAAATGTATACCCAAAAGTAGGCAGTTTTGGCGTATATTGGTAATATTGGTAAAAGGAAGTATGAATTTCTTTGCTATTTTGCGGGGTGTTAATGACTAAATGGTTCGTAAATGTGTCTGCATCCACTGAACCAGAGGCAGATATACACAGATGAGTTCCGGAAAAGCCTAGAAACAACTTTAAATTAATGGTGATGGAGAACATTTTAAAAGCGTTGACAACTTGAAGCTGTAAATAGAATCCGGTTGGAATGGTGTGATTTACAAAAGGGACGATTACACTGAAGCTACGAGGACAATAACCTTCAGGTAAATTGTACTATTTTGTTTGACATTTTTGTGTGTATTGAATGACTTTATAATTGATTTACTTTAAATGGACATTAGTGGAATTTTTCTAACCATAAAATTTAATTTTAAGATGAAATTTGCTTGTTTAAGTAAAAAGGGGTATTTTGTTTTGATGTTCGGGAATAGGATGAAACTTTGGGTAGGTCTTTGAGCTCAATTAGACAAACCTGGTTAATTAACGTAAAGGGTGGTAGATGCTCCTTTATACTCAGACTCCGGTCTGCTTATATTGTTATATTAATTAGTAGGCATCCAACAAGGACTTTAATTTTGGATGCACAGTAAAATGATAATAAAATTAATCCGGAAATTCTTTTTAAAACTGAATTTTATGTTCAAATTTAATTTGAAAATTTAATGTATTCTGAATATTGATGTAAATAGAGTTAACGTTGATGTTTGTGGTAGGAATGTGTTGTTTAATTTTTATGATTGAGAATGGAAGTTATCTAGAAGAGCAGCCGAGGCGATTAACAGAAGGAATCAACGGACCAGGTGATTTAAAAGGTTTCACAGCATTCTTGGCGACCCAAAAGTGAGGCTCGAGTTCCAAATAAAATTTTTGTTATTTTATTCCAGGAAACTGGCGATCTGAGAGAGAGAGTTTCTGTTTGTGTATAAATTTAGGAGTATTTTAGAGTGTGTGTGAGTGATTAAAACGTATGCAGAGAAAAGAGTGGTTAAGGAGTCAAGGAGTGGAAATTGGAAGTGACGATAGTGCATTGGGTGAAAAAATACGAAAATGGAAGAAGCTGGAGGCAGTAGAGATCAGTCGAGGACGGAATCAGGGATCAAGGAAACGAGATGATTAATTAGAGGAGAGATGAATAGAGCGATGGAGGAGTCCAATAGAAAATTAGAACAGCTGAGCGATGAATCTAATAGAGCTAGGGAAGAATCGAACAGGAAAAGAGATTAGAGAAATGAGTGAGGAATCGAATCGTAAGTTTGAGCAAATTAGTCAGAAAATAGATAAGACGAATCAAGAAGTTTCAGAATTTAAAAATAGTCTTACCGTAAAGATGGGGAAGTTGAAAATAGGGTTGATAAAAATGAGACGTGATATTACAGGTCTTCGACAGGAAATGGGACATTTAAGGTCCGAAGTACGCATTTTTGTGAAGAAGAGATTAATGTAAAATGACTGAAGTGACGGACTCATGTAGGGATCAGTTAGGCAGGGTAGAACGTGAAGTTAGTAGTATTAAATACAACATGTCAAATTTAACGGGGGATGGTCCCAGATTTTCTACAGGTGGAGTATCATTGGACCAACACATGAAGTTTTATGGCGATAACAGGGTAAATCCACAAATTTTTATTAATAGTGTAAGAAATCTAGTGGGAAATTTATTTGACGAACAGACTAAACTGAATACGATAAAGGCTTTATTAAAGGACAACGCGGAAGCATGGTACAATTTAGTAGGACAGGACATAGACACGTATCAGGACTTTGAAGACAAATTTTACAACATTACTGGAGTGATCACAAACAGGATCAGATTAGGGACGACTTGATTACAGGAAAATTTAAGGGAGAGTTTGCAGGTTCTAGGGAGCAATATGCCATCCGCAAGTACAGTGTGGCCAAACAACTGAATCCACCATTGACGGACAGACAGATAATCAAGTACCTATCACGACATTTTGAACAGGAAATTAGACAACACGTGGCCTTACAAAACATCACAGAACGGGAGACATTTTAGAGTATTTACAGAGATATGACGATGTATGTGTTGGACGGACAAGAGAGATACGAGAACGAAACGTTAACACAGTTAGGTTTGACAACAGGACACCGAATTATCCGAGACGGCCTGACTACAACAGAAATTTTCGACCGAATTGGGAACGACGAGGACAGGAATACAGGAGCAATAGTGCGACTAGGGGACCGACGCCAAGACCTAGTTACACGAGACAGAACAGTTTACCGGAAGTAAACAGGACTGTGACCAGCACGCCGAATAGAGATAGGGACACGGATATTAACACGAGGAGGACGTACGCACAGGTTGTAGAAGGACAACCAGGACCAAGCACGGAAAACAGGATGAGACAGGATTTTTAGAACGCGACAGACCACTAGATTTCTGTGTAAATGTATACGAACATCCACGTGAATTTTTCAAAATTGAGGAGGAAGTAGAGCCAGAAACTGAGGAAAATTATGTTTGCCAATTATTAATTTAGAAATTTTTGAGAATAATGTAGAAGTATTACTTGATACAGGGGCAGAGGCGAGTTTAATATCGGAGGAATTCGTCAGCAAAATTAGGGATAAGGTTTGTGATAGAATTATGCCTATAAAACGTAGCCATTTAGTAGCTCCAAATAAAAGAAGTTTGCTGTAGTAAATAGTGTTGTGGTGCTTAGGATAGATATAGGAGGTTTAAGCTGTGAACAGGAGTTTGTAATTGTACCTGGACTGAAGTTTCAGAGCATTTTAGGTGTTGACTGTATGATGAAGTTAGGGTTTTGATAGATATGGAAAGGAAGGTAATAAGGATTAAGGATAGGGTAGTGCCATGGAAGGCAGTTATGAAGTCACAGAGGATGACACGGGGTTTAGTATTAATGTAGTAGAGGTAGAGGATGATGAAGTTAAACAGATCAACACGATAAGATGTCCAGAGGATAGGAGAGTAGAGGTTCAAGCTTTATTACGAAAACATGCAGAATTAGTGGGGTAGAAGCAAGCACAGCGTTAGGCTATGAGCACAGATTGGAAGTGGATAATTCAGAACCGTTCAACGCAAAGGTTTATCCAATTCCAGCAGCATATCGGGAGCAGGTAAAGGCAGAATTAAATAAAATGTTGGAAGATGGCATAATAGAGGTATCAAACACTCATTTCATAAATCCGTTGGTGGTAGTTAAGAAAAGGATGATAGCATTCGTTTATGTTTAGATGCACGAAAAATTAACCAACGGACCAAACCGCAATTCCATTGTCCACCATCCATGGACACACTTTTGACGAGATTATGGCAAGTTTATTTTTAGTAAATTAGATTTAAGGAATTCATTCTGGCTGATTCCATTACACAAAGATTCTAGAAGGTACACAGGATTTTCCGTAGAGGAAAAATCTATAATTTTAAGGTAGTACCGTATGGTTTGTCAACGTCAAGTGCAGCATTAATTAAGGCAATGCAAGCAATTTTAGGAGCATATGAGCAATTCTGCATACACTATGTGGATGATATTTTAATTTTTAGTGAAACTGAGGAACAACATTACTCTCATTTAGAACGGATATTATTAGAGCTTAAATTAGCAGGATTGAGGCTGAATATAGAAAAATGTGAATTTTTTTCAAAAACCGTTAAATTTCTGGGGTATGTGGTGAACACTCAAGGTATGTGTATCGATAAAGAAAGATTGTCCGAACTTTGACATATCCGAGACCTAATAACATTAGGAAATTAAGAGCTTTTTTGGGGGTCCTTAACTTTTATAAAAAGTTTGTACCGGGATTTGCTGAAAAAGCGGGTCCATTGTTTAAACTTCTGAAGAAGGGAGTAAGATGGAGTTGGACGGAAAGTCAAGAGGCAGCATATCTAACACTGTTGGAACAATTTCACGACCAACTAATTTTGAGGCATCCCAGATTTGATGTAGGTTTCGTACTGAGGACGGATGCATCGGATAGTGCGTTAGCAGCAGAGTTGTATCAAGTACAAGAGGGGGAAGAGGTGCCCATATCTTTTGTTTCACGCACACTGAAGCCGCATGAAGTAAATTACACGATTAGTGAAAAGGAGATGGCTGCAGTGGTGTTTGGTGTTACGAAGTTAAAATTTTTTTTGATAGGAAGACATTTTGTAATCGAAACGGATCATTCGGCGTTGTGTGCGTTGATGAATACGAGATTTTCCAACAATCGAGTATATCGATGGGGTTGTTACTACAGGAGTTTGACTTTGAGATTAAATATATTAAGGAGAAAATAATTTTATAGCAGACGCGTTTAGTAGAAACAGGGACATGGATAACAAAAGACCGTGTGACATCATGATTGCCATGAACAGTCTACTACAAAATGATTCAGTATATGGAGAAGAGGAGATCTTGATGAACCAGAGGCAGAGTGAGGAGCTACAGATTGTTAGAACGAAGTTAGAAAACGAACCGGGATTTAAAAATTTCCATATGAGAAACGGCTTTTGTGTAAAAAATTCAAGAATTAGAAGTGTATGTAGTGGATAGGGTACAAGCAAAATTAATTATCAAAGATCTGCACTTAAGATATGGTCACATAGGAATCCGAAAGACATGGTTAATTTTAGGAAACGTTTTTTCAACTAAAGACTTAGGATTAGTAAAGTCAGTCATCAACACTTGTCACTTATGTACTTTAGGAAAGTACAAAATAGTACGAGTCAGGATGTGGTACAAAGTATACACGTACAAAATCCCTGGACTTAGTTGCTATTGATTATTTGAGCAATCTAGTCCGAAGTACAAAGGACACAAACATGTGCTGATTGTGACTGATGTGTTTTCGAAATTTACCAAATTATATCCCACTCGGGATTGTAACACAGTCGGAACAAACAAGAAATTGGAACAATTTTGTAGGAAGTAGGAACTTTTAAACGGGTATTAGCAGACAATGCTACTTATTTTAATAATCAAAGATTTAGAGATTATTGGGAGAGGCAAAACATTAAAGTGGTGTTCTGTAGCATAAGGCATCCTCAAGCGAATCCAGCTGAGCGATATATTCAAGAGACGGTTAAGTTTTTGCGTTTAGCTTCACATAGGAATCATCGTTTATGGGAGGACAATTTGTCCAAGGTTGAATCTTTTATCAATGAAACCCCTAGTACCGTGACAGAAACCAGTCCCATCATGCTGATCAAGCAACAGTATCCCGATAGACCATGGCAAATTGTGCCTAGGGATGATGAATTCCAACAACTTTTGGTAGATGTGAGGGAGAGGTTAAGGAAGAGAGCTGAAAAATATACAAGGAAGATGAACGCAAGAATTAGAAAGAGGGTAAAATTTAAAGTGGGAGACCAGGTAGTAGTAAAAAGCTTGAGAGTAGGGAAGAGAGATAAGATGACATGTGCTAAACTACACTTGCCATATGAGGGACCTTTTGAGATAGGTGAAGTAGTAGGGGAGTGCACATATTTATTAAGGGAAGTAGGTACGGGAAATGAGAGGGGACGGTTTCACGTCAACCTACTATTCCCTTATACCGGAGAACCAGCACCACAGGAGAATTAGGAATAGGATAGTTAGACGAAAGACTTGGAGGGTCAAGAAGAGAGTTAGATTTAAATAGGATAGGGATAGCATAGGTGTATATAAAAGAGTAGAAGTAAGTGGTTATAGAAAATAAAGCTAGATATAGGACACATATGGGAGATAATTAGGAATAGGTTTAGGATGAGGATAAAGAGTAAATGTAGGAAGAAAATAAGATAGGTTAAGTATAGATATTTTATATAAGATTAGTGGAGAGTTAGGAATAGAGTAAGAGTAGGATAGGCATATAGGATTAGGTAGGGGGAAGTAAAGTATAGTGAAGAGTAGTTAAAAGTTAGGAATAGGATAGGTATATAGGATGTATATAGGATTAGATGGATAAGTAGGATGAAGTTAGGGATAATTTCAGTTTATAGAAGTAGGTGAGAGTTAGGAATAGGATAGGGATATAGGATAGGTGTAAATATTTTTTTGGATTGGAGACAAAGTAGGTAAGTTAGATAGATAAGGATAGAGAGAGATAGGCAAAATTTTGTAAAGATTTTTTTGACAGTCTAAATATTTGATATTTGCATTCAAATAAGTGGGATTATTTGTATTCAAATAGGGGGAAAATACTCATATTTAGACCAGGGTAGAAAATTAAATAATCAAATCAAATAATTTTAATTACCGTGTATAAGGAATTTCATTAAATAATACGCTTTATTAAAACCTTGAAGCATAAATAAACTCGGTCGTTTCAGTAAAAATAAGAAATTTAAATTATCTATAAGACGCTTTACATCAAAAGAAGCAGTATTGAAAAGCGCAGTGGATAATTTAATTATTCCTAAACAAATGGAAATTACGTGCAAAGTTTATATTAATTAACCCTATTTTAAGTAACCGGTAGTAAAACAAAGTGTACATATAATAATTAATATTTAAGGTGTATTCGCTAAAAATGAAAAGGATGGAAATCAATTTTAATTGGAGTTAATTAAACCGTTAATAACATATAATAAGCATAAAAGGCTTGTGAAAACCCAATAATAGTCAAATCGTAGGAAGGTTATTTAAAATGTTACGTTTGAACACCCCTGCGTGTTTTTAAAAGGCAATTTCAAGTTAATTTGTTTGGATAAACATGTTGATTCTAAGGATATTGGAAACGATCAGATGCTTTAGCAGGAAATACAGAACACCTGCGTATTTTTAAAAAGCTCATTCTGCGTAAATTTGGCAAATAATTAATGTTTCAAAGAATCTTGGAGAAACCGGGACTTAGTATTTACGAGAATGTGCGATACGGGTTTATTAAACCCAGATAACAGTCCGCGTGGACTAAAATATAATCGATAATAAAGTATATCAAGTTGCAACCAATAAGAACACGGTAGAGAAGGAAAGAGAAATGCGTCAAGCAAAGACACATATTGTAAAAGGCGGGATTTAAGCAACGTCAAGGGGGTCACAATTGGTTAAAATAGGATGCATATATCAGAGGTAGAACAACAATTTCTGTATAAAAGTAATTAGTTTTTCTCGGACAACTTTGCGGGCCGTGTTGAAATTTTCTGAGATCTCAATGGGGTGAGTACTAAATTCATAAAAATCGACGTGCAGGCTACAGACTGGGAACGTAGAATGAGGAATTCGTTGAATTACCCGTTTTAGGGAACAAAGCGACGTGTCGGCTATTCGCTATATATACAGGCGGAATATGTGTTTTCTCTTAGACTCTTAGACTTTCGACGATTAGATGCGTTAAAAGCTCGTGCATCCGCGACTTGATATTAAACAGTGCATTTTAGTTTGATTAAATAATTTAAAGTGTGCTAGTATATTTTAGTGACTCAAAATAGTTGGTTATTTTACGTGCTAACATGAATGTACTTCAGTGCACTTAGACACAAGGTAATAAAAGTTTATTATCACGGTACCAATTAGTAAAATTTACAACGACAAATGTATACCCAAAAGTAGGCAGTTTTGGCGTATATTGGTAATATTGGTAAAAGGAAGTATGAATTTCTTTGCTATTTTGAGGGGGTGTTAATGACTAAATGGTTCGTAAATGTGTCTGCATCCACTGAACCAGAGGCAGATATACACAGATGAGTTCCGGAAAAGCCTAGAAACAACTTTAAATTAATGGTGATGGAGAACATTTTAAAGCGTTGACAACTTGAAGCTGTAAATAGAATCCGGTTGGAAATGGTGTGATTTACAAAAGGGACGATTACACTGAAGCTACGAGGACAATAACCTTCAGGTAAATTGTACTATTTTGTTTGACATTTTTTGTGTGTATTGAATGACTTTATAATTGATTTACTTTAAATGGACATTAGTGGAATTTTTCTAACCATAAAAATTTAATTTTAAGATGAAATTTGCTTGTTTAAGTAAAAAGGGGTATTTTGTTTTGATGTTCGGGAATAGGATGAAACTTTGGGTAGGTCTTTGAGCTCAATTAGACAAACCTGGTTAATTAACGTAAAGGGTGGTAGATGCTCCCTTTATACTCAGACTCCGGTCTGCTTATATTGTTATATTAATTAGTAGGCATCCAACAAGGACTTTAATTTTGGATGCACAGTAAAATGATAATAAAATTAATCCGGAAATTCTTTTTAAAACTGAATTTTATGTTCAAATTTAATTTGAAAATTTAATGTATTCTGAATATTGATGTAAATAGAGTTAACGTTGATGTTTGTGGTAGGAATGTGTTGTTTAATTTTTATGATTGAGAATGGAAGTTATCTAGAAGAGCAGCCGAGGCGATTAACAGAAGGAATCAACGGACCAGGTGATTTAAAGGTTTCACAGCAAATATATATATATATATATATATATATATATATATATATTATAATATATGTATTACTGTGATTCAAGGTCATAGCAAGGTCATATTACAGGGTATGACTCCTAATTTTCTTAGAAGGTCCATTCCTATTAGTTCATCGTATCTATCGTTAAATTCGAAAATGCAAAATTTGTGTTTCATTTTATTTTGTAGGTTTTTGGTAGGGGTGTATTAACTATAAATTGGTGTTGTGTCGTTTGATGGGCTGTTTTAATTTTAAAGGGTTCTCTTTCAACAAAATCTAAAGAGTGTTTTTTTTACGGTTCGGGTGCTAATTAGTGTTTTTGAGGATCCGGTATCGATTAATAATTTAAATTCTGCGTGGGGTATTTCTATATGGCAATACTTGTTGATTGGTATTATTTAAATTGATTACGTTTGGTCGTTTATAAATCGGTCTATCTGAAAATTTGAGCACGTATTTTTTTCGTCGTCCTCTTCATAATTTTCGCATGGTTCGTCACGCTCGTAATTTTCTAATTGGTTTGATTCATCGCTAGATTCTTTTATTTCTTGGTGAAATAGTTCTACGGAGGTAAACTTTCGTTTTTGGTTATGGCTTGGTCGGATTTGCGATATTTTTGTGAACGTAAGTTGCATATGTTAAAATAATTAAATGTAAGATACCGTAAAACACATCATTTTAAGATAAATACAAAGCCAATTTTCAATTGTTAGTTATCAATATATTTTTGATAAGAATGCTTTTGATTTGCTGTAAATAACACTAGCTTTATGCAGTTTGCTTAAGAAACTACATTCAACGTGTATTTTTAACTCCAATTTTAATAAATTTTGTGTATGGAAACATAAAAGCAAATATTTTTATGCAACTTCTGTTACATTAAAAAGCAACTAAAGTTTAAATAAATTACCCCGTGGATTACAGAAACTTATTTTAAATAAAGAATTTTCTAGAATATTAGAAGTATAGAAGGATGAGTAATCGGTATTTAGAACTACATAAATATCTAATTAATAAATGAAACATTTTATATATTATATTTTATATATGTATATATATATATATATATATTATATTGTACATATATGTATTACTGTGATTTAAGGTCATAGCAAGGTCATATTACAGGGTATGATGAAGATCTTAATTTATAGATTTGAGAAAATGCGAGAAGAACAAGTGTGTTAGATATTTATTTGTATATTTGTGAAATACACTGTATAAAGGTATTAAGCACGTTTGACGTATAAACCAACAATTATTAAAAGAGTGTATAATTTTATGTAAGCACTCTTTAAGGATTTCAATTATATTATAATAAAGGGGAACACACATGTATAGATATTCTAAGAGAGTTTTCATTTGTAATTTTGATAACACAAGGAAGTGCTACTTATTGAAAAGCATATTAACCTTAAATAATTAAATCAAACAGTAGAATGCATAAAAAAGCATGTTTGAAGAGTTTGAGAAAATACAGGATGTTGATAAAAGCATATGTAATCTACGCGCTCAGTGAACCTACATGCTCAAATTGACTCGAATGTTGATAAAATGCATAGCAAAACGAGATGAAGATTTTCAAAACTGCGGGACACGCCTCGGTCAATGTCAACAGCATTTGGCTTATTTAAATCTAATCTGAACAGCGATGAGTTCAGTGTTAATTGCAACATCGAATAAGAACACTGTGCTTTTGATAGCATACAGTTTACGTAATCAAATTCGTACCTAAAAATGTCCAAAAACTAGGCAACCAACAATTATTTAAAAATATATTGAACCAATAACGAGAAGATCTTTAACGTAAAATTTGTGTAGCAATGAGTGATTTATGAAGGACATATTTTGAATTAGGTATTTAAGTTTCAGAGTGAAATTTGTGTGTAAAAGTCATTTGAATTTAAAAGTTTTTTACGAGCTTTTGGCAAATCTATGCACAAGATGAGTTGTTTTTAGATTTATCCCTTGCAGACAGTGTATAGTTTCTTCGTTTGAGATAATTTAAAATAATTGCCTAGTGGTTAATAATCTGCTTACAATAGCAAACGTTTAACAATTGTTTTGCGCGTGTAACCTGTCAGTATACGGCAAACGATTAATAAACAAGTTCTCAATTGTCATTCAATGCTACAGATGCCAGTGACAAAAAAACAATTAAATAATATGTTGTCTAAATAATACGGTAAAATAATTTTGAAAAAGCTAACAAAGCAATTAAAGTGCATTTTTTCAACTCCACAATTATATTTTTTTTATAGTATTCTCACAAATTATTTAAACTTAAAAGAAGAAAAATTGAGACATACTTATTTATTTCTAATTTTCTGCATTTGTCATTCCTGTGAGTGGTCAACAAAAATTGCAAAATTTGTGAGTCCATTGTTCAGTCGCCTAACTGAGTTGATCTTTAAAACAAAACGTTAAAAATGTTTATTACAATACTGATACAAAGAAAGTCCGAAATTGCGTCTTCCTAAAATAGCAATGCGTATTCAATTGTCTTAAAAAGGTAACAAATAAATTAACACAATCCGCAATGGAAGGTGCATTCCTTATTCACCAATTTACAATTTAAATTAACCTTGTTAACTCTGATTAAAGTTTTTGTTACTGCTTTTATTTAAATTAGCACCTGTTAATTTACAGCAGAGTCATATCTTGGTTTACTCTGATTTTATACATGCATATAATTATATGTAAAATAATGGGAACACTTTCTAACTAATTTTCTGCCGTCTTGATACTCCCTCGATATTACTGTAGGTAAATGCAGGTTGGCATTAAATGTAATTGCTGCTTAGTAAATTATCCATTTTCTAATACAAAGGATGGTTGTGTGATGTTCAATTATCACACCTGGGCGAAGTAAATGGAACGCCGCATTTTCTTGTATGTTGCATTACGTTAATTATACAGGTTCAGTAGGTAAAGTCATGAACTTTGATTTTGATTATTTATTAAATTGAAGACTGTGTTTTTAAATTTCGCCTTTGGGGTAATTGGAAAATAGCTCATTCACTGCGGGAAAGAACATTTATAAATTAACCTAAAAAAATTTGTTTTTGAGAAAGCTTTAATAAAATATTTGCCGCAAGGAACAAGAAACTCGAGTTTCGGTAATTTTGAAGAAACAAATAATAAATATTCGTGACAGGCGAATATTCCAGAAGGGGCAGGTATCCCGTAACAAATTTAGAAGGCACCGGTTAACTACACTGGTGCGGGAATGGATACTTGTAGAAACAATAAAAAACAATAGAACAAATCAAACAATGTAAAGATTAAATAGATACAATTTCAGCTACGTTACCAATACCACTCACCTTGAAAGGCTTTCAGCCCTGTCTGAAATTTATGGACGCCTGCTCGTTTACTCTTGTGATAATTCCCTGGATGACAAGTATTCCTTTTTACAAAATGTTAACTATTTGTTTAAACGAAAAAAGGGACTGTTTTCAACCTACTGTATCACCTAACTGTATTTGAGTACAAGCAACATAACATTATTACTGTAAACAGGCACAAACACAGAATTGTAAAATTACATAGAACAGCTTATTTCAATTAATCATAACCTTGATGGTTCTACTGTAACAGTTTAAAATACATCTTCAATCTTTCAAATGAACATGCAATATCCAGGTTTTATACATCTGATGAAATTAGCACAATATTTTGCGCTACTGGTGGACGTTGTATAATTTCAATAATATGTAATTGAACAAACGTCATGGGTTAATGCCACCCATAATCAATAAAAGATTTTTTTAATAAACTACTAATCTTACAGCCGAGTCTTAGTGTGGGTAATAAATTCCATTTAATGTACCGTCGGGTTAATTATGTCCAATTTGTAACTTGTCGTCCCAATTCTATCAGTGTAGTTAGTTTTCTTGAAAACTTGCCAATATCACAAAATCGTTTGCTAATTCATAGCTATAGGGGTATACCCGACTACCCTTTAACTATCATCCTCACCTGTTTTCGTCTCCGGCTTACGAATAATTAATTAATTGTTTTCTGTAGGGTGTTTAGCTTCAGTCATTTTTCACAATCGGCATGGGGGTGGGGGGTCACTGTATTGCGGTTCTAGTCACGTGAAAAATACGTGAATAATTCTATCGTGTGCATTCAACAACCGTGCAAATGAATACATCGAAAACAATTTGCATTGTATTTATTTTATATTTCTGTCAAAATTATATGTAACCTGATATTTGCGAGTTTTGCCAAATAAGCGCCTGTGTTGTAATGATATTATTATATTGTCTTGTGGCCATTTTGTATTTTAACTACACGCGTATCTCTATAACGTTAATTTTACTTAATTCTGCTAAGAATTGTAAACAACTCTCTTATTTTTGGGGTAATTATGGTATGGAATATGCATATTAATAATTTCACTGTTGCTTACTTCTTTAACTATTTTACAAACTTCCTTAAAGTGACACCATAAAATTTTACTATTGTGATAATTCGGTTTATACAACTTGCTCGGGTAATTACTGACGATCACATCTTTATATACGACTTTGTAGCACGTAATATTGAAATCTGTTTCCTTTTTGCGGTTTTAAAATAATTTATTGACCTAAGTTACGTTCAACTTGAAATTTTACCACAAAAAATATAAATATGCTTTTATGGTTTTTAAATTTATTGTCTGAATTCTTTTTATAGAACTAAAAAAATTATTGAATTACTCATGCTCAATACACACTAATATTCATGAAATTATAACATATAGGCGTAAAGCAAATGGGTTACATTTTTTTACTAAATGTCTCTTGTTATAAACTTAGGATACCTTACTAACTACATGTTTTTTTCTTAGTTACAACCACAAAATCGGTTTGATATAGCTTTCCTACACGGAGATAATACTTTATAATCTTTACCTACATCTTTCTTAATAAATCCTAGTTACTGAGTTATCTTTCTTTACAAATTCTATTTTTTGCTTTGCTCTCTATAACTGTCTTGAATACTTCCTCAACCCTTATGTCTCAAAATATTATCCATTATCCTATTGAACCGTTTTTAATAACTCTAGCAATACTTCCAATATGCTGGACCGTTCTGAGGTCCTATTGTTATTAACTTGATCCGTCCAGCTAATCTTAAACATTGTCAATACTCCCTGTATGTTTGTTGTGGTTTGTTTAGCATTCTTCTTAATCTTCTTTGGGAATGAAACCACTCATAGTTTTTAAAATCTATTTTATTTACGTTTCGATCTATGTCCTAGGATCGTTGTCAAAATAATATAAACTTCAAGTTTGACATTTATGACATAAATTGAAGGTGACTTTGATTTATTGAAATATTTGGTTTGAGTACAATAAGCAAAAATTTTTAAAGTTTAACAGAATGATTGCCTTCAATTTGTGTTGCGACCTGGGATCGACTTTCCTAAGGTAGCCAATACGCTTAACGTGAAATCAGCTGATTAATTTTTATTGGTGAATTTTATATAAATTCAATAATTTGGAAAACATTTTTTAACATGTTTCTATTTATACAATTGAGAGGATGGTTATTAAAGAAGTGTGCGATTGTGTTACCGTAAGGCATAAGCAGTCGTTTTGTTATATTTATTTTGAGGGAGAAAAAATCATTCTGATTTCGGCTACCTCTTTGGTAGATTTTAACATGGTTCTGAGGCGACCCTATGGCGGGTTTACACTTGTCAGATACCAATGTTGTTCTATGAAGATTGTATATAGTTATGAGGTGACCCTAAGACGGGTTTACACTTGTCAGATACCAATACTGTTCAACGGCTATTGTATATGGTTTTGAGATAACCCTATTACGGGTTCACACTTGTCAGATGCTAATGCTGTTTTACAGGGTTTGTTGATATGCTTATTGTTATGTAATTAGTTATTGTATGTATAAATAGAAATCATGTATGTAGGCTGTATTTCATGTTAATATCGCAAGGAAAAGAAGAAAAAATTTTTGCTTATTGTACTCAAACCAAATATTTCAATAAATCAAAGTCACTTTCAATTTATGTCATAAATGTCAAACTTGAAGTTTTTATTATTTTGACAACGATCCTAGGACATGGATCGAAACGTAAATAAAATAGATTTTAAAAACTATGAATGGTTTCATTCCCAAAGAAGATTAAGAAGAATGTTAAACATTCTCCTGTAGAACAACATCTTAAAAGCTTCTAATTCTTAAGCTATTCCTTTTTAATGTGCATATTTGCCAGCCGAATAATGCTTTATTCCATACACGTGCTTTCAATAGTCTTTTCCTAATATATTAAGCTATCTTACTTTTCAATACCGTGCCTTATATCTCAAAAGGTTTCCTTCTTTGGGTTATTCTACGTTGTACATTTATGTTAAATCGATAGGTATATTTGTATAGAATGAAACGATTGTTAGATAAATAATTATGTAATTATCTTTTAAAGTCATTATATTTTGCGTTATCTTTGAAGTGTTATGCGTTTCTTATAGAATAGTTTTTATTTATCATATTTATTAGAATCGTTTAAAAAATTTTATATGGGTACTATTGTGAAGGTGATTAATCTCAGCTTGCGTTTAAGTGTTAATTTAATGGAAATAGAAGAAAGGCCAGGAAATGAATTAGATACGATTAAATGTCCGGAAGATAAATTACATGAAGTTCAGGTACTTTTAAGGAAACATTCAGAATTAGTAGGTGTGGAGGCGAGCACAGCGCTAGGTTATGAACGTGTTTCAGAGGTTGATAATTCAGAACCTTTTAATTCTCAGATATATCCTATATCTGCAGCATATAAGGAGCAAGTAAACTATGAGTTAGCTAAAATGTTGAATGATGGCATAATTGAATATTCTAATACACATTTTTTAAACCCTTGCTAGTTGTTAAGAAGAAAGATAATAGCATTCGTTTGTGTTTAAATGCAAGAAAAATCAACCAATGGGCTAAACCGCAATTTCATTGTCCACCATCCTTGGACATACTTTTAACTAGGTTAAGTGGTAAATTAATTTTCAGCAAGCTTGATTTGAGAAACTCCTTCTGGTTGATTCCGTTACATAAAGATTCTAGAAGGTACACAGGTTTTTCAGCGGAAGAAAAAATCTATAGTTTTAAGGTGGTACCGTATGGTTTGTCTACGTCAAGTGCAGCATTAATTAAGTCCATACAGGCAATTTTAGGGGCGTATAAACAATTCTGCATTCATTACGTCGATGATATTTTAATTTTTCGTGAAACAGTTCAGCAACTATTGATTGAGGAAAGAGAGAAGTTAAGAGTGCATTCTGAGACGTATGTGAGAAAGATGAATGCTCGAATTAGCCAAAGAGTGAGATTCAAAGTTGGTGACTTAGTAATAGTTAAAAGTTTGAGAGTAGGTAAAAAGGAGCAGATAACGTGTGCAAAACTGCATTTACTTTATGATGGTCTTTTTGAAATTAGTGAAGTAGTAGGAGAATCCACGTATATTCTACGATATGTCGATAAGCAGATAGTGCGAGGAAAATTTCACATTAATTTTTTGTTTCCGTATAGAGAGGAAGTTAAGGAGTAAGGAAGTTGAGAGAGTCTTTCAGTCCAAGAGGAAAGCCAGATTTAGTTGTTTTTTTTATTTAAATAGGGGGGATATAATGTTATATTTGGTGAGCGGAAAAGGTGTTATTTTTTAATTTGAACGTGATTTTTGAATTCAGCATATGAAAATACATCAAACAACTTTAGAAACTTTTTAAAGTAAATAGTTGAAAATTTAATTTTATTCAGAAATTTTCGGGAAGTTAAAATTTATTTTTCATAATCCTTCAGATAAGTACTCAGGAAATATGGCTCATGGCATATAAGAAAAATCCCTCTTACGACTGTCTTACGATTCTGTTAGGATTCTTTTACGATTCTCTTACTATTCTCTTACGATTCTCTTACGATTCTTTTACGATTCTCTTACGATTCTCTTACGATTCTTTTACGATTCTCTTACGATTCTCTTACGATTGTCTTACGATTCTCTTACGATTCTCTTACGATTCTCTTACGATTCTCTTACGATTCTCTTACGATTCTCTTACGATTCTTTTACGATTCTCTTACGATTCTCTTACGATTCTCTTACGATTCTCTTACGATTCTCTTACGATTCTCTTACGATTCTCTTACGATTCTCTTACGATTCTCTTACGATTCTCTTACGATTCTCTTACGATTTTCTTACGATTCTCTTACGATTCTCTTACGATTCTCTTACGATTCTCTTGCGTTTCTGGTAAATTTCTTACGATGAAGCTTGCGAATCTCTTAGATTCTTTTCGATGCTCAGATGATTTTATAATCTTGAATTTTGAACTAACGATAAATTTTTAAAGTAGAAACAGTTTGATTTTATTTGCTCATACTGTGTAAACTATGTAATTAGTTTTGAAACGATTAAATGTCGGCGTTTTACCAGTTTTGGTTTACTCCCACAAATAATGCTCCTCATAGAAGAAATTTGATAAACAGCAGAAGTTTGGGTGTACTGTCGAATGGTAGAAGATAGAGAACTCCTTGGTAGTTTTGGTCACAGCTTGCAATTTGGAGAAAGCAATCCAGATTTGAGGTTGTTCTTGCATGCAGCAGTCCCGGGAAGAATGGTAGCAGGTTCTGCGTGTATATATGATTCTCAGGTAACTGTACCTTATCGTTGTACGATGTAAATACGTAATTGATAACTTTGTGGAGGAGGAGTATGATTTTATGTTAACTAGAAGGACGAAAAGGGGGAGGGCTTCTTTATTGAATATTTTAATTTGGGTTATTTTATGTGTGAGTTTATGTATAGGTTTAATAATAGTTTATGGTATATGAAGTATTTGATATTATGTACGCGGTAAGAGGGTCTGATTAAAATATTTGTGTGCAGAATTTGCACTGTAGGTCCAGGTTTTACTATGAGCTCGTATTGAAACAGAAATACAGTAAAAAGTATGTGTCAAAGCCCTATTACTTTCTTTCAATTAATGCACTATATTGTCATGTGTAAATATTGATCTTGGAATGTTACTGTTAAAGGAATATTTAGAAGGGGGATGTATATAACTTGTAAATGAGGTGTGAAAGAAAAGACTAATTTTGATTTTGGCTTGTATAGTAATTTCAGTTGGAGTGTAAATATATGTTGTCTATTTACCGTAGCAGGATTTTTCGTGTTGATAGTTTATTTTCAGGAAAGTGAGCAGAGCAGCAGTGGCAAATTTTTAAGCAATAGTGATAGATACTATAGAAAGAGGTTGTAGCATTTAAATAGGCACCACAACGAAGGCGTGTGAGGTTGTAGCAATTAAGTGACGCCCAGAACGAGAGGCACCAGAAAGTGAGGTCGTAGCAATAAATATATATTATATCATTTCAAATCTAGCTAGTAATTGAAAGATAAAAATATAAAGTCTTGAATGTGTTTCCGACTTGTTTACCAATTACATCTCTTGAACTGGTGATATCAATTGAAGAGATATACAAATCTAACCCATCTACGTAACCATACATCAACCTAACATTCAATTGCGTTTGGCATTTTTTCAATTATGTCTGACAGTGTCAAGTTTTTTGCCTTCTGTCAGATATAGACCGTAAGCGACGCTCATAATTTCGTCTGTAAACCAACTATTAAGTATACATATTAGATAACTGCAAAGGCAAGTTTATAAATACTTCGTGTTTATGAACTTACCTTGTGCGGTTAGAGTAGAATTATTTTCGGGTGGCGGTGACGTCATATGCACCATAATTCGAATATACTTCGTACGTCAAGATTCTACATACTATAGTACGACCTACAAACATCATGTCAGTATTATAGTTATAATACGACGTAACGAATATCTCATTTATTGATTAAAATGAAATATCGTTTAAGGTCCTCGCTTACGCTGACAATATCTAGAAATGCATAAATTCATGAAATAAATCCAGACCATTACATAAAATCGCAGCTATTACTTGTTTTCATCAATAAATAATTGAATCTTTGCAGTTTTTTGTTTGATGAAAATTGACTATGGCAACAGTGTGCATACTCAGCTGATTGTAATAGTGTATGTAAATGACATTGTCTCATTTTCGGTTTCGTCAACGTCTTATTCAGTTTTTAGTTTTCATTTTAATAGTTTTTATCAAGTCCTAGTCATCAAGACATTTTTTCAAAACTAACTGATTGTTAATTTAATCAGCAATGTAAGTACTTGAAGAGATTGCGCGTTTAATGGTTGATTAATTTTCATGTTTCTTTAATATGAATAAGAAAGATGTCATTCATAATCAAGGACGACAGATTGTTTTTAACGTATTTCAATTTTTGAAATGCGAAAGAGATTCAAGAGTCCTTAACCTGAACAATTTGCAAGAATGAGTGACTTAAGCAACAGGCCATTGCGGACCGTGCATAGAATTGTAAAGGAGGGCACAATCAAACCTGACTACAGCAAATTCACTTCTCTAGAAAACAATGTAATGAAACTATGTCCAAAGTCGACAGTGGATGGGTTGAGGAAATCTTAAGAATCATTATGTATCGGTTTGCAGCAATACATAAACGTAGACCGACTTTGAAGGCAGTGTTCGATGAATTTAAATATGATTGCCCCCTTTACACGGGAAAATTAGGTTCGTTCAGAAAAATAGCTCTAAGAGCAAGATTTCGTTGGAAGAGAACTGTGGCTAACAGAAGAATTATTATTGATCAATGCAATATAAGGGAAAAGCGTACTTAATTTTTAAAAAATCTTAATAAGTATAAAGAAGAAGATAGAAACATTGTGTACAACGATGAAACATATCTACATAGTTCTCACACTGTATCAGAGTGTTGGGATGATGGCACCACAAAGGGTTTGAAATCGCCAGTTTCAAAAGGGAAACGTTTGATAATTGTTCACGCACGTGTGAAAAACGGATTTGTTAAAATTACAGCACTAATGTTTAAGTCTGGTTTGAAGACTGGCGATTATCACGATGAAGTAAATCACCGCAATTATAAAAAGTGGCTGCAAAAATATTAATTGGTTCATTCTTTCCCGTGTCATTGTTGATTGTAAATAATATTTTTATTAATTTTAATTTAGAAAATAATCGTTCACGTTCAGCAACAGTTACTAGTAATTTAACATTTTTCTCGAAGCTATCATTGAATTGGAAAATGTCCGAACTAAATAGTTTTTACGACATGTTCTAAAATTTCCAACGGATTACCTTTATCGTAAACATATGGTCTAATCATTTTCAGCACATCGACCAAATCAAGTGTATCTATATCTCTTTCAATTTTTGCATCGTCAGATAATTTGATCTGCAAAACTCCAAAAAGTGTTCCCTCACTTGAACTTTCTGCTCAAATAATCTAAAGACAAATTTTGTTATGATAGTAATTTATTCATGATGACTCATGTCAGGAGTCCACTCTAATATAACTGAAGGGCATTTGGCTTCGTACAACAGGATTTTAATAACTTTCTTTATGTTTCCTCCTATAATTGATAATACATTATCTTGTATTTTATTTCTTAAATAATTGAGCAAGCGGTTACTATCTATTTGAATATGTGGGATACATTCGGCCATAACTGGATTAAATTTTGAAAAGGTTTTAATCATTTGTAAAATATTACTTGTATTTTTCGAGAAGAGTTTATGTTCTGTTCCCTAAATAGCTCAACTTTGCCTGGCTATATTTTACAATATTACTGTAATTCTTTCTAGAACCACTGGTCAACGTTTTTTCTTAGGCAATAATACTATCGTTTAATTGATTTCCAGAAAATTTATTTTGACGAAATTCTGCAACTGGATTAACTCATTGCAGCACTTTACATCAGTTTTACCTTTCTCATGACTGATCAAGTGTTGCAGTTATTAAAACCAGTTTGTCTCCTAAAGGAGAAAACTGATTTCAAAAAATTTTACAGCTAGAGTAAAATACTGTATTCTTGTTTGCTGAGTATAATAAATTACGGTTGACAACCTCTACAATAGGTATCCATTTTTACAATAATTTTCTGAAAAGCTTCTAGTATGAGCATTCTTGGGATAATTAAAATTAGTTATTTGTTTCAAGTCACGATCAACCAAAATCAGTTCTGTTTTTTGTCAATAACATCAAGTCCTATTCCGGGATTTTGAGCAATTACATAAATTGGCATAAGTTGATTTTTTCAACATATCTTCAGCAACTCATTATTGTTTTGGCGGAAAATCTAAACATGATTTGTTAAGAACCTTAACTTCTGTTGTTTCAAAACCCTAAATAGCACGACATTCAACTTGAAAAGGTTATGTTTTTGGATTTTGAAGAACCCGCTTCCTCATTCTGCCTTTGGAAAAAGTGCCGTATATTTGTAGTTAATTCTTTAACAACTTCCTGTTTCTTCTCTCTGATTTTTTGATACCGGTTTCCGGATAAACGTTTCCGACCGCCTGATATCTGTAGAATATTAAAAAATAAAAGTCAAAATTTTTTAAAAAATTTTAGACATTAATACTTACGTCGTAAGACAACTATTATGTACACAACTTTAGACTTACATTGTAATATTAGATACAATACACTAATGTATATTTTTTTATATTACAGAACGTATCATATCTAACAGTGAGCTTGTATTATTTTTATTCATAGAGGAACCAAAACAACAGGCCAGAAAAATATTCCTTGTTCCTGGAAATTTTGTTGTTCTGGCAACAATGGTTGTGCAACCAGTAGATGTTTTCTAGTTTCACTTTTCTATTTTGGTTATTAATATGGCCGCGTCTCGCGCAGGTTTTGTAAGGTCACCCACGTGTCAATAATAATACTGCTATATCTAATGTATATATTGATGTGATCAAAGGTCGCATTCTATCATATGATAAATATCTGATCTACAAAGAAATTTCAAAAAATTTGAGAAAAGCCACATTACTAGACATTTATTTGTATCGAAAATGTTTGTGAACTGCTCGATATAAAACGCTTCATTCACATTTTATAATAAAAGCGTTATGTTTAAAGAAGTACTTAATTATATGTAAACTCACATATGTAAATACTTCGTGTTTATAAACTTGCATTGTGCTTCATAAATACGAGAAAATTCAAAACAATTTGCATAGAAAATATTTGTGTAATTCCCGATACAGTAAGTATTAATTTCGCTTCACGGAAACGGGCGTTTATCAAAAGAGTTTTATCCACATTTTATAATAAAAGCGTTGTATTTGGAGAAGTACTCAATTATATGTAAACTCGCATATGTAAATTCTATTAAAGGATTTCAGTTCTATAAATTAAGAACCAATCTACGGGCAAATACTTAATCTTATATAAAAACCGCTGTATAAATATTTTAATCTTCATGTAATAGCAAAATAATTTAAGTCAATTAAAAAGATGTCCCTAAAGTAGGGGATAAAGAGTACTAATATAGTAAGCCTGCTTATCGTAAAAGGCGATTAAAAGGCGCAGCTAGGGGCAGCAACCTTGCTGGCTAAAAGATATTGGGGGGGTCGGTTGGTCTCGGGTTGACCGTGACTGATACGGCTTTTTTCTAAAATCTTTAAAAACTGCGTCGTGCAAAGATGTGGGAACCTACCACAATATTTCCCAGGTGTGCGTGGCCTAAAACACGAAATATATATGATGAAGGGCTCACAAGTAAAATTCTTGTCCGGAGGTAAAATACTCCCTCATTCGGATCTTCGGGAGGGGGTACTTGGGGCTCGTCATCGTAAGAATATAAAACAACAGTTCGATTTAGTGATAGGGACTTGGAATGTAAGGTCATTACTTAGAGTAGATAACGAATTTATTAGTCGAAATGAGAAAGGAAAAGCTGGACATTTTAGGTATTAGTGAGGTGAGATGGCCAGATAGAAATGACTTTTGGAAAGATAATTATAGAATAATTACAACTTCTTCAACTAATGGACAGGAAGGGGTGGGAATAGTGTTAGGTAAAAAATTAGGGCATAAAGTTAAAGAGTACTTACAATTTAGTGATAGAATAATTATGGTTAGATTAAGTACAAAACCCACAGACACTGTTTTAGTACAGGTTTATATGCCAACAACTCAGTACGAGGATGAGGAAGTAGAAAAGATATACGAGGATATAAATAGTATAGTGAGAAAAGTAAAAGGAGATGAGAATTTAATAGTTATGGGCGATTTTAATACGTCAGTGGGAGAAGGTAGTGAGGGAAAAATGGTAGGAAAATTTGGGTATGGTAGACGAAATGATAGAGGAGAAAGATTAGTTGAGTTTTGCCAGGAACATAGATTAGTAACTGTAAACACCCTATTCGAACAACATGTTAGGAGAAGATATACCTGGAAAGCGCCAGGTGATAAGGCTAGATACCAAATAGATTATATTTTAGTTAAACAAAGATTTAGAAACCAAGTTAAAAACTGTCGTAGTTATCCAGGGGCGGACACAGATAGCGATCATAACTTAGTTAAAATGAAGTGGAAGCTAAAATTCAAAAAGTTGAAAAAGGATAAAAGAGAGGGATGGGATCTAGGTAAACTTAGTGATGGTGAGGTAAAGAGGAATATAAACAAGTATTAGATAATAAGATCGTAGAGATAGCTATAGGAGGGAACGTATAAAATAGAAGGAAAGAAATAAAACCAACTGTACATGATACAGCAACACAGACTATGGGTAAGAAAAAAAAAGAAGCGAGAAAACCCTGGGTAACAAAGTAGATATTAGATTTAATAGAGAATAGATGAAAGCTTAAACCTTTCAGAGAAGTGGATAGTGAAAGTAAGCAAAAATATAATACAGTTAGAAATAAGATAATACATGAGTGTAGAAAAGCTAGAAATAAATGGATGGAGGAAAATTGTAAGGGAATACAAGATGATTTGAAAGTAGGTAAGACAGACAGGGCTTACAGGGCAGTTAAAAAGTTTTTTGGAGAAGATAGGAAAAAATATAATGGTATTAGAGACGAGAATAATGAGCTTTAATAAATAAAGTTGAGGTAGCAGACAGATGGAAAAGATATTTAGAAGATTTATATAAGGGAGACGATATGGATGAGTTAGAGAACGACCAAGAAGAGGATGTAGAAATAGGGTTTTCAATATTAAGAGAGGAATTTGATAGAGCTGTTCGGAATCTTAAACTAAATAAAGCGCCAGGGATAGACGATATTCCCGCAGAACTAATAAAATATGCAAGTCAGAAAACTTTAGACAGATTATATGAACTAGTAAAAGTAATATATGACACAGGTGAGGTTCCAATAGACTTCGAAAAAAAAATATTATTATCCCAATCCCAAAAAAGTCAGGAGCTGATAGGTGTGAGAATTTTAAAACGGTTAGTTTAACTTCTCATGCTTCCAAAATACTAACAATAATAATTAAAAATAGAGTAGAAGCTTTGACTGAGAATTATTTAGGCGAAGACCAATATGGTTTTCGTAAACACAGAGGGACTTCAGAACCGATACTAATTATTAGGGTAATTATCGAAAAAAGGTTACAAAAAAATAAAAAGACTCATTTCGCGTTTCTAGATTTAGAAAAAGCATTTGATAAGGTTAATTGGATAGTTATGTTCAGGGTTTTGCAAAAAATAGGAATCTCTCATAGGGATAGAAAAATTATTTACAGTCTATATAAGAACCAAAGCGTAGTAACTAGATTTTATGAAATAGAAAAGGAAGCTAAAATTAGAAATGGTGTTAGACAGGGTTGTATACTGTCTCCCTTGATTTTTAATTTTTATATTGAGGAAGTTTTAAACTTAGCTAGAGAGAGAGAAAAGAGATAGGTGTTAGTGTACAGGGACAGAAAATAAACATGTTACGTTTTGCAGATGATATAGCCATTATAGCAGAGTCTAGAAAAGAGTTTTTAAATATTTTAGAGGAGATACTACAGAGTAACTATAGTATGAGAATTAACTCAGTAAAGACAAAGATAATGACAAGTGAGTTACAACCTAATTCTAAACCAAAATTAAAAATAGGTAATACCGAGTTAGAGAAGGTAGATGAATTTTGCTATTTAGGTAGTATAATTACAAAGGATGGACGTAGCAGAAGGGATATTGTAGCTAGAATAGCTCAAGCTAAAAAAATATTTTTAAAAAAGAAAAACTTACTAATAGCTAATAGTATTAGTTGAGATAATAGAAAAAGTTTCTTAAAGTCGTACGTATGGAGCGTTCTACTATACGGTAGTAAGACTTGGACAATTAAAGAAGTAGATAAGCAAAAGATAGAAGCTTTTGAAACTTTTTGTTATAGGAGAATGTTAAAGATTAGTTGGACAGATAGAATAACAAATGAGGAAGTTTATAGAAGGATAGGCGAGGAACCCTGTATGTGGAAACAATTAAAGGTCGGGAGACATAGAATGATAGGGAACCGGTTAAGACATGAGGGACTATTTAGTAAAGTCTTAGATTATAGACTACCAAATAAAAATAGAGTAGGAAGGCCTAGACAAAGCTATATTAGTCAAATTATTAGAGATTTAGGTTGTGAAGGGTATGTAGACTTTTTTAGACTAGCTCAGAATAGAAAAGAATTTAGAGCTGCGTCAAACCGACATTAAGTAAGTTCGAAAACAAAACAAAAGGAATAAGTAAATAAAAATCAAATAACTAAATGGCACCATGATATAACTCACAATTAGTTAGCGGTCTGGCATGTTGGTAGCGATTCGTTGCTTAAGCCTTACCATAACATATAATTTAATAAACGTCAGCATGACATAACTCACAATTAGGTAGTGGTCTGGCATGTTGGCAGCGATTCGTTGCTTAAGCCTCTCCATAACATATAATTTAATATTTTTCCTTTTTTTGAAGCGGATAACCAGGTTATAGTTCATTTCCTTATAAATGGTAATCATGTAAACATGTTAGAGTTCTTTAACAACCATCAGGTACAGCCAGGTGGATGGGAAAAAGATAGAAGGATATAGGAAGACCTAAACCAAGCTATATTAGTCAAATTATTAGAAATTTAGGCTGTAAAGGGTATGTAGAGCTTTTTAGATTAGCACAGAATAGAAAAGAAGTTAGAGCTGCGTCAAACTGACCTCAAGTAAGGTCGAAAACAAAATGATGACGAAAAAGATGTATTTTTAAGTATAAACTTTTAATTAAGTAATCCCATGTTCTAGAATCATAAAATGATGAGATAGGTAAATGTTGATCCAATTATTATATAGCACTGACCAATAGTAAAAGATAGTAAAACAGTAAATTCTCGAAAGTTGATGATAAATGAGAATGCGACACCTTCTCAAATAAATCGATCGTCGGGAGCAAATAAAACGTAAAAATAGCATACTAGATCTAGCGCAAAAATTCTCGATGCCTATGTAAGCCAATCTAAGTTCAATTGAAAGTAATCTGATTGAAACGTCGCCATGCAGTCTACCTAATTAGATATTACACCACGTAGGATAAAGTGGTACTTAAAATGTACAGTATTTATTAGTAAAATTTGTTTAAATACATTAAACTGGCAACCAATTAAAATTATTGTGAAAGAGAATTTACGTGAAGATTCACTTAGATGGAAGCTAATGGAAAATCTAAGAACATACATTTGTAATGAATGTATTTGCGTAAAAAATTGTTTTTTGAAAATGATTTAAAGGAATCGTAACTATTGGCTTTGTAAAAGCCAACAACAAACAAATCTGTAACGGCAAAATAAATTTTTGTTGTTTATGTTTCTAAAAGAACTCATATTTATCGATTAATTAGTTAAGTTCCATAACGAGATTTTCCTGTGTGTAAGTCTTTTAAATTTAAGAGTAAGAGTTGTGTGTAAAAGTTAATATAAAAGGTTGGCAAACTTACGATACAGGTTTTCGACATTTTACAAGCTGATAATTAAACCTAGCTAAATTCAGATAAGTTTAATGCGGTTTTAAAAGAGAGGATATATTAAAGACATATTAAGGTATATTTTGTACTTGTTAAGAAAGATTTAATTATGGAGTTGTTTATAAATGATAATCACGAGACTAAGAATCGTTTAAAATAAGTGAGTTTTAATCCTAGTTTGAAAGAGGTATTATAGACCCTATTTTAGTATATAAGATATGTTTTGAGAGGAAGTTATTTTCCTGGATGTTATATTTAAGAAATTGTTTGTAAGATAAAGCTGTTGTGGATATATTAATTTGTATTTGAAAAAATGTAAGAGGATTTTCGTATTATTATAAATCTTATGTTTGATTACAGAGAGCTAGCAAACGACGGGCAATTTGAAACATTTATTATAGCATTTTTTATTAGGCGAACAACCCCGAGTAATCCACAACATCTGTTATCGACCCCCGACTTAGGGCTAGGTAGTAGTTTCAATAGTACCTCTATCAAAATTTAGTCAACAACACGACTGCATTATGAATTTGCATATAATGCACACCAAACTGGTACACCTTTTTCGATAATGATTTTTTCTGATCTAAGCACTTCAGGAGTAATCTTTCAGGAGTTATAAATCAAGGTTATCAAACTAAGTTTACAACGTCTACAGAATCGAGCACCAACCTACTATAGGTCGGTATTAGTTCTTATAGTACATTTTTTGCATTGCGGAATAGATGTCACACAAAGAGTAACACAATGCGATACACTACAATCCAAAAAAAGAAAAACTCATACACGACATATTATTCTAACGTACTACTTCCACGTTTATTCTTTTTGACATGCTATCTATGCGTGATGAAGACAGTCCAATTTAACTACCGTCTCTCTAGGCAATATCAAGGAACCTTTTATAATTACAGGTTAACTTAAATATCAAAACCGCATATTTTCCAGTCGTTTATTTCTTGATACATAATGTAATATTATTACTAAAACTATTAAATTGAATGGTCCCTTAGGTGGTAATTAAATCAATTACGTTGGAAAAAGGTGCAATACTTTTAACAATAATATTGTCCTTAGGTTCAGAAGCAAAGTAATGCCTTATTTTAACGAATCTTAAATGGAAATAACCAATTTAGGCAACTTTAGTAAGAAAATAAAATATCTTAAGTATCTTCAAGTATCATAGCTTAAGTACCTTCGTGTTTTAGGTACATACACAGTAATTTATTCTAGTGGAATTCTAATTATTACGGAATCGGAAGCACTATACTTGTCTTTAATTTATACGTTTCGCGTCTTATTATTGCTGCATACTTAAAATAATATAAAAATTTATTCAGAATTACATACTTCTTTATATGAACAAATTCAAATTCTGACAGTTAATTAAAAAGTAGAAGTTATCAAACTGTAAAGTAGAACTAGCATATTTCGGCCTATAGATTCATAACTAGCATATATTCGTTAGTTACGTTGCTCAATGCCATATATTAGCATTTGCTGTTTTTGGAAAACTTGCACATTCCTGCATAATGAGCGTAACTTTGTGAGGAAATAATAGAAGCTAACATGCATAAAGTTCAATTAACCCATTACGGTAATGGAATATTAACGTGTGAAATCGAGGTCCGCAGGTTTTTTTTATTAACCTTGTTTATTTACTGATCGACTAAGATAACCTAATCATTTCTATGACAAAATCTAGGAAACGTCGCCTAAAATTTGAGGTGCTTCCGCCTTGGGTAATTTAAAAAATGTATTTGGTAGATCTACTAGGTGAAGTTCATTAGCGCTTACACGTTTTTTAATAGTGCTTTAGAATTAATAAATAATTAAAAATAAATATCGCAGCGTTTATAATAGTTCCTCTAAGCTAACTACGGCGCTAATCATTCTCTTGATGTAAGTGGATATTCTAAATCATGGAGCATTAGCTAAGTCTTGGGGCATGTTTGACTAGACGAGACTTCATGCGCTTTTGATTACAAAACACTATAAGTGAAATCTATAATTTAGTTTCTATATAAATGTTAATCAAGACCCGCCAGCGTATCTTTTGTAAATTAAATAGGATGCATTGTAGCATATGGTATTTAACGTTTAAGCAAGAAAAATCGTCTAAAATTTTAATAAATTATGCCTTCTGATTTAACTTATTATACTTGATACTTGCACATCACAAAAATCCAAGAATTGATTTAAAAATGGAGGGTAAGTCGAAAGCTGATCGTGGAATCGGCTTATAAAAGAATTCCACTGTGCGTATCAGTAATTATTGTGTACGCTATAAAACACCTGAAAAATAGGAATACCTTGAGCGACAAGTAAACGACGATTGAACTATTTTATTAAAAACATTCCTTGAGTTATATTCGTTTTAATAAATGATTTGCAGGAATTTGCAAACCAATCTGATGACATCACGATTTTTTTGAAGATTTATGGCGTCACGATTTTTCCATATCTAATCTCACGAGCTTCATTTTTTATTACATCACAACCCCTGTCGATTTTGATTACGTTACGACCTCCATCTTAGGCGTTATAAAGTGTGCTTTTATTAAGTCAGAAATACCATTTCCAGAATATATCTTTTACACTTTTGCACCAACCTGTAAATAACTTTTTATTTTGATTAAGCTCAGTCGCCATTTTTGGTTGTCAGAAACGCTTACGCAACCGATTCAAATATGACACGTATTTTTTTAGTACTCTTAAATATGAAAAAGTCAAAGTTAAAACAACATGTTTATTTCTGCTCGTTTCAAAAGTGGACAATGTTGCATAGGTCGAATTCCAATGGAGGTGCCTTGAATATAAATATTAATTCTAGTTAATTCCTCAGTTTATTTTTGCATGTTTAAAAGGCACGTTTATCTATATTACAATCTGATCTCCGAATGTTTTGAAGGTAAATAATTAAAATTATATAACGTTTAGTTGCTTTTTACGAAAGTATTTATTCACTTAAGCAATAAAAAAAATTCCACTGGAGTATATTGAACAACAATGTTTGAAAAATACTTTTTACACACGAGTGAGGCAATTTGGTAAATCAAGCCGTAGGTGAAGTCCACAAGTTGAGCGAGTGTGCAGAATCGTTTTCTAACGGGTTGTATACTATACTCTTTCTGCAATGTGCATTAATTTTTTATGTATTACAAAATGGAACCCTGATAAGCTCAAAAATAATACTAATCATAACGTGTGGGCAGGTTTTTAAATTAAAACCACGAAAAGTTTTATTTCTAACAATTTCTTCTGTTACGGAGAAACTGTTGGATGAACAATGTCCTAAATCATCTTGCTGCTACACGGCAACGAGTTATTGCAGAAATTCACTGCTCAATTTGATCGACAACCTTTTTTACTTCAAATGTAGTCGATGTATTCTTCTATCACAGCGCTTCACCCCTAGCCACCATGTCCCTTTTTTGATATATCACAACCTGCATGTTCTTACGTTTATTTTACGACGGTAAAATAAAATCTACCCATTTCGTACATTATTCATGCACGTAGATTCTGCTTCAATCCTCCAACTACACCCGGTATATTAGACCTTCCTACAATAAGTACGCTTCCTATTAAATTGCATTTAAATCCATTTACTGCAAATTTGAAAAGTTTACTCTATAATTTAAATAGTCGGTACCCTGTTGTCGGTGTCCGCTGGCTTGCTACACATGTACAATTAATTCTTATACAGCTACGACCAAAAGATTCGTTGAAATAATGTATCGTATTATTTGATAAAGCGTGTTTCAAGTTTTTAATCACAATTAATAATGCAAGGATTGAAGTTATACTTATACTTATACTTATTTTTTCTTTCTTTACGTTTGAACTGTTATTTATTTTTTTTCTTTCGGCTCTTTGGTGTTCCTCACATGGGGATCGATTTTCTTTATTTCTTGTGCGGGTTCGATCTTATTAAATTTTGATTTTGTTTTCTTTCTTGATCGCTTAATATCTTTGTTTGACTCTATTTAAATTATCGAAATTGTGTTTTTGCCGATAATCCTAGTCCGTTGCTGCTAGCTGTAAGTTCCATTTTGTATCTCATAATAGGTTATCCTGCTACTGCTATCCAAACATACCCTTCTTCGGCAAATATAGCTTTAAACAAAATTTCTTCCGTCTCTTGTTCTACATCCTTTTCTGCACCTCCTCCTGATCGCCATACTACCTTTTTCTTACATTATTTATACACGTAGATTCTGCTTCAATCCTCCAACAGCATCCGGTACATTAGAATTTTTTACAATAAGTACGCTTCCTAATAAACTACATTTAAACCCATTTACTGCTTATTTGAAAAGTTTAGTTTATAAATTAAATAGTCCATACCTTGTTGTCGGTGTCCGCATTGCTATAGCAAATAATTAATTCTTATACTGCTACGACCAAAAGATTCGTTGAAATAATGTATCGTATTATTTGATAAAACGTATTTCAAGTTTCTAACCACATTTGATAACGCTAGGATTGAAGTTCGAATTCTTTTTATTTGAACGAATTTTTATTTGATTCTGCAGTTCGTCCGTATATGGACTTCCTACATTACTCGTCCTATTACTTTAAGAGCGATGTACTTTTTTTTTGATAAGAAGTGCAGATCTTGGGTGCATCGGTAGGTTCTCCTGCGTTATTAATACTAGTAAGACTCCCTTTGTAGCTGTTAGCTGGAGGCCAAATTGTTTTATGTAAGCCCGATTATCCTTTTTATGTTGAACCAACTGCACTGATTCACCTCCTTGGATGCAATGGGCACACAATAGTATCTTGGCACATGGAGGTATGTTATGATAGTCTTCCCATACATCGGGAGCACTTCTGTTTTTCTACTTTTGTTGTTAGTGCGTCGCTGGTGCTCTATAGTACTTTATTAAATGATTACTAGAATTTGTTCTACTGTTAATATTTTTACCTTAACACCATAGTGTTATGAGAAAGTATTAACAGTAATTTTTTCTTTCTTTCTTTTACTAATGAATTCTACATGTTGAACGAAATGCGCACTTCGTACGCCAGTAATATGTGAATGGGGTTAAGCAGCCTGCGGCTGCCAAGGATACCCCAACACTTAGACATTTGCCGTATTAATAGTTTTCAGTAAATCCTTTCGCACAATTAACATTAGTTCAGAATATTGCAAGACCAATACCTGTAGTTGTTTATAATAATCATCATGTTTAAATACAGTTATTTTTTTTGTCATTAGTATTTCCATCTTGCGACTAATTGAAAGCGTACCTCCATTGATTTCTATTCTCAGCTAGCCTACGCATTTCTCTGAAATTCCTACAGCCTACATGTTTCACTATCTGTGTGCAATAGTCTAACCTAGGTCTACCTCTACTTCTCTTTTTTCCTATCTCTGTTTCTAATATATTCCGCACTATTTCCTCATGTCTTAGTATGCGGCCTATCATCCTATTTATGCTGGTGCCTTTTTTAACTCTACTGCAGCTGATTATATTGTCGGAGGCTTTCACGGCCGTAGACATTATAAATATTTATGGTTCAAGGTTGGTGCCGTTTCATCTTATAAGCTAAAGTCGTCGTTTCGCCCACTTTTGTAAGGGCAGTTACAAAAAAAGGAAATGAAAATAAATAATAAAATTAATAATAATAAAGGTAAAAATGATAATATTAAGTAGACAAGTTAAGGTGTAAAGAGTAAGGTAAGTTACTTCTGAACTACCAGACTCACCAGCCCATTTAAGCCAAGAAGTGTCTTGTGGCAAAGTAACTGTTGAAAGTAGCGAAAGGGATAGCTTATATAGGGCAAGAACTTTATGCTTTTTACTATTTTTCACATATTTCTTCCTTCCCCTGCCATTTGTAGTACTTCTTTGATCTTAACTTTGCCTGTACATAATATCTTCATCATACGTCTGCAGCACCACAGTGCTGTACTCCACACATATGTTTTAAGCAATCTTTTACTTGTTTATATGTTTGTTGTCTTTGAACATAGTAGTTGTTTTTTATGTTAAATGTAGCACGACCTTGTGCTAATCTTTGTTTTATATCTTTTGCGCTTTTCCCATCTTGCGTTATTTGCCTTTCTAGGTAGCAGAAATCCTTAACCTCTTGTAAGTTCTCGTTACCTATTTGTATTTTTATTTTTGATTTATTTGCCCTTCTTTGGCATACTAGAACTTTAGTTTTATTTTTGTTAATTTTCATACCGTACCTCTCTGTTAGAACTGTTTCCATTTCATTAAGAGCAGCTTCTACCTCTTCTTTGCTAGATGCTAATACCGATATATCATCTACAAATCTAAGCATACCAATCTTTTGTCCCTGCATAGTAATTCCAGATGTGTTCCTGCATTTGATAGTATTCATTGCCTCTTCCATGTACAAGTTAAAAATTAATGGGAATAAAGCACATCCCGGTCTCATCCCTTTCCTAATATTTACTTCTCTATTTTCCTGATCTAATTCTATTACCGCTGTTTCCTTTTTGTATAAGCAATGTACTATCCGTCTATCTCTAAAACTCATTCCAATCTTTTGAGTATTTCGAACTTTCCAGATCTACAAACTCTACATACACGCTTTCCCTTTATTCTATTGTTTTTTCCATTATCACCCTCAGAGCTAAAATAGTCTCCCGTGTTCCCCTGTTTCGCCTAAACCCAAATTTATCTTCTCCTAGTATTTTTCAGCTCGTTTTTCTATTCGTCTTTGTACAATTCTAGTTAATATTTTTGAAACGCGTGCTGTCAAACTTATTGTTCGAAAATTTTCACATCTATCTGCGCATTTCTTTTTTAGTATAGTTACTATGATGTTACGTTTGAAATCTTTGGGTATCTCGCCTGTCTCATACATATAGCTTACAAGTTCGAAGAAACGTTCTGTTACTGCTTGTCCAGCGGGTTTTAGAGTTTCTGCTTGCTCCTTATCTGTACCCAGCGCCTTACCATTTTTCAGGCCTTTTAATGCTAATTCAAACGCATCTCGCAGTAAAGGATATCTCAAGTCATCATTTTTAATGTCTTATTCCTGTTCTAATGCTGTTAGTTCCTCTCCTGCATATAAATTACCTATATATTCTTGCCATCTAATCACTTTCTCTACATTTTCTATAATGACGTTTCCTCCCGCGTCCCTTATATTTTTGCTATAAGTATTTATATCCGTAAAATTGATTTTAATTAACTTGTATGCTTCGTCTGTTTTTATTATTTGCATCTTAGTTTGTACCTCTTTGCACTTTTCATCAATCCTTTGTTCCTTAGCTTTCCTGCATTTGCGAATAATTTCCCATTTTATGGCTTTGTATCTCTGTTTCGCTGTATCGTCTGATCTATTTTTGTATTTTTGTTTTTCTTCTATTATATTCAGGATATCCTTGGTTATCCATGGTTTCTTATTTTCTTTTTGTGTATAGTCCAGAACATCTCTGGCCGCCATGTCTAAGCTGGATTTAATGTTATTCCATTCTGTTTCTACTTCCTTAGTATCAGAAATTTTCCCGACATCTTTCAGCAGTTCATTTGACTTTATTTCAAATCTTTCGTGAATATCTTTATCTCATAGCTTCTCAAAGTCAAAGTGCCTTTTTCTGTTTCTTTTTTCACATTTTTATATTTAAGTGCGGCCTACATAATTACGATGTTGTTGTCAGTGTCCATATCTGCTTCTACAGTCTTTTACTTGATTCCTAAACCGTTGTTTAACAATAATGTAATCTATTTAATATCTTCCTATATCTCCTGGCATCTTCCACGTGAATCGTCTTCTAGCATGATGTTGAAATAATGTATTTGTGATGGTTAAAATGTTCTTGTTAGTTGTTGTTTTATTCATGTTTCACGTTAGTAGATTGGAATCAAAATTGTTTTTAATTATCTTCATGCTTGTGTTAAATTTATTTATGGCATCATTCCATGTTAGGCCTTCAACTGTTAGGGCAGTATCATCTGCATACGATGTTATTTTACGTTCTAATTGTAAGTTTTCTAAGTCATTAATATATAGCAGAAAAAGAAGGGTGCCTATAACAGTTCCTTGTGGGACGCCACATGTGATTATTGACGCTGCACTTACATACTTATTAATTCTAACAAACTGGGTTCTGTTCGATAAATAATCCTGCAATAGTAATTTTAGCAAACCTCTAATACCTAGGTGTTCTAACTTCTGTAATAGAATGTGATGCTGTAGAGTGTCAAACACTTTGGATATATCTAAGAACACGTCAATTTTTTTATTGTCCGAATCTAAGGCATCAACTACATTGTTTACAAATAAGAAAATAGCATTTTCCTTACACGGCTTTTTCTTAAAACCAAATTGCGATTTGGCAAATAATTTATATTTAGTTAAGAATGACACTAGCCTCTTTTTAATAGCTTTTTCAAATACTTTAGCCACACTGCTTATCAGTGATATAGGACGATACTTATTAATGTCATATTTATCTCCCTTTTTATAGTACCACTACTGCACGCTTTAGAATTTCTGGGAATTGACCATGTTGAAATCCTAGATTTATAATATGTTTTAGGGGTAAAGTAATTACTGTTTTAATCTCTTTTAGTGTCCTATTTGCTATGGAGTCTAGCCCTGCTGCTGCTTTACTTTTTAATGTGTCAATATGTTTGATGATTTTGTCGTCCGTTATTGGCTCCAGGTATAATGAGTTTCTGCATCCCCTAATTTTAGCATGTTTTTCCCAGATTGGATCAACTCGTTGTACTTTTTGTGACATTCTAATCCCTACTGTGGAGTAATGATTATTGAATAAAGTTGCAAGAAGCAGCTGATCTTCTATTTTGTTACCATTATTATTGCATATGTAATCAATCTTTTGTGGTTTTGTATACCCCTTATTTGTTACCTCGTTTACTATTCTCCAAATTTGTTTTGGAATACCTTTAGCTTGAGATATCTTTTCGCGATAGAAATCATATTTTGCTTTTCTTATCATTTTGGTTACAAAATTTTTATAATGTTTATAATATGCAGCAATATGTGCATTTGTAAGATCCTTTAGAACTAATTTTTTTAGCGAATCTCTTTGCATATTCGCACCAACAATGGATGTTGTCACCCATGGCTTTTTTTTGTATTACAAATTTATTATCCACTGAGTTATTTAATTTAGTTTTTATTATGTTTATAAAAGTGTTAGTTGCAAAGTTAATATCTTCACTATTTAGTACGATATTCCAGTTCTCTTCAGTACATAACCTTATATACTTACTATAATTTATAGTTTTATTGTTATTATTACATTTTGACTTGCAACAATTTGATTCATCGTATGTAATGCAGTTTTAGCTTACAGCTGTGTGAATGTCGAATAGTGATCAGTTATTGAATTCTGAATATGTATTACTGAAAAATTGTGATGAATGGAGTGTAATATGAACTCTAGTAAATACGTGGTCAATGTATGACTTTGTAGTTGATGTTACCTTGGTTGCTTTGCTAATTGCTACACGAAAATAATACTCGTCTAAGGTATTAAGATATTTTAGCGTTACAGAATTCACTAAATCACACAAATCTATGTTCATGTCCCCTACTATAAGTTTTACTTGCTCAAACTGTATATTAGCTAAATAGTAACTTAGTCTTTGATAAAAAGATCTACATATGTTGATGATGATCGATAGATACATGTCAAACCATATAGTGTGTTATGCTTTCCAAAGATCAATCTTGAAAAGGTTACCTCATTGTATTTATAAATAGTAAAGCTAACTGATTTGTTGTGTCTTGTATAAATTGCAACACCATCATTTTGATTGAAACTTGCCAAAGTGTAATAGCCATTAGGAATAGTCTGAATTGTTTTGCCATATTTCCGTTAATACAATTATATCTATATCAATCCCACCAGCTGTGAGAGCCTCCAACCACGGTACGATTTCATCAAAATTTTTATTAATACTTCTTATGTTTTGTTGCCAGATTTTTTATGTCATTGCAAAAACCCTTCGTTATGAGTGCCTCTTTTAACATGTCTAAATCAACATAATAATTGTTATCAAAATTTTGGATATTATCTAGTTCTTCCATATATTGTATGCTTTCAATATTTAATAATATTATAATGATACTTCTAATATTATATACAAAGTTAGTACCTTAACAGAAAGAAGTAATTAATTAGAATAAATATTTATGCTAAGTAAAATGTTTTTATAAATGTTCAAATAAAAAAATTTTAATTATCACCAGATACAAGAAACTAATTTAATTTAGTTTCGAATGCTCCATTTCAAACATAATAATAGTAGTATAATAGTAATAGGTAATATTACTACTACTATTTAACTCAATTTAACTCTTTAAAGTATAAAAATTCATATCTTGAAAATGTTGAAAAATAGTAAATGAAATAGGTAAGAAATCAATTATGTACTTAAATGCGATTTAATAATATATTGTTACCATGATTAATAATCAGATTTCGGTACACTGGTGAGATAATATCTATTTCTTGACGATATTATTCAGTTGATCTTCTGCGTTGATTTTGACTACTTTATTTTGCGTTTTTAAAAAGATATTTCGAACAATTGTCCATACTTCTTGGAAGTGTGTAACGATTTTATTTTCTATCATTATGTCTACAGAAATGTAATCTATTTATTTAATAAGAATCAACTTAATGCATAATAATGCTACACAATCTAAAAAAATACATATTAAATATTGTCGAATACAATAATAACTTTTAATTCAGAAGTGTATAATTTTGGATTATGCGGTGACAATAGATACTTTTCTATTAGTGTCATTCTTAGAGCTCCCTCTGTTAGACGATTGTAGCGTTGGGCTTATTGTCAAGCGGTAACTCGCGTAATATTATCACTTCCAATACAGCTGTTGTTAGAAGAGGTCAACTGTTCCTTGAACGCAAGGACGATGACGTTAATCGAATCCACGTGTTGGAAGCACACAAAATTTAAATTGTTTTCTTCATATGATATCGTCTCGGCGACGCGCAATTTTTTTGTCCACTTGCTGGAAAATAGCTCGCAGATGACGAGGAATTATTTTGTTTGAAGGGCCTTTGGTTAACAGTAAGTACCACTGCTTTCGTAATCTTACTAAATAAATATTTTCAGTGCAACTTGTGGTTAATATGCAACTTTTGGTTAACGTGAAATTTTTAGTTAACATATAACGTAGGAAAACTTAGGAAAATTTAGGAATGAAAATTATCAGTATTTAGTAAAGTTTAACCTTTGTACGAATGTGGATTTGGCGTGCATCAAGTAGTTAATATGGATGCTGTGATATGGTTTGAAACTTCAATAAACAGCAAATCTGGTTGTATAGAATTGGATATTTCCTGTATTTAAGTTTTGAAGCAGGCGAATAGTAAATCATCAACTATAATTCCGGATATAGCCCATATGCCTAGCAGGTATTTTTCCATCGGATGCACATCGGGTATGTAAATTTACTTTCATATGTCAGCTGTAGCATGGATATAGCAGACAAATAATTTTTTGTTTGATCACGTGATCTGAACTTCAAGTACTGTGGCGAATGACAGATTATTCATTTTTCAAGTTAAGCAACAGAAACCTGTAAATTTTCACTTTAAATCTTTTTATTAAATTAAGCAACAGGAATCTATAAATTTTCACTTGGTCTTTTTGTTAATATAGTTAATATACGGAAGATGTCATTATGATATAAGAAAAGTTAAATTCTATATTCCAAGAAATTTAATTTAATTATTCGAAAAATGATTTACTTAAATCTTAAAAATTAAATTTTTATATTTCATATTTCACTAATTGCTGAGTGAAGTATTTTTGTGAGGTTAAGTGGTACTACTCAACCAACCGAAATTGTTACATGTAGTTAAAAATTCAAGAGAGGAACTCTTGCTTACTCATTTTTAAATAAATTTTGCTAGACATTTCTAACAGAAATGTCCATGTTTCAATTGTGAGAAATATTCATTACTATTAAGTACTTATGTGCATGTTTTGCAATAATTTAAATTAACCAAGCTTATATTAAAGGAAAAAGATGTTTGTAGATAACATGCTAAATATTGAAGGAATAGATTTTTATTTTGGTCAAAGCTATTCTTTTTAACTAGAAATGAATGAAGGTTGATTGGAATTAAATTTTAAATTTTGGGTATAAACGCACAAACAGTGCTATCTTTGTTTAATCTGTTCACAGGTGTAGCAGTGATCTATAAAGGTCAAAGTCGAGCCATAAGGTAAGAAACTTTAGGGATTGTGTAGATGTAATAATTTGTATAGCGGTAATTGAATAAAGGTTTCCGCATTCGCCTTCTACAAGGGGCTTAAGTAAAGTCTTCTTCGTATAGAAAAATTCGGTGGCGCCATATTTTCTACATTTTTGGTCGCAGTCCAACCCCGACCCACAGCTCATGTTCTACCCAGAGCAAATAGTTCGACTAGCCGCTTAGCCTTTTGAGATTTCCTCAACTACGAGCCATTTTCCATCGGAACTTGCCGTGGGTTCTATCCGCTTACTGGAAATCCTCGTAAAATTTTCTTGTGCTTTTCAGCTGGTCACATAGAAAAAACCTAATAGGAAAAATCCCTTAATATATAAATTTCCAACGTAGAAAGGCTATAAGTTTTGCTTGGCTTTTTTAAAAAGACCTAAATGAATTCTAGTCAAATCTTCCGACATTATTATACCTGTTCCTTTAAGTTATTTTTTGCTTTATACGCTAGCTGTTTCATGCGTTATGTAGTAAATTTAATAATTATACATCTGGTCTTTTCTTTGTTAATTGCACCCTCTCGGTGGCATCTATCAATATCTTTTAGCGTAACATCATCAAGTTTCAACTGATTCTTTAGCAGAGAGATGATCATTTTTTTCAAGCTACTTTCCTGGTTTTTCAGCAATGCCAAATAATCGCAAGCCGTTTCGACGAGTATACTAATCTTGTTTTTATCCACTTCGCTCCTGCTTTGAGCATTTTGTTGCACCAGTAACTCGTTAGTTCGCCACAAATCGTCATTTAATTTAAGCACATTATCCTACTTTTTTATTATAGCCGGGGCTTGCTTAAAAACAGAAATACATTCCTCACAGAAATATATCATAGTTCGAGTTTTTAGGTCCAAAACCTTCTTCTCAGAACTCGTAAGCAAGAAACAAGTATCATGTACTACCATTCGACATGAATCACATAACTGTAACTTCTCCTACTGCACATCCGCTTGTTCCTCGCATTTTCCACATTGGGTTGGCATTATTAAATAAATATTTTCTTTTTGTTATTTGAGTAAATAACTTATGAACCACGTTAAGGTTAGGAATGTTGAGATTTCAGGCTGTTTTATTTCACCCCACAACAGCGAAAATATGTATGTATTTTACGGTGCAAAAATCACTACTTTTACTTTACACGCAATTGTATTTGTTTATGATCACTTTTACTACAAACAGAAATTGCACCACCACGCGGTCTATATGCTTATTGGTTATGTTATACTTGCACACGCAAATATTTGAGGTATACTGAAAGGGAATTGTTAATCAAATCGTTTGAATTAGACTCATGAGTAAATTAATTGTTGACAAATATATTTATCCACACTATTATTATGCATATTACTTTAAATTTAGGAGCACGAAAATTACACGTCATGCTAACAACAGAACCTCATATATAGTTTTAAATACATTATTTTGAATACTTTCTTTACTTAAACTCCTGGTTCTAACAATCAACGTGGCATTGAATATCCATCAACTGAAGTGGAAATAAAACTCAGTCTGGGCAAGAGTGAAATAAGATTTGGTCGTTATAATCCAGATCTCGTTTTGACATTCTATTTTTGGATTCAGTTAGATCAGAAAGTACAAATCAATCTCATTCTAGCTACAATTAATGACTACAAGTTGTCTTCGTTTGTGCATCAAACAGAATGTCAACTTGTATCGTTATTCATAGCAATATTTAGATAGAAGAAAGCGCGATAGAGATAAACCATTTAAATTAGCACTTGACTTTATTAAGAAAAGAGGAATTAAATACAATTCTAATCATCGATACCACGTTTGAATTTCTTTAGATTTTAAACATTTTCTTGTGTTTTTAGTTATTTTTTGCTTAGGCTACTAAACCATAGAGCAAAGCAAAACTTCAATTATGTTTATAATGAGATATTTACTTTGTAGTTGCAAGTAATCTGTAACACAGTATTAATTTTATAATCGATATAAATGTATAAGGATTTTTAAGTACCTATCTAGAAAATTTTCCAATTAAAAAATGCCACAGGTACTCAAATAGCAACCTTCATCAACCGCCAAAACAAGAACTATTACACTTTGTTTAGATTATTTTCAAGGTAGGCACAGTTTGTCTATCCAGGATCTGAATGAAGTACTAACCTTCCATCAAGAAATAAACAAATTCTTACATTAAAATGATCTCATTAGAATTTTTGTTCAAGTTCCTATTTATTAAAATAAGTTCCTAAAATTGGCTACGGATAATCCTGTACTAAGCAATTATCAAATGTTCTAGATTTTTTAAATTATATTATCTGGAATATACTACACACGTCAATTATTTACTTGCTGACCTTTTAAAAACTTTAAGCAACCCATAATTAAGAAGCATTTATCAGAAGAGCATTTGTTACTAATGGTTCAATTTATTATAGTTTCTTGGTCAAGGAAGTTGCTTGAAAATGCAGAATAAATTTGTATTTTGTTACCTTCTGCAGGACAACATTATTCCGTCCCATAATTCTTAAAGCTATTATTGACTATGACTGTGTAAATAAATAATGATTCAAGTTTCATTATATTTATAACATTATTATTATCATCACAATTTATTTAATGTACAGGCGGTGTATTATAAGCAATAGGAATAAAACATGTCAATACGTAACTAAGAAGATATTTTAGCGTTAATCACGCTCCAGAAGAAATTTATATCCGACCCTGAAATTGCAGTATTTTCATGCTTATTATGCTCGTGGTACTTCCGTAACTATCAATTATTTGTCATCTTAAGAAATGGTTTTCAATACACAATGTATTTTCCTATCAAATAGATGCACATAATTAAGAATTATTATGTATTTTTTGTTGCCAAATCTAACAAGAGGTAGTTTGATATTTTTGGACGAATGAAATAGACCGTTATTTTAAAACCATTTCTGTGTGAAAAAAATTGATTATTTTACACGATATTGATGATCCCATAATGTCAAAAACTCAAATTTTTTAAACAGTATCGACCACACTGACACCTGAAATCAATGTAAAAATAAATTCTAAGGCACCTTTTACAAAGGTTTTAGATGCGTGTTTTAAGCTATTTTAAAAATATTTGCATACGTTCAAAATAATGGCAATGGAGTTTGGCAAAAAATAATAAACGTCAAAAGTAGCTGCTGTTGTTTCATATTAGGCTACTTGCGATGGGTGAGTGGCTAATTACAAAATCCCTTTCCTAAAATAAGTCGTTAAATTAAAGGCTGTCTTGCGACGTAGCTAGGAGTCTACTCCTGGGTAGGGCAATAAGAGGTAGTCGTGGATCTTCAAAAGCTATGCTTCATACGCCTCTCTATACAAACTAAAACTAGAACAACCCTAGAGAAGGCGTCACCAAGTCTTAGGCTCATAAAAACAAGATGTACCTAAGTAGGAACTTAGAAACCCTCAGAGAAAATATCGCATTCGCTGTGTGAACACTGTTATCAAAAAGGTGTGCGGAGCACCTGTAATAAAACAATGTAGTTTGAGAAAGGAAAGGCATAAGAGGCGTATTCTTACTACCTAGCTGTTGCAAAAGAAACAACATACAAAAACTAGCAAAAAGTTTTCTTGTTGCTATTGCAAATGAAATAACATGTGTAAATTACTTCTTGTAATGAGATATATCTGGTGTTAAACCACGCTATTGGAGATATTTGAGGATTATAGTAAGACAAGACTTCAAATATAGCTTAGCGTTTTAAACTGTTAATAATATAAAAACCAAGTAGTACTACTAGCCAAAGCAATTTCCAATAGGCCACCATTTTTGTCAGACAATATTAGGTTTATGAAAATCTTCATCTTGTAACTCAAGTGGAAAACCAAATTTAATTTCATGTGTTCTAATGAATGACTGTTACGTTTTAAGCGAATTAACTCGTAAAATGCTACTTTCAATTACTGGATATCTAAGTTTCCATATCTTATATCTATTAAATCTATTGTCTTTTTGTATAATAGTAAAGGAAGTGCTTTTGCTTCCTAAATCTGGTGCCAGTTACTTTATAAATTATAGTTTACTTTGTAAGGGTAAAATGGTTTTGACATGCGTAAATATGTTAAGATATCCCCAGGGGATTTTTATCGCTCTCTAGAAAATTATATAAACACGCGATCTTCAGTGATGACGTTCTCTATTCTAATTTGATGTCAGACATCAGCCGGTTTGAATATTCCAATCCTGGTGAGATGAAACAAGCTCGGGGATAATGGGAAATTACGTGAACACTTAAGTGCCGCAATTCATGGAAGCGACTTTTCGTAGAATGCCATTACCGTATGTATTTCGATGTTGTGTCTGTAATTATTATTCCAACCTTTCTTATCTTTTCTTTATTGGACACTACAGAAATATTGGAGACAACGACGTTAATAAATTTGGGAAATTACCAAGGCCTTGAGACGAGCTTGTCGAGCGATTGTGCTTAAATAATAACTAAGTAAGAGTGTCGGGGTGAACAGTAATAACAATGGCGCTACAAGTAGTGGGGTGTTTCTAATGATAAAACAATGCTTGTTAATTATAAAACGTCAAGGTTGATTTCTTCCTTTCTTGCTATTAATAATAAAAATTTAGCGTTTGCATTCTGACTGCCTGTGATAACTTATAACTTTATCCATCATTTTTTTAATATCTATTAAAATTTACAGTTTCATCTGTACAAACACGGCAAAATAAATACTTGTTTGTGCTGGATTAAAACTTCCATCTGAACTAAAAACATCGACTCTATTACCGAACTATAAAATATTTTCAAATTTTATAGATAAATAAGTTCTCTTAAGTACTAAAATAAAAGTTAGAACTTTTCCTCAGAGTTTCTTAATTTTTAAAAGAGTAAATTAGTAATTTAGTTTCATATTGTAAAGTTTGTGTAGGTCTTGTCTCTGTTAAAATCGAGAGCGCCAAACAATCTGTCCCCGCAATGCTTCTGATGTCATTTCTATATGGAAGACTGTTATTCCGCATAAACTTCCTTGTGGTGTCTGACAGTTGGTCATAAAGAAATAAAAAAGATCTTTTCAAACACGACTATCACTGGGGTAACTGGATATCCCTTACAATTCGCTGGTTTTAACTATTTTGTAAATAAATGAATTAAAAATTAACCTAACCTTAACTTCTAATAAAATAAAAATAATTTCAATAGATACACAAATATCCTTTTCTAAAAACAAATATTATCCACAAATTTGGCTAAGCATAGCTAAAATGGGTATATCCTTAAAAAAATTTATAAATACTTAACTCTAAACCATCTACAAAACTATTCGCTGCTTCCCACTTACCTGCTTTTCTATTTAATTATTAAACATTAATGAATCCGAATTTATGGGTAATGTCGTTCATAAAAGCAAAAGAACAGCTCAGTACCAACTTTGCGCGATAACATTGTCCTTCCCAAATTACTTAACACTTACATATTACTTAATGTTTTAGCCTAGTAATATTATCCTTAAATTTTATCACCAATCGTTCCGTCGACAAATTCTTAATAAAAAAGAATACTCACTGTGATGTTCAATTAATGTACTACGTCGAAAAATGTCAAAACAATATTACGTCCAAGCTCACATATAACTTATAGCGAATCATAAACAAACCTATAATATTATTAACATTTTATTCATCTATTTAAAATTTAGAAGGTTTAGACAACACCAGCTTTCAAGTTTTTAAAACGAGAGCAGCAACGCAATCCAGTTCCAACTTAATGGCGGGATGAACTTGAACTATACAAAACTTCACTTTTTCCAAACAGTCACAACGATAATAACTCCATACTCAAGCGCTTGAAAACTACCTGGTTTCACCTAAGAGTAAGTCCACATTTTATATCGTATGCCACATTTTTGTTGACTCTGCGAGACCATCTTTTATATTCCTTGCAGCTACGTTACATTAAAGGTTAAGTCTAACTGAACTTCATATCAATTCTCTCTCTCTCGCGATCAAGTCTGTCTTCGTATATTCGTACGTCTCTCTACACGCTGATGTTAACTTATTACTGGTTCTCCAAAAAACTAACTCACATCTCACAACTTCCAATCCCCCTGTTCCATTCGCGCGTATATATACATTATGATGTTTTTAAGTAATCGAGTTCTATATGACTGACTTTAAATCTCAGTTGGAGATAATTATTGTTTTTTAGTTCCCTCAATATTTCGTATTCTGTTAGTGATTTTTCATGTTGCTGCACAATTTGTTATTAAACTTACAAGTTACACGTGGGAACTAAATGTTATATACTTTAGGTAGGTGTGTATATTTATTTCTTTATCTGAAGCAACAAATTAATTACATTGTAATCTATTTTAAGGAAAGATTACCTCATCTTTGTAACACTATACTTTGTATTTTCGTTGCTTAGCGTCTGGTTTATTGCATTGTAGTTAAGTGTATTTATGGTCTATTTTTCTGATAATTGCGATCATGTTCACTGAATGTACTTCATTCAATTCAAACTTCAAAAACTCCTATTTGGGATGTATATGTTAACAAATCCGCTATTATTTTATAAATCTAAAGCTTACTGAAAAAGTCACTCTTCCACTATTCAATATTGTGATCATAACACAGGCCGACATGATTTTTGGTGTTTTGGATTTGATGAGTGTCCTTAGTTAATACGGGTACGTCGATTCTGTATGTGAATTTGGGTCGAGCCCATTACGTCAAGATTTTTCGCAAAATTAAAAAAACCTTGTGAGATATTTGTAGTAGAGCAAAAAAGTACCTTTATGATATTTCCTAAATTGCATTAAAATTATTTCTTTAGAATACTTGATACATTTATCCAAAATATTTTAGTATAATATTATGTTTATTTCATTTCAATGACAATACTGTTTCATTTTCGTATCTGTTAAGGTCAACTCGATGGCATCGGCAGTTGTTTACGAAATAGTTAGTTAGTGTCAGTTGTTTGTAGCATCAAGTTGTGTTTTGTTGTTCTGAGTATTTAGTGCGTCATAACGTCATCAATAAAGTGCAAAAACAGTCCTGGTATATTTTGTTACGTGTGTGGTGATTTAACGATAGCAAATTATCAACGAAACAACAGAAAGCTTATCACGCTTACTTCGGGGCTCCACACAAAGTGTGCTTCCAGTGTGTCGAGCTACTGAGAAATTGGACAAAAGGTACACGTAGCTCTTTACCCTTTGGCATTTCTATGGTATGGAGGGAACAAAAAAACCATGGAGACGACTGTTATTTTTGCTCCTGCAATGTCTAGGGTTTCAATTCAAAAAATAAACATTCTATTCAGTATCTTGATTGACCGTCTGCTAAAGGACTTGTATCTCATGGACCAGGAATTCCTATTCCTCCCCCTTTTCTTCACACCATCCAACAGCAATCATCAGATGAAAGTTTAAACGAAAAAACCTATGAAGACGAATTTAGTCCTTATATAGACCAACCTCAACAGTATATCCAAGCTGAACTAAATGATTTAGTAAGAGACGGGCCTATCGAAGGATGCTGCACAAATCTTAGGATGACTGAAAGACAAGAATCTGTTGGCTCCAGGAACCACATTTTCGTGGTGTAGGCATCATGAAAAAGAGTTCGCGGAATATTTTTCTCAAGAGGGTTCACTGGTGTATTGTAATAATATTCCTGTTTTAGTCATGAAACTGGGAGCTGACAATTACGATTTCACATCATGGAGGTTATTTATCGATTCTTCTAAGAGAAGTCTGAAGGGTGTCTTGTTGCACAATGATAATACTTATGCCTCGGTGCCTGTTGCTCACTCTGTGCATCTCAAAGAAACGTATGAGAATCTTGAGCTGTTGCTATATACAATAAAGTATATCGAATATTGTTGGCAACTCTGTGGAAACCTCAAAATAATATCCATGCCATTGGGTCAGCAGTTTGGATTCACAAAGTATCCATGTTTTTGTGCAAGTGAGACAGTCGAGCACGAAATTTACATTACGTTAAGAAAGAATGGCCATTCAGAGGAATACTTGTACTGGGACAAAAAAAATGTGCTGCGTGATGCTTTAGTTGACCCAATATTAGTTCCCTTGCCTCCCCTTCACATAAAGTTAGGATTGATAAAGCAGTTTGTCAAAGCTGTAAATAAACAAGGTGACTGCTTTAAATACCTGTGCGACAAATTTCCTGCACTTTCTGAAGCTAAACTTAAAGAAGAAAATTTTGTAGGCCCTAAAATTCGAACCTTAAAATCGGACAGATTGTTCCAGAATACACTGACCCAGGATGAATCTGAAGCATTGAGTTCTTTCGTAGAAGTCATAAACGGTTTCCTTGGAAACAACAAGTTTTCAAACTACAAAGAAATTGTAGCCAACATCGTCAAAAATTATGGAAAACTGGGATGCAATATGAGCGTCAAACTTCATTTTCTGAATTCACATGTTGACTCTTTTCCCGAAAATCTTATAGCTATCAGCGAGGAACATGGAGAGAGGTTCCATCAAGACATAAAGGAGATGGAGAGACGTTACCAAGGAAGATGTAATATTAGAATGATGGCTGATTACTGCTGGACCTTAAGAGGGACTTGCTCACAAAAATCCACAAAAAGAAAACTACAAAACGCAGTTTTGAGGGGAAAAGAGAACGATTTTATTCAAAAAAACCAACGATGGTCTAACGTAGATTATACTGCATTGTTTTTTAATAAACAACTCAATTTTGCAGTGTAATTTTCTATTTAAATATAGTTTCAATAAATATATTCTCAATATTTTTTGACAGTTTCTGTGAAAAATTTCAAACACACTTTTCCTGAAAATCTGACGTGCTGGAAAAAACTAAGCACAGATTCGTGATTAACACACCCCATTTACTATAGGACACCTATTAAACTTGAAACACTTTTTCATGAAAAAAAATGTAGGTTAATTGATTTGTTTACATTCTTGTGGTTTAAAATATTTTACAATCCCTACGTATTTAACAAAAACGATTATCTTTGTAGTTTTTGTTTGGGATTAAATTTATTGATTTAATTGCAAGTCCTGTTTTTAAATACACTATTTTATATGAAAATTTAGATTATACAGGTAGTTTAATAACAAATTAGTCCATTCAAGATTAAATATTATTTCCTTCAATCTAATTAAATTTTTGCGTAGCGGTTCGCGTTCAGTCTCTAAACTTCTCATGCCATTTTAATGTGGTTTCGCTGTTCTGTAGAAAACAGGTGTCAAATTATATAAGCTAATAAATAATTATCCAATGCAAAATGAAAACAATTTGTCAATGTACAAATTCCTTAGAAATTGTTACTTTTTACAAATTTTTTGCAGTCTTGACATTTTTACAGTATTATTCGTTCAAAGGGCGTAAAGACGAATCATGAACAACTTAATCACCAAAATAAATGCAGTAGTTTGGACAATATGATATTTTTGAAAAAAAAAGCGCATCATTTTGGAAAATGTTCGCCATATTAAATCCTCAGGTATGAAAATGGCGACGTTTCGCGTCAAATCCTTTTAATTCATAGTATCACTGTGTGAAGTGACTTGCTTACTTCGTAAAGTGCAGCTTTTTTTGCTAACCGCTAGGTCTAAGTATACTATGAGATTAAACATTGATCCTGTAGATAATGTTTAAAAACTAGTTAGGGTCGTTTTTTGGTACCCTTGCAATTTAATTGTCCGGATTTACATTGACTACATGCAACAAATATTTTATAAACCACATTTGAGTAATTATTTTAAAGATTTAAGTAAGAAATTGGTCAAATAGCGCCGTCTTTTTCTGTACAATTATTATGGTAAATTTGTCGCCGATCCACAAGATAAAGACTATACCTAAAACAATCAGTTACATGCAGTCTCTCGTTAAAGCATTAATAGGAATAGTGCTTCGTCATATATTTTGCATTACAAATAAGTTTTGATTACAACGTAGCTGCTGTAAAAAAATTCACCTTAACCTATACGGGACCATTAAAGTACGTGGACTTGAACAAGAATTAAACAATTGACAATATTACGTCCGCTTTTTCCATTAATTTCACAATTAACGTCAAAAATGTCAATTACCAGCAGAGTGCACAACATGTAATGAGAAAGTTGCGAATCTCTTTCTATCCAATAATCACCACATTACTACATTATACAGGTTTGTTCGCTGAAGCCATTGAAAACGCCTAAAGGAAAACTTTTTATTCGTCTCTTATACAAAAATGGTCCCACTAGATTCTTCGCCGTTACCATCATTGGCTTACAATGTAGGTCAGTCGTTTTATAAGCCCCTCTTTTATATTGAATGTACTATGGGGCAGGAGAGTCGCTAATTTAGTGCAGTTATATCTTGCCGGCTTACGTCTTTGTAATAACTATGCATCGCTTTAAGTGTACTGAGCACGCAGGAGTTTTCATCAAAGTAAAAGTGCAATGTCGAACCTCAAGTCACGGTTCACGAGTTAGCAGTTAGACTATTGTTGGTACTAGCGACTAGAGAAAACTAACAGAGCAGGTACTTGTTTTAGAATTCATCTCTCGTGGCAATCTTAGATCAAGCCTGTTTGCCTTGAAGCATTTTTTATGCTATGCACTGTTGCAGCAAGCAGATTTCCCTATACACATATTTCCGTTTCTAACTGTTTATTAAGCTATGGGTTTGTTTGGTCGGTATTAATATTTATATAATTCGCACAACTCTTTCTTCATTAGTTTACGTAACGCAACTTCAAAATGATTTGTGAGGTAACGTGCACGTTGCGTAAGAATGCAAAATGGTTTTTGCTCTAATTTGTAATGCAAACCTATTTATTATAAATAAACTAAGCAATAAAAAAGTTCCTTCGAGTCGATTAATCATTAATATGTATGTATGTATCTTAGACTACAGAATCATGTAATCACCACAGGGTCTATAGTAGGTCAATGAAAACACAATAAATTTGTGATACTAATAAGTCATTTAGTCTGAACTGATAAATTACCATGTGGTATTTAGTTGACATGGACAAATCATAACCTGAAACACTAGTTCTAAACTATTTCAACTTGCTCGCGAATAAAAATTAAATTCTGCATAAAACCTCGAAAAATTACCGGTTTTAGTTTGCATAACGTATATTGACATGCTAAAATGAGAAGCTCATTGCGTTTTCGTATTATTTGGTTACTAAGCCAACCCACTACATATTAATTAAACAAATTTGACACCCAAAGATACATACTATTCTCAAGTAAATTGATTAAATAATAAGGCTTACCCTTTCCAATTAGAATAATTGAATCAACTCCCACCACGCTTAAAGACAAAGAGAATTTTAAAGGTTGTCTGTACCACAACAATGTGTTCTTTAGTCTAGACGCGGAACTGTTAGAAACGGTAAACTACAGAATATAGAAATAATGACGTAAAAATCTTAGTTCATATACTTCTTGTGATTTGAAATCTGTTGTTTTGAAGACACTACTCTTGGGTTACGAAAAAATGTGATTCAGTGAATGTATCAAGTTTAGTGCTAGAATTGTTAGTGTGGTTAGTGCCCAAAAGGATAACAGGGTATAAGGAATATGATTTATTACGGTAAGTTTCTACCTTGGTTTAATGGTTCTTTAGTAGATATTTCTCTATTTAGTTCTTAAAAACCACTTGATTTTGCACTTATGCTATATCCGGGTTAGTGAATTAATTCAATAATTTATATATGAACACCTTTAATCTTCTACAAGCAGTTGTATTAAGAAGTAATTTTCATCTAAGACCATTTCTATAGTTATAGTTTTCCGTCTATTTGTTAGTGTGGATTTTGAGAATCGTTCCAAATTTGAAAAAAGGTTAAACCGATTGTTACCGTCGCTTTGATGATATCCTTCTTACAATACGTTGTACACACTCTATAATAATTACAAATTTTATTCCTCTTGGATATTTGTCATGTAAATTGTTGGTTTTCAGCAATTGTTTTCAGTACTTGTTTATTATATATTTTTTGGTTTTTGTTAAGTCCCCTTATTGCTAACAGGCTCCGAAGATTTCCATAAATCATTTTCTGATAATTTTGCTGCTTTAAATTCCGTAAATACAAACCGTTCTTCTCTAAATTTGTAGAGTTATAGCATAAGATGCTAAATAGTGTCAGGAGTAAACAATCTTTATCGGTATCTTGTGTTCGGAACACATGAATTTTTGCTGTTACTGCTATTAGTCCGGTTGCAAATACGTTTTAATGGATGTTTTCCCATATTCCCTATTTTATCATCTGATGGATGTGTTTCAATGCTTACATTTTTGATTGAGTTGTTTTTGAAAAACTGGTACAAAACTTATATCAATAAAGCAACAAAAAATTTACTAATTTTTGATTAACAAAAAACTATAGATTTGTTAAAAAGTATTAACCCTTAATATTAATCGCCACCAACTCCCGTTTCTTCTTTTACCCTTCAAATATTTCTTTGTAAAAGGGCATGCAATTCAGGGTGATTCTGAATATGTGCGGCCAGGTACAAGGCTTGGTTTCTTGTTTATTGAATCATCAAAATTCCAAAGCCCAAATTTGCTTAGAAGTAAAAACAACAAGGATTTAATGATAAATTTAAAGGTTTAAATAAACGAAACAAGCTTTTGGAGTTGTTGAAAGCGAGAGCTTCTAAATGCAATGCCAGGTGCTTATCTTCTGTCACACTGATTGGCGTGTGAGTTCCAAAATACCTGGGTATTTCGCGTTGTCTACAATAATACAACTTCTAAGTTTATCAACATTTTCAATGGGAGTCCTATATATTACCTATTTAACGTGACCCCAGAGAAAAACATCTAAATAATTAGGTCCGTCGGCTTAGGAGACCACAGTTGTTGAACTAACCACCAATGTAAATGCGCGCCGCGCCGTCTAACAACTCTTGACAAATTAAATTTAAATGTGCTGAATGTATCACAGAGCTATCGTGTAGAAAAGATTTGAAACGCAATGGATAGGAAATTTATCCCAACAGCTGCGGCAGCTCTTTTCTAGATAATTACGGTATTGTGCTCCATTTAACCTCGTTAACAAAAACATGTTTACCTAGTGAGTGATTTCAGCAACTCTGGGCCACTCTTTAACAGAGAATTAGTTTTGATAACGCATCCTATATATATATATATATATATATATATATATATATATATATATATATATAGCTGTGTTGGGTGCCACTAAAAGAGTGCTGTAACAATGCGCCGTGCTAGAAGCCACTAAAAGTGTAATATGAAAATGGTCTCGCGTTAGATGCGTGCCTCTCTGAAAGAGTGCTGTGAAAAGATATTTCTGGTTTGTAAACTTGAAATTGTTCACTTATTTTCGTTTTGCACTTTGCCTGGAAAGCTCGACGAAATTTACGGAATTTGCAAAATGAAATGAAACGCTGTAATATCACAAAGCATTTATACAATATGATATATCTTCTTTCATACAAAAGCATTTACAACATCGTTTCTTTCAAACATAAAATAATTCCTAAGAAGTCTTTATTACAAACAAAATTATTGTTGCTTACCTTATTTTACATTTACAGAAGTAAACTTATTCTTTTGAGGATCTTTCATCTGGTTATTTCCACGCTGGTAAAATTTGTTTTAATCAAAAAAAATCCTTGACATATAATCTATTAAAGGGGAGAGTATATCGAACTCTGAACATAAACTCCTGGTAAAAAATCCTTCACACAAGAAAAAAATTAGTACGATTATCTTAAACTAGATCTAAATACTCTAATATCAGTTAAAAATAAATCCAACAGTGATACTTGCAAAATCTACAAAACGCTTTTCGTAATTAAAAATCTTTTTATTTTAAATTGATCTCCAAATCGGCTTACAAGTTTTTCCAAATTAATATTCCCGATTTCCAACAGCAATTATCAAAGTACCTTCTTGGGTTAAAATTTCTTTTCAATTATTTAATACATCTTTAAAAATAGCTTTATATTGAAGAATTCTTGCTTTTCCTTTGTAATTAATAATTCCATTTTTCTATGTAATTTGGGTTTAAAAAACATCACTTCAATATTTATTGCAACTTCGCAACTATGTTTTACTGCATACTTCTATGTAACACAACGGCTAGCGTTTTAAAATAACATTTCTTGATTTCTAGTTTACGCGTCGGATCAAATTTAATTAATGAATTCAGCTCGAAACGATACGCGCTCCTTTATATACAAATTGTCTCTTTTCCAGGACTTCATCAGTATAATCTCGAACATTATGATGTAAGGTGTCCCGGAATACCCAATTAGCTTATAAAATTTTTACATTTTATTACCTTCTTATCTGTTCTAGGTATCCGTGACACGTTCTTTGTCCTTGTTTCTCATATACTATTATTCTGGCGTCGCGTACTAATGTAAAAGATAATCGATTATTCCAGGGATATTGCGTTTTATTTTTGATGCTAAAGCTCCTTTTTGGAATATAAATGTTTATTTAATAAGCTTATACGTAGTGTTAAATACCGATGACTTATATTCAAGAAAGTTTTTTATTTAGAATCAACGGGTTAATTAACTTACTTTGATTGCTCTTTAATGCAAAAGGGCTTGCGTTTCATAGTAATACACGAAATTATTTATATTTATGCTAAATACGTAAAGCTATTTACAGGAAATTTTATCAAAAATGTATAGATTTGCATTCGCATCGAAATGCATTTTACGCATCTTACAATTTACATATCCAATTTAAGTTACTTGCTATTTATTTACAATATGCTAGGGTGATTATTTGTATACGTGCAATTTGCGTTTTTGAATGGTACAGCAATGAATAAAGGTACGCCTGTATTATACAAGGCGTAACCATGAATTTACGAAAAATTCTATTTTGTCCGAATTCTATTATATTTTAGTGGCATTTATTTTTAGAATTAGGGTTTCAGTGACTTCTCGTGACCCCTTATCACGTCAATATAGATATAATATATATATATATATATATATATATATATATATATTACTCTGGAGTTTAGCTCTACTGTTTTAAGCCCCACGCTTTGGAAGTCATAAAGTTGCAAGGTTCCAGAAACGTAGCCCCAGCGTTGGGTTGACAAAAATTCTGCGAGCTTCTCCAGGATGAGGAGTAGGTTAATTCGTGCCACCCTCTTTGAGCACCATAAATGCACTGTAAATACACCAATGGGCCCCATAAATTCTCTGAAACTACCTTAAAACGATTTGAACGCCAAACCTCTAGCCTTTTTGCTCTGCTTCCTCAGGGATATTCGCCACGGCTGATCAGTTGCTCTCTGAAAATACTACCCTATTATTCAAAAAAAAAAAAAATCGACTACTTAAAATTACATCACGCTTTATTGTAACATCAAATAACTACCCAAAAATCTTAACATTCTTAATTCACACCTTGGATATCAACAATATTCAATCTTAAATGAAGTCATTTTAAAAATACCGTGATTTAAAAAATTTTCCATGTACATGTATAATTATTAAAAGTAACTGGGCTTATTCCTAATTTTAAAACCCCAGGTCTAATACGAGCTTATAGTAAAAACCTTTCTGTACCTTTGCACTGAAAAATTACCAAAAACCCGTTTACTTTTTTGCAAAAGTCAATATTATACACTCATTTTATAATATATAATTTTACATAAACATATTTTTAAAGAATTCCTTATCAAAGGTAAATAATCAATTATTATGTCCATAAAATTTAACAAAATCCACCAAAAAGCACAATATGTCATAATTACCAAACAATCACCACAGTTAAAAAGTTTTTATAAAGTTGAGTTACCTGAAATGTAGCACAACCAGATCTCTGCCCTGAAACCATCTCTGTCGTAGTCCTCCTTCATGACTACACGTTCAGGAATCACCCCAAGTTGACCCCCACCATCAGGAACAGCTATCATCTACCCAGATCTCTCGTATCCAATGTACGGTACTTCCAAACTATCGTACATCCGCTGCTGCTCCATTAACATCCACTATTTCACGTCAGTGCATACCAAGCACCTCCAACCAAAAATAGGAAGACTTCTACTTACGTACATCAAACTTTTCTTTTCAAAATGTATTTGATCAATTCACGACTGCTATTTTAATCTTGCACCAACTTGTGCATATTTATTTAAAAATTTCAAACTCATTAGTCACTTAACTAATTAGCTATTGTAGTTAGAAGTTTAGTTGAAGATCGAAAGAGAAAGAGCTACCGCCTCCTCTTGGTTTATATAGACTCAAAATGCCCCTAGAATCGTTGTTAAACGGTCTACCGATTCCACAAATCCATGCACATAACAACACCTATCCATCGTCCATTTCTACAAATCCAGCCAATAACCTTCAACTATTTTCTGTAAACCGTCTTGAAAATCTCAGAATTTTTAATCAGAAACAAACATTTTACTCCAAAGCCCTCATTAAAATTTCCAAGGCTGTCAAATTTGTCGAAGTCCCCCGTCAACTGGCATCAATACAAACATCCAAAACACGCCTCTCTCATATACGCATATACGGTTACCTCTCTCTAGCTTGCATTCTAAATGTTCTGTCCTTTGTCTTGTACCTTTTCTCAACTTTCTATGTCAGTTATCCGTTTTCTTTATCCTTGTTTAACCCTTATGTTATATCTCCTTACTTTTATCCCCGCTATTTACAAGTTCTATTCTACTCTACCAATCTACACTATCGTCCTTCTCGTTATTATATACACAGTCTAATAGTCCTACTCTGTCTGTAGCCTTCTACCGTACTTCTCAATTTCCTTCCACACCGATGTCTTATTAAAACACGTTGCATCTCAGTCTTACTTGTCTACCTTTAAAATTTCCTTGCCTTACAGACGTTTCAAAGTCAATGACAACTAACCATATGCTATCTTTCATTCCTTGCTACTTCATGCAAAACACACTTCTTCTCTTTATTTTATCGATCCAGTTTTGTATGTAATCTTCAACATAAACTTCCCGTTCATTTCTAGCGATCTTTTTTCTAAAAACCTCGATGCTTGTTTACTGGTTGTTAAATTAATACGCCGAATGTATTTACAATGCTAAGCTTTGCTGGAAATCTTTCGTTTGCTGCACGTTCCTTCTTAAAAACTAATAATCGTTAACTTGTTTTTTGATAACACTGTTATATCTTATACAAATATGAACTTTTGAAAAATTATAAATGTTCCAGCTTCATATTACCCTACACTAAGTTATGTACACAAATAGAATAATTACACTTTGAATATCAGTTACTTGATATCACTAAAGAATTCACCCTCGATAAATTATTGATTTCTATGCCACGAACTGAAAAGCTTTCCTACTACTAACTTTGCTTGGTACTTATACATTTAAATGCACGTGTTTACCTTACGGATTCACACATCCTATATTTAATAATTGTAATTAATTTTTATCCTAACTCTAAAATATAGCAAAATTAACCTTAAAGCTTATTTTAAATTACAAATCCCTATGCTATAGGTCAGAAAAATGTTCTAAATTATTACATGCCTTCTATATACATAGTGTACTCAGTCATAAATATTTATCTGTTCTATCTACCATCAATTCTAACCTAAAAATCCATAGTAATATATATATGTATACATGAAATATGTTATAAACTCTACACGGTTAGGTATGGTTGACTACAATGCCAAATGTAATTGATTTATATTTGCATACATGATTTAGATTTGTATATTTTTCTAATTGTCATCACCGATTCACGTGATGCAATTGGTTAGCGCGTCGGTAATCAAATCCAAAGAATACAAGTTCAAATCCTATATGGGACATCGTGTTTTCCATCTTTCATAGACTAGCTCAATTTGAAGTAGAACTTTCATTGTCATGCTGGAAAATGATTCGGCACCGTCGGTTTATCTTTTTTATTTCTCCGAAAACTTGTGGCAAACAAATGGTTATATACCAAGCAGAATTAACTGTTCTACGATCCCCTAAAGCAACGTTCGTGACGTGACATCCATTTTTTCCGAAAAAACAGGCAACAATTTTCTTCGAAGTACTTCGAACTCCGACAACTTTTGTTGGATTTCGTTCATCTTGAAAGACCGATACAGCCGACTGCTGTTTACTTTCGGGTTTATATGAATAAATCCAAGATTCATCACTTGTGTAGATGTTATACACTAAGTTTGATGCACCGCAATCGTATTTTTTGTGCATTTATTTGCGCCAATGGACACGAGTTTTTTTTGAGCGATCAAATTATGTGGGATCCAACGGGCACATGGCTTTTTCACAGCTAAATGTTTATGTAATATCAAACGTTACTTGTCGTATTAATGCCTAGGGATGCCTGAATCTTACGATAAGTAACATGAAGATCTTGCATTATCAATCGCGCACAGCATCGATGTTTTCTGGCACAACAGCCGATTTCGGACGGCTTTTTTTAAATTCATCCGCTAGCGAACTACGATACGATTGAATTTACTATACCAACGATATACAGTGGTTTTAGTTGGAGATTCTTCCCCAAAAGTCGAAATAAGTTGATTCGTGCACTGTTGTGGAGACAATCCACCTCGGATATTGTAAAAAATCATGGCACGAAAATGTTCACGAGTTAATTCCATTTCTTGGCCGAGACAAAATTTTCAACTCAATCAAAACAAAACAAATAGTGTTTATGTGACAAAATGTTATAAGTATGTATACTGTCAAAAATATCAAACTTTAGGTTAGAAACGTCAGATCGCCCTAGCAACACTAGTGTTGTCAGTTTCCGATACATATAGAGTATCCTTCGTATTATCCATGGTCGGATGATGTTCGATAGGTAGTGTAAGATTAATATTGGACGTTACAATGTCTGCTTTAGTTGAATAGTTTAATAACAATTCTGTATGTTTTTCATGAGGAATAGGGACTGTTGTGTCATTTCTTTTTTTGGGTTTAGTTGTGGGTAAAGAAGCAATTCGTCCAGCTTCGACGTGGTAGGAAATGTACCGAAAAGCTACGTTGCTTCTTTGTATGGTCATGCTAATTCGTTATATTAGAAAAGCAGTTGCTCTGGGTTCGTTGGTTTCCTGTATTATTTTTCTTCCTACCATTTGTATGAACTGTAAAGCTTGTGGATCGAAGACACCAAAAGTTTCAACAGCCACCGGATGGAATATATAGTTGTTTCCAAATTTTTGTATAAGTTGCACTTTAAAGTAAGAGCAGATGTAAATGCAGCTCATGCACTCAATGATGTAAAACGAAGATGTGAACCATCTAATGTATTTGTGCAAATGTCGTCCCATATGATTGATTTTCCATTTTTCCAAAGTATAAGGGACATTTCATCTGGACTTTTGCCATAATAGCAGCTAATGCTTAATGGCTTGAGAAATGATGGGACGGGATATTGGCTAATCCTAGAGCTTGTTTAATTAAGTCATAGATTGCGTGATGTCGCGATAAGCGATCGGTGCTCAATTAACAGCTCAGACCATAAATTCTCTGATTACTAACCCTAGAGCCACATCTGCATTTGTGTTCCATGCAAATATTAGTGCCTAGTTGGTATCCTATTGCAAATCTGAAGGAACCATTATCTAAAAGCCTGCCTAAGGAAACCACTACTAATGCATTAAGCCACCATCCAGTTTCTTTAGAATTTAATGCTATCAGACGAGCCATATCAGTTGCGTTCGAATCTGTCTGAAACAGTTACTTTGAAGCTAAATATTAGAGTGGGGTGTCATATGATTTTGGCTAAAACGTGCAAGTTCTGTGATATTAATGTTGGCTCTGGTGTACCACGTTTTTCGGCATTGGTAAAGATTTGATCAGGAGTATTTGTTACTTTCAGTAACATATTGTTTATTATGTGGGATTTACTGCAATTGGATGAAATGAATGCAGGTAAAGCCAATTAAGTTGTTAAAGGGGTTTCTAGGCCACCTCTTGCAACTGGAATTTTTTCTTGTATCCATTGATTGTTGTCGAATCGGCTATTGCAAATTTCTTCAAGAATTTTGCAGAAGAAAATATCAATTTTTTGTAGTCCCAGTTTATTATGCCAAGTTGGGTACTTACATTTAAACGTTTTACTATACAAAACCGTCGACGCGGTATAAGTGACGCAACGGCAGTTGGTAACGCTAATCTTTAATACAGATTTTAGCGCGCCCATCTGTCAATGACGTCACACAATATGAAAATTACTACGCGTAAATGACGGAATATATAAAAGGTTAGAAATGAAGTATAAACAATAAGGTACTTACATAAATAGGTACAGCTTCCTACAGAATAAGTTAAAGATGGCGTCTGCGACGTCCATCGGGATTGCTCCGACTAGCTACGGCGGTCGTGGGCTGCTCCCAGGTTGTATTCAAATTACGTCTTCCTTCCTAGTATGTAGCGGGAACGATAAGGAACAGGTTTTATAGGGAACGATAAACAAAGATAAGCAAAGGAAATCTACATAATAAGTTAAAGATACGATACCAGACACGACCACTCCACTCGAAATTCAAAGGCAAAAAGCCACGTTTCAGCGTCTCCCGGAAACTTCCCCACTTTTCCTTCGCCACTCGCGTCGGCGCGAAGTTCGTCCAACCCACTTCTGACGTGACGGAAATACGCGCACCGAGTCTTTGAAATTTATGGCGCGAAAACTCCCGCACATCAAAACTAAAACTAAGGAATGTCTAGTGCCAAATCTTTGGCAAGTAACAGGGTAGCATAATTATTTTAGGTATTCCCAAGCAGTTTCTTAACAAGAACCAGGATATATGAGCTGGAAGATCAATCAGCCACGATGACATTCAAGTAAGTGCCTGTGGCTTTTTTTTCAAGCAATTAGATAATGCTTCGTTTGAGAGAGAAGCACCCAGAAGAAACTATTAGGAAATATTTAGTATGTTAATACCTAGAATTATGTTTGAAAATATCTCTTGTAGTTCCTGAACTTGATCCTTTACAAAGATCTCACACTTGTTGAAATTCAATTCCAGGCCAACATCGTTTGAATTGAACAGTAAACTTTTTATGGAATTTACTTCTGACCTAGTGTCACCACCTATGCAATCGGAATCCAAATACCAACTATTAAATTTTGTTGAAATATTCTTTGTAATATTTCCGATCGTTAGGCAGAATGATACAGGCCCAAGAGGGTCACCCTGTTGTATACCTCGTTGGAATATTGTTAGTTTATTGCCAAACATTAATATAGATGATTTCCAATAGCATTGTTCAATAAAAATGTAAATTTCAGGTATATGGGAAATCACATTTTGTAGCATTAAATTTCTGTGCATTAACTGGAATAGGTAATAACAAATTTTGCTTAACGTTGAACGCCATTGCTGAAATATGTAACCTCTTCTAGTAGAGCGTCTAAATGACATTTCATTACATTACTTTTCGGCCCATCACATGAAGTTCATAACTATGAACTATTAGAGTTCCAAAATACTTCGTAATTTATAATCTATAGCGGCATTTGCTCACATGGAACGTGTATTCTAATATGAAGGCCACCCAATTCTAATATACAGATTTTCTTAATCGATTTACATAAAATACCTGATTAACCTCAATAAAAGACATTTTTGCCTTAATACGCTGTTCATATTCCTAGATTATAGTTGACATATAAATATTAATACATTTTCTTCAGTAACATTTCGGCTGCTAAAATATATTTCTTAATTTTCTATCTATTCTAGTACGAGCTTTTTCCTACAAATAAAACTTAATGGTGTATAAACTGATACCTGATGTCTTTTTTCTTATACTGTTTTTTCACTTTGTATTTATTGCAAAAAACAACACGTCTGAAAGATTGTTAACCTTGTTGATATAAGTTCAAATTAGTCTTGGGTAAATTTAGCAGCAATGCGCATACATTTAAATCTAATACCGAAAAATAAATGTATGCCACATGAATACACTAAAATTGTCGCCTGGCGATCTGGATATAAAAGAAATACAGCAATTAAAGAAACAATGGAATGACTGATAGTTACAAAAATGTATTTGAAGAAACTATGAGAAGCGAACAAAAGGGATGATTTGAGTACGATCTCGAAATTTCTAGAGATGTATCAAAATCACGTGGCTAAATATAGATTTAAAGAATTCGAAACTTTATATCTTGAAAACTTTAAATAAGGTATCTATAAAAGTTTGTCTAACAGAAGCCAAGTAGGCTTGATTTCGATGTACTGAACTTCAAAATATGGATGCACCCCACTCATAATATCACATTACTGGAATATTATTAAAACTATGCACACTTTGTTTAAAAGTTCGGTTTGGCAATGCAGTGTAAACATATTAAGATTTGCTAAATAATAAGTTGCCAGAAATAATGGTATGGAAATTTTACTCACGTGATATCAGCATTGCAAAATTATTCAAAACTCAAAAAAAAGGTTATGGAGTCCAAGCGACAAAATGTTTTTTGTTCAAAAGCGTTCAAAACTTTTGAAAGAACATGATAATGTACCTCTTCACACCATTATATAATATTTTAATTTTTGCCCTAGATCCCTTAAAAATTATTTCTCTTTTAGCTGGTGGGGTATAAACTTTTATTGTTTCCTATTTCATTCCAAATCATTGTTTGATTCTGATAAGAAGTTGAAAATGAAGTTATTAAATTCAAATAGTTAATTTTTGGCACTGTAAACGATGAAAAAAGTATTTAATGACGAATAATAATTGTGTAGTATATCTTCACGTATTGATACACCTTTATTAGTAAAAAAAACTAAAAACTATGTAAAAATTACATAAGCCGTTAACTTACGAAATTTTTGCAATGACTATAAAAACTTGGGAAATGATAATGATCATTCCTATTAACGTCTGAAATTACATTTATGTATCCTAAGTTCATAAGGGGTTTAATTTCTTATACAACAACTCCTATTATATATATATATATATATATATATATATATATATATATATATATATATATATATATATATTGCTGTGAAATATCCTTTTTGAATTTTAAGCCCCTACGATAGATGCCATATATATTTGATATGAAATTGCCCCTACTATTGGTGCGCGATTTTATTGCTATGCATTGCCTCACGATTGGGCGTGTCATATTTATTGCCGTGATATGCCCTATTAAGTTTCTATACGTTCTTGTTTACCACGACTAGCTCACTGAATGCTCGACTTCCTAATAATAAATCTTATTTTACCCTTTAAATGGATTCAAATAAAGCAGTTCAAAAATCACACAAAATAATAATTGATAATATGTACAATGTTGTGTAACCTCAAAATTTTCCCCCTGATAGAATATTTACATTTACCAAATTTATGCTTTCCTGAAAACCAGAAAAAATATCTTTTAATTACTCTCAAGTATCTTCGAACGTTCTAAGATGCTTTCCCTGTTTTCATATTTTCAAATGACCTTTTTGATGACTCTTACAAATATATAATGTATAGCAAATATTGAATATGAAACAGTCTTTAAAAAATAAATGTTTAAAAATCGCTAACCTGCAACGGTCACTGGAGTTGCTTCATAGTGTCTGTGGTCTGCATCCCTTGCTATGTCCGCTCTACTTATTGACCAGAATTATCAATTTTTGATTTCTGGTATTTTTCTTTGAATTAACTTTGAGTACCCTTTTGATCGCATTTTCAGACGTATTTTTAGATTTGTGTTAAGGCTTAGATCTTGACATGAACACCGACATGCATATAAACTTAAATATCAACTTAGTACATATGACAACAACGAACTGACATCAACGAAAGTGGCATCCACAAAAATGGCATCAACGAAAGTGGCATCAACAAAAGTCGTCTCAACAAAAGCCCTATTGTTAAATATTAAAATAAATTTAAATAATTGCTTAACTTACGTCTATTTGTGGATCGCCTTATTTTTCGTCGCACAATTTATGCTCTTTTAAATTTTACTTATTCTAAATTTTAACGTTTTACTAATTAATTTCATCACATAAATTTCTACTGCATTTGAGCATAGTTTGTGCTTGGTTGAATATGAACTGCCCTCTTTATTCACTTCCTATCGTATTTATAAGCCCTTCCCACAAATCGTTTCCATTGGCGTGTTTATTGATCAAGACTTGTACTTTGCCTTATCTCTGGCAGAACTCGGTATTTCTCAAAATCCCTGTCAAATTCTTGGTAACAATGCTTTATCAGTCTGTATTATATCGTTATTTTTTAGAATTCCCAATTATTACTCACATTCATTTACGTAATTTTATGTTTGTAGTTTAAAAGTCCAAAACTTATCATATAATGAACCGCCTGGTGTTTATTTGTTTGTTACAGAACGTTGGTTTTCTGAACAAATGTATTTTTTATAGTCACGTATTTAGTGACGTATTAGAATGCGTTTTCTTATACATACGTTGATATTTTCGACGTAATTACTAAATATGTGGAATGCCAATTTATCTGTTTTCCAATAATTTATTTTGATGCAATTAGTTGCTTCTAAAACCTTATCTTTACTCGTAAATTATACTTAAACATATTATACGACGTACACATTCTATTCTAATTAAATGGTATGGAATTATTACTAAATGAGCTTCTTTCTCATGCATTAGATCAAATATCCTTTATATACAGTGTCCTCGTAATTGACTTTTTGTAGAATAGTCAATTTACTCCTATAATTGATGGATTCATTTGATTTTCTAAAAGTTAAAGTTATTTATATCTATCCTACGACCCGTTTGACTTAATCTACCCTTAAACTACCCACTTATCATAGCAATCAATATATATATATATATATATATATATATATATATATATATATATATATATATATAAAATATTTAATGATGAAAGGATGTATGTAGTGGGTATCAAGTCCAATGAATAATTAAAGATGTTGTTATTAAATTTTATTTAATTTCTTGACGTTTTGGCGACATTTTTGTGCCTTTGTCAAAAGATCTATAAATTAAAGTACATAAATAACAAATTGATAGTTTATATGAATACACTTACTATAAATAATCCTAATGGTTTGTAAATAAATTGAATTTAGATGGAAACACAAATTTTTAAACTATTTTGGTGAAAGTCTGTCAGCGATATAGGTGGAGACAGTTATAAGTGATACATACTGACAGAATGCGTTTGTGATTAAGTGAACATACTTTGATGCATAGAAAAGAGAGAAATTGCTTTTAAAGGTATGATGATGATTTAAATTGGTTCATGTTATATAAGGAAGCGTAGATGTTATGGAAATTTTCTACACCTTGTTTATTGTTCATGCAGTTAGCTCTTTATTAATGTAGAAAGATTCGAGATATAATCTTGTTTTATATTCAAATTCCATATCTAATATTACGCATTCTTCAAAATTAGGAGTATGTTTGGTGTCATATACATGCGTGGATAGAGCACATTTCTTAGAGTCAAAACGGCAATCGCTTCTGTGTTACGTTAAACAATTTCTTAACCATTGTGAAGTTTGCCCAACGTAGCATTTCTGGCAACTGCAGACTATCTTGTAAATTAAATTGCTATCCATCAACTTGCTCGCTAATTCGTGCCCCACACTTTGGGCGTCATAAAAATGCTCTATACTCCCCTAAATGTAGCCCCATGCTTGGGAAGCTATCACAATGTACTGTAGTTATCCTGGAATCATTCCCCACTATTCCTCCTTCTTAAATAGAAATAAAACTCCACCAATTTGTACTTAAATAAAACTTCGTTACAAATTTATTGAATTTCGATATGTTCTAGTTTGGTATTTACAAAAAATTGCTTCTCCGACTTGATCTACCACGGCTAGTTCTGCTCCCTACCTTCTACGATATACTCACCACGGCAATTCATTCTCTCAACACCTTTCTAATAAAAGAAATAAAAAAAATAAAATATTTCTAAAAAAACATATACCCTTTTATTCATGTAACTCAAATAATTATTCGCATAATCTCAATATTTACAAATTATTTTACGATCAAACATTTCACACTTTGGTTCGTTATTGAAACATTAATCTAAAATTCTCGTGAGCTTTTATGTTGCTCTATATGACAAAATTTCATTCGAAGCAGATGGGTCTCTCTAAAACCCTAAATTTACGTTCTCCAGGTCTATGTTGAGCTCATTATAAACCTTCAATTTTGTATGCCTAAAATATTGCATCAACAAGTTATGCTAAAGACCCGTTTACTCCTTACACCATAAAATATTTTATTGAAATATTTACATCCTCAGATTTAAATTATTGTCTTTTACCTATGTGAAACGAATTATTTGTTAGTTTTCAAAAATTTCACCAAATAACTCAAAACACACAGCGTTTTTGATAACACCATATCATCACAACAATTCAACAACAAAAGAAAACGTTACCTGGAATGTTCTTCTAAATCACCACCTCTGTAGTTGATCTTCACCAGACCCACGTTCCTGGATTACACCATCTTGCTGCTTTCCAACTTTGACTGCATTTTTATTAGCTCGTTCATCCAGTTCTCTACCAATTTGTGGACGTCTTCCACACGACTGCCCGTACAAAATCCAAACTTCGCTTCCTCCTTCAACTAACCCGTTCATCCAGTTTTTCAATAATTCGCTTACTTACTTGTCATTCTGCTTCAATGGTCTTAATTATTTCTAATTATGTTTAGCCCTTTTAAATTACTTGCACCAACTCGTGCATTTCAAACACTTGTAAATTATTCGGACTGCACTATTACACGATTTTTAGCTAGGATGGTCTTCTTTATACTACCAAAAGTAAGTGATGCGACTCATAAAATAAGAGAGAGAAAATAAGAGAGAGATCGCCCCCTCTGGCAATCCTTATATAGTCTCAAAATCCCGCCTTTTGTGTCAGGTATTTTGGCTGCATTCTCTGAACTCCAGTAACGGCCACTCAATTCCACAAATTTTTAGATGTACACAACACATAACGAACTTTGAAAACCAAGAATTTTACCACCCCAACGACATTATACTTTGAAAGCACGCTAAACTAATTAACCGTACAATTTTTCTGTAAACTGTGTCCCTTTCCTATCGCCTCTCACTAATTCTAAGCACGCCTCTTAATGTCCACGTCTATATTCTTATTCCACTCATACGTTTATAATCACTTTTCCCGTCTTTGTCTTATGATCCCATTATTGCCCTGTTGTCTACGTTTAAAGCTCCTTTCTTCTATATGTACGCCTTGAAAAATCGATATCGTGTGACGTAAAACCTGTTGCATCTGCGCCCCTATCTTAGTCTCTACAAATATTTGTTTACCGCGCTCTTGAGACTGTTTGTTACTCAAACATCTGCTATATTTTCCATCTGCCTCTATTACATTCTAAAGATTCTCTGTCTCTTACATATTTATTGATCTGTTTATGAAATACCCGTCAGTTGAAGATAATCTTGTGTCTTTTCGTTGAAATGTTTTGTTAACGTCTTCTAACCTTCACAAGAAGTGCTTATCTCTCCAAGCTTTTATTCCTTGAAACCTTGACTTGTTTTGCTATCTTATACTTTGTAACGTTCTACAAACTGCTTTAGTTTACTATCTTAAATAAATGTCCGTTGCTTAACTTATGGATTTTACCCTGCAGAGCTTTAATCCTGCTAATTTTTGTACGTAATTTTCATCCTTGCATCAACTTAATGTATACAAATTATTGATTTGAACTTAAAATATGCCTTTTTATTCCCATTTACTTAATTTGAAGCGTAATACATAAATTATTGTTTTGAGCTTATATTATAATATGTCCGTTTTTATTCAAATTTTATTTAATTGAAACGTAATAAATAAATTATTGCTTTCTATGTACAGGGTGTTTACACGAATACACATTTGACCTATTTACACATATTTAGCCTAACCCGTCACAGTATATATATATATATATATATATATATATATATATTGTTTAGATGATGTTATACTTAATACTACTGAAGCTTGACTCTTGTTAACGATTATTCTTCTCCATTAATAATAATATAATTACATGTTTGTATTATTCCGAACGTTGCAAAAATGGGATGATCAAGTTATTAGTACATGAATTATGTATATAACTAGATTCAATTTCCTTAAATGCAAGACGTAATTGAAAAATCGTTAACAAGAGCCAAGCTTCAGTAGTATTAAGTATAACATCATCTAAACAATTAGGCTAGATAGCTCAATTGGTTAGAGCACTGATCCGGAAAATCAGAGGTTGCAGGTTCAAGTCCTGCTGTAGCCGTTCTTTTAGTGGTTTTCAATTACTAGTTCGATTTGAAATGGTAATTCAACTTTAAATACAGAGTTGGGTTTTCATTTCATCTTAATAACTATATATATATATATATATATATATATATATATATATATTGCGGTAATTATAGGGTAAATTTAGGGGTAGGTTAAGTCATAGGGGTCGTAGAATAAACAAGGAAAACTCCCAAGTAACAGAAGCACAGAATTACAGATATTAGAAGAGCAAATAGGTCATTATATATATTATTAGTTGAGAGCACACTGTAAATAGCAGTACAAACGATTAAAACAGATATCCAAGAGTAGCTATGAGCAAAGATAAGAATTTGAAAAGGTAACGAAACCAACTTTATATATGAATCATGTTATTCCGCGTCTGTTGTGTCTCGGAAAGAGTAAAATTCCAATATCACAGAAAATTATATTGGCGACCCAACTCAGGCGCTCGAAAATCCAACGTCATTATTTCGAACTTCACAACATTATGGCTTATGAATATCATGATATTATTGAAGACCCAACTAGAGTGGCTCAATTTCAACAAAAATGGATCGATTTTAACATTCAGGCTTAATTCTATTGTGTTAAGTGGTCAGAAATTGGCAGGGTAAATCAGTTAGATTTTGTTGAAAATTTTAATTTGGTGTAATCTTCTAGAAACGTTTGGATACAATGAGAGGAGGATAGAAGTCGTGTCCAATTAGAAACAGGACCGAGTATAGCAAATAAAGCAAAATCGTGAAAAATTAAAACAGGAATAATCAGATCCGAAAGCGTTGAGTCATAAATTTAGTAAGAATTAAAACAAAATCGGGAAGAATTTTCACGTAATCGGAAAAATAGGCAGGAATTAAAACAAAATAATAATAAATATGACAATTTTAAGTCTTTTACGAGAGAGAGGTTTAGGAAGTGTTTCACTCAAATATGACAGAGGTAAAAACGGAAATAAATTCGAGGTTGGATGATCCCAATATTACCGTAAGAAATCTACAAGAAACTGTAGAAGAAAATAAACAGAATACAAGAGTGAAACTGCAAAAATGTTCAGAAAATGTTTATCTCAAACAGCGGACGTAAAAAAAGAAACTGTTGAGGAAAATTGGCAAAATATGACGGCGGAATTTGGTGAAGTAAACCAAATTATAACAGTATTAAACAATGAAGCTGCTCAGGTAGAAATAAACAATTTAAAGAAGGGAGCCGGTGAAATTTAGAAAGATAGCTTTGGGTGTGATAGTAATGTTGTTCCTTTAAAACAATTTGCAAAATTTCATGCAGATGGGAAAATCAAGTATAAAATGATTTTAAATAATTTAAAATGTAGCCACCAGTACTGTTGATCAACATAAATTAAAAGTGGATAGATCAATGCGAAAGGACATACCGAAAATTTAGTTTAGGTCAGTGAAGATGAAGAGAAATATGTACTAGGATTCGGACACAAAATTTTGAACTATTACTGGAAGGATAATAAACGATATAAGATTAGGGATAATTTATTAAAAGTAAAATCATTCACACAAATTTACAATTCCAAAACAAATTATTTAAATAACTATATAGTACAATCTATTATAAAAATTAAATTCCTAATTTAAAATTAGTCTTTTATGTAATCACTCAATACAATACAATACAAAATATTTTATATATCCGACCTCTCTACGAAAAGGTGCCCTTTTAATGGCTTACATTTACGTTACGAGTCCGTTCTCAAAAATCCAAATAAAACTATTTCCCAATTCTTGTAGATCAACGCCGATGTTCCAGTTTAAGCAGTACACTTCCGTTTTAATTGGAATTAATCAACAAATATTTGATTATATTCCAATCTTTAAGTTGTTTTTAATTTGAATTAAATTGCTGGATTTGCATTTTTTAAATAATAAATTTTAAATAATAATTAGTGCCGCATATGGTTCGTTTTACGTACGAAATTAATTACGTAACGTATTAAAACTATATCTATAACATGATTTTGTCGGCGTTCCAACCATAACTGAGAGACTAACCTCCTACTGTTACCATCGTGTTAAATACAAAGCTTCTTCTTTTACGTCGATCGTTCTGGCACATTGTAGCAGTCATCTTCTCATATTTTTGAGAATATACTGGTCATTTTCCAATATATTTGATATGGATAATGTGGATAATCCGATAATTTAAGTTTTTCAACAATTATAAATTTCAAATTTATTAAAGTTATCGCGTTCTTGCGATCTTTTGTTGTTAAATATAAATGAAAACCTTTCTACAATATTTTTTTATATATTAATTGTCATTCTATTTAAAATACGAACATTCAATTATTAAATATAAACGAAATTTCCTTTATAACCATGTTTATATGCTTTTAACGTAACTAATACACATTTATATAGTGGATTTTAAAAATATGTCACCAATCTCTTATATTCAAATATATGGCTAAATAAATTGCTTCCTTTTTGCATTTTATCGAATTTATAAAATAAAATCTGTGTCGTACGATCATGCTATGACCTTTAATTGCCGATAAAAAAGTGATGAGATAAGTCCGGCCTTGGAGCGCCAATAAACAAGTGCTGTGACAACGCCGCTTTGATAAGGCGTTACTAAAGGAGTGCTGTAAAACAGATTCAGCAGATTGTAAAATTTGAAATTGTTGACTTACCATCTTTTTTAACTTTGCCTGGCTAGTTCAATGGAATTGATGGAGTTTTCAAAATAAAATTAAACAGCGCAATATTAAAGCATTTGTCCAGTATGAAATATTTTCTCTGTTACAAAAGCATATAGAACATTTACAGCTTCGTTTCTTTCAAACATCAAATAATTTCTAAGAAGTACTTATTTACTTAATTATAAAAATGTTCCTTACCTTATTTAAATTTACAGAACTAAATCTCTTCTCTTATGGATATTTTACCTGTTTTTATTCTCACGCTTGTAAGGTTTGTTTGGCCAAAAAATCTTTGACAGATAATGTATTATAAGGTCAGAGTGTTTCGAACCCTGAACACAAACTTTACTGGTAAACACACTTACGAGAATAAAATGATTATATAATTAACACCTAGGTCTTTAGACTTAAATTAAATGACAAAATTTAAGTATCAGTTGTAAACAATGCTTAAAAAATTATACTTGCAAAATCCACAAAGCGCTTTTTTTATCCAATTTGTCATTAAATATATTCGCATTTTAAATTGATATCCAAATCAGCTTACAAGTTTTAATATTATTTACATCTCCATTTGGAAACGGCAGTTACCCATTTTCATATTTGGTTAAATCTTCCTTTCAGTTAATTAATAAAAATTTTTAAAGTAGCCTTATATTGAAGAATTTTCCCTCTTCATTGTATATAATTACATGTAATAATTTCCATTTTTTTATGTAGGTTACGTTTAAAACATCACTTCCTTATTAATTGTATCATCGTAATTATTAAATTAAGGTATGCATACGACATACTTTAAATAACGTTTTTGCGACTTGAATGAAAATTTCGCGATCAAATTCATGAATGAATATTTTTAATAAAATTTCTCATTTATATAAAAAATTATCTATTTCCAGAATCTACCCGTATTTACGTGATTCCATTCTAAATAAGGCACGCCAATCTTACGTAATGTTCTGAAAAATCCTCATTAGCCTTCAAAATCGCCGCGTTCGATTATTTCATTAGTATTGATTTATAATAGTGCCTCACGCTGCCTCGTCTTTATTTAACACCCTAGGTTATTGTGGTGTTGCATAACAATCCAGTAATTGCGAAAGATAATAAATAACTTTTATCAATTTTGGTTACATTTTATTGGTTTTTAATGATCGGGCTGCTTCTTGGAATAAATGTTTATTTATTAATGAGCTCATGTGAAATTGACGTATTTTTGTCTATGATTTTTTATAATTCAAAAATTTAGAGTTATAATTTTTTGTATACGTATATGTTAGCACTAGAAAATTACGTAGGATATATAAAACACACCAACTGCAAGGCAATATGGCAGTTCGAACACCTCTAACGAAGGCGATAAATGAGTTTGCATAGACTTCCTGCTGAATTTCACAAAGCACTTCGAAGTTGATTTTTATAATAAACGCCCCACATGTCAAAAATCACTTCACTAAAAAAAATATCTAATATGTGAATTTAAAACGTAACTTCAAGTAAGAATGACCGTTTCGTAGATCCTGGTTTTTGCAACATAAAAAGGATTTGGCTACTGAATATATTATACTATCATTATCAGAATTAAAGTAGAGTTTAAACCAACATCTAGGACGTTTGAAAATGTTTAGCTGAAGATGTTTACATTCTTTTATACACGTAATGCAGTTCATAGTTGAACCTTACCACGCCACATCTTTCTCTTTGCATAAAATAATCCTCGTTTTTCAAAAACGATACATTTTTTCACACACTGCTACAAATGCTTTACCGTGGATATTTTAATTTAACAATTGAAATTTCAACATAGTCATTCAGTTTCATTGCCCGTTTTTCACTTTCATCCGGTTAACTGCTGAAAGATATAAAAATTTTACCAATTTTAACATATTTGCTAAATTTATAAATATTATGGCCATTGTTTCTCATTTTAGTAATAATATTTAGACAACCTCCTGCACATTTTACAGTCTTATGCACCATTGAAAGTTTAAGTATTATGTTCCTAATATTCAGACTTTCAATCTAGATACGTACAAAAGATTGAATATTATTAAAGCAAGATTTAAATAACAACCGTAAAAAGAAAGCTTCTGCATCTTCATTTACTCATGCAACATAAATCACCAGTTTCGCATCTGCCGAAGTTAACATAGTTTACGGAAATGTTATTATCATCACTAGACTTAGAATATTTACGCATTTACATATTTGTATATGCAAATGCATATTTTAGACATTCTTAACATAAATGCATATTTTAATTTTTAGAGTATCGACGCATATTTGCTGCAGTTTCTATTTAAAAATTGCTAATTTACAATCGTTTCGTATTATACTACTTCCAAAGATATATCCTGTCTGCAATCTTGGTAAGAATTACAAATTTATTGCTAATAAAATGCAGCCGATTCTTTATGATAAAAAGTAGTAAACTTCTCTGGTAGTTAAATCTTTAGAATGACAACCCTATTCAGTAAACAGGGTATATACTTTTGGTTGTAAGTAGCGAACTACAAAATATGAACAACAGTACTGAATGGGTCCTGAAAGTTGTGCACCTGAGGGTAGGTGTGTCGGATTTTAATAAAGTAACAATACTTGAAATAATAAGATCATGCAAGAGTAAAGACAAACGTTATACAAAGTGAATCGTTTTGAACTATCCGATTTCAAAGAGGTGCGTTATAACTATTTTTCTTTCTTTTATCGTGTGAGTCGGATACACCAATACTATGATTTTGGCGTTGGGCGTCAGTGAAATGATTTTTACTAAGTAAGGCTTTATTCTTAAAGTTGTTACTTCCAATAGACTCACGAGCGTCGCAATATTCACGACTTAGTCTGGGAATTACCCCAAGGGTGAGCAATTAGAATGGGCGTGGATGTAAAGTAAACTTGACTACAAACAGGAATCAAAAAGGGGGAAGATTGAGCGCCACAGTATCTATATGGACGATAAATATCTAAAATATCCTGTGAGAAGATGCAAAAACCCGCAGGCTATGATGACTATCAAAAAAAAAACAAGTTAAACAAAGCAATATTGCTGGAAACCTCTCGAAAATAGCTACTTCAACTCCTGCTGTGAAAATCCTGAAACACAATAGTACACAATAAATTTTAATCTAGAGACACTATTTGTGTCTTATTTAAGAAATCCAACAATACTCATAAGTTAAACAGTATGAAATTACTACACTAAAAGTGTTATACCTAAAAATGGGTTTCAAAAAAAATCCTTTTCATCATTTCTATGACATAACTCAGCTTAGACGTCTCTCAAGTTTCATTTCTCAAATTTTATCTACTTGAGTGGCAATGTCATTATATTAAATACTCAGAAATAAAAAGACTTAGTATTTTGAATCAAAAATATAATTTAAAATAACTCTTTTCTTTCTTTCTAGTAAATGTTAACAAAATCTTGGTATTAAAGGTTCAATCATAACCACACAACAAATTGAAACACTCGCCGGGAATAGATTTCTGAATTTCGTACGTATGACAAAAACTCAAACTCCATAAAAAAATTTCAACCAAAAGCTTACGTCATGGTTTCTACTAGATAAACACTATATGGGCGACTTCAAATTCTTTTTATTACTAAAATTTATTTGTTGTCTCTTGACGTGATCATGTCTTTCTACTAAATAAACACCAGATCGGCGACCTCCAATTCTTTTTATTACTAAAATTTATTCGTTATCCCTCGATATGCTAAGGAAATTAGAGATTCATTTAGCTTTAATATTTCTTAAAAATTATCACCTCGCCGTTAATGGATTTCCATGACCGATCACCACGTTGTCATTTCATTCTGCGTTCAGGTCGTCTGGGCGGAATCCGAGAAAAAATTTCAATCTCGGCCCCCTCCAGGATAACCATGAACCCACCCTCGACTTAGATGGCTTTGCGGAGGCACCAGACGGCACGTTAAAATTCCATTATCCTCTTCTGCTTTTAACAACAGCTCTGTACTCGTACAAAATGGCGATTCCTTTTCGATACTGTCTATCTAATAGGACAGCTAATCTGTCAGCAGCGTCACTTCGTGACACTCTGCGCAAGCATTATATTAACTCAACAATCCTACAAAGTGAATAGACGTCTACGAATTAGGCAACACAAATGACTGGCTTATAAAATTTCCTGCAAGTTTTCCATGACTCTGTGAATCATATTTAGAGGAATAACATTAATTTCTTCAGTGATGACAGCCTTCAGTTTATCGATAGTTCGGGCACAATGCTTGTACACCTTTTCCTTGAGGCAACCCTAAAGAAAAAAATTGCATGGGGTTAAATCAGGCAATATTGGGGGGGGGAGCACCCAATGTCACCTCGCAAAGACATGACGACCAGGAAATATTTGCCCTAGAGTTCCATTGAACGATGAGATGTATGGACCGTAGTACCATTTTGTTGGAACCATATGTTTTCATTTTCATGGTCTTGCAATAATTCATTCAGTTTTGGTTTCAAAAAAAATTCAATCATGTGACAATACTACATATGGACAACTTTTATTTTGTAAATATTGTAAAGTTTCTGTAAAAGCGAACAAAAAATTCCAAGTTATGCAACATCGCAAAACTGATAAACAAGGCAAGTAATAAAAATCGAAAAGTGGAAATATTCAACAACAAATGTTAATATTCAACTTACCAGGACCTGGACCAAAACGCTCTGAATTCAATAAAAAGTTTTGTAAAGTTTTTATTTGGGTTCATTGTTACGTATTCAATTCTTGATGAAATGTTACATTCCTTTGAATCTTGTCTTTTTTAAATAGTACTTAAATGTAGCTGCCTTATAACATGTGTCTGTTATTGGTCATACAAACTTAAAGCTTATTCCATTTAAGTCTCATTAGAAAATTATTATTTGTAAATTAGAGCTTAATTCTGTTAATGCCTCTATTGGTTGCAATTAAATGCTCCAAATTTTATCTGCTTGAGTGGCAATGTCATTATATTAAATACTCAGAAATAAAAAGACTTAGTATTTTGAATCAAAAATATAATTTTAAATAACTATTTTCTTTCTTTCTAGTAAATGTTAACAAAAATCTTGGTATTAAACGTTCAATCATAACCACACAATAAATTGAAATACTCGCCGGGAATAGATTTCTGCATTCATTAGGGCTGTAAATACCTGAATTTCCTACGTATGACAAAAACTCCAACTCCATAAAAATTTTCCAACCAAAAGCTTACGTCATGGTTTCTACTAGATAAACACTATATGGGCGACCTCAAATTCCTTTTATTACTAAAATTTATTTGTTGTCTCTCGACGTGGTCATGTCTTTCTACTAAATAAACACCAGATCGGCGACCTCCAATTCTTTTTATTACTAAAATTTATTCGTTATCCCTCGATATGCTAAGGAAATTAAAGATTCATTTAGCTTTAATATTTCTTAAAAATTATCACCACGTTGTCACTTCAATCTGCGTTCAGGTCGCTTGGGCGGAATCCGAGAAAAAATTTCAATCTCGGCCCCCTCCATGACAACCATGAACCCGCCCTCGACTCAGATGGCTATGCGCAGGCAGCAGACGGCACGTAAAAATGCCATCGTCCTCTTCTGCTTTTAGCAGCAACTCTGTACTCGTACAAAATGGCGAGTCCCTTTCGATACTGTCTATCTAATAGAACAGCTGATCTGTCAGCAGCGTCACTTCGTGACACTCTGGTCAAGCGTTATATAAACTCAACAATCCTACAAAGTGAATGCAGACGCCTACGAATTAGGCAACTTCAAATAAATAGCTTATTAAATAATCTAGAAACGTCTTAATCTTGGGCAATTTTAAAATATTTATTACAATTTTATAATTGAATAAATTATTCCGGTAAATCCAAAGCGAATTAGATGATAATAACATTTACTTTTATTATGAAATTGTTTACTTTGAGGTTATTATGCAAAACAAAAGGATCGGATACCACAGAGTAGTAACAAATAGAAACGACTTTAAAATTCGATACCACAAAATTTACATTTTTTTACAGCGCAATAAAAACAACGAAACATGCAATAAAAATTATTTTATTATTTGAAAGAACATAGAATGCAGTTTTATTTTATTATGATTTGAAAATGATATCTTCTAAATGTCTACCTCCATCCTCCAAACACTGACGGAGCCTTAAGAATCATATTCAGAGGAATAGCTTAATTTCTTCAGTGATGGCAGCCTTCAGTTTATCTGTAATTCGGGCGCGATGCTTGTACACCTTTTCCTTGAGGTAACTCCAAAGAAAATAATCGCATGGGGTTAAATCAGGCAATGGGGGAGGGGCTCAATGTCGCCCCGCAAAGACAAAAGACGACCGGGAAATATTTGCCTTAAAAGTTCCATTAAACGATGAGATGTATTATGGACCGTTCGTAGTACCATTTAGTTGGAACCAAATGTTTTCATTTTCATGGTCTTGCAATAATTCATCTAGTTTTGGTTTCAAAAAAATTTTAATCATGTAACAATACCGAGCAGAGGTCACTGTTCCAACTTCATCATTTTCTTCTAAAAAAATTGGGGTCCCGAAACACCAAAATCTCTAACAACGCACCACACTATTACTCGAGGGCTGAGGAGTGGTCGTTGGTGAAGTTTCTGAGGGTAATTCTTTGCCCAATAGAGATAACTTTGTTTATTAACAGTTTCGGCCAGGTGAAAATGGGCCCCAGCACTAAAGATCAAAACAGCAGTACGAGGAATACTCTACAGAATGTCACGGAACAAATTTTTTTGTGTGTCAAAATCTCTATCACTTAACTTTTGCACTAACTGCATCTTGTATATGGCTGCAATTAAAGGTCTTTATGGAGAATTCTTCCGACACTACTGGCAGATAATCCCCGTGAAGCGGCGTGTTTACGAACAGATTCCTGGAGGGACTGTTGAATTGAAGTCCGTACTCTATCCACGTTTTCTGCTGACGTTGAAGTCCTAGTTGGGTCTACTGGTTTTCTTTTTAATGCCGAAGATGTCGCTCTAAAATTAGGGAGCTCTCAATACCACATGAAAAGTGAATTAGCTTTGTTGATACGAAAAAAGGCTTATGAACAATTACAAGCCATTAGAAATCCCGCATTATAGTCCAAAAAAGGTACTGGAGAAATGTTCTTAGTAGAGTGTTTGAAGATGATAAGCCAAAGCCGCTCCTTTCGCGATCAAGACGAGAAATTCGATTCTCATAATGATAAGTACATGATGTCTCTAGAACTGGCTGAGCACATTGAACAATTTGGTAACCCAGATTTAGAACAAACTTTCTACTTTTTCACAACCATATGTGATGAAGTTATCAATTTACTTGCTGTCCAAGTAGAAAAAGTATTTTTCAATAATACTGGACTCAACCCCAGAAATTTCTCACACGGATAATCGGTAATTGAACTGGCCTACCATCTCGTATTAAGGAAATTAACCAGAAATCGCTGTAAATTCCTTGGCCTGCACATTCCCTCAACTCGCCTCCTGGCCAATGTAGTACCTTCGGTTGGAGCATTGAAAAAAAAATCACATGTAAGGCTCGATTCTGCTGAAAAATGTGCAGCAGTTATAGCTAATCAGGTTTTGCACTTTTGCAGCCAAAAACGTCTGGATCATATCGCAATATCGTTTAGAATTAATGATCTAAATGCAACCACGGTTATTCCCAAAAAATAACTCTTTGACTTGTTATAGCAGCCTAAACGACAACTTTAGGCTAGTGTACTGGTTTCTGCTACAGTTCCATTGGATTTTTGGAAGCCCAGTATCTACAATTTTATTTACTCACGTGGCCGTTGATATGAAAATTGGATTCATCAGAGAACAATATGTTATGAAAGTCCCTAAAACGATTTCTCATTGCCCTGCAGATTGCGGCTTGTTTAGCATAATCATGGTGATTGATCTTTAGCACAACTACAATTTTGTAGAAATGACAATGTAAATCTTTGCAAATAATTCAATGCATCGTGGATTTGCTCAAACAGCACGCAATCCTAGTGGCTATCTTGGATCGTCCATAAAATTCTGGCGAACGCGCTCGAAATTTATAATCGCCTGGATGTCCTTTTGCGCCCTGTTGATATATCCGCCATTGTTTCCAGCCTCTTCAAACCTGCACACACAAGGTTTGATTAAATTCGCGCTTGTAACATTGCTTATTTCCGTTAAATTAAAATTTGTCATATAAAAACGTAGAACAGCAGTGCTAGAATGGTTTTTTCTTATAAAACATCCACACGCAAAATGCACTTTGCCGTCCCCTTGAAACCATTCATCGCTACTAAACTAAATAAGCACGCCACACGGTTTACACCATTTCCTTCCCTCGTTATCTATGTTTAAAATGTAACGGCCAAATAAAAAGCGAAAAATATTCTGAAACACTTCTTATTAATGGGCTGATTGTTGCCACGGTCTTTGTCATGAGGGCGGCTCTGTAGCTTAGTTAGTTCGTGTGTGACTACTAATCCAAGGTCAGGCGTTCGATTCACGACACCGGCCGTTTGAATAATGTTAAGCGAGAGTTTTCCACAAAAATACTTCCACGTTCGAATAGAAGTGTGTGTGTGTGTGTGTGTTGTCACGCACGTTAAAATCAAAATTTCCAGGTAAAAAACTCGCTTCCTGGCAAATATACTATCTTCGGGTGTAGCATTGGAAAGTCATATAGGTTCGCGTAAGACTGCTGATTTCAAGATCCCTGGTTTGATTCACGACACGGAGCGCTTGAAAAATGTACGGCAAGCATTTTTTTTCAAAAATACGCTTTCGTTCGGATAAGAGGCAAAATGTAGGTCCGTGTGTAAATGTTGTCACGCACGTTGAAGATCCTCACGTCCGATGTGGCACAGTTCCGTCACAGACGAACGCGGAGAACAAGTCGAAAACTTGATTAACGAACTACAACTGGAAGTAATCAACCTTCCTAATAACCCATCCACATACAACACCCATGCAGGAACAGGAACAAACATAGACGTTACACTGACAAATGGGCTGGCGTACAACTACATACAAGACTGGCAGGTATTAGAACACCAAGCCGTTAGTGACCACAACCTCATCACGTTCATCATTGACATGACAACCAGGCCATTTGACACACCACAAAACTTCACCAATGTACAACGATGCAAAATACGAAATGCAAATTGGAACAAACTGAGGGACACATTTGTACCCCCACAAGATATAACATCAGATGAAAACGTTCACGAGTATACAAAACTACTCACCAACACAATTAGACGCACAATGGAGCAAGTGCTCCCGAAACAACGGAAAACACGACACAAAAACAAGTCAATGGACAAGACGCTTACAAAACCTAAAAAGGAAACACAGCGAGCGAGAAAAAGCTACCAAAACTCCCTAACACCTGCCGAGAGAGCATACCAACTAACAAATTATCGACAATTAAAAGACATATAGCAAAAAGAACTGACTGACATGAAAAGGAAATCATGGGAATTATTCGTGGAAAGACACTTACAGACTGACGTCTGGGGAATAACCTATAAAATCACTCAGGGTAAAATCAAACCACCGATGACTTATTCAACTTTAATAAAACAAGACGGTACATACACAAAAGACTGGGGTGAAACTGCGACACTGCTATTACAAACACTTTTGCCCGATGACAACGTTCAAGACGACACTAACGAACAACGACTCAGACGACAAGGAGTAATCGACAAAAATCACATAGGTAACCGACCATGGAACAGACAAGACGACAACTTAGATACTTTCACAGAAGACGAAGTGAGATACGCACTGTGTCAATCGAAGAGCAGGAAAGCACCCGGACCGGACGGAATTCTTGCGGAGATTGGCATAGCGCTACAAGATAAGTTAACACCGACGCTAACAGCACTGTACAATGAATGCATACGGCAAGCTGTTTTTTCGAACATCTGGAAACAGGCGAATGTCGTGATTATCCCTAAAGGGAAAGGTAAAGACCTCAAACAACCGGGCTCTTACCGACCCATATGCCTTTTGAACACGCTAGGAAAAACGTATGAAAAACTATTATGTAAACGAATGCAGGACCACAGACAAATTACAGGAGTACATCCAAGACAATACGGCTTTACAGAAAACAAATCAACCGAGGACGCCATAAACCAAGCAATACAAGCCATCAAGCAATCACACAAAAAATACGTCCTATTAATATTAGTGGACATAGAAGGCGCATTTAATAACCTTTGGTGGCCTTCACTCTTTACAAGACTTACGACCATAAACTGTCCATCACAACTGTACCACTCTTTCAGGAGCTACTGCAGGGACAGGTATGTAACCCTACAAGGCACGGAGAGCATTACCAAACATATAAATAAATACATAATAAGTAAACATATAAATAAAGACCCCGCAGGGGTCCATATGCGGGCCCCTATTTTGGAATATTGTAATGGATAAACTCCTGGAAAAGCTGGACAGAGTTGACGAAGTGTTGTCGACGATTGCATACGCCGACATCTTGCTGGTGGTTGAAGGCAATTCCAGAAGGGAAATCGAACGTAAAGCTAACATCGCCCTTACCCATACACAAAGTTGGTGCAAAACCAACAAAATGACCATAACACCACAAAAAACTACATACCTTGTGATGAAGGGAACCCTGGCAAGGGACCCCACCATCAAACTAGATGGTGTAAATATAAGTAGAACACAAAACACAAAATATCTGGGCTTAACATTAGACGAAAAACAGAATTACTCTGCACATATAAACACCCTCTGTGCAAGTGCAACTTCTGCAATGCAGAACATTGCAACGCTAGCCCAAAGGACTTATAAGATACCACTTAATTGCGTAAGGCTATATCTCAACAGTGTGCTCAGTGCTATGGTATCATACGCCGCGAGCACTTGGGGACATCGCCTTAACACAATCAAACCTAGACAAAAAATTAACAGTACACAACGAAGTGTTTTACTGCGACTGACGGGGGCTTATGGGACTACCGCACATGATGCACTTCATGTACTGGTGGGAACTATGCCCTTGGACCTAGTAGTGAAACAGCGAGCTGCAATATACAATCTTACACACAATGACAAAAGACGACCGGGAAATATTTGCCTTAAAAGTTCCATTAAACGATGAGATGTATTATGGACCGTTCGTAGTACCATTTAGTTGGAACCAAATGTTTTCATTTTCATGGTCTTGCAATAATTCATCTAGTTTTGGTTTCAAAAAAATTTTAATCATGTAACAATACCGAGCAGAGGTCACTGTTCCAACTTCATCATTTTCTTCTAAAAAAATTGGGGTCCCGAAACACCAAAATCTCTAACAACGCACCACACTATTACTCGAGGGCTGAGGAGTGGTCGTTGGTGAAGTTTCTGAGGGTAATTCTTTGCCCAATAGAGATAACTTTGTTTATTAACAGTTTCGGCCAGGTGAAAATGGGCCCCAGCACTAAAGATCAAAACAGCAGTACGAGGAATACTCTACAGAATGTCACGGAACAAATTTTTTTGTGTGTCAAAATCTCTATCACTTAACTTTTGCACTAACTGCATCTTGTATATGGCTGCAATTAAAGGTCTTTATGGAGAATTCTTCCGACACTACTGGCAGATAATCCCCGTGAAGCGGCGTGTTTACGAACAGATTCCTGGAGGGACTGTTGAATTGAAGTCCGTACTCTATCCACGTTTTCTGCTGACGTTGAAGTCCTAGTTGGGTCTACTGGTTTTCTTTTTAATGCCGAAGATGTCGCTCTAAAATTAGGGAGCTCTCAATACCACATGAAAAGTGAATTAGCTTTGTTGATACGAAAAAAGGCTTATGAACAATTACAAGCCATTAGAAATCCCGCATTATAGTCCAAAAAAGGTACTGGAGAAATGTTCTTAGTAGAGTGTTTGAAGATGATAAGCCAAAGCCGCTCCTTTCGCGATCAAGACGAGAAATTCGATTCTCATAATGATAAGTACATGATGTCTCTAGAACTGGCTGAGCACATTGAACAATTTGGTAACCCAGATTTAGAACAAACTTTCTACTTTTTCACAACCATATGTGATGAAGTTATCAATTTACTTGCTGTCCAAGTAGAAAAAGTATTTTTCAATAATACTGGACTCAACCCCAGAAATTTCTCACACGGATAATCGGTAATTGAACTGGCCTACCATCTCGTATTAAGGAAATTAACCAGAAATCGCTGTAAATTCCTTGGCCTGCACATTCCCTCAACTCGCCTCCTGGCCAATGTAGTACCTTCGGTTGGAGCATTGAAAAAAAAATCACATGTAAGGCTCGATTCTGCTGAAAAATGTGCAGCAGTTATAGCTAATCAGGTTTTGCACTTTTGCAGCCAAAAACGTCTGGATCATATCGCAATATCGTTTAGAATTAATGATCTAAATGCAACCACGGTTATTCCCAAAAAATAACTCTTTGACTTGTTATAGCAGCCTAAACGACAACTTTAGGCTAGTGTACTGGTTTCTGCTACAGTTCCATTGGATTTTTGGAAGCCCAGTATCTACAATTTTATTTACTCACGTGGCCGTTGATATGAAAATTGGATTCATCAGAGAACAATATGTTATGAAAGTCCCTAAAACGATTTCTCATTGCCCTGCAGATTGCGGCTTGTTTAGCATAATCATGGTGATTGATCTTTAGCACAACTACAATTTTGTAGAAATGACAATGTAAATCTTTGCAAATAATTCAATGCATCGTGGATTTGCTCAAACAGCACGCAATCCTAGTGGCTATCTTGGATCGTCCATAAAATTCTGGCGAACGCGCTCGAAATTTATAATCGCCTGGATGTCCTTTTGCGCCCTGTTGATATATCCGCCATTGTTTCCAGCCTCTTCAAACCTGCACACACAAGGTTTGATTAAATTCGCGCTTGTAACATTGCTTATTTCCGTTAAATTAAAATTTGTCATATAAAACGTAGAACAGCAGTGCTAGAATGGTTTTTTCTTATAAAACATCCACACGCAAAATGCACTTTGCCGTCCCCTTGAAACCATTCATCGCTACTAAACTAAATAAGCACGCCACACGGTTTACACCATTTCCTTCCCTCGTTATCTATGTTTAAAATGTAACGGCCAAATAAAAGCGAAAAATATTCTGAAACACTTCTTATTAATGGGCTGATTGTTGCCACGGTCTTTGTCATGAGGGCGGCTCTGTAGCTTAGTTAGTTCGTGTGTGACTACTAATCCAAGGTCAGGCGTTCGATTCACGACACCGGCCGTTTGAATAATGTTAAGCGAGAGTTTTCCACAAAAATACTTCCACGTTCGAATAGAAGTGTGTGTGTGTGTGTGTTGTCACGCACGTTAAAATCAAAATTTCCAGGTAAAAAACTCGCTTCCTGGCAAATATACTATCTTCGGGTGTAGCATTGGAAAGTCATATAGGTTCGCGTAAGACTGCTGATTTCAAGATCCCTGGTTTGATTCACGACACGGAGCGCTTGAAAAATGTACGGCAAGCATTTTTTTTCAAAAATACGCTTTCGTTCGGATAAGAGGCAAAATGTAGGTCCGTGTGTAAATGTTGTCACGCACGTTGAAGATCCTCACGTCCGATGTGGCACAGTTCCGTCACAGACGAACGCGGAGAACAAGTCGAAAACTTGATTAACGAACTACAACTGGAAGTAATCAACCTTCCTAATAACCCATCCACATACAACACCCATGCAGGAACAGGAATAAACATAGACGTTACACTGACAAATGGGCTGGCGTACAACTACATACAAGACTGGCAGGTATTAGAACACCAAGCCGTTAGTGACCACAACCTCATCACGTTCATCATTGACATGACAACCAGGCCATTTGACACACCACAAAACTTCACCAATGTACAACGATGCAAAATACGAAATGCAAATTGGAACAAACTGAGGGACACATTTGTACCCCCACAAGATATAACATCAGATGAAAACGTTCACGAGTATACAAAACTACTCACCAACACAATTAGACGCACAATGGAGCAAGTGCTCCCGAAACAACGGAAAACACGACACACAAAAACAAGTCAATGGACAAGACGCTTACAAAACCTAAAAAAGGAAACACAGCGAGCGAGAAAAAGCTACCAAAACTCCCTAACACCTGCCGAGAGAGCATACCAACTAACAAATTATCGACAATTAAAAGACATATAGCAAAAAGAACTGACTGACATGAAAAGGAAATCATGGGAATTATTCGTGGAAAGACACTTACAGACTGACGTCTGGGGAATAACCTATAAAATCACTCAGGGTAAAATCAAACCACCGATGACTTATTCAACTTTAATAAAACAAGACGGTACATACACAAAAGACTGGGGTGAAACTGCGACACTGCTATTACAAACACTTTTGCCCGATGACAACGTTCAAGACGACACTAACGAACAACGACTCAGACGACAAGGAGTAATCGACAAAAATCACATAGGTAACCGACCATGGAACAGACAAGACGACAACTTAGATACTTTCACAGAAGACGAAGTGAGATACGCACTGTGTCAATCGAAGAGCAGGAAAGCACCCGGACCGGACGGAATTCTTGCGGAGATTGGCATAGCGCTACAAGATAAGTTAACACCGACGCTAACAGCACTGTACAATGAATGCATACGGCAAGCTGTTTTTTCGAACATCTGGAAACAGGCGAATGTCGTGATTATCCCTAAAGGGAAAGGTAAAGACCTCAAACAACCGGGCTCTTACCGACCCATATGCCTTTTGAACACGCTAGGAAAAACGTATGAAAAACTATTATGTAAACGAATGCAGGACCACAGACAAATTACAGGAGTACATCCAAGACAATACGGCTTTACAGAAAACAAATCAACCGAGGACGCCATAAACCAAGCAATACAAGCCATCAAGCAATCACACAAAAAATACGTCCTATTAATATTAGTGGACATAGAAGGCGCATTTAATAACCTTTGGTGGCCTTCACTCTTTACAAGACTTACGACCATAAACTGTCCATCACAACTGTACCACTCTTTCAGGAGCTACTGCAGGGACAGGTATGTAACCCTACAAGGCACGGAGAGCATTACCAAACATATAAATAAATACATAATAAGTAAACATATAAATAAAGACCCGCAGGGGTCCATATGCGGCCCCTATTTTGGAATATTGTAATGGATAAACTCCTGGAAAAGCTGGACAGAGTTGACGAAGTGTTGTCGACGATTGCATACGCCGACATCTTGCTGGTGGTTGAAGGCAATTCCAGAAGGAAATCGAACGTAAAGCTAACATCGCCCTTACCCATACACAAAGTTGGTGCAAAACCAACAAAATGACCATAACACCACAAAAACTACATACCTTGTGATGAAGGGAACCCTGGCAGGGACCCCACCATCAAACTAGATGGTGTAAATATAAGTAGAACACAAAACACAAAATATCTGGGCTTAACATTAGACGAAAAACAGAATTACTCTGCACATATAAACACCCTCTGTGCAAGTGCAACTTCTGCAATGCAGAACATTGCAACGCTAGCCCAAAGGACTTATAAGATACCACTTAATTGCGTAAGGCTATATCTCAACAGTGTGCTCAGTGCTATGGTATCATACGCCGCGAGCACTTGGGGACATCGCCTTAACACAATCAAACCTAGACAAAAAATTAACAGTACACAACGAAGTGTTTTACTGCGACTGACGGGGGCTTATGGGACTACCGCACATGATGCACTTCATGTACTGGTGGGAACTATGCCCTTGGACCTAGTAGTGAAACAGCGAGCTGCAATATACAATCTTACACACAATGACAACCAACAACTACAACGCATCTTAAACACAAACCAACTGCCTACGACAAAGACGGAAATAAAGAACTTCATACTTGCAGAATGGCAGACAAGATGGGATCAAAGCACAACCGGTAGAAGGGTATACGCAATGATCCCAAATATTAAAGACCGCCTAAAAGCCAAATACCTGGTGCCCAGTCGGGGATTTATTCATTACCTGACTGGCCACGGACCCTATCCACATACAGAGAACGCATGAACTTAGTTGACAACAACGTATGCACGTGCGGAGAAATTGGAACACCGGAACATATAGTATTCGAGTGTAATGACTTACAACCGTACCTCTACACACATAGACAAACATTATTAAACAAGACCCTACACCAGATGATTTGGATTGAAAACCTCTTTCCACACTTAAATGCACTCACACAAAAAACCACGGCACTCATCCACCAACGTTATCTTGACGGATAAAAGACACAAACAAAACTACCCGGACAGAGACATAAAAGTACCACCTCTCCTTGGACCGAGGCTCTGCCCCAGAGACCGGGGACCGATCTCCTCGAATTCCAAGAGCTCTGCTCTTGACGACCAGAAGCAACAAGATCAAACCATTAACCCGACCTTGAAACGATCCAACCCCCTAATATGTAGAATTTGCATGCTTCTACATATTAGCAACCCTGTCTCTCACAAATAATAACCCACAGTAGTAGTATAAGTTAATTTTAAGTGATAGTATAAGTTAATTTTAAGTAGTAGAATCGGGAATTTCCTTTCTTTTTAACAAACGCTAAATTTTAAGAACTTTCACATACTCGAGGCAAACAATACAGCAAACAAATCCTTTCCTCTGAAAGAACCTAGTTTTTTATTTATGTAATAGTATAAGTTCAAACATGTACAAAATTATACTAATTCAATCCAACCTTTTAGTAACCTGGGCAAACATAAACACAAATTAACATTTCAAACAAACTTCACACACACACACACACACAAAACACCTCTTATGTACTGTGCAAACATAAAACACTTTTCACACACTTACATTGCCTTTTCAACATCTGGATTTCCGGCTGCCGGTGGTCCAGACTGATAAGGCAAAATCCGTCGAGCGTTCCTCTTTGAAGATTGGGATATCCGGCTTCCGGTGGTCCTGGTCCTATAGGGGGAACGTAACACGGATACCAACATCACACACAACACACATACACACAACTCTCTCTCTCACACACACACACACGCGCACACACGCACGCACACACACACACACACACACACACACACACACACACACACAACACACACACACCTAAACACACACTTCCATTGCCTTTTCAACATCTGGATTTCCGGCTGCCGATGGTCCGGACTGACAAGGCAATGTCCGTTGTGCGTTCTTTCTTGACGACTGGGATATCCGGCTGCCGATGGTCCTGGTCTTAGAAGGGGAACGTAACACGGACCAACATCACACACAACACACATACACACAACCATCCCTCACACATACACACATAACACATGATGGTTACTTTCTGTGGGGAAGCCAGGTCTGCTTAAATTTCAGGTAGCAGACTACTGAAACGTTGGAACAAATAAATAAATAAATAAAATAAAAAATCCTCACCTTGCATGGAATAACAAGTGTTCGGCAAAATTCAATATTTTCAGGTAAAAAGAACTCGCTTCCTGACCAATGTAGTACCTTCCGGTGGAGCAATAGAAAATCAAATATAGGTCTTTGTCATAAGCATCGATGTTGACCAGGGGATTAATGTATCGGTTTAGCTTATGAGATAATATAATACATCCAAGAAATGGAAGACGTATATACTAGCAATAAAAACTTTAACTTTAACTAGAGAAATTGATATTAAAATACAATAGCAATACAATAGTAAAGAAAACACTGTCCGAAATAATTCCTCACGTTTATACCATACAATGGGATGCAAGAACTCTGAAATAAATTCATTTGCGTACAGCCAAAATTCAAGTTTTGATCCAAAACACTTACGTGCACGTCTGCAATGTATATGTTTTACATAATGATTTTCACGTAGGATTTGATTTGTTCAAATTTGTTGTCATTAATACATATGGACGTATCGTACTATAAGATCGCATTATCGCAATCGAGCCTACAGATATGTAAAATAGGTAATATAGTAGGAGCAAATAAATTGATTAGATGATATTAAGTTGACATTAGCAATTGATAAACCAAACGTTAGTTCTAAAATTCCTTGGTTATTAATCGAATCTTTAATTCTGCTTGAAAACCGCATGGTTTTTTGGTCTAAAATATAGCAAGATGCTAATATAGGAATTTTCTTGATCTCGCGCGCGCATTATATATTTTGTTACTGAGTGGGTTTATGAATTAAACTGATTAATTATTGAAAGACAGATACAATTTAGATTAGAAATTACCATTCCAAAATGGTTAATATATTAAGTTGTATGGCTTTAACGACGTACTAAAATTTAAACATTTGTATGCACCATTGCATAAAGCTATTTTATCTACATTCCGATCCGTTAGTTACAAACATATCCTTTTGATTAGAAAAATAATGCCAAACCGATAGTAAGGGTGCGAAACGTCAGAAATGACAAGGATGTCCATGATAATAACGGAATCTCGAAGAATAATAGGAAGGGAAATGGGACCTAGGATGGTACATTTCAAATTGTCGGGAAGCCCACTAAAGACAGATGAAAAATCATGGAGTGTTAAGTTCGGCAAATGCAACCGATGCTAACTGAACCCGCCAAGGATAGTGCAGGTAGCCCCGGAGTCTAACAGACCCGTAAAAAAATGACCGAAAATTTGGACTTCTAAATAGGGAGTTTGGCGCTACTGACATTAATACAGATGAAATCGACTAGTAATTTGGATTGTTCGTGGACGTCAGAAAAAAGGAAAGTTTAGTATAGTGACAAGATAGGACCTTCATCTCGGTGTAACAGCCCCATCGCCTGTTTAAAGAGTTTTCACATGAAGGTCAGTTGGGTCGGGTCACTCCTTTCCGAGTGCAACCATAACAGTGTATAACTTGCGGATGGCCACAGGTAGGAAAAACGTACTAAGTTTGATCACAGTTAAAGCATATAACCTGTTCAGTAAAATCTGTGCATAAATACTAAGAAAAATAAATTAGTCCTACGAGTGGCTGCTAGACGAGTAATAATAGATCTATCGTAGGATTCAGCAGTATGGTTAATAGATAGGGTGCGTTTGAAAGCAAAATCTGGTTTAATATATGAGTATCTATCTTGACGAAAGGATACGAAATTATGTACCCGGTATTTCTTGTTACAATTGTAACGATTTTTGCTTCTTGACCCACGTTGGATGGGCGCCACTGAAACGACTTCTGTTTTACAAAAGACTGAAACGTCTTTTTTCTACATTAAGGCGCTAGTGAACAAAAATCTTTCGACATAGCTAGGGGTCTATTCCTGGGTAGAGCAATGAGAAGTGGGGGTGTAAGTCGAATTCTGTTTGCAAACCAAAGTTAAGCTAAATAAAATAGGCGCCACCATGCCCTGAGATAATTACAATAATTGCAAAGCACAGTTCTAAGGACGGACGTGGTAACCCAACGATAAAATGATCGCCTTCGTTAACAAAAACCTGTCTTAACAAAACAAGACGCAGCTCCTGTAAGAAATTGCAATGATTAAATAAATAAAAAAGTAGAACACCGTTTGTGTCCTATAAAAGTATATAAAAATAAAAAGATGTATATCCAATATAATATTGGCACCAAACTATTACTCAGAATTTTACTTTTGTATATTTTGTATATTTAGATTTGATCGCATTTGACCAAAATAAAAGTCTTAAATTTGAACTATTTGTTTACTAAAAAACTCTTTTAAAATATTGGAACTTTTTAACAAAAAAATTGTCATTATCAACTACAACAAAGTTAAAGTTTTGACTTTTTTTCAAAACAACCAACTATACTTTAAACATGACTTGTTATAAATATTAGAGTGATAATAATTTATAAGCATAACACACTGAATTACGTTCTAACCTGGGCAGATCTTTTCAGGTAGATTACAATTGCTAGAATCTTACATAATGTGGATTTGAACTTTCATATTTACGTTTAATAATTTATGTATAGATAAGGCTGATCACAAAAATAGGAATGTTTTGTTTAAATTCCAGTACAGCTGCACGAAGCATCTGTTTTCAAAACAACATCTGTCAACTGTGCAAGACAAAAAAAATATGACGTCGAAAACATACGTTGAATTTATCGAAGGTTCAAACGGAACAAAGCTTGTTATTATAGAAAACTAATCTGACAAAATTTAGTTCTGAGGCTTATAAAACCAGTTCAACAATAATTGAAACTTACTCAACTTACATGTTGTAACCATAATAGCAAGTTTCCGTGCGCTAACCTTTTAAACACATGCAAGAAATATCTTATAACTAATAACGAACCAAAACTGCTTTTGTTGTTTCACGATGAATTGAGATGGAAATTACGTTCTCCAAACAAAGTTATCAGCCATTCCTAATTAAATATGACTGCATCCAAACTACATCCATAATTTCTAATCGACTGTTCCTAAATGACGGTAATTCTAAATCTTTAGATCCTACATGACGTATTATATTTGTTCCATTCTTCGTTGTCGCGCTAAATAAATTAATTCAAATTACATTAGATCGCAAAATGTATACTTTACCAACCGTTAGTAGAAGATACCTCAACAGTTAATAGTTGATGCGAAGATTGCCAGCCTCTAGCCGAAAATACATCTTAATCAAACTATTGCCAGCGGCCGACTGACTTGTCGAAACTAGAACCGAGTAGTCGCGACGTTAGAGGCGTGTAATACGAAATAAACAACTCGAGATGCGCTTGGAACTAGCTTTATGTGACACAGATATATTAACACAAGTAGATCACTAAGGAACGATGCACACTTAGCGCATTATTCTTGTAATTCTATGCAAATAATTATTATTAAAAAATTAAACTGTTACACAGTTTTAAACATTCTTCCTCCAACTCTGCTACCGAATCCACCCTAGGTAGGTGAGTTCAGTAAAATGACGAATGATTACAGATAGTAATGCCCAGTTGTACATCTTTAGGCACATCACCACATCGTCGAAACATAGAGCTCAAACAAGACAAATAATCAAGAATGCCTTCTGAAGTATCTTGTGTTCATACGAAGATGTCGCTAAATAAGGACGTTTATAGTCGGGAGGTTCTAAATGTAGGACTAACAAACTGGCTAGGTATAGTAACTTAGAAAATCGATCGCGGTTGCTATGGTACTAGAGGAGTGATCAAGGTTTAAACAAATCCACTGTGGACCCACTATAGAATAGAAACAACTTTGAGCATTTTCTAGCATTCAAAGATAACACAGCATTTTATTTAATTATCCTTTAACCACAATAACTACTTTACACCAACATATCATAGACGGCTCGTATAATTGAGCAATTTATCAAACCTGAAAGCAAAGATTTATTAAAAAGGGTATAAAGAGTGTAAAATGCAGAAAATATTCAAACTACGAAATGGAACCTAGCAAAACTTTTAGTAATATCTGGACGCTATTTAATGGCTTATACCGTAGGATAGAGCAGTTTCAGTCGAAGTATGAATTTACTAATATTATGATATAAATTGGGTAAATCGTTAAAATAAATATGTTTATTGTGAATATAAATTAAGTGTTTGTGTGAATAAATTTATGTACTCGAACTTAATAATGAAGTAGTTAATTGTTGTATGAGTAAACAGGCTTATATTGTACCGAATAGAAAACAGTAAAAAGAAATTCGTTACACACGTTGACGATCATTTGCGAACTTTAAAATGTACGATATTTGCAGCTGCCTTTTAGTGTAAAGCACTGAGGAACACTAACAAGGAACAATTCGCTAAGGAAGTGTGCTAGATCCGCTTTTGTTTTGTTTATATGTCCAGAATGTTTCTTTCTGTTTAAAGTCTTGCAGTTATCATTGTTACATAACGCTATTAGAATTAATATCGTATTTTTTCATTTGATATGGTGCAAACACTTAGAAGCGTCAATAACGATATTCTTCAAGATTGCAGCAGATGTGATCTTCTGAGTAATTCTATAAAATGTCAAACCGCGTTAGAAAGTCTAGAGGCGTTAGAAAAATACATTCCAAAAATATTTTTAAAATATATTTATATAATTTTGTTATGCACTTTTTTCTATAATTAAAAAGTAGGGTGTTATCGAAGACCCTTTTTTGACGTGAAAGCAGTAGATTGTCAGTGTATGTAAAAAATTCGCTCTTTTCACATTTAAACGCCTTACCGGTTCGGTTTAAACAAGTACTAGTTCAACATTGCTTTTTCCGTCGCAATTGTTGGAACGAACTTAAAATAGCTGCATCAGGCTACGTTTTAATTGAAGTATTAGAATAGGCAACTCCGTCACACGAGGACTGCCGCCAAAATTTTGTAACAAAGAAAGAGAAAACTGTTTTACGTGCTAAATTGAAGCTAGTTACCTACCTAAATTAAATTTTACTCGACAAAGGAGACGTAACAGTAAATACTGCACCAGCTAGCTTGAAGTGATGAAGGGTAGGTTCTATAAAAGCGAATGCAAACCTTTTAGGGGTATACAAACTTCAACACTTTCATTTTCACCTACCTGGAAGGGTCTACAAATTCTCTGTCTAATATGAAGTTGTTGAGTTCTAATCTACCTAGATTTCAATCTCGTTTAGACAATGAGTGGTCTAAGACACGACTAATGGTTATTTCTTTGTACCGCTCAAGTTTATGGAACGTTGTGTACACTTTCTACTTACTAATCTAAACTAAGCATAAACAATAAAAATTGCAAGACGTTTACCTAACCTTTATTATCAAAACACTAATATATATATAGTTATCCAGCCAATTTGAGTGGTACATATAAATTAATATAAATACAATAGTTGTACTTGTTTGTATAAAAACTTCCTGTTATATCACGCTCATAACTAAGCGTGCACCAACGTAAAAATCTTCCTACCATAAATTTGGTGTAAATAATAAAATATACATCAATAAAGTTTGTAGCAGGTGGAAAACAAAAATTCTATCACTTACAGTGACCGAATACAAAACTCAAGCCATCTTTTTACGTAGGACAAAGCTGAGTGTCAGTAACCTATTTATCCAATAACTAAAATTGTTTACTCCAGAAACACTTTCACAACGTAACGGCATTTTTTTGCCGAATCCTCAATTATCTTTGCGTTGAAGAACCTGTTTCAATACAAATCTGAATTCAAAGTTAGCGATACGAATTACTTAGCCGGTTTAGCTACCCGATGATGGTGCATATCAATTGATTAACAGAACATAAAAGCACCTTTTGCAATATTTGAACGAATTTGCATGATCCCTTCCATTATGCTATGTCGGTATTTAAAGTTATATTATTTAAAGGGATTGACCAATTCTCCCTATTAACGCGATTTTTACGATTTGAACTGTCTTAAGGTCGAGGACAAGGGTTTTTGAGTGCGTGAGAATGGTTATACGTATTCCCACAGTTTCTATTTAATATCGACATTTGCGTCATTGGTTGGTCAGTACGTCTTAAATTTTATATTATTTTATGGATTCTTCTCTGCTGGACTGATTTACAATAATTTCGGTTTGTTTCAATTCGTGAAAATGTTTACAAGTACACGTTCTGAGCTTGGTAGTTTGCTGACCATCTAAGCCTTATTTTAATATGATGACGAAATAGCCATGTTAGTAAATTGTAAATCCCTTAAGTTTCTATAAAATTTTAAGTGTATTTTCACAGTACAGTTCTTTCAACTAATATTAATAAATGCTTTTCTATTTACAAATATATGCTTGAGTTACGCACTAGCGCTACCAATGTTCGGATTTAAAAATCCGATTTGTTCAAAAATTCCACTTACTATCCATATATTTTTATCAAAGCATTTTTATCATTCAGAAGACGCTACACTAAAAATTCTATTTTTAAACGCTTCTGTGGTATCTTCTAGTGTTAAAGATTGCTTACAACACCATTGATTTTTGATTTTTGGAAACCAGCATCGTACTAAACAACTTTTAACAAAGTTTGTTGTGGATCTCCAAAGTCAAATGGAACATATTTTTAAAAATGGTGTCTTGTCAACAGTCGCCCTCTGTTGCATGCTTGTTACTTAATTCAATAGGTGTTGGTTGGCAATTTTAACATAGATCCATTAAATGTATCAGTATTTGTTTAAAAACGTCCGCCTACAAAATTTATATTTCTAACTCTACATGCCCATTCGCTTGGTGGCTTGTATTCAGGGTAAATTTTTATAGATATATAAAAGCAACGCTTTATTTACCAAATTTTGCAATAAAGTGTATTGATAATTTGAAAACCGCAGAATCTTAATTCAGATTTTCTAAATTAAAATCAACGTTTTACAATTTTTGATAAAACCATGTGTTGCCCTCGCGAAGAGTTGGTCAGCATGAAAAGAACGAAATCAGTAACAAAAGCTTGTCCGAATTACTCCTAACAAAGAAAAGGAAAGAAAGAGAAAGTAAGCGAATGCCGAGCTAAGCACAGTCGGCGATTGGGTGCTTTAAAGAACGAGACAACAGGGCACTCGTCCAAATTTGCCTTTTGTAAAACATCTGTACTTGAAAACATAATTAAACACAAAACACATGAAAAATATAGCTCTAATCAGTAACTTCTAGTAATGTAGATAACAAACAATATTAAATTGCTGGTTTAAAGACGAAAATATGAATTTTTCACTATACAGTAACATGACCAATTCAGATTACGTCTATTGAACTCGATGATTCACGCGAGTTAATGTTCGGGCCTTTGGAGCGATGTTTTTAAAAAACGTTTTCAAAACTTAACAAATTTATTTATTTTAATATTAGGGCGAGTAGCCTAGGTAAACAACAATGCAAAAGTTGTAATACTCAGACTGACTCAATTGAGTAGCTTGAACAACGAAGTATGGCGTTCGAAGACTGACTGCCGGGCCTTGCGCTCCCGAACTTTTTATAATATCCTGCCCCCTCACATGGCTGTTGGAACTTGCAGATCTCATGTCTGCTTTACTCTTAATTCTACACTTTATTACATTGAAACCATATTATTTCTAGGTAAGTGCGGTATGTTAACCGTCTGTGACCTGCCACCTGCAGTATCGCTGTCATCTCGGATACAAAGTTGCATATCCGTTCTCATGAACATTTAATAACCTGTCTGGTTTATCCTTGTATTACATTGTTGCAATTGACTTATGATTTCTTTAACAATTTCTAATAATTCCTATTAGATTCTATTATTCAATATATATATGCTGTGAATCCACCAAAATCCGGGAACTACGGTTTTCGAATTGAGCGCCACAGATTGTGCGTCAAGAATGCTGTGAAATGTACAAAAAACTATTAACTTAACTGGTCCGTTAACTTTCTTCTGTTAATCGCCTCTTTACTCTTTTCCGCCTCGGCTGCTCACCTAGTTAAACCTTCATCCTCATTCATAAAAAAAAACAAACACATTCCTACTACAAACATCAACGTTAACTCTATTTACATCAATATTCACAATACATTAAAATTTCAAAATTAATATGCAGCATAAATTTCAGTATCAGAAAATTTCAAGATTAAATTTGTTATCATTTAATGTGCATCCAGAATTAAAGTCCTTGTAGGATGCCTATTAATTAATATAACAATATATGCAGACCTGAGTCTGAGTACAAAGGAGCATCTAACACCCTTTACGTGAATTAACCAGGTTCGTCTAATTGAGCTCAAAGACATACCCAAATTTTCATCATAATCCAGAACATAAATACTAAATACCCTTTCTACTTAAACAAGAAATTTCACCTTAAAATTAAAAATTTGTTGTTAGTACAATTTCCTACTGTCCATTTTAAGTAAATCAATTATAAAGTTATTCAACACACCAACACATCAAAAATCGAACAACAAAGCATAAGTTACCTGAAGGTTAATGCACTCGTGAGCTTCAATGTACATCGTCCTTGTCTAATTTCACCATTCCAACTGGGTTATGTTTACGTCCTCGGATTACTGGTCGCTTTTAAACATTTTCTACACCACCATTCATCTAAAGTTGTTTCAGTGCTTTTCCGGAACTCATTTGTGTATATCTGAAGCTTGTTTTGTGGATCCAGACACGTTTACGAATCATTTAATTATTAACACCCCGAAAATGGCAAAGAAATTCATATTTCTTTCACAAATATACGCCAAAACTGCCTACTTTTGTGTATTCATTTGTCGTTGCAAATTTGACTAATTGGTACAGTGATACTAAACTTTATTACCTTGTATCTTCTTTTCTAAGTGCACTAAATTACATTCATTGTAGCACGTAAAGAACAAACTGTTTTAAATCACCAAAATATACGAGCAAACTGTTTAAATTATTCTATCAAAATCGGAAAACTAAAAAGCACTGTTTAACGCATTGGATCAAATCGAAAATCTAAGAGAGAGAAACTCATATTAACCCGGGTATATATAGTGTTTAGCCCGTCTGTCGGTCTTGTCTCCAAAACGGCCAGTTTCTAGAATTTCGGTTACTATGTTCTCATCTCGACCGCCTGTGCGTCGGTTCTTATTAAATTTGCACTTGCACCAGTTAAATCTCAGAAATTTCGACACGGCTCGCAACGTCTGGAAATAACTAATTAATTTTATACAGAAATGTTATTTTTACCTCTCAAGTTTGCCTCTTATTTTCAACCAATCGCAACCCAGTGACGTTGCTCCACTCACGCTTTTTACTATATGTGTCTCGGTCTTGCGCATATTATCTGTCTCTATCTACCCTGTTCCTATTGGTGCAAATTGATATTCTTTATTATCGATTATTTTAGTCCATGTGGACTGTGAAATAACCCACCTTATTAGCATTTCCCGTAACTATTAAGCTACGGTTTCTCCAGCATTCTCTGTAACCATTTGTTATCTGCAAATTTTACGCGGAACATAAAACATTTAAAACTACGCAGGTGTTCAAACATAATACTTCTACGATCTGAATATTATTGGGTTTTACTAGCTTTTATAGATATTATATGTTACTAATGGTTCCAATTAACTCCAATTAAAATAATACCCTTTAATTTTTAGTGACTCCTAATCAAATATTAATTATTATCTGTACATTTTGTTTAATACCGGTTACTTAAAATTGAGTTAATCAATATAAATTTTGCACGTAATTTCTATTTGTTTCTTTACTCGGAATAATTAAATTACACGTAGAGCATTTTAATACTGCTTCCTTTTTTTATAGCAAGCGTCTTGTAAATAATTTAACTCCCTTATTTTTAATAAAACGAATGAATTTTTATGCTTCAGGGTTTTAATAACGCGTACCTTTTCCCAAAGCTTCTACCCGGTGATTAAAATTATTTGATATATATATATATATATATATATATATATATATTACTCATATTTAGACCAGGGTAGAAAATTAAATAATCACATCAAATAATTTTAATCACCGTGTATAATGAATATTATTAGATAATACGCGTTATTAAAACCGTGAAGCATAAAAATTTATTAGTTTCAGTAAAAATAAGAGATTTAAATCATGTACAAGACGCTTTATATCAAAAGAAACGGTATTAACAAGCTCTACGTAAGAAACAAATGGAAATTACGTGCAAAATTTATATTAATTAACCTTATTTTAAGTAACCGGTATTAAACAAAGTGTACAAATAATAATTAATATTTAATTTGTATTCGCTAAAAATGAAAGGATAGAAGTCAATTTTAATTGGAGTTAATTAAACCATTATTAATAATAAGCATAAAAGTCTGTGAAAATCCAGGATTATAATACCAGAAAATAAAGCTCTGAGAATTAATATTATGTTTGAACACCTGCGTAGTTTAAAAAGCTCATTCTGCGTAAATTTTGCAGATAATTAATGGTTACAAAGAATCTTGGAGAAACCGTGGCTTAATATTCACGAGAATGTGCGATACGGGGTTATTTAACCCAGATAGTCCACATGGACTGAAATAATCGATAGTAAGGAATATCAATTTGCACCACTAAGAACAGGTTAGAGAAGTAAAGATAATGTGCGTAAGACAAAGACACTAATAATTAAAGGCGTGATATGAGCAACGTCACGAGGGTCACGATTGGTTGAAAATAAGATGCACATATGAGAGGTAGAAACAACAATTTCTGTACAAAATTAATTAGTTATTCTCGGACATGTTTGCGTGCCGTGTGAGAATTTCTGAGATTTTCAACTGGCGAGTGCAAAATTGTAAAACCGACGCACAGGCTACGGACTGGGAACCTAGCATGCGAAATTCTTTAGAATTGCCCGTTTTGGGGAACAGACCGACAGACAGGCTAACCGCTATATATACGGAGGTGAATATGAAGAAGCTCTCTTAGATCTTCGACTTGATTGAACGCGTTATACAGTGCTTTTAGTTTTCCGGTTTTAATATTAAATAATTTAAACAGTTTGCTCGAATATTATGTGATTTAAAACAGCTTGTTCTTTACGTGCTACAATGAATGTACGTTAGTGCACTTAGAAAAGAAGATACAAGGAAATAAAGTTTAGTATCACTGTACCAATTGGTAAAATTTACTATGACAAATAAATACACAAAAGTAGGCAGTTTTGGCGTATCTTGGTGAAAGAAGTATGAATTTCTTTGTTATTTTCGGGGTATTAATACTTAAATGGTGCATAAACGTGTCTGGATCCACGAAACAAGGGTCAGATATACACAGAGGAGTTCCGGAAAAGCCCTGAAACAACTTTAAATAAATGGTGATGGAGAAAATTTTAAAGCGTTGAGAATCAGAAGCCGTAAATATAACCCAGTTGAATGGTGTGATTAACAAAGGGACGATGTACATTGAAGCTACGAGTGCAAGTAACCTTCAGGTAAATAATACTATTTTGTTTGAACTTTGAGATGTTGGTGTGTTGAATAACTTTCTAATTTGTTTATTTAAAATGGACAGTAGTGAAATTGTACTAACAATAATATTTTAATTTTAAGGTGAAATTTGCTTGTTTAAGTAGAAAGGGGTATTTAGTATTGATGTTCTGGATTATGATAAAAATATGGGTATGTCTTTGAGCTCAATTAGACGAACCTGGTTAATTAACGTAAAGGGGTGGTAGATGCTCCCTTTGTACTCTGCATATATTGTTATAGTAATTAGTAGGCATCCTACAAGGACTTTAATTCTGGATGCACATTAAAATGAAAATAAATTTAATTTTGAAAGTTTCCGATATTAAAATTTATGCTGCATATTAATTTTGAAATTTTAATGTATAGTGAATATTGATGTAAATAGAGTTGACGTTGATGTTTGTGGTAGGAATGTGTTTGTTTTTTTATGTATGAGGATGAAGGCTATCTAGAGGAGCAGCCGAGGCGATTAACAGAAGAAAATCAACAGACCAGGTAATTCAAGAGGTAGCACAGCATTCTTGGCGCCCAATTCGTGAGGCTCGATGCGAAAAGCGTAGTTCACGGATTTTGTAGGTTTCACAGCATACTTGACGCCCAATTCGTGAAGCTCGACAGCGATACAGGGTTTCACAGCAATATATATATAGGTAAATTGGAAGATACATAACTCGCGTAAAACAATTTCAAATTCTAAATACACCAATAAGCCTAAATATTTGTACAAATAAATCTTACCTACTTGTTAGATGTACGCTAACGATAACGCTGCCGTGCTCGCATCACAAGCAACTACTAAACCTAATATCCAGAATGAATATTTACAATAGTGCGCTGAGTTGTAATTAACCGATTAACACAGCTATCCATTAATTTAAAAACATTATCATACAAAGCTATACCAACACCTTATTCTAATAACGACAGTATTAAGTAGATGACAATCTTCTGCTCATTATCTCTAAATATTTACCTACTGCCAATAAATCGTATAGTAAGTAAATGAAGCAACGTACCTGTTGACATTTAGTGATGTACGTTCATGTATGCTTTTGAGGTATTAGATAACTGCAAGTTTTTCACCTCGTCATAACCACATCTACATACAACGACAGTCAAACGATATGTGTACTAACGACAATGTGCAATTTCTGAAGTACGACCAAGTAAGCATTAGTTTAAAGAACCTAGGAAATGGAGCTTAAATTCTGAAGAATATTGATTACAAACCCGGCAGTCGCGTAAAAAAGAAAGCGCAACTGCTTGTTTGGGTTTATAGTATTTTCATAAAAAAAACAACTCGAACTAACAATAGAAATATAGTGAAAATACTTGTAAACATTCAATATTGGTTCAAATTTTAATACTTAGATTTATTCACTCATACTAACTTCAACTAACTTTTACTCTTACTTCTTTCTGAGTATCTTTTAAATAAGTTTTAATGGTAAAGTAAGGTCTTAGTTCGATAAGATTAAAAGTTCCGCGAATTGATTAGAAATTGTATATAAGGGTAGATATGCGTTCGGTCGAACTATTTTGCTTATTTTATATGGGTTTGTATATAAAAGGAAACATTTTTAAACACCTTCTGCAACAAAGAAGACTGAAAATGAGTTTTAACCAGAACTAAACCACTTATATTATAGTTTACTGGGATTGGTTTATCATGGATCTTCTTACGAGCGTGAGCTTTTTTCTCTAAGATTTTCTTTGGTATGTATATTACCACCTCGTATGAAAATTCCGTTCGAGGAGGGAACTACAGTAGATTATTAATGATATTACTGGGACGTTCACCACATACTATTTGGTGTGGTGTAAAGCCTGTAGGGTCGCTAACCGTACAATTCAACCTGGTTTTAATTTTTCGTAAGTAATTTGCCCACATGGTATATTTATTATGGCAATAGTATCTCAAAATGTGTCGAATTTCTATATTAGCCCTTTCTACAATATTCGATTGTGGATGAAGAACAGCCGAGTATTTTACTTTTATCCTCCTTTCCTCCAAGGGATTTCGCCATTTTCCATTCATAAATTGAAGACCGTGATAAGATACGATGGTTCCTCAATTTAAACCTGCTTCGGGTATACAATTATATAATTTTCTTGGTTAAGGCTTTTGCAGAGGAGTTTTTAACCGCGTATAATTTTATGTACTTACTAAAAACATTTAGCATAACGAACAGCATATCTACCCCGACCCCACTCATTGGTAATGACCCCATCAAGTCTACGATTAATAAATCCCCTAGTTTATCTACAAAAACATTTTTCATCTCCTTTTCCGTACTTTGATTATAACATTTTGATTTTTGACATGTATCGCAGACTTTTAAATGTTCCCTCACTGTTCTTTCCATATTATTTAATTTACAAAGGTCCGCTAACATCTTGTAACATTTTCCCGCACCAAAGTGTCCATATGTTTCATGAAAATCATCTATATCATATTATCCACCAAAATTTCTGGAACACACAACTTCTACGCGTGAGTGTTTTCATCGTTCCGTTGAAATAAAATGGCATGATAGATTAAGTGGTATATGTGCATTTTTTGCGCATACTCATTGCGAGACTTTCCATACCTTCGAAAACATATTTTAACGTTAAGTCCACTTTCTGTAATTCGGGTATTTGATTCAATGTTCTTTTTAATTCCCTATCCGCATTTTCTATTCCTACTTATTTATTATAAAACTAGGTTTATTTCCAGAGCCTTCCCCAAACTCCGTTACTGGTGAATACCTAGACAACACATCCGGAACAATATTCTTCTTTTCTAATATATATTCGATTCTTAAATTATATTCCTGCAACAACTATACCCAACGTTGAACTCTCCATTTAGATGCCTCCCATTATTCTAAAAACTAAACAGCTTATGATGCGTTCTTATTATGACTTTGCGTCCTATAATAAAATTCCTAAATTTTTGGCAGGAAAATACAACCCAAGTAATTCTTTCTCGATAATCGTATACCTAATTTCCGCTCCCCTCAATCCTTCCTCCTGATACAATACACCGCTGACAGTTACTGATGATACGTCCGGACCCATATAGAATGACCTCTCAAGATTCGGATCACGAAGCATAACCGTGTCTATAAAACCTAATTTCAAGCTGGTTAAAAGTTCCGTTTCGTTGGTTGGTCCTCCACTTCTATATCACCCGTATCCTCAGCAATTCTGATAACAGTTTAGTGAGATCTGAAAATCTAGCTACCATGTATTTATAAATTTGTATTCTGAAGAATAAAAGATTTACGAAAATTCCATATAGAATAGAAATAACTTTGAGCATATTTTTATCTTTCAGTGATAACCCAGCCGCTTTACCTAATTACAAGTAAACATGCAACATTCAGGAAATTCTTATCAAACACGTGTATAAGTAACAAGAAGGTATGATATAAACGTGTCGACTTGTGAATTAAATAAAGGGCAAGCAACGTTGGCTACCTAACTGAGCTAACTTGACAAAGACTACGTTTATGTCGGTATTTTCAATCCGGATTGAAGTCAAGCGGCTTGAAATATCAATCGCAGTCCCAAGTGTTTAGATGTAAAGGGTTTCAAAAAGAAAAAGGAGATATTTCAATCCCATTTCTATTTTATTTATTGCGCGCACGCATCTGTTGAACTGCAACTTCGTTTTCCTATTTAGACGCAATCTAAAATGCATCGGACACATGAAGCATAGATATTAAATAATACTTTAACTACGACTACGACGTCAAGCACATAGTTGTAAATGAGGTGTATTTGTATTTTCTATTACTTTACAATAATTCAAACTAGTATGTATTACGACCAATGTTCCTTTCCTTCTTGGTTTAAGGTTATGTTGATACATTATAATTTGAATAAGGGCCGCTATGTCTGTGACCACGTCTCCAATGCTCCACCCAAAGGTACTACATTGAGTTTAAACGCGAAATTAAACGAGCTCCAAACGTAATCTAACTTCAAAATTAATCCATCCTAACTAAAAATCTAACAAACTAAAATAAAAGCTAAATATAGGGTTTGAATAATGGTATCCCTAGCGTTGATTTTGGAGTGTGTCCGATCAACAAGACACACGCGAAAGTAAAAGGGGAGGGATCCGTAATACCGAATAGCAGTCACCTGCTCCGCCTACCGGTGCGACCTGAAGGGTCGACTTAAAACTATCCAAAGCTAGCTAACTAAGTAAAAATGGATTCACATTTCTAAGCATTCGCCAAATATTTTAATAGTAAATCCAGCTATTTTGTCTGCTCTGTATATTTACAAATTCGTTCTCCCTGGTCTAAGTAATTGAGCCTAAATCCGTCCCTAGCATTTGTAACATACTGTTTTAATACGCTCTAATAGTTCTAGTATTCCTAAAAATAGTTAGTTTCTAGTTTAATTTTAGCATGCTAATTATTAGAATTGTAGCGGCTGCAGGATCACCCAAGTAGCTTCCCAGCGAAGTTCCCAGAAAGATCTAATCCAAAAGTTAATCAATTTTTCTAAAGGCACTTACTTTAAGGGCACTAAAAATGTCAGATTAGTTGATATCTATGATTAGATGTCAATCATGCTTTAGGATCCTATTTATGTCAGGGTGGTCTGAAGCAATTTTTCAATTAGCTGAGCACTCAACTAAAATCAATTCTGAGAGCTACTTGTGTGGTTATCTTAGGCATTGGCAGTTTTAATTAATCTTAAAGATTTACGACCGGCGTATCCTAAGCCGAGTAAGAGCGCCAAGAAAGGGGTTATTTTCAATTAACTTAAATGTATATAAGGATGCCAGCCGGTGGGAATCGGGTTGTTTATTTCAGACGCGTTAGAGGTTAAAGGGTTGTTATTTGCCCGATTGAGTAAAGTATTTTATTTCTCTGAAGTCCAGTGCATGCCGTTATGTTTTAAGTTAATTATTTCTCTGAGTAAGTAATTAGTATATGTGTTATTACCATGAACTCAAGGCTGTGTTATGCAGCATAAGTCAGTTATTTGTTTAAAAACAGTATTTGTCGACTTCCATAAAATATAACTCCGGGTGAATGCCCAGTTCAAGTAATTTGATCCGTTTGATTCTTGCTTTGGAGACCGCATCGTTTTAGAAGGGTCTTCTATTATATTGTGTTTCGACGGTGTCAGAGGCCGTTAATCACTAATCCACGAGACTACCTGAGAATGCAAAGCTCAGGTCCGAAGTCAAGTTACGGTACTATTTGACCTTTGAGAAGGTCGTATTTATCATGGTGTAGATGACCCCGTGGTTAAAAAAGGGTCGTCGCACTATGCAAGTTAGTTAGACTAGGGTAGCATTAATAAATTTTTGTTATTGGGGTGTGTACACTTAGAACTGTATCTATTCAAAAATATGTTTGGTAGTTAAGTTTAGTTAAGTTGTGTTTGTGCTAGCCGGAGACTATAAGTGACTTATTTTCTGTTCTGCCATTTTGGTTCATCGCCCACGAACAAAGTGCGACGAGAGCTATTACCGCGAATGGTCCATAGGCCGTTTAGTTCCCATGGTGGCGCCCTATTGTACATAAGGTTATTTACTTTATATTTTGTTATGCATATGTAACTAGTTGAAGTTTTAGTTAGTAGCTCATTCAATAAAACAATCGAATTTTCGTCTCAGTGTGTTTGTTTAATGAACCCCCCCTTCACCGACTGCTGCAGCTTGCGAGGCAACGTCCCGAAACGTGAGGGTACGATAGTGTTAGAGGTCCTGTTATTTATTATTTATTGTTAATTGAATACCCTCACGCGGTAGGTAAATATTATAATTACACATTCCCTAACTGATTTATATTATAATTACAATCTTCTGTATTACATTTCTTTTTCCTATAAAAACGCTGCCACCAAAAATGGCGGCAGAACGTCAAAAAAAACAATACATGCAAATAAATATAAAATATAAATATAAATTAATATAAAATAAATATAAATATATATTATTGTGAAGTTAAGGCTCTAAAATCGTGTCCCACGCTTGGACGCAATAAAAATGCTGTAACTTAGGCTCGAATCTCACCTCGGCTATATATTACATACACCTACCTGTTACATCAAACAAACTTCCTCTCATTATCACCATAGAAACCTAAATAGAAATCCACATCAATCATGCATTCAAAAATAACTCAATTAACCAAAATATCACACTCTATTTATCTGTAATCCAAATTACATTTTTTTCAAATTTAAATTACCATCGCTTTATATACTAAATTTTATAACAATCATTTTGCATATTGATAACCCTTTTAACACATAACTTTCTATTAAAGTAACAGAGCATTCCTCATCCCTTATGTTACCCTTCGTTCTAGCATGAGCTCACCTTAAAACTTTGTAAATGTGCAAATAAATTCTCTGCACGACCAAATATCAAAAAGCCTTCTATACTTTTTTACAACTTTTTGGTTATTTGCAAATCAATGAATAATGCTCAGAAATGAATCTCGTTTTAATAGTCCTATAAATGTCTATTCAAATAAAAATCAAATCAAATAATAATAAACCACATCAAAGCGCCACAAACACTATGACAATATTCACCATAAGATGTCTTATTCTATCTCTTACCTTGTAGTTGTCTTTGTACTGCGGTTCACCAACTAACCCCTTGTAGATGTTGCCGTCTGGTAGGTCTTCCGTCTATCCATTACTCACATGGTCGAATTCCCATGTGTACCATGCATGCCTCCACTCCCAGAACTCTTCTCAAAATATCCAATCTCCAAATTTCGTTCCTTTATTGCAAATAAATTCAACTACCTCAAACCTCGTTTTGATCCACATCCAAACAATTTTCAAATTCTAGTACTTCTCGTGCATCCAAACAAAAATTTTTGTACTTACATCTCAACTTTACTATTCACTAATCACGCTTTATCAGCTTTTACATAAACTTAATTAGACTGCACTAATTCACTTGGAAGTAAACTCACTATATTACCGATGGAATCAAAGAGCAAGGAGCAAAGAGCTCAAAGAGAGCGAGACCCCTCTCTGTTACTGCTTTTACATCAATTCTGTGTGGTTTTGTTTACGTCTTTGGCTGCTTTAATTTCAACGGTTGTTGGTTCCACTCAGCTATTAAATTTGTTTGCAGCAACTTTACTATGAAATACATTTTTCCCCTTTGCTATTTGAAACCTAGAAATCGTTATTTTTAACGTGCTTAACGCTTTTAAAACTGTTCCATAGAACTTCATTACGCTATAATTTAACCGCAAATTATTTTTCTTTACTCTTTTACATAAATACTATGATACATGGTCCCTAACTAAATCTAATTAAGACAAATTACTCCTACATTAATCACGCGTTAAACTAAATCGATATTCCCTATTATCCATTAAGCTAGAAAATAATTGTTGAAAATCTTTTAACTCAATAAATTTATTTTACTGCACCTAATCGCTTTCATCCCTATGAGTTAATTTATATATTTTATTGCCCCTTTTAATTACACGATAATAATATATATATATATATATATATATATATATATATATATATAAACATCTAAAAGCATAAATTAACAAGACCATCACCCAAATAAGTTATCAGGTGCACTCGAATAAGCATTATGTCGGCTAGTGCCATTACACACAACAAAAACGTGCTTGTTAAATTATTTCAAAATTTTCTTATTAATAAAAGTCAATGCTTATGCGAGTACAGCCGCTACAATTTAATTCTTACCGCCATTATAAATTTTCTCAGCATCCGAGGACCTGGTCATCTGCCTACATTATTTGTTTCTTACTTCTAGGGGGATGGTTATGCACTGTTATAGTCCTGGTGGGTTTGCACTAAACCTCCGGGGGGGGGGGACACAATCACCATCACTTTTATAGTTCTGGAGGAATGCACGGTTTCACTCTATTTTATTTTCTTTATTTATATACCGATTTAAATTAATGAAGGTTTTCTGATTTATTTTGTTATTATTTATTTGTATTCGTTTATTCCCGATTTTTCGCGTGTAGAAAGAGGGACAGTAATTGTTTTAGTGGTGTGGGGGTGGTCGTGCATATTAGACTTTTGGTTATAATTATTAGAATATTTTTCTTTTCTTTTGTTTTTTAATTTTTTTTATACAGGATTTGGTTATACCATGCTCATGTCCATTTCTCATGCCAAGTCAAAATCCAACATTATCAATCATCCCCCTTCCCCTCCAATTTACGCGCGGTTATCACCGTCCAATGTCGCAATCCTTCCCGAAAATTCTTTGAAGACTGTTCAGAACGCTTTCTGGTCCACTTCCCCGACTTCCTCTAGGCCCTTTGGCCATGCTAGCCCTGCGATAGCTAATTTCATATCAGCTAACCCTCGATTTGCCACCTCGAGTGGGCAGTCGAAGAGCACGTGTTTTGAGCTGTCTGCGCCCTCACCGCACTCGCAGCGGTCGTTATCGGTTAAACCGAATCTTTATAAATACGCTTTCAGGGCGCCGTACCCTGTTATCAGTTGCACCATTTTATGATCGAGTTTCACCTCGATCTTACCTTTAGCTTCTATGCTCGGTATGAATTTATGGGTCAACCTGCCCGTGGCAGCATTTTCCACTTCTCTTCCCATTGTCGGATTGACCTTTCGCGCAGCTTTCTTTTAATTATAGACCTCGGTAACGACGAATGTGATATCCGAAAGTCGCCCGTAGCGGCCTCTTTAGCTAATTCATCAGCCCTATCGTTTCCTACGTTACCATCGTGCGATCTAACCCAACAAAATTTTAAACGTCGAAACTCGAGCGGCGAATGCACTATCCTCCAGACGTCCGCTTGGAGGTCGGTCGAGGTGTTCATGTTTGTTAAAGCCGTCAGCGCCGATTTACTATCACTGATTATATAATACTCGTCTCTACCCGTATGGTTTATTACGTAATCGATGGCTACCAATTCGCATTGAAAGATAGTGCTCCAGTTCGCGAGTTTGGTTTGAAACCGAAACACCTCACTTTCCTGCTTAAACACGACAAACGCCGCACCTGCTTGTCCGTCATCCATACGTGAACCGTCCGTGTAAATTTTGATACCCGTCGCGTCCCCATCACCTTCGACAAACTCGATTTCTCTAATATCGGCCAGGTGTCCCAACTCTGATACAACGATTTTTCTCTCCACCTCTCATTACCAAGATTAATATCTTCGATAATTTCGCGCCCTTTTCCTATATTTATTAGTCGCCTGTCTCTAATCTCCCTAACGACATATTCGATAGGGAGAGTCATACTGATCACCAAAACCACCTCAGTGGAGGTGGTCCTGTACGCCTGACCGCTTTCACCGCGGTTATGTATTGTACGCTTGTCAATTGACGCATCTCCCGGACTTTACAACCTTCCGCCCATACAGAAGCTACGTACAGCCTTGCCAGCTCAATTCCTCCGGCATAAATCGTCCTCAGCGATTCGCCCCTGAAACCCCACTTTATTTTCGCCACCGCCATAATTTTGTTTGATATTTCGCTCTTTGCTTTTAACGTACTGCACGTGAGCTTTCCAATTTAATTTATCATCCAATCTTTACGCCGAGGTATGTAATTGCTTCTTTAAGCGGTATTTTCTCCCCTACTAGCTGTAGCCTAAGGGTCGCTGTCCCGGTTTCTTTCCGAAATAAAGCGCCTCTGACTTCCCGTGTTAAATTTTAATTTTACCGCCTGCAACCATTCGTGTAGCTTATTAAGCGCCTCGTTCGGTTTTGTGCGCATATCCATTAACAATCGCGATCTGACAATTAAAAGCGTATCATCCGCAAACCCAACGAATAAGCATTCTGTGGGCAATTTGACCCTAAAGATGCTCTCATACAACAACTTCCAAAATGTGGGACCAGAGCATGACCTGCGGGCATCCTCTTTCCATCTCGCGTGACAAAACTTTGCCCGAAATTTTAACCTGTGCCAATCGCCCCGAGAAAAACTCTTGACCAGACATCAAATTTCGCGGACAACCCCTGTTTTCCAACTCCCAAGCAATCAATGGCCACCAGGCAGCATCAAATGCTTCTGAAATGTCCAAAGCAACAACGACATAATACTTCTTTGCATCTCTCGCCTGCTTAATTTTCCCGACAACGAACTCTAATGCGCCGATAGTCGACTTTCCTCTATAAAACCGAAACTGTCGATTATTAAAACCGCCGCTGTCACGCACTAAGTGCTCAACTCGGGTAGTCATAACGCGATCCAAAGCTTTCCCCAGCACCGGTAGCAAGCTAATTGGACGATAGCTGCCCGGCTCTGACGCATCCGCCTTTTTAGGTTTAAGTATGAATTTCACGTTCTGGACTTTTCAGTAACGCGGAAAGACGCCCCTTTCTTGACAAAGATTAAACAACTTTGCAAAGACACACGGAGCTAACAGGCATGTCTCCAGAGCTGCTTCTGAAGTGATTCCGTCATGCTCCGGTGCCTTCTTAGGGTTCATTCTCCTAAGAGTCCTGACGACCTCGTGAATTAGGATTGCCTTATCGGCACCTGTTCCTTGCGCCTCTGTCGCTTCCCGATGTACTAAATCTTGCGACCCCTTATCCTCCTCGGAATTATCCGAAGGTTATGTTAATACAGCTGACAGGACCGGCAAATGGTATGAAGCGAAGTTGGTTACGAATGTGACACTTCGAGTGACATTTCAAGTAGGTTGATGAGCTGACCTGTTTATGTCGCAATTTGAAGACGCTTCAGCAAGTCAAGCTGTAAACATTTTAAGATTGACTTGAACTGTTCAAGCCGCTTAGAATCATATTCTTGTGTGTTTAAACCAAAGCTTAAAACTGGATTACTTAGGCCGCTTAACTTCAATCCGGATTGAAAATACCGACATAAACGTATTCATAATAAAAGTGTTGCGATAAATAGAAATTGTAATAGTTTTTAATTTAAGGAGACGGTAAATTTACAAATACGAAATGAAATGTATGTGATTAATTAAAGCTAAATCAGGTACATATAATATTATCGATGTTTTAAACTGTTATTGAAATAGTTTATTAAAACTACTGTAATAGTTTGACGAAAAAATATTTTCCAAGCTTAAGGTTAAAAATAGGTAGACTTTTATACTAGAACCAGAACGTCAAAGCTAGTGACAAATAGTAGTAACAATATAGTACACATTTAAAGCGGTAAAGGACATACGCCTAAATTAATTTTTATTGAACCACCCCACAAATACGGACTATTCCACGATATTACGAAAAAGAATCTTTAATCAGCACTTTCAATTTTAGGAACTATTTCAAAAGACTGTACTTATAAACTTGTTCATATCAAACGCATTGGAGCACTAGCGTAATACACTAACTATAATTGGCTACTCAAGACTATCATTCATCATAGAGTCAATAGAAAACATCCTACTTTCAGCATTATATGGTCACGGTATTACAGCGACAAAAAGTAAATTGGTTAAAGTAATGAACCTGCTTTAAAATTTGATGGATCCTTTTGAGAAAAAACTGATTACAAATTATAAGCATACCTGCATTCCTGTACTTGAGTAAGCTTGTGAGGTCTAAACAATGCTAATTAAAAATCTGCAAAAGTTGTAGTACGACTACCTTCCAATCACGTGCTTCTCCATTGAAAATTACCATTGAACAGATTTGCATGGAAACAATAACACCTTTTTTTGTTAGCATAACTTAGCCTTTGGCATTGCAAACTAAAAACATTAGAAACGGTTAAATTTTTATTTCGTTACAGGTACTAAACTTGATTTATTTTAGTTACCGTTGTATTAAAAGAGCTAAATTTTAAACAAGTCGTTGTCTTTGTTTAATTTATAAGACATTTATATTAAAATTTACATCATTCGAGATCAAAATTGCTTGTTATGCAGAATATAACCTATATAAATCTTAGATTTACTCAACATAAAAACGAAACGTTTTCAACGGTACAAATTGGCAGGTCTTCAACCAATCAAAACTAATGGACATATGCAACTGCAGAATAGGTAGATTCAAGTGATTCAATATCGTTGCAACTATCAAGTCGATCTAATCTAGGAGATATATAGAGTCACTGTCTTTGGTGTTGTACAACCTGCCAAGTCGTATTTTACATAACAATAATAGCGTTTCTTCTTAATTTGAATAAAGCTTCAATGAAATTTACGTGATGGAAAAGAAGAACACGAAGAATTTGTTTCATGTAGTATGGGGTTGCTTTAAACACATTAATAGTATCGAAGTCGTAGTTTCTATTTGAAATTAAAAAAGTCGAATTCAGTAAAGAATGAATTGAAGTTGTAAGATATTCAAGATGTCGTTCCAATGGAAATTTAAGAAATCAGTATTGAGAAAAACTACTTAAATTCCTAGAAATATGTAAAAATTTTACCGCCATTTTGTTACCTAGAAATCGTCAGTAGAAGAGAGGCATGTGGATGCCAAACAAATAATATTCATAGTTCATAATCCCAATGTGTGCCAACACTTGCTAATTCAAGAAGTTTTTAATATTGACGTACCCAGTTCTGAATCCTCTACTCAAAGATTTTAAATAACGAATTTATAACAATTAAAAAACAAATACTCGTTGACAAAAAACATGCTAATTACAAAGATACAAATGCCAATAGTATACGTAATAAACTTTAGAATGCATAACCAAGATTCTTGGATCGATGTCTGATACTGTATCAAATACTTTGATCTTCATCATAACCTAAAAAAGATATAAACATGCTTTTTCCACTGTAAATATTCAAATTAGTTGTAGATAAATCAAGTTATAAAGGTATTAAAAAACCGCATAAAAGAAAATTTAACTTTTTAGAAATCACTAATTACAAAATATCTTACCAAACTTCTTGAAATTTACTTGATAGTTAGAAATATTATAGCTAATAAAGAAAGGCCGATAAAAGAACTAGTTGTCTATGCTCAATAATAAAAGAAATAAATGTTTTCAAAAAGTTTGATGAACAGAATAAAAATTATAACAACATTTAAGAACATCAATGCTCAAACGTGCATAGTTTTTTTATTTCGAAAATTTTACACATCGTCATCATTAGGTCTTCAGTCCTGGAACTGGCTAGACGCGTACCTTCATTGTTTCTTATTCTGAACTATACATTTCCCTGAAATTTGCACAGTCTGCATCTATCACTATTTGATCTAGCTCTACATCTACCTTCTTTTTCCTATCTCTGCTTGTAATATATCCCGTACTTTTTCCCAAAAATTCCTTAGAACGTTTTCTGCCCTTCCATTTCTTTCATATTTTTTTCCACAGATATCTTTATTTCCCTACTATTTCTATAACCTATTTATTATTAATTTTGTCCATACTATCATGCTGATACATCTGAAGCACAACATTCCAAAAGGCTGCTACCGTTTTTCTGTCTGCTTGTTCTACTGCCCGTATTTCATAGACATACTGTGCCGTGCTCCACGCATATCCTTTCAACAATTTTCTTCTTGTTTCTGTGTTTGTTGTCTTTGATCATAAGCGTTGTTCTTTCTTGTTAGATGCAGCTCGGTCTTCTTCTAATGTTTTACAATTATACACCCTATTTTTTCGACATTCAGTGGTTGTGAGAGGGGGGGTCAGCAGCACTTGAAAATTTGCCGATTTAATATTTTTTCCAATATATCTTTTCGCACAGTCAACATTAGTTGCAGATATTTCACAACCAACACTGATAGTTGTTCATAATAATCGTCAGATTTATCTGCGCTTATTTTTTCGTTATTAGGATTTCCGTCTTAAAGTGGTTGGACACGTACCTCCACTTATTCACATTCTGAGCTAGCCTACACAGTTCCCTGAAAATTTCCACACAGCCTATATATACAGTTTGCTTCCCCTTCTATTGTTTTCTATTTATATGCCCTATTTTACAGAGATTCAGTGATATGTGAAGGGGGTTAAGCAGCCTGTGACTGCCAAAATCTCCCAACATTTAGACATTTGCCGAATTAATAGTTTTCCAGTAAATACTTTCATACAATTAACATTATTCGAGAATATTGGACAACCAATACCTGTCGTTGCTTATAATAATCAAAATGTTTAAGTACAGCATTTTTTTCGTCATTAGTTTATCCATCTTGGGACTGGTTGGATGCGTACCTGCATTGATTTCTATTCTGAGCTAGACTACACATTTCCCCGAAATTCCCACAGCTTACATGTTTCCCTACCTGTGTGCAATACTTTAACCTAGGTCTATTTCTACTTCTCTTTTTTTTATCTCTGCTTCTAATATATTCCGCACTATTCCTTCATGCCGTAGTATGTGGCCTTTCATCCTATATCGCCTATTTTTTACCGTCTTCCACATATTTCTTTCTTCCACTACCATTTTTAGTACCTCTGTGTTCTTAACTTTGTCGGTCCATGATATCTTCATAATACGTCTGTAGCACCACATTTCAAAGAGCTCTACCTTTTTCTTGTCCGCTTCTCCTGCGGTCCAGGCTTCATAGCCGTACAGTGCTGTGCTCCACACATATGTTTTAAGCCATATTTTCCTTGTTTCTATATTTGTTGGCTTTGAACACAGTAGTTGCTTTTTCTTGTTAAATGTAGCACGACCTTGTGTTAATCTTTGTTTGATATCTTTTGCGCTTTTTCCATCTTGTGTTATTTGGCTTCCTAGGTAGCAGAAATTCTTAACCTCTTGTAAGTTCTTGTTACCTATTTGTTTTCTTGTTTTTGATTTATTTTTCACTCCTTTGCATACTAGTACTTTAGGTTTGTTTGTTTTCCATACCGTATCTCTCTGTTAGAAGAGCAACTTCTAACTCTTCCTTGCTAGATGCTAATACCGCTGTACCATCTGCAAATCTAAGCATATCAATTTGTTGTCCCTGCATAGTAATTCCAAATGTCTTCCTGCATTTGACAGTATTCATTGCCTCTTCAATGTACAAGTTAAAAATTAATGGGGATAGGGCACATCTCTGTCTTACCCCTTTCCTACTGTGTACTTCTCTACGATCCTGCTCTAATTCTATTACTGCTGTTTGCTCTTTGTATAAGCTTTGTACTATTCGTTTATCCCTATAACTCATTCTAATCTTTTTGAGTACTTCAAACATTTTTTTCCATTTTACACTGTCGAATGCTTTTGCTAGAACTACAAACCCTATATACGCGTGTTTCCTCTTTTTCTATTGTTTTCTCCATTAACACTCTCAGAGCTAAAATATCCTCCCATGTTCCTCTGATTCGCCTAAACCCAAATTGATCTTCTCCTAGCATTTCTTCAGCTTGTTTTTCCATTCGTCTTTGGATAATTCTAGTTAATATTTTTGACACGTGTGCTGTAAAACTTATTGTTTGAAAATTTTCACATCTATCCGCCCCTTTCTTTTTTGGTATAGTTACTACGATGTTACGTTTGAAATCTTTGGGTATTTCGCCTGTCTCATACATATAGCTTACAAGTTGGAAGAGACGTTCTGTTACTGCTTGTTCTGCGGCTTTTAAAGTTTCTGATTGCACCTTATCTGTACACGGCGCCTTACCATTTTTCAGATCCTTTAATGGTAATTCAAACTCATCTCTAAGTATAGGATATCCCAAGTCATCATTTTCAATGTCTGATTCCTGTTCTAATGCTGTTAATTCTCTCCTGCATATAAATTCCCTATATATTCTTGCCATCTAACCCACGCTTTCTATATTTCCTATAATGACGTTTCCTCACGCGTCCTTTATATTTTTGCTATACGGTTTAATATCCCTAAAATTGATTCTAATTAATTTGTATGCTTCATCTGTCTTTCTTATTTCCATCTTAGTTTGTAACTTTTTGCACTTTTCATCAATCCATTGTTCTATAGCTTTCCTGCATTTACGAATAATTTCCCATTTTATAGCTTTGTATCTTTGTTTCCCTGTTTAGTCTGATTTATTTTTGTATTTTCGTCCTACTTCCATTGAATTCAGGATATCCTTGGTTATCCATGGTTTCTTATGTTCTTTTTGTGTATACTCCAGAATATTTCTGGTGCCGTGTCTAAGCTGGATTTAGTGTTACTCCATTCTATTTCTCCTTCCTTAGTATCAGAAATTTTCCCGATACCTTTCAGCAATTCATTTGACTTTTTTTCGAATCTGCCTTGAATATCTTTTTATTTTAGTTTCACAAAGTTAAAGTGCCTTTTTCCGTTTCTTTTTTTCAAATTAAATTTAATTGCGGCCCTCATAATTACGATGTTATGGTCGGTGTCTATATCTGCTTCTGGGTAGCTTCTACAGTTTTTTACTTGATTCCTAGACCGCTGTCTAACAAGAATGTAATCTATTTGATATCTTCCTATATCCCCTGGCATCTTCCACGTATATCGTCTTCTAGCATGATGTTGAAATAATGTGTTTGTGATGATTAAATTGTTCTTGTCGAAAAATTCTATCAACCTATTCTCCTGTCGTTTCTCGTGCCTAAACCAAATAAACCTACAACTCCTCCTTCCCTAACCTCACCTACCACTGCATTAAAATCCCCAGTAATTATTAAAGTTTCATGTCCTTTTACGTATCTTAGTATGTCTTTGATATCTTTGTAGATCACTTCTAACTCTTCGTCGCTGTGAGGTGAGCATGTATACTTGCATTATTACTGTGTTTACCGGTTTAGATTCTAATCTAACCACGAGTACTGTTTCGTTCTTTTGTAAGTAATTTTCTACACAGTGTGCTATATTTTTTTGCACAACTATTCCAACACCCGAATTTCCCTCCTCTGCTCCTGTATGAATTATCCTGAAGTCTCCACTCCAAAAATCCCCTGACTCTGCTCACAGAACTTCACTGATCCCTACTATATCTAGTGCTAACCTATTCATTCTGATTTTCCGGTTTTCTAGCTTATCTACTTGCTTCATACTTCTAACATTGCACGCTCCGACTCACAAAATGTTTCCGACTATTATTGTAAACTTTCCGATCGCATCCTCCGAAGTACTCTCCTCCCGGAGATCCGACTTTAGGACTATTTTAACTCCGGAATCTTTTACTCCAGAGAATGCCATCATGTTTATTACAATTTAGGTACGCTGTGTACTTCGAATGTAATGTGGTGATTTCCCGTTGCCTTCCACCTCGCGGTAGTGTGTCTTAGACTGCCATATCAACCCGTATGGTCTCTGCCAAGCAAAGTATCGAAAGAACCGCTGCCCTCTTTCGGGAATCTGTCTTAGTCTGGTTCCTCCCTAACGACCCTACTACTTTGGTTGGACCTGTAGTTTGGCTCTTTAACTCATTATAACACGCAAGCCATTTTACCTGTTCTATCAATCTAGAACTTCGGCAAGGAGCAGGTGCATTCGAAATAGAAATTATACACATATCAGTAGTTAATATGACGCTAGCGACCTTAAAATGTAACAAAAACAAATTTCACCAGCTAATTTAATGGCAAAGAGGGGAGTGAATGATTAAAAAGGAATCCTATTCGGGGTACACATCTCTAACACGTGCACCTACCTGAAAAGGTTGTCGAACTGTCTATCAATAAAATGGTTAGCGTCAACTCACTTGACCCCTATCTCGTAGATGGTGAGTGATCTACAAGACGACTAACGGATTATTAATTCTGAACCCGACAGGCTGATGGAACCCTATCTACATTGACTTTCTCTGCTACTTTCACCTAAACACAAAAATAAAGAAAAACCAACAAAACTTTCACTTAACCTGTATTAACAAGCATGACAACCATGAGTATTAGCAATCATCACTAACACAGATAAACTAGATTCTAACCCTAATTTTGGCCAAATTGCGTATCTCTAAACAATAACATCCCGATTTATTTATTTAACAATCCAACAACTTTGCATATATAAATGAATACAATTATGGTGCTTACCTCTAGTTCGTTTCGCTTTGTATTCAGCGTGCACCACGTAAAAGCCTGAATATTAATGAGTGAGATGTAAATAATGCAAATATGTCAACTAAATATGAGCAGGTAGTTAATGATTTTTTCACTTACAGCGTTCTGGTAGAATGCAGCGTTCGACCACTCTTTTCCAAAATAGGACAAACTCCTGATGTCAATAATTCTTTAATCAAAGAAAGAGATTGAAGATTCCCAGCAAGTAAACTTGCGCTTCCTTTATGCATCAAAAAATATGTGTAATGATATTTTCACAAAATCTACTTGCTAATACATCTGCGCCAGGGTTTAGTTTCTACACATTAATTTTTGTGGCGTTTTATGTACTCTGTCTATTTAAATAGTTTACAATGTTCTAGGTTTCCCTACGTCAGTCGTTTGGGCATCGTAGATGTACAAATGTGCATAGTATACACACATTTGTGCACTTCCCTATTAAAAAATATGGAAAAAGTAAGTTAAGGAGGTGAGGCATAGAAACGAAAACCCCACTAAAATAACTTCCGATTTTTAGACGCAATCGTTTGTGCATTGTAGGTGCACAGATGTACGCAGTATACTCACCCTTGTATGCTTCCCCGTTTGAGGATATGTAGAAAATAAGCTGGGGGGGCTGTCGAAATGGTAGCCCCTTACCAACCACCAAAACAATTTAAGATTTTTTTAGTTGCAGTCGTTTGTGCATAGTTGGTGTACAAGTGTGCATACTATACGAACGGTTGTGCATTTTTCCATTCTAAAGTATATAGAGAAATTTGTTTGGCGTGGCTGTGGAACTGCAGTCCCACATGAAAACTTTTTTGGACATTTTTAGAGGTAACCGCTTGAGCATGGTTGGTGCACAAATGTGCTGTTTGTACGAACGCTTGTGCACTTTCTAATATTAAAATATGCAAAAATTAATTTTGTGCATTTCCTTATACTAAAATATTGGAAATATAATTTGCCGAGGTAGCCGCAATGATAGTTTCCTTGTAAAAAAAAATTGTTTTTGTTTATTAAGGATAATCATTCGTATAATGTAGTAATTATATATATATATATATAAATATATATATATATATATATATATATATATATTATATATATATATATTATATATATATATATATTTATATATATATATATATATATATATAATTCAAAATTGATTTGTGGGTTTGAGGTCTCTGGATTAAGTTGAAAACTCTTTTATGGCCTAAATTTTCGAACTTATTTTAAATTCTTGATCACAGGCTATCTAAAGTTTAATCTATGTACCACATTTATAATCTAGCGTATATAAAATTTTAGATAGCCTGTGATCAAGAATTTAAAATAAATTCGAAAATTTAGGCCATAAAAAAGGGTTTTCAACTTAATCCAGAGACCTCAAACCCACAAATCAATTTTGAATTACAAATATTTAGGTCGTAATTATTATCACTTTATATATATATATATATATATATATATATTGATGTGAATAGATACTTCTGGTTTGTAAACTTGAAATTGTTCACTTACCTTCGTTTCTAATTTTTTACTTTACCTGGCTAGCTCAACAATAATTTACGGAGTTTTCAAATTGAAATAAAACACAGCACTATCACAAAACATTTATACAATATCAAATATCTTCTTTCATACAAAAGCATTTACATCATCGTTTCTTTCAAACATTATATAATTCCTAAAAAGTCTTTGCTACAAACAAAATTATTGTTGCTTACCTTATTTTATTTTTACAGAATTAAACTTATTTTTTTGAGAATCTTTCACCTGGTGATAAATTAATTTCACGCTGTTAAGATTCGTTTTAGCCAGAAAAAATCCTTGACGTATAATCTATTAAGGATCAGAGTATATCAAACTCTGAACACAAACTACTGTTAAAAAAAATCCCTAACACAAAAAAAATTATTAGGATTCTCTTAAACTAGATCTAAATACTCTAATATTAGTTAAAAATAAAAATAAGAGTGATACTTGCAGAATCCACATAACACTTCCCGTAATTAAAAATTTTCTTATTTTAAATTGATCTCCAAATCGGCTTACAAGTTTTTCCAACAGAAATTATCAAAGTACATTTTTGGTTAAATCTTCCCTTCGATTATTTACTGCATCTATAAAATAGCTTTATACTGAAGAATTTTGCCCTTTCTTCGTAATTAATAATTCTATTTTAGTATGTAATTTGGGTTTAAAAACATCACTTCAATATTCGTTGCAACCTCACAACTATGTTTTACTGCATACTTCTATATAACGCAACGCCTAGCTTTTTAAAATAACATTTCTTGATCTACATCGACTGCTTCGGATCAAATTTAATGAATGAATTCCGAATGAATGAATCCCGCCTTGATAAGAGCTTCTTTATACACAAATTTATCTGTTTTCAAGAATTTTTCTACAATAACGTTGAACATAATGATGTCAGGTTTCACGAATACCCAATTAGTGTATAAAATTTCGCCATTTTATTACCTTTTTATCTGTTCTAGGTATCCGTGACACTCGCTTTTGTCCTTGTTTATCATATTCTATTATTGTTGCATATCGCTTCTTTTCAATAGTGAATGCGAAGATCATAAATTATTTCTTATCAGTTGTTCCAAGGATTTTACGAGTTATTTTTAATGTTTAAACTGCTTCTAGGTATAAACATGTTTATTTAATGAGTTTATGCGAATTTGGCGTATTCCTAAATCCCGATGACTCATCTTTTTATATTCTAGAAAGTTTTTTTATTTAGAATTAATACACGCGCAATTTGCGTTTTTGCATTGTACATCAATGAATAAAGGTACGCGTGTATTATACAGGGCGTAACCATAAATTTCTAGACAATTCCATTTTTTCTGGATTCTATTATATTTTAGTGGAATCTATTTTTAGAATTAGGGTTTCAATGACCCCTCGTGACCTCTTATCACGTCAATATTGTATATATATTATATATATATATATATATATATATATATTACTCATATTTAGACCAGGGTAGAAAATTAATGGATTACATCAAATAATTTTAATCACCGTGTATAAGGAAGTTTATTAGATAATACGCTTTATTAAAAACCCGTGGAGAATAAAAATTCATTTGTTTTATTAAAAATAAGAGATTAAAATTATTTACAAGACGCTTTATATAAAAATAAGCAGTTTTAAAATGCTCAACGTGTAATTTAATTATTCCAAAGTAAAGAATCAAATGGAAATTACGTGCAAGATTTATATTAATTGATTCAAGTTTGGGCAACAAGTATTAAACGAAATGTACAAATAATAATTGAATATTTAATTAGGATTCACTAAAAATTAAAGAGTATTAATTTTAATTGAAGTTAATTGAACCGTTAGTAACAGATAATATCTATAGAAACTTGTAAAAACCCAAGATTAAAATACCACGGAATAAAGCTCTGAGAATTAATATTATATTGTGAACACCTGCGTAGTTTAAATAACACATTCGGCGTAAATTTTGCAGATAATTAATGTTTCAAAGAATCTTGGGGAAAACGTCGCATAATAGTTACAAAGAATCTTGGAGAAACCGGGGCTTAGTATTCACGAGAATGTGCGATACGGGTTTATTAAACCCAGATAACAGTCCGCGTGGACTGAAATAATCGATAATGAAGAGTGTCAAGTTGCACCAATACGAACAGGTTAGAAAAGGAAAGAGAAAATGCGTCAAGCTAAGACACATATAGTAAAAGGCGTGATTTAAACAACGTCACGAGGGTCACAATTGGTTGAAAATAGAATGCAAATATCAGAGGTAGAAACAACAATTTCGGTACAAAATTAATTAGTTTTTCTCGGACAGGTTTGCGTGCTGTGGAAATTTTCTGAGATTTAAATGGGGCGAGTGAAAATTCGTAAAAATCGACGTGCGAGCGGCAGACTGGGCACATGGCATGAGAAATTCTTTAGAATTACCCGTTTTAGAGACTCGACCGACAGACAGGCTTTTTGCTATATATACCGAGATGAATATAAACGAAGCCTCTTAGACTTTTGACGATTCGATGCGTTAAAAGCTCGTACATACGCGACTTGATTAAAGATGTATATTTTAGTGATTCAACATAGCTTGTTATTTACGTGCTAAACATGAATGTATTTCAGTGCACTTAGATACAAGGTAATAAAATTTAGTTTCACTGTACCAATTAGCAAAATTTACAACGACGAATGTATACACAAAAGTAGGCAGTTTTGGTGTATATTGGTGACAGAAGCTCAGAAGCATGAATTTTTGCTATTTTCGGGGTGTTAATAATTAAATGGTTCAAATACGTATCTGGATCCATGAAACAAGGGTCAGATAAACACAGATGAGTTCCGGAAAAGCCCAGAAACGACTTTGAATGGATGGTGATGGAGAAAATTTTAAAAGCGTAGAGAATCAGAAGCCGTAAATATAATCCTGTTGAATGGTGTGATTAACTAAAGAAACGATACTTTGAAGCTACGAGGACAGTAACCTTCAGGTAAATTATACTATTTTGTTTGACATTTTGTGTGTATTGAATGACTTTATAATTGATTTACTTTAAATGGACATTAGTGAAATTGTTCTAACCATAAAAGTTTAATTTTAAGATGAAATTTGCTTGTTTAAGTAAAAGGGGTATTTTGTTTTGATGTTCGGGAATATGATGAAAATTTGGGTATGTCTTTGAGCTCAATTAGACGAACCTGGTTAATTAACGTAAAGGGGTGGTAGATGCTCCCTTTTATACTCAGACTCCGGTCTGCTTATATTGTTATATTAATTAGTAGGCATCCAACAAGGACTTTAATTCTGGATGCACATTAAAATGAGAATAAATTTAATTTTGAAATTTTCCGATATTAAAATTTATGCTGAAATTTAATTTGAAAATTTAATGTATTCTGAATATTGATGTAAATAGAGTTAACGTTGATGTTTGTGGTAGGAATGTGTTGTTTAATTTTTATGAATGAGGAGGTTTATAAAATTAGGTGAGCAGCCGAGGCGAAAAGCGTAGTTCACGGATGATGGAGGTTTCACAGCATAATTTGGCGCCCAATTCGTGAGGCTCGATTTTATACAGGGTTTCACAGCAATATATATATATATATATATATATATATATATATTATTATAGAGAGAAATAATCCACATTTGGAATGCAAAACTATTTATATATATATATATATATATATATATATTGATGTGATTAGGAGTTATCAAAAAGTCAAATAGCACCATTCTGTGAACATACAACGCCGTTAATCTGAGCAAAATTAAGAATAAAGCCCATATTATGTAAATATTTGTTTTTAAATAACGTACTTATTAAAAACACTCAGTATTTAGCATAAATGCATAAACTTGTGATTGAAAGAATTTTTATTCTTAATCACAAGGGAATAGTTTTTTTAGCTGAGAATAATAATATTTCGTTAATTGGAAAGACGTTTTTGAAAGAGTCCTTCTTCCATAAATTTTGCTATCAAATATTCAATTACGAGTAAATGTGCAATTATTGTGAAAAGTTTCGTTTGATACTCCATCAAGAATTTGATGTAATAGTACGAAAGTGTATTCAAATTGCGGGAAGTCGCGTATATAATTATGCAAAATATACGTCATATTTTGACGAACGCGTGTATATAATATTCAATTGAAAAATAAGTTCGTGTTCATTGAACTTCGAGAAAATTCCATTAAAAGTAAATGTGAATGAATGTTTGAATTTGAAGCTAACATTATAAGATAAAACACTTAACGGCAGCCATAAGTCAAGCAAATTCAGCAACAAATTTTGAAGAAAAAACGCGTAGATAAAATGAACTAATTGATATCATCAGGCCGTAAAACGCCACATCCTGTAAAAATGCATCATTTATGACGATTCTAGAACCTACGTGGAGTGCGGTCTTCTAAATTTCGACGAATGAAAACGTAGGAGTAACAACCTGACTTAATTATTGTAGACTCGTGACGTACCACAAGGAATGATTTGTGAATAAAAATCGTAATTAGAAGAGATAGATGTTGGACACAATTTTAGTGTAAGCTAGTGATTATCCATTAGTTATAATTCTTTTTAAGCTTCTTTGGGAATGAAACCACTTATAGTTTTTAAAATCTATTTTATTTACGTTTCGATCCATGACCTAGGATCGTTGTCAAAATAATAAAAATTATTTTGACAACGATCCTAGGTCATGGATCGAAACGTAAATAAAATAGATTTTAAAAACTATAAGTGGTTTCATTCCCAAAGAAGCTTAAGAAGAATGTCAAACAAACCACAACAAACATACAGGGAGTATAATTCTTTTTAATTTGGATTTATGATTTTGTGCGTAAAACAAAGATTTTGTGGCGGATTTAGATACTATCGATAAAATTTCTGCTGAAAGAAAATTGTTTTCCTAGATGTAAGATATTGTTTGTTAAAAAAATGTTGTGGATGTAGTAACTGTTATTTGAAAGAATTTTCTGTTAAAAAATATTTCTTGTCATTGTAAGTTTGATGTCTGGTTCTAGTGGTTTTATATAAGCTGAGCTAGCAAAATAATTAGGGCAACACTTTCACTAATATATATATATATATATATATATATATATATATATATATATATTAATTACAGAGGTTATAAAAGCGCATTAGAAAGCTCAAATTTATATTTATTTCAAATTAGAAAATGTATAAATGGGTCACGCGAAGTTTGAGCCATGTTTGAACAAAATCGGTTTGTATTTGACAAATTACCAGTAAATATTAGGGTTGTTGAATATAACATAAAATTCGATTGTAAATATTAATTATTAATAAGTTAGGAAACATAATTCGATGCGCATATGCGTAAATGCATGTGGAACGTAAATTACGGTAAGCATAATTAAGATTTGTTTTAATATTCTTAATAATAAAATCAGGTTTATAGCATATTTAAAGCGGCGGTTGTTGTTCGAGTTGCACGTGTTATTAAATTCTAAGAACGTTGTAGTCGTAAACAGATAACGAACATAAAATTACGTCAACAAATAATACTTGGAAAAATATAATAGGGACAACATACAGATGCAGATAGCACGTACGAAAACAATATCGATTTGCAGAGAAAGACTATAGTTTGCATGCTTTAATAAAGAAAGGAGCATAACAGATGTTTAGTGAAACGTTTGATTTTGAAAGGCTTGATAGACAAAGAAGTTAGGAGCTAATGAGAGGAACGACGACACGCTATATTTTCGGAATAGATCGAGCAGTAAGGGAGGAGAAATCCGGGGATATTTTACTAACAGAGCACGACTGTTACATTAAATAAACAAGAGTAGGATAGACAACGATAGCGGGGTTAGGTAAAACAGCGCTTGTGAATAAGCGGGAGAACAACGTCTAAAGATAAAATAAGACGGAAGATTTTGTTTATAAGTGGGAATGAAAGGAGAGATATACGCGTATTCAGAAGGCCAATTGGAGAGGCTAAAAGTATAACGACAGTTATCGGGGTTTCGCGAAAGACAGCGCAGGGTAAAATTTTTAATGAGGGTTTCGGAGTATCGAGATTGTTTGGAGCGAGGATTTCTTGGATTTTGACGACGGGTAGGAAAGTGTACGTAGTGTTCAACTGTTGGCTAGTTTGTGCTGTTATACTAGGAAAAGTGCGACAGGAGTGTTGGAAATTGATGTAGGGGGTGGCTTTTGGAGCTGATATAAACCCGTAGGAGGTGGTAAATCGCTCTCTTCTTTCTTGTCTTTACCTACGATCATTTACCTAACTACTTAGCAAAGTGATTGAGTGAAGTTTTGGTTAAAATAGCACAAGTGGGTGCTCTAATATCTATGGCTATGCTGTAAATAATCAAAATTATAAAGCAAGTAAGTAGAATTTTAGTACTGGGTGTTTGAAGGCGGCGTATATACTCTGAGTACCAAGCAAATGTATGAATGGACCAGCAAATGTACGAGAGCATGGTAGTACCGTGCAATTGTGTGGAAGAGTTTAAATAGAAACAGTGTGTTCCTGATGGTGAGAGGCCACCTGGAGACACTATCTAAACGTGCAGTCGAGAAGGAGGATCACGTTGGAAATGGTGTCCATGTAAAAAACCAGGAGACAATATTTGAACGTGCAGTCAAGAGGGAGAATCATGTTGGAGATGGTGTCCATGTCGAGAGCACTTGAGAAAAAAATCCAGGTAACTTTACTTATAAAACTGTTGTTTGTTTTTGTTGGTGATTTTCTGGGTGACAATTTAGTGATTTTGTGTATTTATTATGTTATAAAGACTTTTAATTGATGAGTCAATTTGAAAAGGACTAAATGAAAATTTTATGTAATAATTTGATGATATCACTTGAAGGTGAAAACTTTAATTTCTGTAAAAGGTAAAAGGGTTTTAGGAATTTGCAGTGCGGTTGTTAGCACGTAGATAAAAGGAGATTTACTATGAGCTCGTATTTGACCTGGGGTATCAAGTCAAGGTTGAAAATAAGCTCAGTTACTTTGTTTCAGGATTGATGTAGTATGATTTAAAATTTATTTTCTTTAAACTGAGATATTATTTGCCTCGAGTAATAAAATGTTTAGAGCTCAAAATACATGAGGAATGTAAATTGAATTGATACGTAACAAATTGGAAATGTTAATAAATATTGATGTACTTTTGGTAATCAGCGTTATTTTTTTAGTAGGTTAGGATTTTCAGGGAACGAGTGAGCAGTCGTGACGAATATCTCTGAGGAAGCTGAAGGTATTGGCGTCCGAGTGAAAAGCATCTTCAGAGGATATTGTTGTTAGATGGTATAAATTGTAAGTCTAGGTGGTAGGACTTCAATTTTAGGTAGGTGGAAAATTTTGTAACTACATTAAAAATTTTTGGGGAGTTTCTGAAGGTAAGATACGTAGCATTCTAGCATGCTATGTGGTGGGGCAGCGGATTTTAGGGCTTCCCAAGCGAGGGGCTTGATTTCAATGTACACAGCAATATACATATATATATATATATATATATATATATATATATATATATATATATATAGAATGGCATTTTTCCGGGGAATAGTCAATTTTTCTGTTACGCTACGTCTGATCAAAAAAAGTTTCTAACGGATGTCGCTCCATTTAAGAAGCTTCTCAAAATAAAATTATTTTCGACCATACAAGATATTCTATATGCCCTCGACAGTTAGTTTTTGAGTTTTACAACTTTTTTCCAAAATTTTGGCAAATGAATTTTTCAGACTTATTGTCTAAAGGATGTTACATCAACGGATTATCACCCGAACCCGAATTTTAATTTTACAATAGTGTGTTCTCAAATTAGGTGCAAATTTTCAAAACTTTAATTGAGTATATGTGCAAATTTTCAAATGAAATACTCTGTATATTATTTTAAAAAAACGAAGTTGCATTCAGTTTTCTCGAGAATAAGTATAAACTTTCTTATACCTATAACCAATAATTCTTCAGTTATTTGATTTTCTGTCAATAATACTGCTAAACTACAATAAACAATGAATGTGTTTTATCGACAAACATAAAGAAGTGTAAACTGACATTACCTAGCCGCAAAAACGTAGTGTAATCAAAAAATTCAAGTCTGATAAATAAAAAAAATAAAAGCATAATATTAATTATAACCTAATAAATGTTCAGAATGTTGACCGTTCTGTTGTACGGAAAGTTTCAGTCGTCTTGCATACGACTCATGTACGTTAGTACCTGCTGCACCCCTTCAAAAGTTTCACGTATTTTTATTTTCATGTTTTCTATGGTAGTTGAAGAGGGGGAGGGGGTGTGGTTTCGTGGATCAGACAGGTTCAAATATGCCTGATAATCCTAAGGTCCCGGGTTCGATTCCCGACATGAACTATACTTGAAAAATGTTAGACGAGCATTTTTCATCAAAATACGCCCTCGTTCGAACGAGAAGTAAAATATAGGTTCCATGTGTGAGTGTTGTCACACACGTTAAAGATCACTACCTTGCTTGAAATAGTAAGGGTTCGGTAAAACTCAAAATTTCCAAATTAAATAAAGTCGGTTTCTGGCCAAAGTAGTACCTTCGGTTGGAGCAATAGAAAAATCAAATATGGGGCCGTGGAAATGGACCCGACGAATTGGTTATAAAGCAATTTTATTGTAAATTCTCTGGTTGAGAAGTATTAACAAAAGAATGTCTCAAATTTAAATGCAGTTTCAAACTTCGTATGCATTACAATAACCAACTTAGCCCACACAAAATAATGACATTGCATATGATTTACGTTAAATATATAATTATTTTGGTCCTGTTAGAAATCCTTCGATATTTATTCTATACCGTACATCCTGCATACTTTTACATCTGCTTCTTTTTCATCTGCAGATAGATTTCTAAATTATGTTTAATGCAAAAACATTTAAGAGAAAATTACACTTCAGGTAAAACAAAATGGGTTACAACAAATTAAAATCATCTTGAACTAACCGACTTTTAAATTTTAATTAACAAGGACCGCCTTTAATTATACCAGTCTAATTATATTAATCATATTTAAGTACAAGAGAGATACAAAAAGAAAGACCTTAATTATATTTGCGATTTTTACGCCGTTGATGCTCGAAATAATTCAGGTAACGAAAGAACTGCAAGCTCAATTGCACGACATAGCTTGGTTTTCTCATCCATATAATAACAATTTAAAAATGTTTATAATAAAATAATAATTTATACACCCACGGGTATAGAACAATGACTTTTAGCGTTTTGATTACATCGTTAATTTTCAATTTTTACTTCACTAACATTCTTGTCTATTTCTCAAGAACCAATGCACTATACTCTTATAATAATTCCTGCTTCAACAGGCGAGTTTAAGACATTAGTATTGCAACACATAACAACTTGTATTCAAAATGGGGTCAACTATGTTAATATAAATCGACAAAAAGTATGTTGATCATGGCCACCCACACCAAACTCATCCATCGTGGGCATCGTGAACTATGTTGAATAAATGTTGCTATTTATATGTCTAATGCCTGTGAGCCTTCGTTCAAAGTGCAGAGATGTGATGAAATAATGGTGTAACACGTCTAAGACCATTCAATTGATTTACTGTATGCAAAAGCTATGAATGCCTGTTAAGAACAGAAACCCGCAGTTCCGTGAGAGAAAAGAAAGTCTATCATTAATTTCGAAACGCCTAGACATTGAATTCTAAACAATGCTATTGCAAAAGAATAAAACACGCGGAACGCTCTAGTGTCATCATTGATATGCAGATTTTGTGTTTTGACAATAGAATACTATTGGGTTATTGGGTAAGTATTTTATAAACAAACCTTTGTACTACAATTACGGAGTAATACATCTAGGCGATGGTAACGCTTAATAGTATTTCGTAGTGCTAAATATTTAGTCACACAGCTTACAATAAGAGAACCTACTTGCAGGCCTGAATTTTTTAACGCAAGCAGGATGTATTTCTTCCTAAGAAACCACCTAAGCTACAATAGGTTTGCGTATATTGCACCGAAGTTTCTATCTGAGAAATAGTAAGATTAGTTGGTAGAAATCCCCTGCAAAAATACGGTATTCAAATATATTTAAAATTAGACTCAACAAATGCCCTTTGTCTGTCTTTGTGATTTTTCAGTTGACTTCCGACGCTCATTGTAAAACGTATACATTGCTTGAGATAAACTTATATAATATATAATATTTAAAGCACGCTAAGCATCGTAATAAAAAATTTTAAAGCCTACGCAATTTTTTTGTAAATTGTTGCTAAAATTGTTACGGGTGAAAGAATCGTTACACTGTTAAATTTTCAAATGTCTGGACAGTTCCAGAATCCCGTAACAAATTAGAGGTGCACCGGTTAACTGCAGTGGTGCGGAAGTGGGTCCTTATATAAACAAATTGATAAATTGCAAAAAAAATAATGATGGAGAAGTTAAATTATCAAGCCATGTTACCATAAACATTTAGCCTGAAAGGCGTTTTGATAACTGTTTTAATTAATGGACGCCAACTGGTTTGGTCTAGGGGACGATTCTCTGAAAGACGAGTTTTACACATAATTAGGGCGGTCTCCTGGTGGAAATGAGTTATTTTTACGTTACTTAATTATATTTTAATACAATCATCATAATACTGTTCCTATAAACAGGTACACACACAAAGTTTTAAAGTTACATAGATCAAATCAGTTTGATTTGTCATAACGCTAACTATTCAACTATAGTAATTTAATCAGGATGTCCAACTTCTGTTTATCTGATAAAGTTAACACTATATTGTAACAATTTTATTTTTGCAGTAGGAGAATCCATTCATTAAACGTACAATGAATAGTAAAATACCTTTATTAATTAAAATAAGTATTCAAGTAACAATCAAACTTTTATAGTATTATAATATCAAGGATTATTAGTCGAGTTGTTTCCGAGTTCGGTGTAATTTCACAGCCACTGGCGCGCGCGTGAGAGGTTCGAGAACTAAAATCCGGAACCTCCCACCATACAAGAAAGCAGCGAGCGCACTCGTCGATAGTTAAAAGTAGCGTCAAGATGCATTCTAGGAGAATGGCGAGTGACCTCCGAGTCGCTCTATGTTTGTGAAACACTTCCTGAGTAACGGTTAGTACCTAATCCACATTTTATATATTCGTTGTCATATTAGCTAATTTACAAAATTTATTTAGCGCAACGACCCATTTGAACTCGCAACGACCCATTTGAACTCGCAACGACCCATTTGAACTCGCAACGACCCATTTGAACTCGCAACGACACATTTGAAATCCCAACGAGAAATTAGAAAACTGCATGGATAACGTATATATCGCACACCACTTCGAAAATCGCAACTGTAAAATTTGAAGTTACAATTTAGAAAGCTTAATTTGTTGGCTACGCAATGAAAAATTATTTTAGTAAATAAATTTAGACAACGGAAGATTACGTTACAAAGTAATGCTGCCGTGATCCAAGTAAGGAACCCGCTTTGCTCCTACACCTGTGTTAAAGCATGGAAAGCAAGTATAATTAGTTGCTGTTCCGCGCTGCGAGGTAATTTCCATTACATCAAGGGACAACTGCTGCTCTTGGGTTCGTAATAGAATTAAGGATTTCCTGAGTACTTTCCTTCTGAAAGTACATTATTTCATTTTGTTTGTTAGACGTACAAAAATTGTTATTCAGTTTACCTGTAAATGGGCTGGTTTTCCCCAGTATTAAATTTGCTTTCACTTAGCTTCGTAAATACGTGATCACACGTGGCTTCAACGTAATTTAACAGCTGCTATTACATCACCTGTTTGTTTGTTCACTATTGTCAACAATTGCCCAATGGCTAACACATGTTTAGCATTTTAGTACAACCACTATTGATAACATTAGAGAATATCTTGGTGATTATTTTGACTTCAAACTAAATTTAAGTTTGTTAACCTAAAGAGAAAATTTCGTATATTCATTTGTAAATGACTCACACAGATCTGATTGGGTTATAAAGAAACTCTAGCATTTTTAGTTACATAGAATTATAAAATATTTGAGTAAGGATTAGTTGATAACCTTTACTACCAGTTTTGCAAGTACTTCAAATTTTTATTTTATTTAATTACAATGATACTTTATTTACTGAAACCAAGAAAATTTTATTAGTAAATTAATATTCTTCATTTAAAGTTTTTATTCTGATCTAGTCTGATCAGACTTGGTAAACAAAAAGCAATAAGAACTAAAATTTTATGATCCCATTATGCAGAAAATATTCTCTATACTTTTTAGGTATACTTGAGGGACGCAAATAGTGTTCCCATTTTTATGTGACTTAATTATTATTCTTTCTTACAGGAACAGCGTCTTATTCTGTTAAGACAAGTTTGTGTATCAACGAAGGCGATCTCTTTTTGGGTCTCCAAGTCCGCCCTTAAAAAATAGCTATGCCCTAAAATAAATCAATTTGGACTTGGTGGCGCCTGTTTGTTTTTTTGTTAAGTGTAACCTCCATAGATTTCGACTTACCCCCATTGCTCATAGCTCTACCCAAGGAATAGACCCTAGTTACGTCGGAAGACTTTGTTTTGCTGACCCCCAACTTCTAGAGTCAGATGTATGTATTAAGAAGAGAGCATTAGTTAAGCTCAATTTAGGAAAGAATGTGACCGTTTGGGGTTAGCGATCAAGAAAATATAATACGTTACACTAGCGCCCAACGCTTGGGGCTTCGAAATTTGTTTGATCAAAATTTATTTGGGGGCTCGAAATTTGTTTGTTCAACGAGTAATTTGTTGAAATTCGTTCGTTCATAATTTAATTTAGCTCGAAATTTGTTTGTTCATAATTTGATTTACCTCGAAATTTGTTTATTCAAAATTAATTTTACTTCGAGATTCGTTCGTTTAAAAATTATTTTTACTCTGAAACTTGTTTGTTCAAAAATAATTTTACTTTGAAATAGTCTGTTCAAAATTTATTTTTGCTTCGAAATTTGTTTATTCAAAAATTTAATTTGCTTTAAAATTTGTTAGCTTAAAATTTATTTTGCTTTGAAATCTATTTGTCTAAAAATTATTTTGCGTCGAAATTTGTTTGCTTAAAGTCTATTTGACATTTAGATTTGTTTGTTCGCTTTTGATAAAAGATTGGTTGTAACGTTAAACCACAGTCAATCAATTAATTAACTTAGTTAAATTTATTTTAACTTTCATTCTATTTTGACCCAATATAATTTTTTGATATTGTTTTGGCAAAATTATTTTACCAAAACACCTCTTGATTTTTACCTTTAGTAGTACGAATTTGTTTTGATCATTTTGTAAGGTTCAGATCATTTAGATCTTTCAGTTTGATTCCATTAGGCTTTTGTAATCATGTCGGATATTCCGAATTGTTTGTCTGCTTAAAGAAGAACGGGAGTAGTGAGTGAGAAACCAGTTTTGAGGAAAATTTTAGGAAGACTGTCAGCTAAAGAAGCTGATAAGCCTGTTGTTTGATTTGTTTGAGTCAATAAAGAACATCTTTGTCGAAATTTGATGATAAGGCTAGAGATTCTATTTTGAAGGTACATTGGAGTGAGCTGTCGTCGTGTCGTTTGAGAATTGCTCTTTGTGCATAAGCACGTTTTTGATTTTGTTAGCAGATTTTGTTTAGATCGGCATTGCAACGCAATTTAGTCTAGGCGGAACTTGTCGTCGTGGTTGGTCGCTCAGCAGTATGTCAGTCCAGACGAGACTCAGGAAGAGTTGGTCGCTCGGCTTTACATAAGTCTAGACGAGACTCGAGGTGAGTTAGGCGCTCTAGAATTTTTTTTGCATCTTTTTTTTGATTTGATGTAAAATTTTGGTATTGTTAATCTAGGTGAGACTCTTAGAGGGTTTGTCACTCTAGCATATTTAGGCGTTGTGAAGCATTGTATTTGTTTCGACAGTTCGATTTGTAGTAGGATGAGAGTGTACCTGAACACTGATTTTTTTTGTTAGCTATTGTCATGATTAGTTTTTTTATTGATGACTCATAAGCAGATAAAAGACTTTTAGTTGTTGGTAACTGGTTTTCGAGGTGCTTGAGTTTGCAACCTTTGCGTAGTGCCACGGCACATTTGATTGAGAAGTTTTTGGAGGAAAAAGTATTTTTTTTGCATACGGAATACCACCATTTGTTATTCGTGATAAAGGTCCACAGTTGATTGGACATGTTTTGAAGTTTTTGTGCAAGGTACAAGATCCAAGAGATGTGGTACAATGCTGTGTATGCTCCTCAAGGCAGTTAAGTGGAAAAGCATATAATGATAATTTTATACCTGGTGAGGATGTTGATGTCGTCTCCAGTAGTAGACCTTCTTATGTTTTGGATCGTCAACTTTTGTTTGATATTTTTGGAAGTGTCCGTGAAAATTTGCATGTAGCTTATCAACGTTCGTGTAAACGCTACAATCTTCGGAGAAGAGACATTTCATTCCGAGTCGGAGAGTATGTTTGGAGAACTAATAAGGTCCTCTCGAGTGCTAGTGATAAATTTTCCGCTAAGTTAGCTCCTAAGTTCGTTATGAGTAAAATTCGGAAAAACATTCCAGTTTAGTATATGAGTTAGAAAACGAAGATGGAACAAGAGCAGGAAATGGCACATAAAGGACTTGAAACCAATTGGAGTATCAGATCCAAATGAAAATGATGATTTTGACGATTAATTCCGGTCCGGTCATCTCTTTGATATTAAGTAATGACGTAGTGGTCTGTTTTGTTTTGTTCCAATTCTTGATCTAGTGTCGGTCCACTAATATTGAGTATTTTGTTTGAGGAGTGAAATAAGTGGTTTGAGATTTTGTAAGTTTTGTAAGTTGAGGTGTGCCTTGGTGCACGCTGGTCGTTTTGCTCGCGCGTTGCTCGGAGATGTGTTTGGAGGATGTCTTTGACAGATATCCTTACAATGTAGAAGTAGGTGGGCTATTTAACTATTGGTCCTGATTTCTACATGTCAAGGTGGAGAGAATGAATTGTTCTTTCCTTGTTCCTTTTGACCGTTAGAAGTTCTTAGATTTGATAAGGTCAAAGTTGACTTGGTGATTTTCACCGTTTGGTCCATCACTAATGAGATCAGTTGTTCGTTAGCAATTAGTGATAGGATGATCAGTAGGGTGTAGGATTCTACAACCCTAACTGGGTTATTTTGGGTTTGAAATTTGATGAGTAACCTGATGGTTAGGTTACCTTTGTTTTGATTATCTCTTTGTAATAAAGTGATAATATTTTGTATTTGAATTTGTTAAGTAACCGCATGGTCAGGTTACCTTTGTTTTGATTATCTCTTTGTAATAAAGTGATAATATTTTGTATTTGAATTTGTTAAGTAACCGCATGGTCAGGTTACCTTTGTTTTGATTATCTCTTTGTAATAAAGTGATAATATTTTGTATTTGAATTTGTTAAGTAACCGTATGGTCAGGTTACCTTTGTTTTGATTATCTCTTTGTAATAAAGTGATAATATTTTGTATTTGAATTTGTTAAGTAACCGCATGGTCAGGTTACCTTTGTTTTGATTATCTCTTTGTAATAAAGTGATAATATTTTGTATTTGAATTTGATAAGTAACCTTTTGATTAGGTCACTTTTGTTTTGGTTGTCACCTTGTGATGATGCTTAAATTTAGACCTATTAGTAGGGTATTTCTTTTGATTCTCACCTTATAGTGATGATATTTTGAATGGTAATGCTGTTCTGATGAGGAAGCATTCCTGTTTTTTTTGTAAATAGAGCTAAATGAGCTCCTGGAAGTGAAGTTTTTTTTGAAATTAGAAGTAAATTGTAAGTGTTTGATTTTAGGTCAGAAATATTAGCCTTATTAGAAGTAGGAATCTCAAGTCAAGAAATTTTGTAAATTTAAATTCTTTTGTCCCGTGGAGTGTTTGACTCTCTAATTTGACCCCCTCCCAATTTTGATTATTACCGATTGTGACTCCCCGATTTTGTCTCCCGATGGACGTCAGGTACACGTAGTTACCAACACACTCTCAATTATAAATGAAGGTCCCCCATTTGAGTAAATTTATAAAATTGCATAGTTGGTTAGGAAGATAGGAAAGGCTAGTATTGTTGTAAAAAATTTTTTGTATTAGTTATATTTGAAGTTTTTTAAGAAAAATTTTTTCTTTTAGGAAAGAGGTAGTGTAACAATTTTATTTTTGCAGTAGGAGAATCCATTCATTAAACGTACAATGAATAGTAAAATACCTTTATTAATTAAAATAAGTATTCAAGTAACAATCAAACTTTTATAGTATTATAATATCAAGGATTATTAGTCGAGTTGTTTCCGAGTTCGGTGTAATTTCACAGCCACTGGCGCGCGCGTGAGAGGTTCGAGAACTAAAATCCGGAACCTCCCACCATACAAGAAAGCAGCGAGCGCACTCGTCGATAGTTAAAAGTAGCGTCAAGATGCATTCTAGGAGAATGGCGAGTGACCTCCGAGTCGCTCTATGTTTGTGAAACACTTCCTGAGTAACGGTTAGTACCTAATCCACATTTTATATATTCGTTGTCATATTAGCTAATTTACAAAATTTATTTAGCGCAACGACCCATTTGAACTCGCAACGACCCATTTGAAATCGCAACGACCCATTTGAACTCGCAACGACCCATTTGAACTCGCAACGACACATTTGAAATCCCAACGAAAAATTAGAAAACTGCATGGATAACGTATATATCGCACACCACGTCGAAAATCGCAACTGTAAAATTTGAGACAACATGATCCCTTTGAAGTTACAATTTAGAAAGCTTAATTTGTTGGCTACGCAATGAAAAATTATTTTAGTAAATAAATTTAGACAACGGAAGATTACGTTACAAAGTAATGCTGCCGTGATCCAAGTAAGGAACCCGCTTTGCTCCTACACCTGTGTTAAAGCATGGAAAGCAAGTATAATTAGTTGCTGTTCCCGCGCTGCGAGGTAATTTCCATTACATCAAGGGACAACTGCTGCCCTTGGGTTCGTAATAGAATTAAGGATTTCCTGAGTACTTTTCTTCTGAAAGTACATTATTTCATTTTGTTTGTTAGACGTACAAAAATTGTTATTCAGTTTACCTGTAAATGGGCTGGTTTTCCCCAGTATTAAATTTGCTTTCACTTAGCTTCGTAAATACGTGATCACACGTGGCTTCAACGTAATTTAACAGCTGCTATTACATCACCTGTTTGTTTGTTCACTATTGTCAACAATTGCCCAATGGCTAACACATGTTTAGCATTTTAGTACAACCACTATTGATAACATTAGAGAATATCTTGGTGATTATTTTGACTTCAAACTAAATTTAAGTTTGTTAACCTAAAGAGAAAATTTCGTATATTCATTTGTAAATGACTCACACAGATCTGATTGGGTTATAAAGAAACTCTAGCATTTTTAGTTACATAGAATTATAAAATATTTGAGTAAGGATTAGTTGATAACCTTTACTACCAGTTTTGCAAGTACTTCAAATTTTTATTTTATTTAATTACAATGATACTTTATTTACTGAAACCAAGAAAATTCTTATTAGTAAATTAATATTCTTCATTTAAAGTTTTTATTCTGATCTAGTCTGATCAGACTTGGTAAACAAAAAGCAATAAGAACTAAAATTTTATGATCCCATTATGCAGAAAATATTCTCTATACTTTTAGGTATACTTGAGGGACGCAAATAGTGTTCCCATTTTTATGTGACTTAATTATTATTCTTTCTTACAGGAACAGCGTCTTATTCTGTTAAGACAAGTTTGTGTATCAACGAAGGCGATCTCTTTTTGGGTCTCCAAGTCCGCCCTTAAAAAATAGCTATGCCCTAAAATAAATCAATTTGGACTTGGTGGCGCCTGTTTGTTTTTTGTTAAGTGTAACCCTCCATAGATTTCGACTTACCCCCATTGCTCATAGCTCTACCCAAGGAATAGACCCTAGTTACGTCGGAAGACTTTGTTTTGCTGACCCCAACTTCTAGAGTCAGATGTATGTATTAAGAAGAGAGCATTAGTTAAGCTCAATTTAGGAAAGAATGTGACCGTTTGGGGTTAGCGATCAAGAAAATATAATACGTTTCAATATCCTATAATGATGGTAGAAATTTTATTTCATTACTGCTTATCGTAACAAGCTTCATGCACACACGCCACCAACAAAACAAAAAATATATAACTAGCTAATGAAACTTAAGTCAAATGCTGTTGATGCAAGAAACATTAAAAACAGCTTTTATTGTATTTTCAGTTACGCCCACAGCTATTGTGCTAAACATTCTTAATTGTTAGTGGGCATCCGCTTTTATGATTAAGTCGTGTCCGTGAGTGTGTACTGTGTTTTATTACTGACGTATTATTTTGTATTTAAAATTCAGTTTAGTTTCTAGTTAATGTGTATACGTGTATATTTCCAATTCTTTTCATATTGCAAAAATAACCACAAACATACTGCGAGCGGGACCTGCAACTTACCAACTGGGCAAGTGCTTTTAATGTTTGTTTTTTTCATTTCACCTTACTGTTAATCACACTCCGTTACCGGTGGTTCTACTGCTTCAGAGTTATTCGAAGGAAAGTCATATATTGCAACTTAGATTACATTTTATTTACGCCTGGTAACGGAGATGTATTTACAAATCCTAATCTGAATAAAGATTTCTATAGATCCAGGACTGAGTTTACTTTCCGACGAGTATTTATTTCCAACTTATGTTTGTTTGGAACTAATCTGTCCAAGTTTCTACCTTTGTTGTCGGGTCATTGTTTCTCAAATACCCTATTAACGATCACCCTTACATATTTCTCGTCATCCGTTTTCGATTAATTTATATTTTGTTTCCGTCTACTATATCTTTCATTCCTCCCCAACTTGCTATGCCTCTGAGGGGTATATTATTATAGTACGGTTCCTCATATTGAACTTACATTATATCACGTAAAAAATGTGTGATCAATATTATCTTATGTCTTTAGCAATCTTTAATTGTTTATATTGCAACAATTTACATTGTGTGATGCATCTGGTGAAGTCAATTGTAATATTATAGTTGTGAATTCTACTTAGCACATCGGCTGTATTTTGGAGATTTAATAATATTATAACGATATCACTTTTACCTAATCTGGAGTTACTATTTAACTATATCCACACTAGCTTCTTTATAACTTTAATTTTTTTCATTTCTACTAAAAAATATAAAAGGCTCTCGCATCAATGGAACAATTACTGCAAGAAATATGAATATTGACAATCCCACAGTTATTTAATTATTAATTATTCTAAAAACTTTCTTAAAATAACACAATTACGTTATAAAAATTTCGTGTGTTTACCCAAAGCTATCTAGAGTAATTACGTATACTTGCGTATTTGTATTTATTTTTGTCATGCGTAATATTGAAATCTGTTTTTTTTGTGGCTTTTTTTCTAATGAGTTTCGTTCACAATGTATTATAAAATAAATAACTTTCTGATTTTGTGGTCAAGTTTGTTGCGAGAACTTCTTCTATAGAACTAAAAAAATTGAATTTTTTTTGCTTTATTAAAACTACTTTTCGTGAAATTATAGTATACAGGGTACATCTCTACCTATTCTGCCCGTTCAAAATTATTGTTCTTCCTTCCCATCTGATCTTGATCTACAGCAACACTAACGCATTACAAAATATGATTCACCTTTGCAGTATACACAAACTTATATTATGTTCTATCTAGAATGTACCTAAAAATATTTGTGAGTTTATGCAACATTTATTTGTTCAAGCACAAAATCCAAGAATAGTGTCACGTACAACTTATGAGTACTGGCAAATATGGAATTTCGGAGGTGATCAATTATTAATTGATACTTGATGAGATCAGTTTGATACCAACATACTAAGCTACAAGTTCTAGGATCCACCACTTTTGTCACGTGTCAACCTAGTTTTGATAACTTAAAGTTGCAGAGCATTTATTAAATGTGGTAAGTTAGCTACGGACATGACTACTTTATAGCAACAACTCCTGGGATTCTATCAAACTGACGCTCAACTAAAGAAAAAGAATGGTTAAACTACAGAGTGTATATTTAGTTCACATACAAAAAATGATGCTTTAAAATGAATACAGACCTTAGCTACATTATTAAATCTTAAATATATTTTAACAGAATAACTTAGACAGACAAGCTGTACGTACATTATGTTTCTTGGACTTCGGGTATTGGAAGATATTGTTCAGTAAGGGAGACCCTGACTTGACTGAAACGACGTGTTACATGCTTACTTGATGTTAAGTACCTGAACTAATTTTATCCTATTAAGGTAAAGTGACGCAATAACTTATAGGGCACCGGTTACCTATAACTAGCGCGGGGTGGGTTCTAGAAAAGCAAAAACTTTTAGCGTTATACAAATTACAAGGCTTTTATTAAATACTTTTATAATTATTGCGAAAGATTGTTGAATTCCTTGTCTATATAAAGCCTTTGAGCGCCAACCGACCTGAAAAAAATTAATCCTAACAAAAACTTCCCCGAAAGATGTGTTCAGAAATGCATTTATGGTTTATTATTGCAGTAGGTGTTGATGGCGCCTGGTTTGCATGTTGCTAAACGTAAAATAACAACTCATAATTATCAATAATAAACAGTTAACCAATTTAATTTCAAATTACAATTTTGTTTCTACAGCAATGAGCTGTTACGTATAAGAAATGTAATCTTTACATCCACTTTAAATAAGCGTTTATCAACGTAATCGTCCTTCTTAATAATAAGCTTTACCCATTCCAATCACAATTATTGGATACAAGACAGCATGTAATGTTTATTAAATATGAAGCAAAAATTCAATAGACTCACAGTTGCATTTGCTTATCCTCTACAAAGCACATACTACCTTTTAGTGCGGAAGTGATTGCAGGTAATGAAATATTCCAACTTAACGTTGAATGAAAGCCAACACATGGCACTTCGGCTTTTAACGGTATTTTCATATCCGAGCTTTTACTCGCGTTTGGGAATCTGTTTACTAGCAATCCTGGGGTTCAGTACAGTCACTTGTATGACACGATAATCAATGTTCCTCACGGCAATGGTTGCGAGTCAATCGAATTTGAAGCTCTGCTAATATCTCTGTTCTCGAATAAATGTAGACGGTTGACGTTCTCCTTCATTATCCGTAGTTTTTATGAGTTTCAACACCCCAGAGTTAGTAACTAAGGTCATTGTTTCTACGGAGTAGTGCGTCTAACTGTCTGATATTTGAGACCAGTGTCGTAATATTTATGTAAACGGTCATCTTGTTCTCACACTTTTGCATTAGATACCGAAAGTTGCGTCATTTGCTTACGTTCGCTACACGCTTCTTATGGTTGTAATTTATGAGTTTATCTACTATGGTTGCGGTGTATACAAATAACTTTAATATGCGGGTTACTTCCCAAATGTCTATCTGTATTTTTCTAAATTTAATACGAAGGGCGTAAAGCCCCGATCATTATTACTGGTTGTATAAAATGCACTAGGTGCTATTTTAATATCACATTGAAATATCCACGTCATTAAATGTACACTACAAAGCTTCTAAATTCTACAAGCTGTTTTCGTGCTTGCAGCTCACTTAACTAACTGAAATTAATAAACACATTTCTACTACTTAAAGTTTCATTATGTAACACACTCGCGTTACAAACGCCTCAAGAAAATGTTGACTCCTTATATACGCTGTGGTAATTAGTAACGTTGATTTGTTCGGAATTTTTTAAGAACACAAATTACTCAAGTCTTGTTTCAACTATCAGTCCTAAATTATATTGTCCACAAATCTCGGCATTCCTTCCTGTTTCACTTTAGTCGTGCTAATCAAAGGCCGAACGCTTTTCATGATAGCCTTTATAATAGTAGAGTGTACCTTAATTTAAACTGTGAGTGAAAGGTTTCTTATTTATTCTAATATTTATTGCTTTACAATTACAGTGTAAATAATTTTTTTGTAAATATTTGCGATTTTGTAAATTTCATGCCATTGTAACGAATTACACAAACTGGTTACAAAAAAGTTTTCATTTTTGAAAACACTTTTTCTCCTCTAGTTAGTTTATATAGCGTAGAGAAGAAATAGAGGTGAGTATTATCTAAGAGTGAGAAATAAATGAAGTTACGAGCTCTGCATCGAAATTATTTGCGACTAATACAATGTTTAAAAAAAATAAATGCCGACATGGAAAATGTCTGATGATATACCTGGGTTTTAGATACACTATACATTAGTTAGGAATAGATTCCTAAATTAGGTATAAATTGTAAAAGTTACCCTGCTGCAGATATAGGTAGTAATCACAATTTAATAGCAGTGAAATAGAAATTATATGTAAGAAAATCAAAGACTGCCTAAATTAGATAAGGATAAATTAGATCGCAAGAAAATCAGGAACTAATATAGAAATAGAGTAGATGGCAAAATTTCACAAGATCGCAAAAGCATAGAAAAACTTAGATTCTTAAAGGAAGTAGTACTACGGAAAGCACATATTGTATTAGGAACATACAAATGTGTGCCTAAAAAAGGGTAGATAACGTAGACAAATTTGTTTAATAGGTAAAAGTAATCAGAAGCTTAGGGACCTTAGGAATAAAATTAACAGCTGCGAAATAGCAATTGGTACAAAGAACTTTGAAAAAATGAAATGTGCACTAAATAGTAGATATCGGACCCGACATAGCTCTACAAAAAATTAAAACCTCTACAAGACAGCTGGTAATAGAAATTGCTAAATAAAAAATAAAGAAGGCCAAACATTAGTAAATGCAAAATATAGCAAATACGGTGGCCTTTTATTTTCCCGAATAAAATTCAGTTTAAATAAAAGCTTCATGAAGCAGACGATAAGAAATTAGATATAGAGATGTCACATTACAAATTCCATAATTTATACTGACGAGCATGATATATGGAGATGAAGAACTATCCCTAAGGTAGACAAAGAGTAGATTATTGATGTTTGTAAAGAAGGCAGAATCAATGGTATCTACAAATTTTAGGACCGTTAGAATGCTCAGTCATTGGTTTATATTAATTTAGATAATAATAAAATGGGAATATTAGCCCAAGATTACTGTGGATTTGGAAACAACCGTGGTACTAGAAAAGCAATTCTAACACTAAAATTATAGTATTATAAATACAAATAATAATAGAAAAATTTACAGTAATAAGCAATATAAATATTGTCAAAGCTTTCAAAAACGTAGATTCGAAAAATTTAAGATGTCAGAGGAAGTAAGAATAGATTAAAAAGGCAGACAGGTAATTTGATATAGAAAACAAAGGGTCAGTATACAGAAAGATAATGAGGTGACAGAACTTATAAAATTAGTTTGAAAGAAAGATATGTGCTATATCGCCAATCTTACGTTCGTAGTGTATAAATGTATTGCTATGATAATAGGGTGATTTAGGGGTGTATTGAGCCATAAGGATCATGGGATACATGTAAATATCGTTAAAATTTAGAAAACCAAACAATTTCATCATAAAATGGGAGTAACTCGCCAATTAAGCAAAAAGCCAATATCGAGCACACTGTATATAAATCACAACTAACGTTAGTTCATGAAAGGAAGCTCATTCTTCAAAAATCACATCATATTTAGTAAGATAAATAACTTGTACGTCGTATAATGCATTTTAAATTAAATATACAAACTTTAAATTAAAAACAAATATACAGGAATAACGCTTTAAACGCAACGACTTTATTGAAATAAATACGTAATTAGTGAAAGGAAATAACCTGGCATGCTAGCTATAAACAAATGCCATTCAAAATATTAACGCATAAATAAATAAACGTGACAAACAACATTGTATTTTCATAAAATCCAACAGATTTTGGAGTACTAAACAACAAATAACAAATGTTTAGTTTCACGATAAAATTTGAATAGCAAATATAAACAAAAGAACGTAACTTAAACGAAGTTCAAAATTGGATTTTCAGAGAAATACGCTATGCAAAGTACGTGCCTACGTGTGAATATACATCACTTTGACACAGGTCTGACTGTTAAATTTGAAGAAGGTCCGAAGGCTACAATGCTAAAGGCAAAGTACAACGCCACAATTAACTAAGTGCGCAAGTAAAACCAATTGCACAGGTGGAAGGACGAGTCTTTATATAAAACACAAGTGTAGTAAACAATCAGTATATCTTCGACCAAGGCACACACTATAACAATTCAAAGCCAAGTATCACGCGAGTGTAATTTAAATAATTATTTAAGTGATAGAAAGATTTTAAAAGTCGTGATAATTCAAGTGCCAACAAATATAATAGGAGTTGTCATTTACTGTACGTAAGTAATAATTATTAATTAAACCTAATACTAATGTTTAAAATTTAGGGTTCTAAGAATCCTCTAAGTATACTCCAAATATATTCTAAGTATTCTTTAAGTATCCTCTAGATATATTCTAAATATATTCAAAATATATTCTAAATATACTCTGGGTAAATCTACATAAACTCCAAGGTGAACAAATTTTAGAAACGAATTTAAGTTTAAACATTGGAATCTGAGCATCGAAAGGAAGATTAATCAACAAAGAGTTATACTGGGCGAAGCTGTACTACGCAATAAGCAAGAGAACTTAAATGGAAACAATCCAGGGGTGCTATTCAACCACATGCAAAGGTAGTTTTAAGAATTAGAAACAAGCAGGGAGAACATAGATCAGAGATAAAAATATTATTTATTAGTATAAGGCTTTATTTCAATTTTTAACATTTACAATTTTTATATATTGAAGTATTTAATTTGTGAGGGCGATCAAAAATCTCTTGAAAATTTACAGAGAAATAAAAAAGGTCATTTGAACGTTCAAAAGTGCTACTTGTAACAGACAGTGGCATTTTTGCTGGCTTTAAGGGAGTTATGATTTGGGCATAATCAGATAGATATTATTATTTTGATTCAGGGGTTAATTATACGAGGATGAGGAAGTAGAAAAGGTCTACGAGAATATAAATAGTATAGTGAGAAAATTAAAGGTAGATGAGAATTTAATAGTTATGGGCGATTTTAATGCGTCAGTGGGAGAAGGTAGTGAGGAAAAAATAGTAAGAAAATTTTGGTATGGTAAACGAAATGATAGAGGAGAAAGATTTGTTGAGTTTTGCCAGGAGCATAGATTAGTAACTGCAAACACCCCATTCGAACAACATGTTAGAAGAAGATATACCTGGAAAGCGCCAGGTGATAGGACAAGATACCAAATAGATTATATTTTAGTTAAACAAAGATTTAAACACCAAGTTAAAAACTGTCGTAGTTATCCAGGTTCTGACATAGATAGCGATCATAACTTAGTTAAAATGAAGTGTATGCTAAAATTCAAAAAGTTAAAAAAGGATAAAAGAGAGGGATGGGATCTAGGTAAACTTAATGATGGTGAGGTAAAAGAGGAATATAAACAAGTATTAGATAATAAGATCATAGAGATAGCTATAGGAGGGAACGTAGAAAATAGATGGAAAGAAATAAAAAGGGCTGTACATGATACAGCAACACAGACTATAGGTAAGGAAAAAGCAGAAGCACGAAAACCCTGGGTAACAAAAGAGATATTAGATTTAATAGAGAATAGAGGAATAGAGAATTGGATAGTGAAAGTAAACAAAAATATAATAGAGTTAGAAAAGAGTTAGGAAAGTTTTTAAATATTTTAGATGAGATACTACAGAATAACTATAGCATGAGAATTAGCTCAGGACAGACACAGATAATGACAAGTGAGTTACAACCTAGTTCTAAACCAAAATTAGAGATAAGTAATACCGAGTTAGAGGAGGTAGATGAATTTTGCTACTTAGGTAGTATAATTACAAAGGACGGACGTAGCAGAAGGGATATAGTAGCTAAAATAGCTCAAGCTAGAAAAATGTTTTTAAAAAACAAAAACTTACTAAAAGCTAATAGTATTAGTTTAGAAAATAGAAAAAGTTTTTTCAAGTCGTACGTATGGAGCGTTCTATTATATGGTAGTGAAACTTGGACAATTAAAGAGGTAGATAAGAAGAAGATAGAAACTTTTGAAACTTGGTGTTATAGGAGAATGTTAAAGGTTAGTTGGACAGATAGAGCAACAAATGAGGAAGTTTATAGAAGGATAGGTGAGGAACCCTGTATGTGGAAACAATTAAAGATCAGAAGAGATAGAATGATAATGCACCAGTTAAGACATGAGGGACTATTTAGTAAGGTCTTAGATTATAGACTACCAAATAAAAATAGAGTAGGAAGACCTAGACAAAGCTATATTAGTCAAATTATTAGAGATTTAGGTTGTGAAGGGCATGTAGACATTTTTAGACTAGCTCAGAATAGAAAAGAATTTAGAGGTCCGTCAAACCGACCTTAAGTAAATTCGAAAACAAAACAAAAAAATTAAATAAATAAAAATCAGTTAACTAAATGTCACCATGACATAATTCACAATTAGTTAGCGGTCTGGCATGTTGGTGACGATTTGTTGCTTAAGCCTTACCATAACATATAATTTAATAAACGTCAGCATGACATAACTCACAATTAGTTAGCGGTCTGGCATGTTGGAAGCGATTCGTTGCTTAAGCCTTACTATAACTTATAATTTAACATTTTTCCTTTTTTGGAGGGGATAACCAGTTAATATTTCATTTCCTTATAAATGGGAATCATGTAAACATGTTGGCGTTTTTTTAACAACCATCAGGTAGCTAATATCTATGTAAAGCCAGGTAGATAGGAAAAAGATAGAAGAGTATAGAAAGACCTAGACCAAGCTATGTTAGTCAAATTATTAGAAATTTAAGCTGTGAAGCGTATGTAGAACTTTTTTAATTAGCACAGAATAGAAAAAAAGTTAGAGCTGCGTCAAACCGACCTTAAGTAAGGTCGATAACAAAATGATGAACCCTACTAAAGGAACACACAAATCTGAATATTTTGGTATAAAACGTTTATAGTAATTCAACACCCCAAGATCCTAAGTTTTTAATTCGTCAAGCTGTTTTTAACAAAAAGAAGTGTAGATCCCTACTTTGCACTCCTAAACCTAAACCACCTTGTCACACACTACCCCCAGGGATAGACCCATTGGTATTGATCCTCAGCAACAAACCTCTTATCAAAAATTCACAACAATAAAACACGCGCCAAAAGCAAATACTTCACACGCTTATACTCATCTGTGCACTTATTCCATCAACCCTGTGCTCATGCATCTTCGGCGACAACGGTGGGAGCATTTTACCCATCTGAACATGAAGAAACCGTTAATTGAAGTTCAATTTATTTTGATATGTTGATTAAATGATCGAATGTATTTTTAATTAAATTATAATAATGTAACATGTACATCGAGGATGGGCTATAAGCATGGGTATGATAAAAATAAATGAATTCTGAGTCAGAGTCTGAATAGTAAAATGTTGTAGATATCACGATCTCGATTAATTTTATGTAAAATAAAATGAAATACAACCGGTTTAATTTGAAGGCTTGTTGTTCTAAATTTTTAGAGGCAGTTCTGATCGTTCTTTTTTAAGATCTAACAAATATTCTGTAACGTTCAGATTGCTATAAAATATACATTTCCAGTTTGAAATTGTTCTGTTCAAAACCTCAGTTTTAGTTGTAATGCTCCCAAATAGTTTTACACGACAACGAGTGATTGAAAAGTGGGTTTTAAAATCACTCCCTTTAAAATATATAAGTAATTTAAAAACCAGGAACTTCAGCGTGTGCATAATATTATATATTAAACATAAGTGGAGTTCTTGAGCCCATATTTTCATCCCATTTCGTTAATTAATTTAAACGCTTTAAAAAGTGCTGAAACTAATTTTCTTAGCACACGTTTTACCTTTGGCCGTACTTAAACTAGTAGTTATAGCAACCATAAAACGACAATACCACATAACTTAAATAACCTAAGGCTTCCTGGGCTCGTGGCTGACTAAGTATATGTATCGGTTGTAACAGTAAATTGACGGTACTATATTTTATAGATTGACATAGTAAGATTTTGTAACAAAATATCCTGCTCTGAGCTACTCAAGGCACAAAGGTTTATTTCTTGTAGCAATACAAGGACGTAACGCTAACTGTTTCAGAAAGATTTATGTTCTAACAAGTCACGAGCTCAAACTGTAACAAACTTGCCAACCCAAAATTACTTTATAATTTAAACTTAAACATCAATCAACCAATAATTTCAAATTAGCGCTGACCTAATTTTTTTTACTTGTGTTAGAAGATTGTGTCCCTTGACGGTTCTCAAAATTTTTAAAGTAATTGTGAATCAACGTTTATTAAGTCTTCGGTACTAATTCCTCATTATTTTATAATACTATGGCCAATATAAAATTCGCTTAGAAATCTTGGATACCGAAGCTAATCTTGTGAAGGTTGAACAAATAAATTCTTGATACAATAGTTTACTAATTTGTTCAAAGTGGATGCAAGGTTAAATTAAAATCCAATTATCGATTAAGTTAAAAAAAATGTAACCTTTAGATATTCAATTAATTCCAATGACTAATAACGGTAACAATTTTTATGCTGCGGCTTTCTTAGATTATAATAATTGTAGTTATTATCTAAGCGTATCTTTAATAATGTTATTGTCGTAGGGATTCCATTTATAGAAGACGAAGGGCAACACCTTTGTCTTAATAGAAATTTTGCCAAGATGTTTTATTAATTATACTTGGATTTCTAGCAAATCGTGTTTTCTTAGGAGTATATAATAGATGTCTTAGTAGACATCCGCCATGTGCTAGAGATGACACCATTTAACAGGTTGACTGTCAATACATGTTTTGAGGTTATGGTTGACACCAGAAATTTTTTTCAATATTTGCATTAAAAACGGAAATGAATAGGTTAGCACTAGACATAGTTGGGATCAGCGAAGTTCGGTGCCCAGAGGCGGGGGATTTTTGGAGTGGAGACTTCAGGGTAATTCATACAGGAGCAGAGGAAGGAAATTTGGGTGTGGGGATAATTATGCGAAGAAAGATAGGATACTGTGTAGAAAATTACTTACAAAAGAACGAAAGAGTACTCATGGTTAGATTAGAATCTAAACCGGTAAACACAGTAATAATGCAAGTATACATGCTCACCTCTAGCTACAGCGACGAAGAGGTAGAAGTGATCTACAAAGAAATCGAAGAAATACTAAGATACGTATAAGGACATGAAAATTTAACAATTACGAGGGATTTTAATGCAGTGGCAGGGAAGGGTAGGGAAGGAGTTGTAGTAGGCTATAGTTGTATTATTCAAAATGAATTTTGTTTGTAGATTTATTCACAATTTACATAACCGTACATGTATTGTTTTTAATAAAGATGTATACAAATTAGGTTATTTTAATAAAAATTTAGTTTAGTGGTTAGAGGTTTGGGTTCGAATCCTGCAGCTGTTGACGGAGTTAAAATAGTCACCCATTCTTATCTCCGAGAGGGCACTACTTCGGAGGATGTGATCAGCATGTTTATAGGAAGAGTAGAGATTATTTTGTGAGTCGGAGCGTAGAATGTCAGAAGTATAAAGCAAGCAGGTAAGCTAGAGAACTTGAAAATTGAAATGGATAGATTAGCACTTGACATAGTAAAGATCAGCGAGGCTTGCTGGCCAGAGGCGGGGGATTTTTGGAGTGGAAACTTTAGGGTATTTCGCACATGATCAGGGGAAGGAAAATCGAGTGTGGGGATAGTTATGCAAAAAAAGATAAAACACTGTGTAGAAAATTACTTACAAAAGAACGAAAGAGTACTCATGGTTAGATTAGAATCTAAACTGGCCTACACAGTAATAATACAAGTATACATGCCCACAGTTAGCTACAGTGACGAAGAGGTACAAGCGATCTACAAAGATATCGAAGACATATTAAAATAGTCGGGAAGCAGCTCCAAGGAAAGTGAAACATGACGTGAGTTGCAAAACAAGTCTGCGTGCGCGAAAGGTTATAGTGCCCCTACAGCCGACTTTCCAATACTCTACCCAAAGGAACTACATTGGTCAGAAATCGAGTTTTTTCTACCTAGAAATTTTGAATTTTGCCGAACCCTTGCTGTTCCAAGCAAGGTAAGGATTTTCAACGTGCATGACAACATACGTGCGCGTGCGCGTACACACAAACACACGCGCGCGCACACAAACATACACACACAAGGGACCTACATTTTGTGAAAAATGCCTTCTTAACATTTTTCAAGCTCTGTGTCGGGCATCGAACCCGGAATGTTGGGATCAGCAGTCATACACGATCCTGCCCAATCTACCGAGCCTTCAGGGTATAGTGCCCCCTACATTTGATTTTCCAATGCTCCACTACTTCATTAGGCAATAAGCAAGTATTTTTTACCTGCTAATTTTGAATTTTGTCGAACTACTGCTATTCCAAGCAAGGTAGAAGTTTTTAACTTGCGCGACAAAACCCATACATGGGACCTACATCTTACTTCTCGTCCAAACGAGGACAAATTTTTGTGAAAGATGCTCGCTTAACATTTTTCAAGTGACCCGTGTCAGGAATCGAACGCGGGACCTTGAGAGTAACAGTCATACGCAATACTGCCTGTTCTACGAAGCCGATCCATGGTATAGGGCCACACACTTTAGCGTAGCTGCAAAGCGACGCCAAGAAATGCGAAATTTGACGTAAGATGTGATACAACTGCGTGAAAAACGTATGATGCCGCACACATTGGTGTAACTTCGAAGCGGCGCCTAGGATCGCGAGCAGGGCGGATTGTAATATAATAGGCTGCGAAAAGTTCCGCGCGAGAAATCCAGTCTCGTAGAAACTGGAAACCACTTCTAGTTGTTTATATTTTACGAAAATTGCCAAAATTCATGTAATAACAAATTAAGTCATTTGTCATCAGCTTTCTGAACTATTATTAATATTATTTCTTTGTCCGTCTTAACCTATTTGACAGGAATTGGAATCTAGCGACAATGTGCAGACGTGTTGTTAAAAACTGCAAGTGTTTTAATTAAAAAAAAAAGAATTTTACTCTATTTAACGACTGCGGGTTACTGGTCTTTGAACACATTAAATTATGTACTTTTCTAACAAAAATGCAACAGGAAAGGAATTTGATTACATTCATCAACAATAAATAGGAAATATTAACACTAATTAATATGTTTGTAAAGGAGGTTATGTAAATTTAAACGCAATACAAGATAACCAGTTTATTAATAAAGCGAACCAGGTACACCTGTCGATTCGTGTACATTTATGGTAACTAACAAAATAGTTAAATGTCGCAACTACATATTAAAACACTAGCAAATCAGCATTGCCAATTTCAAAATAACTTAAATTCTTTAGTTAATTTTAATGTTATGACAGAATTTTCGAAAGCCATTAATTTATTTTATGATGAAAAGGGTTTTAGTTTTTGTAAAGTATGGTTTATACAATTAGGAAAGACTATAGATTTAAATAAATAGTCTGATGAATTTACATATCAAACGAAAAGAGCTGAAAATATTTGTTTAATAGTAGAGGTAGCAAGATTCAACAGTGGCAACAATTTTGAACGTATCTTTTGTTTTTAACCCGTTCTTTGATATTTTAAACCATTAATTTAGAAAATTTATTTTCCATACTGATGTGAACATATATTCTTCTTCAGGAAGGTATATTATTGGACTTTTGGAAAACGTACGTTTAGTATTTTTTTTAAATACAGTACACACATTCATTTATTATATTGAACTTTTTGATAACTCTTTAAAAAGTAATCCTAAGGCAAAGCGTTATTTCTGTATTCATTTCAACAGTTTGTTTCATAAATATAAAATTTCAAGTAAATTATCATTTGAAGTAACGGTGGGTTTCCTTTACGACGATGTTAAATTAAAAATATTTCTGAAATAAATTTTATCTATGTCAATATCGTTTCTCTTCTGTTAGAATAGCTAATAAATATTTATGGTCGCAAATTTATATATGTAACATTCAACCGCCTATGCGCATATATTGAATCATTATTGATTCTATTTTAATTTTCAACCGTGATCTACAAAGAAATCGAAGAAATAATAAGATACGTATAAGGACATGAAAATTTAACAATTACGAGGGATTTTAATGCAGTGGCAGGGAAGGGTAGGGAAGGAGTTGTAGTAGGCTATAGTTGTATTATTCAAAATGAATTTTGTTTGTAGATTTATTCACAATTTACATAACCGTACATGTATTGTTTTTAATAAAGATGTATACAAATTAGGTTATTTTAATAAAAATTTAGTTTAGTGGTTAGAGGTTTGGGTTCGAATCCTGCAGCTGTTGACGGAGTTAAAATAGTCACCCATTCTTATCTCCGAGAGGGCACTACTGGAGGATGTGATCAGCATGTTTATAGGAAGAGTAGAGATTATTTTGTGAGTCGGAGCGTAGAATGTCAGAAGTATAAAGCAAGCAGGTAAGCTAGAGAACTTGAAAATTGAAATGGATAGATTAGCACTTGACATAGTAAAGATCAGCGAGGCTTGCTGGCCAGAGGCGGGGATTTTGGAGTGGAAACTTTAGGTATTTCGCACATGATCAGGGGAAGGAAAATCGAGTGTGGGGATAGTTATGCAAAAAAAGATAAAACACTGTGTAGAAAATTACTTACAAAAGAACGAAAGAGTACTCATGGTTAGATTAGAATCTAAACTGGCCTACACAGTAATAATACAAGTATACATGCCCACAGTTAGCTACAGTGACGAAGAGGTACAAGCGATCTACAAAGATATCGAAGACATATTAAAATAGTCGGGAAGCAGCTCCAAGGAAAGTGAAACATGACGTGAGTTGCAAAACAAGTCTGCGTGCGCGAAAGGTTATAGTGCCCCTACAGCCGACTTTCCAATACTCTACCCAAAGGAACTACATTGGTCAGAAATCGAGTTTTTTCTACCTAGAAATTTTGAATTTTGCCAAACCCTTGCTGTTCCAAGCAAGGTAAGGATTTTCAACGTGCATGACAACATACGTGCGCGTGCGCGTACACACAAACACACGCGCGCGCACACAAACATACACACACAAAGGACCTACATTTTGTGAAAAATGCCTTCTTAACATTTTTCAAGCTCTATGTCGGGCATCGAACCCGGAATGTTGGGATCAGCAGTCATACACGATCCTGCCCAATCTACCGAGCCTTCAGGGTATAGTGCCCCCTACATTTGATTTTTCAATGCTCCACTACTTCATTAGGCAAGAAGCAAGTATTTTTTACCTGCTAATTTTGAATTTTGTCGAACTACTGCTATTCCAAGCAAGGTAGAAATTTTTAACTTGCGCGACAAAACCCATACATGGGACCTACATCTTACTTCTCGTCCAAACGAGGACAAATTTTTGTGAAAGATGCTCGCTTAACATTTTTCAAGTGACCCGTGTCAGGAATCGAACGCGGGACCTTGAGAGTAACAGTCATACGCAATACTGCCTGTTCTACGAAGCCGATCCATGGTATAGGGCCACACACTTTAGCGTAGCTGCAAAGCGACGCCAAGAAATGCGAAATTTGACGTAAGATGTGATACAACTGCGTGAAAAACGTATGATGCCGCACACATTGGTGTAACTTCGAAGCGGCGCCTAGGATCGCGAGCAGGGCGGATTGTAATATAATAGGCTGCGAAAAGTTCCGCGCGAGAAATCCAGTCTCGTAGGAACTGGAAACCACTTCTAGTTGTTTATATTTTACGAAAATTGCCAAAATTCATGTAATAACAAATTAAGTCATTTGTCATCAGCTTTCTGAACTATTATTAATATTATTTCTTTGTCCGTCTTAACCTATTTGACAGGAATTGGAATCTAGCGACAATGTGCAGACGTGTTGTTAAAAACTGCAAGTGTTTTAATTAAAAAAAGAATTTTACTCTATTTAACGACTGCGGGTTACTGGTCTTTGAACACATTAAATTATGTACTTTTCTAACAAAAATGCAACAGGAAAGGAATTTGATTACATTCATCAACAATAAATAGGAAATATTAACACTAATTAATATGTTTGTAAAGGAGGTTATGTAAATTTAAACGCAATACAAGATAACCAGTTTATTAATAAAGCGAACCAGGTACACCTGTCGATTCGTGTACATTTATGGTAACTAACAAAATAGTTAAATGTCGCAACTACTTATTAAAACACTAGCAAATCAGCATTGCCAATTTCAAAATAACTTAAATTCTTTAGTTAATTTTAATGTTATGACAGAATTTTCGAAAGCCATTAATTTATTTTATGATGAAAAGGGTTTTAGTTTTTGTAAAGTATGGTTTATACAATTAGGAAAGACTATAGATTTAAATAAATAGTCTGATGAATTTACATATCAAACGAAAAGAGCTGAAAATATTTGTTTAATAGTAGAGGTAGCAAGATTCAACAGTGGCAACAATTTTGAACGTATCTTTTGTTTTAACCCGTTCTTTGATATTTTAAACCATTAATTTAGAAAATTTATTTTCCATACTGATGTGAACATATATTCTTTTTCAGGAAGGTATATTATTGGACTTTTGGAAAACGTACGTTTAGTATTTTTTTTAAATACAGTACACACATTCATTTATTATATTGAACTTTTTGATAACTCTTTAAAAAGTAATCCTAAGGCAAAGCGTTATTTCTGTATTCATTTCAACAGTTTGTTTCATAAATATAAAATTTCAAGTAAATTATCATTTGAAGTAACGGTGGGTTTCCTTTACGACGATGTTAAATTAAAAATATTTCTGAAATAAATTTTATCTATGTCAATATCGTTTCTCTTCTGTTAGAATAGCTAATAAATATTTATGGTCGCAAATTTATATATGTAACATTCAACCGCCTATGCGCATATATTGAATCATTATTGATTCTATTTTAATTTTCAACCGATGCCTTGAATATTTAGAGCAGTCGGCGGACACTTCTATGTAGTTAGTGCACGTCTGGAGAAATTCCTGTTTATGTAGTTCAGACCGCCTACGATAGAGCAAAGCAATAGCAGATGTCAAAACGTATCAAAACGTATCAATGCAGGATCGTGTATGACTACTGATCCCAATATTCCGGGTTCGATTCCCGACACAGATTTTGAAAAATGTTAGAAAGGCATTTTTCACAAAATGTAGGTCTTGTGTGTGTGTGTGTGTGTGTGTGTGTGTGTGTGCGAGCGCGTGTTTGTGTGTGCGCGCACGCACGCGCGTGTGTGTTCACGCACGTTGAAAATTCTTGCCTTGCTTGGAACAGCATGGGTTCGGTAAAATTCAAAATTTCTGGGTATATAAAACTCAATTCATGACCAATATAGTTCCTTTGGGTGGAGTATTGGAAAATCGACTGTAGGGGCACTATACCCATTTGCGCACGCGGACTTATTTCGCAACCATTTCTATCGCAACTAACGTCATGTTTCGCTCTCCTGGGAGCTGCTCCCGGCAATGCTATAATATGCGGTATACTATACACATTTGCCACTGCTGAGCTAAATATGTTAATAATTTTATAGATTTTTGAATTCGTGTGCAAATTTTCCTACTTAATTTAACTTAAAAAGTGAATAGAGATATTACTGTTTAATTTTTTACCACCGTGAAATTATGTGTTCACCATTCAATTACATTGAACAATAAATTGTAAATTTTTGTGCGATGAATGTTTCTTATACGATTTTCTCCCTGATTACGAACCCGATACTGGAATTCTTTTATCATCCACCAATTACAAGTCATTTATATTTTTATAGTGGACATTTTTATTATGTAATGTTTACATTTGTTATAATACAAATTATGCATATTGTCATTTCCAAATTTCAACTTTTTTGCATGTAATTTTCGTTTGTAGCGTACCTCTGGAGCATCCCTGAATAGGTTCCGTCAATAATCTGCAAGAATTGTGGGGCTTCACTTCTCATAGTATCGGTTTTCACAATACATAATGTCTTTATGCAACCTTTCACCATGGTCGTCACTGACCGACTTTGGATTAAAAGATTCACAATCTGTTCGTAATTTTTTGCCTTTATATTCCTCAAGCAATTGGAATACCCCTCTTTAAATAATACTTACAGGGCAGACTCAATCTCGGTCGGGTCTGAATCAAAGATACTGTTCTATATGATGTAACGAATTTGCTGCATAAGAAAAATCCTTTTTGCCTCACTTAGTCTGAGAAACTTCTCTCTCAGATATTGGAATCCTTCACCATCTTTATTTAAAACTTTGAGAAAGTTTTTCTATCAGACCCCGTTTTATGTGCAGATGTGGTAGTAAAACCTTCTTTGTATCAAGAAGAGGAAGATTGGCAACATTGTTTTCTGCAGTATCAAGGTTTTCTTGCATTTTCGTGTTTTAGAAAGTGGTGCTTATTCTTTGTTCTGCTGTCCCTTCGTAGAGAAAACAGCTGTTCTTGATGTACTCAATGTAGTACCTTCGGGTGGAGCATTGGGGACGTGGTCGCAAGTATAGGGGCCCTTATTCAAATCATAATATACTAGATATACGTTGCATTCTGAAGAATAGTGTTATGGCTTTTAAATCACCACATAAGCTCCACCCATCTTCTGTATACTTAATTTTTTCGATTAAAGTTTTCATATTGTTATAGGTTTCCTTCATATGTGCTGCATGGGCAATAGGAACAGTGATGCATAAATTTACATTATAGAGGCGAACTCCTTCAAGCTTAGAGTAGATGAACCAATAAATAGTCTCTACCCATTAGCTTTATATTTATAGCCTATTGCAAAGGAAAACCTTGTTCACGGCTACGATATACAGTTCTGTAGTAGATTCCAACCTAGCAACTCAAATCTCAACAGTTTGACTGATTTTGGTAAATTTAAGATCCTGTACTAAGTCGCTAAGCAAAAATAGCAATCCGTAATGTGATTTTTAGGTTCTCTCTACATCATAGGCACTGCAAAAGCTATTGACTTACGCGACTGTTGAGTCTTTTCTTAAATTCACAGCACACGTTGTACAAATTGTTTAAATTTCGCATTTCTTGGCGCCGCTTTGCAGCTACACTAAAGTGTGCGACTCTATACCATGGATCAGCTTCGTGGATCAGGCGGTATTGCGTATGACTGCTAATTTCGAGGTTCTGGGTTTGATTCCTGGCACGGGCCACTTGAAAAATGTTGAGCGAGCATGTTTCATCAAAATACGCCCTCGTTCGGACGAGAAGTCAAATGTAGATCCCGTGTATGAGTTTTGTCGCGCACGTTAAAAATTTCTACCTTGCTTGGAATAGCAGTAATTCGACAAAATTCAAAATTGGTAAGTAAAAATACTTGCTTCCTGCTTAATGTAGTACCTTCAGATGGAGCATTGGAAAATCAAATGTAGGAGGCACTATACCCTGAAGGCTTGTTGGGTCAGGCAGGATCATGTATGACTGTTGATCCCAACATTCCGGGTTCGATTCCCGACACAAAGCTTGAAATATGTTGGAAAGGCATTTTTCACAAAATGTAGGTCCCGTGTGTGTGTGTGTGTTTGTGTGTGCGCGCGCACGCGCGCGTGTGTGGTCACGCACGTTGAAAATTCTTACCTTGCTTGAAACATCAAGGGTTCGGCAAAATTCAAACTCTCTAGGAATAAGGAACTCTATTTCTGACCAATGTAGTTCCTTTGGGTGGAGTATTGGAAAATCGACTGTAGGTGTACTATGCCCTTTTGCGCACGCGGACTTGTTTCGCAACCATTTCAATATTGGCAGGTAAAAAATACTTGCTTCCTGTCTAATGTAGTACTTCGGGTGGAGCATTGGAAAATCAAATGTAGGGGCACTATACCCTGAAGGCTCGGTAGATCAGGCAGGATCGCGTATGACTGCTGATCCCAACATTCTGAGTTCGATTCTCGACACAGACCTTGAAAAATGTTAGGAAGGCATTTTTCACAAAATGTAGGTGATGTGTGTGTGTGTTTGTGTGTGCGCGCGCGTGTCTTTGTGTGTGTGCGCAGGCGCGCGCGTGTGTTATCGCGCACGTAGAAAATTCTTACCTTGCTTGGAACAGCAAGGGTTTTGCAAAATTCAAACTCTCTAGGAATAAGGAACTCTATTCCTGACCAATGTAGTTCCTTTGGGTGGAGTATTGGAAAATCGACTGTAGGAACTTTATACCTTTTTGCGCACGCGGACTTGTTTCGCAACCATTTCTATTGCAACTCATATGTTTTGCTTTCCTTGGAGGTGCTTCTCGGTTATGCTATAATGTGCGGTATACTATACACCAGTGATTTTCAACCCTTTTTTGTTGCGTAGGATTAGATGACAAATGCTACATCAAAGGCACCCACGAGAACGGCACTCCCAAAAACTCACCGTTTTAGTTGATTCCCGGTACTGAAATGATCGATCTTTGTTTGTGTTAATCACCTCACGCGTTTCAATATTGTATTTATTACTTTCGAGATTGATTCATTTAAATTGGTTGATGTCCTACAACCAATTGGAATAGAGAACCTCGACAATTTGATAATGCGTGTGCTCGGTCATTCCCCGAGAACGATGAAAAAATCTTCGAGATTGGTTTAACGTATTTATACTAGTTAGAACACTTTGAAGCTAGAATGAAACTAATAATTTATAACGTGCATAGGACCGGTTTCAGTAAACAAAGGGGATTTTTTTAACCTTTAAAACCAATTACAGTAAATTTAGTAACTATAAAAAATGGTAACTCGTTATTCAATAATTAAATCGGACGTGATACGTGTTAATTCACTTAACACATAACAAATCTAGGGATAATATTTCATCATTCTATGATTTACAAGGCTTTATATAATACAGGCGTTTATCTGTTACTAACTCGTTTGTCCATTATTACCCCACGATAACCTGTTTAACCTGTTAGACGTATTTTGGTATAAATCAACATACCTTTAGGTTAATTTGCCTTATTGCACCAAATGCACAGCATAACATTTGAAGGTACTGTTCTCGAGTAAAATTTAAAACTGGCACATCGCTCACTCACCGTTGATCTTCCTACTGTCGGAAGGTACTTTAGTGACCATGTCTTTTCAAATTTGTCAGTCAAATTACGTTATCTTTATTTGACAGAATCCTGCTCACAAATCCATTTTCGTACGAAATCTTCTTAACTCAGCCTTGTAATTTCTACCTTATTCATAATAACATTGTACCCAACAAATTCAATTTACAGATCTACTAAGTTGTTAAGTTAAAACCGTTTAAATTTACGTGTTAGTTTAAGAACAATTCACTAAAGTGTGGTGATTTTGTTGGACACCTCTATTACTGGTTGTCATGACGAAGCATGTGGTTTCCATAGATAGTGTAAAATTTAGTTACTCAAGTTACTCCTTCTAGGTCACTTTTTGTTAATACCTTAATTTTTTAAAATTGTGTTTATCTTTAAAATATGTTCCCTTACTTTATGATAATTCCATATTTTTGCTAACGACAGTACGACGGAAAAATGAATAGGTACAATATGAATATAGTATTGCATTAATAAATAAATTAGTCTAATTTACTTGTGTTGATAAGAGTAATTTAAATTTTATTTCCAAATCCAGAAATATTTTTATTGTAAACAATAAACCTTGTATCTTAAATAAATTTCTTATTCCAAAACTGTCTGTATTAACTTATACTATAATTTATAATGTTTTCTGAATGGGGACTGTAATTACTTTGTGCATTGTTAACTGTTCTATCTCTTTTTCTATCGTATTCTTGTGCGTGTGGAGATGAGAATGGACAAGCTGTAGTTTTAAAAATGCGTTGACAGCCAAAATATTCTCCTTTGATTATTTTTAAGAATGCTTAATGCTTTATTCTGTGAGTAACAGCATTGTTGCTGCCAAGGTGGCATTTTCTAACATTCAAGCTGTCCATTTTCCATACAAACAGAATTAAAACAAAAAGCCAAACACACAAGTTACAAAATCCGCGCAGGAGAAAACATTCTTTATAAGACTGATTTTTTCTTTGCGACCGTTTGTATACTGTCTCTTATTCTTATAATGTTTGTATTATGCTTCTGGGTGTGTGTGTAGATGAAAATTAACAAGCTGAATTTTTTAAAAGTGTTCTATTTTAGGATTGTGTGTGTTTTAGCATATTGTTTATTGTTCTAATTCCTTTTGTATCATATTTCTATGCGTGTGTTGATAAGAATGGACAGACTGAAGTTTTGAAAATGGGTTTGGTAGCCAAATATATTGTCCATTTATTATTTTTTAAGAATGCTTTCTTCTGTGAGGGACAGTATTGTAGCAGCTATGAGAACATTTTAAAAATTCAGCCTGTCCATTTTCGTCCTCATACAGCCTGGTATGTGATACAAAAAGAATTAAAACTAAAACAGAACACAAACTTTCTTTATAAGACTGTTTTCTTCTATGCGGGCGCTGTAACTTTTTTGTATACTGTTCTTTGTTCTCATACATTTTGCATTGTGTTCTTGGATGCATGTAGATGAAAATAGACAGATTCAGTTTTTGAAAATTTTTATTTAGGTGTATGTGTGTATTTTTCATGTTGGACAAGGTTTTGAGAAATATTTACTTCCACACGGGCGCTGTCACTTGTTTTCTGTATTGTTTATTGTAATAACTCCTTTTGTATCGTGTTCCGGTGCGTGTGTAGCCGAGAATAGATAGACTACATTTTTAAATAGTTTTAGTAGCTAAAATATTGTTTTAAGAATGCTCCCTTCTATGCGAAACAGTATTTTGGCCCCCAAAAGGACATTTTTAAAATACTAAACTTGTCCATTCTCATCCGCATACGCCGAGAAATACGATACAAAAAGAATTAGAACAAAAAACATAAAGAAGTTGGCAAGCCTACTTCTGCAGCTAGTTCGATGTATTTTCATATGTATGTTACACTCCTGGGTATAATAGTAACAATATTAGGAAAATACTTTTATTTTTTAAACAATTTAAAATCTCGTTTTAAGTGGAGATATCTTCTAAATGTTAAGCAATTAAATTTTTTGTATTAACTATTAAACACCTGCTCCTAAATTAATTATTGACTCACATAATTATTTCTATTTTTTAACTAATTTAGTTCATTAAAAGTAGCAAAGTAAATATTTAAAAACCTATTACGCTAATTTGATTACAACGTATGACAAACTAACCATTTTTCCATTTATTTTTATAAGCCGTCCTCTCACCAAAAAAAAAATCGTTAATTGGCAATAGCAAAAAATGCATAACAGTAAACAATTTTAGGATGGATACTCATTAATGATTATTATCTACATCAAATATATGCAGTGTATCCACTGATAATAGTTCATCTGGGGTATAAATACCAAAAAAATTTCGAATTAAAATTTGAACTTCTGGGAATCAGTCAAGCTTAGTCTTAAACTAAGATGTCGACCGATGAGATTAGGCCAATTAATAATATACAGAGTTTTTTTCTTAATCTTCTTTGGAAATTAAACCACTCAGAGTTGTTAAAATCGTCTTTATTTACGTTTTGATCCATGACCTAGGATCGTTGTCAAAATAATAAAATGGGAGTATGCAAAAATTATTGACAAAGAAGAAAACCATCAAAAGCGCAAAACCAAGGAAGCTGCTTATATAGCCCTACATAAAAATAACTGCGTAGCAAACGAATCCATGACCTTTAGTAAACATTAGATTCCACTACTAAAAGAAATAACAAAAGAAATAACAAATGAAAATCAAATGCACCAATATCTAGGGAGCACTGCAAGTTTTTCCTGGGTTTTCCTTGCGATATTAACATGAAAAACAGTCTACATACATGATTTCTATTTATACATAGAATTACTAATTACATAACAATAGACATATTAGCTCGGAAAAACTTCTAGTATTGGAGGATCTTGGTAGTCGCAAGGCTACTTAACCCCATTCAGACACCACTAGATATCGTGGAAATAGGGTAGTTTCCCCCTCAAGATATATAGAAAAACGGTTGCTTAAGCCTTACGGTAACGTAATGGCACACTTCTTTAATGACCATCCCGTCAAATGTATAAATAGAAACATGTTAAGAAAATGCTTTCCAATCCTTAAGTTATTGAATTTATATGAAATTTAATTATATCAAAATTAATCAGCTGATTTCACGTTAAGCGTATTAGCAACTTCAAAGTCGCTCCCAGGGCGCAACTCAAATTGTTATTTCTTTTTTATTTTTTTATTATTTTTTTATTTTGACAACGATCCTAGGTCATGGATCGAAACGTAAATAAAATAGATTTTAAAAACTATGAGTGGTTTCATTCCCAAAGAAAATTAAGAAGAATGCTAAACAAACCACAACAAACATACAGGGAGTATTCAAATTGCAGGCACTCATTTTTCTAAACTTTAGAATTTTGACCTAATGTATTCAAATAAAACATTAATAAATCAAAGTCACCTTCAATTTATGTCATAAATGTCAATTTTTTTTATTTTGACTATGAGCCTAGGTCATGGATCGAAACGTAAATAAAAACGATTTTAACAACTCTGAGAGATTTATTTCCCACAGAAGACTAAGAAAAATACAAAACAAACCACAACAAACATACAGAAAGTGTTTAATATACAGAGTGTTTTAGAAAGATTTTTCTAAAATTGTTGGAGTAAACTACCTTGGTTTTTAAAAATATCAAAAAGATTTACTTTGGGAAGTTTCTTAGAATGAAAAGTTATGACAGACTGTAACTTTTTAAATAAATCGACCCCAATGATTTTTTTATTTTTCACTTCATGTACCTACAACGTACTCCTTAAACTGGTTTTTATTTATTTTTCACATCATGTACCTACAACTTGCTTCATATACTAATCCTTAATTATTAGAAAGATAAAAGCATCACTAGTATAATAATAAATGAACAAATAATATGAAAATTTAAATGTGCAGCCACCAACTACTACACATTGTTCAACCGCTGGGTAAATATGGTGTAGGCGTTTTTCCTGAATTGGAATTTAGAACAACTTTCATATTGTTTGTTCATATCATTATATTAGTTATATTTTTTATTTTTCTAATAAATAAGAATTAGTTTAAGAATCACGTTGTAAGTACATGATCATCATCATCATTAGGTGTCCTAGAATTGGTTAGACGCGTACCCTCATTGTTTCCTAGTCTGAACCAACCTACACATTTCCCTGAAATTTAAACAGTCTGCATCTATCACTATTTGTGTGCAAAAGTCTAATCTCGATCTATCCCTACTTCTCTTTTTCTATCTCTGCTTGTAATATATCCCGTACTATTCCCCAGATATTTCAGATATTTCTCCTATTTTTTCGTTTTCCACAGATATCTTTATTCCTCTAATTTCTACAACCTATTTGTTATTAACTTTGTCTGTCCATCCTATCATCCTCATACATCTGAAGCACAACATACCGGAAGGCTTCTTTCTCTTTTTGTCTGCTTTTGCTACTGCCACTGTTTCATAGACGTACTGTGCTGTGGTCTACACATATGCTTTGAATAGTTTTCTTCTTGTATCTATGTTCGTTGTCTTTGAACATAGCTGCTGTTCTTTCTTGTTTGATGCTGTTCTGTCACCTTCTATTGTTTTACAGTTATATACCCTATTTCCTCGATATTCAGTGGAATGTGAAGGGGTAAGCAACCTTTGGCTGTCAAGTTCACCCAGCATTTGAACCTTTGTTGTATTAATAGTTTTTCCAATTTATTCTTTTCAAGTTAAACAAAAACTCGCATCCTGGCCAATGTAGTACCTTCGGGCGGAGCATTAGAAAATCATATGTAAGGTATGTGAAGGAGTTAAGCAGCCTGTGGCTGCTAAGGATCCTTCAACACGTTAGACATTTGCCGTGTTAATAGTTTTCCAGTAAATCCTTTCGAACAATTAACATTAGTTAAGAGTATTGTAAAACCAATATCTGTAGTTGTTTATAATAATTATCAAGTATAAGTACAGTTATTATTTTTCTCATTAGTTTTTCCATCTTGCGACTGATCGGAAGTGTACCTCCATTGATTTCTATTCTGAGCTAGCCTACACATTTCCCTGAAACTCCTACAGCTTACATCTTTCACTATCTGTGTGAAGTAGTCTAACCTAGGTCTACCTCTACTTCTCTTTTTTCCTATCTCTGCTTCTAATATATTCCGCACCATTTCCTCATGTCTTAGTATGTGGCCTATTATCCTATCTCTCCTATTTTTTACTGTTTTCACATATTTCTTTCTTTCCCTATCATTTCTAGTACCTCTTTGTTCTTAACTTTGTCTGTCCATGATATCTTCATCACACGTCAAAGTACATGATATGAAGAAAAAAATCAAAGTGCGCCGATTTTTTTTTAAAGTGACAGTCTGTTATAACTCTTCATTGTATAGCTTTTATAAGTAAATGTTTTTGATGTTTTTAAAAACAAAGGTAGTTTACTCTTGACAATTTTAGAAAATTCGTTCTTTAAACACCTCGTAAAATAATTAACTGGCCTATTTTTTCAGCATCTTAGTTTAAGGCCAAATAGGGCCCAGAATCTCAAAGTTTAACTCAACATTTTTTGGTATTTACTCCCTATGTGAACTTTATCTTTATACACACTGTGTGTAAATATCTTGTTTTAGGCATGTATTGAAAAGTCCAGCTTTAATCATTTTATTTAAACGACGCCAAAATAATGTAACTGCTTGTTTTTTGATTGTAAAGTATTTAATATTTTTGAGTTAACCATCTGTCTAGAAAAGGGATAAGTAATCGCAAAAATGTCCTTGCTTGTTGTAGAAGACGATTAACTGGGGTTGCTGTGTTTCTTGTATCTCAAATATCTTCCGTAGATCATTCCATTCTACGTAGTAAAAAGCAACCCTCGAACCATCATCATATTTTTTCTCAAACTACATTAATTGGCTTTAGCTATGTAGAAATATTGTTTCAAGAGTCTTGTCATACTTTGATAGGTTGTTGTTTTTGTTCAAATTCAGAGAAGGTTTAAAAGACAATAAGAAAAAGTATAAAGAAAATGTTATAGAAAAATAACTAATCGTGGAACGTGTGGATTCTCTTAAAGGTAAGTTTAATAGTATATTACATACTAAGGGATGTAAGTAGGATTTACGGTGACGAGGCATCGTAAATCCCTTACGTCCCGCAGTATGTACATTATTTTTTTCCTTACCCCTCAATTCAAAATCATTAAAAATGCCCTTAAATTAAGTTTAAAATTCAAATAAAAATAGAGAATTATTTAATGTAGGCTTAGACCTGTAACCATAGATTTGTAACCATGGCTTCTTTCATTTGGATGACAATCACTTACGTCCCAAAGGAAGTAAGTAAAAATTTACGTCCCGCTTCACAGCCATCTTAGTAAATGCAACTTACGGGAGGTCGTCTCAGTGACGTAAGTGTCACTTACGGCTAAGGTAGGGAAAAAATACAAATCAAGTAACTAGGTTATAAGGAAATTTAATAGTGTTATGGAGAAATCGGTAAAAGAACAAATATTATAGGATTATCTGCTTAGATTCAAGCTTGGTCATGCAGATGTACTTTTAGAATTAATGGAAACATCAATAAAAAAAATGTTCAACAGGTCAGTTATAATGTATTAGTAAACTAAGTTGGCACTCTTCGTAGATACACGTACCCATATGAAATAATAATGAAAATGAAATTAAAACTCGAAGTTATTCGAGAAAATAGAAATAAAGGAGGTGATTCTTATAAGAAGTTTTAGTGTGGGCGTTTCTTAAGACAACGAATGATTCAATAGTATAAAAGTAAGAAATAAGAAGTCAAACAGTAACAATTGGGAGAAATCCTCATATGCGATGATTGCGGAACGTTTGTGGAAAACAATTCATCGAAAGGCAATTCATCAAATACAATTAACCAAATTGCAATTCATCGAAGCAATAATCCATCAAATGGACAACTAGTCGAAACACAATTTATCGAATCAACAATTCACCAAAGAAGAATTAATAGAAATTATGCATTTGAGGTATATCAACCTTTTTCAAGGATAATAATTTTTTTTTAAAGTAGTTATAGTGAACAAATCTTTGGAATTTACAGCACTAGTTGCTAATTTACAATTTGTATAAAAAACAAAAGGTAGTATTAAACATTGATAACCAGATATCGGTCTTAAGAATAGAAATAGTTGCTTTTATGTCAGTTTAACTTATATAAAATAAAATGGAAAAATATATGGATAATATAGCAGTTCTAACAGAAATAGGCAGAAAGTTAGAAATAAAACTAAACACAGTAGAAAAATTATTTGATATGGCTGTAGGCATGAAAATAATAAAACTAAAGCTAAATTAATAAGATGGTGGGAATTGAATATAGCTTTAGGACTATAAATAATAAAAATCAGCAGAAATGGATGTACTTTTTAGTTTGAAGTTGTTACGCTTTTTTGGCTTTACAAGCGCCATTTCAATAATTAATCATAACGAGTTTCCAATCCTAAATTGGAAGTAGATTTCTCATCGTAATTTAGCTAGTATGTGTAGATTATGGCGCATATGAATACGGTTTTGAATTCCCAGCACTGTTAGGAATTAATACAAATAGCTTATTACGCTTTATTATATATTTCGTGTAAATGAAATGTTAAATTAGAAGTTTCTCATACTTCGATGGATGTGCGTCATTGGTTTAACCAATGGGATCGTGCGATATAGAGGATGGATTTTACAAATTGGTGGAACAAACACCATGACCTGATAAATTCTTGGGCTACTTTATTCAACAAATGAAGTAACCAATCAGTGGGTGTAATGCAGTGAAATTATCTGTCATTCTTTGCCTTCCGTGTCTGTTAAGATCTTATATGTTTCCTGTTTTAAATGTTGTAGGTTAACAACTTCGCTGCATATCTGCTAAATAAAGGCCGTAGAAACCCATACCACATACGTTTAAATGAACAATACGCGGTAACACCTGGATCTAACAATTTGGCTCTACTGTAACTAAACTACCTAAATAACTAAAAGTAAGCCGTTTAATTGTGTTACTTATAATTATCTTTTTGTATTAAAAATCTGTGCAATATTACTACATCGTTTTGTACAACCACTCTACGAATCATTGTACCTATTACCCGTCAAATTGACAATTAATAAAGTATATTTCTGTAATATCCCTAAATACACATTTTCTTTTTAGCACAACACTTTAGGAAAGAATTTCACATAACAGTTTTTGCATTTTCTTTGTATTGCATGATTTCTGTTTCAGAAATTACTAAACTTAAAAACGTATGATGTTTGTGCAATTTTTAAAAATAAAAAGTTAATCTAATTTATGAGATAAAGCTCATAAAGATGTACTGTTTCATTTATACAATTTAACGTCGATATTATAAACTAACTTTGATTCTTTATTTCAGATCGACGCCGCTTTTCGTACATTGCTTAAGAACACATCATTGAGCTGCCTCATGTAAGTTTTAATTCTATCTATTTAATAAAAAATTCTGATACACTAAAATGAAATTTTATTTTGTTTAGTGTTAGTATGATTGTCGCATTTTACAGTTTGACACTCGTAAAAAGACTATCCAAATATTATAAAATTTTATGTATTTTACTGTCTGTATGATGTTAAACTACTTAGTCATTAAAATACAACAGAAATTTCATTAAAATAAACATCAGAAACAAATTGGTAGCTATGATTTTTATACATTATTACGCACTGCAAACCCTTAATGAATTTTATAATTCAAGTATACAAATTTCTATATCAGAGATACAATAGATTATCACTTACTGGATTGATTTCTAAGGTTCTCGCAATCTGATTCTCATCAGATAAGACGTGGTACTTGCCGGTAGTACCTATTGTATCCTAAAAGAAGGATAAGAATGAAAAAACGATAAACTATAGACACTACAACAATACTTACGGTAATACACCCCAAAAACGCAGTTACTTCTCCAAACTCCGGTCCCGAGGTGATCAATTTAAGTTCATGTAAATTACCTCTATCATTTAAATACTCAATCGTCACTCCCCGTGGTTGGTTTATTCAAATTGGTTAATATCCTGCAACCAATTGGAATGGAGAACTTTGAAACTTAAATAATGCGCATTCCCCGATAGCGATAAAAATCCACCATGGCATTTTAACATATTTGTACATATTAAAATCATCCTATTCTTACAATGTAACTAATAATTCATGAAATGGCCAGGTTGGAACTCGTAGCAATATATAAGTAGTCTCACCAGGAGTGCTCGCTCCTGTGCGCATAGCTTTTGCGCACTAAGTTAATAATGGCAGTATATTACTTTGCTTTCTATTCTCGTTGCAGTTGTTTCTTGTTCTTTATTCCTTTTATTTGATGTTCATTTTTTAATCATACGTTCCTCATTCCTATATTTTTCTAAACAGATATTCTCTCTTTTATTTTAGCGGAATTCTGCACTCTATATTACTTTTATTTCTCTTATCATTTGCAATTCTATATTCTAAATAACAAAATTCCTTGACTTCAACAAAACTGTTTTGTCCTATATTCACATTTAGTAGGTCAATTTTATTATCTTTATTACATATCACTATTTTGTTTTATTTTTTAATTATTTTTAAGGTTATTATCGCATTTTAGAAAAATATAACAAAATTATGAGAGTATCGCAAAGTGGTCTTCTTTCATTTAACTTTGAAGGTAATAAAAATGAATAAATACCCTTAGCCACAAAAAATATTTAAAATACTAGATACGTATTTCGACCACTATGTGGTCATCATCAGTAGGATTTTATATTTATATAAAATTCACCAATGAAAATTAATCAGCTGATTTCACGTTAAGCGTATTGGCTACCTTAGAAAAGTCGGTCCCAGGCCGTAACACAAATTGAAGGCAATCATTCTTTTAAACTTTAAAATTTTTACTTAGTGTACTCAAACCAAATATTTTGAACAGCAATAAATCAAAGTCACCTTCAATTTATGTCATAAATGTCAAACTTGAAGTTTTTATTATTTTGACAAAAATCCTAGGTCATGGATCGAAACGTAAATAAAGTAGATTTTAAAAACTATGAGTGGTTTAATTCCCAACAAAGATTAAGAAGAATACTAAACAAACCACAACAAACATACAGGGAATAATTAGCTGTTGTTCCAAAACACTTCAGAGTCTATTCTTCTCACCACTTAGGCTGAAGTGAACTTTCCCAACATACAATTTACTATAATGTTGCTTTAAACACTATCGACGATATTATCCTCACCCGCAGACTGGTGTTCTCCACAACTACTACTAAATTTGCTGAAGCAGAACAAAATTAATCTTGCTTTCTCATTGGTTGTTCACCAATAAGGAAAGCAAAGCAGATGGCTCTATGGGCCCTTTATCAGTGTTTAAGAAAGGTCCTTTATGTTTAACAATTTTAATGGATTCATAGGCATTTAAGAAGGAAAACGTTGGTACAGTTTTTAACAATTTAACATTTTGTAGTTTAACGGGGTGGCTGGTTTCAAAAATATGATTGGCGACCTGAGACCTTTCGTATTTACCATATTTGAAGTGAACAATGTGCTCTTTAAATCTTGTTGTTATATTCATCTTGGTCTGACCAATATATTTTTGAAAACACCCTGGCTTTGAACAACTAATTTCATAGATCCCCGACTTTTGCAATTTTTTCATCTTGTCTTTTGGGTTACCTAGCAAATCTTTAATTTTATTAGTATTGCTGAAAGCAATTTTGAAATTAATGTGTTTGAATATTTTATCAAGACTCTTTGTGGTTTTGTGAAACGGAAGTTTAACATATTTAACAATTATCGTTAAAGGTGATTTTGAACTTTTCTCCAAGATTTTTTCTGTTTTTAATATTTTGTAGCAAACACTTTGAGGAAAAGAAATTATGAAACATTGCATAAACCTTAAAAAGATTTTTCTTCGAAGCACCTTTTACTACCTTTACTTAATCAGCAAGGACCTATATCTGTTTTTGCTGTTTTTTCCTTTCTCAATTAATTCAAAATCCTGGGTATACAGTAAGTATGTGTGACCAGGTATTACAATTTTATGATTAATTTCGTTCACCCTCAATTCATCATTATTTGCAATGCAATACATTATAGCCGGCGCTTTAATATTCTTTGCCCGCCACTTTGATCGCTATACATAATGACATTAGACTAATTAGAGGCATGGTTTTTAAAGAAATGTAGAAGGCATGAAGTAATATCATGTAGTCCTCTTGGGGCTTGAAACTCATTCCAGGAGTAAGTATAAACTTCATCTGAAATCACATAGTGAACTCCAACTAGGTATGTCCATAACTGTCTCTTGTAGTAACAAATTCCCACATCTAAGTCTGGTGTAGGTAGTGTTTTCAGAGGATCAAGCTGATCATAACTGTCACTATTAAGTAGCTTGCTACATTTAATATCCGAATTCATTGATTCTCTGGCTTTATCAGCAAATGCAAGGCGTTCATAGTGTTGTTCTTTCATTTGTAGTTTTTCTTCATCATTTGTTAACAAATTTAATTTATTTTTAGCAAGCTACATTTTTTACATGTATCTTACAATGGTGGATGAAAGTGGAGATTGAAGTCGGTATTAAACACTTCTCTAAAAACAACTTTACTTGATAGATGTAGATTCGTTTCTGCAATGCTCTGAATACAGCTTGATCAATATGCTAATATTTAACGAAAGAGACAAATAGAGCCTCTTTGGATTTTTCTGCATAGTTTAATAAGACTGATATGATGGAAATTGTTTTATAAATTTTTAATATGCTCGAGTTGACTATGGTGTTGTGTTGTGGGATGTTTCACTATCAAGCCTTGAGGCGTTTCTTTTGATAAGGCATAGGTAAGTCTTTGATCCAAAATTTTAAAGTATGTTCTATTGTACTTCTGTTTGAATCTGGAAAAAATATTTACGGGTAAATGCCTTCCAACTATTTCCATTCTTAGTGCGCTTCCACTTAGCTTCAAAAACTTTAATATTTCATTGTATGTACATTGATTGTAGCGTCCAATCTTTCACACCATAAAAGTATGGGTATATGTGTTCTTTCTCTTTGCCAAAGTTGGTCTTGCATTTTAAACTGCATTTGCATTAAAAAGATCTGTACTGCTTTTCTTTTACAGTCGTTACTTTTACACATTTGTATTCTTTACTATTGTTCCTAAGTCGTTTTCTTTTGTTCTTCATCCAATTATTTTCGATTCGATATCTTTTCTAGAACGTTTCCAAGTTGCTTCTACATTTTCTTATAATGAAACGTTTATTGCTACTGCATTCTCTGTATTAATATCAACTACTTCCTCATTTGTTTGGTTTTCTAGTTCATTTTGAAGAGCTTCATTCGTGTTTTCCATTGCCACTACTTTAATTCCATGTTCTTCAGCTTCCATTGCTTCATTTCTAACAACTCCATTGCTTCCCTTGCTACTACTTTATGTCTAGGCCCTTCTTCATTTCCTGGTACTTATTCTACTGTAGTATTTTTTCTCCAACATTTTCCACAAAATTATCATCAAAAAACCATATATCAATGCTATATCCTTCTTCACCTTCAACTGCTTCAGCGGAGTAATAGATCGGAACAACTTCACTCATTTGTTTCACTGCCACTACTTCAACAATAATATTATTGTTGCCCTTTGTCTGTAAGTTCATTTTAGGGTTGCCTAACAAAATTTCAGAGTATTCTCAATATCTTCGATTGTTTTTCACCAATATTCAACTTCAGTGCGAAACAAGTCTTCTAAAGTCCTGTGCATGTCATTGGGTAGGTCTACCTTATTTCCTCTTATTGTGTTACAATAGAAGTAATCACCTGAAAAGAAAATTTATTGCCGAGTAGGTTACAAGTGGTAAAGTTTATAAATGCGATAGTAGCCTAAGCACCAACAGAACTGTTAAAATTTAACTAAATGCCCATAAATGTCTGAGTAGTTCCAAAGTAGCTCAATCGACAAATTACACAAACATGGGCTTTAAAAGTTTTAAACTATTGGTTATATAAATAAAAAGCAAATATTATCTGAGCAGTTTAAACTTTAGGTTATGGACTACTTTTACCCAGTATAAATTGTTTTAACAAAACATTACAATTAAAAATAAACCAGAATGCAGTGTTGTGCATGAACTGAATAGGTTTATTTGTTCGCTGTGAGATATTTCATAATTTCAATTACATTTTCAAATCTAAATCTTCTTCTTTCCCATCGGATTAAATTCATAAAATTGTTTCTGACAATATTTACCATTTTAATTTGAGTTCAAAACATCATTGCATTCTTAACCTATACTAAGTAGACGAAGTTTAAATCCTTAAAAATAATTATTATATGACTTATCTGTATTACAAATAATACCTTTCTGTTTCTTTGACATCTCAAGAATTTTTAAAGTTTTTGAGTCGAACATTTTAGCCACAAAGCACTAATAATAACAATATTGCAAAATTAGCACTGATGCTTTATGGACAATTTAACACAGTACTAGGAGGTTTGACAGTTTGGCATCGAACAACAAACTGAGGGACAGTAGTGCCAAACTAAATTTATGTCTGAAATAAATACCCTATAATTTTCCTGTTGATTGGGCTAGTTTAGCACTATACTACATATTTCAAAGGATCTATTATAAGGTAAGGTGGGGTAAATGAAGCACCAAGGTATGTGGGCCACTGCCATTTTGGTGAAACCGCTCACATTAGCAATTTATTTTATAATCTAGAAATCTCTACTCTAGTAATACTTCATGAAGCAACTTTTCTGTTGACAAGTACGTCAACTTATATAAGTCAAATGTTGTCAAACTATAATAACGGATTTTTGATCAGTGCAACTTTGTGCAAGGTTTTCTTAAAATATTTACCCTACATAGCAGAATTGGTATAGTGTCAATATTTTATGAAAAAAATTAGTGTTTTTAATATATTTTTCATTGTATTCTTGGCTAAAGCAACTATATCAATTTTCTGAAGTTATGAAAGGGATGGCTGCTTTCTCCAATATTTTTTAAAAAGGTTTAAGTGGACTCCACTTGTTGAGGTAATTGGGACTGGATTGGCCCACTTAACCTTTTTGCAAATTTAAAAGCTATTTTTTTATTTTAGGCAAATGCCTCGTACTTATATTTAAAAGACCCAAAGAGGAGCAGATGGTGCTAGGTATAGTACATAGTACATAGTACACTACAACAATACTTACGGTAATACACCCGAAAACGCAGTTACTTCTCCAATCTCCGGTCCTGAGGTGATCAATCTAAGTTCATGTAAATTACCTCTATCATTTAAATACTCATTCGTCACTCCCGTGGTTGGTTTATTCAAATTGGTTAATATTCTGCAACCAATTGGAATGGAGAACTTTGAAACTTAAATAGTGGGCATTCCCCGATAGCGATAAAATCCACCATGGCATTTTAACATATTTGTACATATTAAAATCATCCTATTCCTACAATGTAACTAATAATTCATGAAATGGCCAGGTTGGAACTCGTAACAATATATAAGTGGTTTCACCAGGAGTGCTCGCTCCTGTGCGCATAGCCTTTGCGCACTAAGTTAATAATGGCAGTATATTATTTTGCTTTCTATTCTCGTTGCAGTTGTTTCTTGTTCTTTATTCCTTTTATTTGATGTTCATTTTTTAATCATACGTTCCTCATTCCTATATTTCTCTAAACAGATGTTCTCTCTTTCATTGTTAGAGGAATTCTACACTCTATATTACTTTTATTTCTCTTATCATTTGCAATTCTATATTCTAAATAACAAAATTCCTTGACTTCTACAAAACTGTTCTGTCCTATATCCACATTCAGTAGGTCAATTTTATTATCTTTATTACATATCACTATTTTGTTTTATTTTTTACTTATTTTTAAGGTTATTATCGCATTTTAGAAAAATATAACAAAATTATGAGAGTATCGCAAAAGTGGTCTTCTTTCATTTAACTTTGAAGGTAATAAAAATGAATAAATACCCTTAACCACAAAAAATATTTAAAATACTAGATACGTATTTCAACCACTGTGTGGTCATCATCAGTAGGATTTTATATTTATATAAAATTCACCAATGAAAATTAATCAGCTGATTTCACGTTAAGCGTATTGGCTACCTTAGAAAAGTCGGTCCCAGGCCGTAACACAAATTGAAGGCAATCATTCTTTTAAACTTTAAAAATTTTTACTTAGTGTACTTAAACCAAATATTTTGAACAACAATAAATCAAAGTCACCTTCAATTTATGTCATAAATGTCAAACTTGAAGTTTTTATTATTTTGACAACAATCCTAGGTCATGGATCGAAACGTAAATAAAGGAGATTCTAAAAACTATGAGTGGTTTAATTCCCAAAAAAGATTAAGAAGAATTCTAAACAAACCACAACAAACATACAGGGAATAATTAGCTGCTGTTCCGAAACACTTCAGAGTCTATTCTTCTCACCACTTAGGCTGAAGTGAACTTTCCCAACATACAATTTACTATAATGTTGCTTTAAACACTATCGACGATATTCTCCTCACCCGCAGACTGGTGTTCACCACAACTACTTCTAAATTTGCTGAAGCAGAACAAAATTAATCTTGCTTTCTCATTGGTTGTTCACCAATAAGGAAAGCAAAGCAGGTAGCTCTATGGGCCCTTTATCAGTGTTTAAGAGGGGTCCTTTATGTTTAACAATTTTAATGGATTTATAGGCATTTAAGAAGGAAAACGTTGGTACAGCTTTTAACAATTTAACATTTTGTAGTTTAACGGGGTGGCTGGTTTCAAAAATATGATTGGCGACCTGAAACCTTTCGTATTTAACATATTTGAAGTGAACAATGTGCTCTTTAAATCTTGTTGTTATATTCATCTTGGTCTGACCAATATATTTTTGAAAACACCCTGGCTTTGAACAACTAATTTCATAGATCCCCGACTTTTGCAATTTTTTCATCTTGTCTTTTGGGTTACCTAGCAAATCTTTAATTTTATTAGTATTACTGAAAGCAATTTTGAAATTAATGTGTTTGAGTATTTTATCAAGACTCTTTGTGGTTTTGTGAAACGGAAGTTTAACATATTTAACATTATCGTTAAAGGTGATTTTGAACTTTTCTCCAAGATTTTTTTCTGTTTTTAATATTTTGTTACAAACACTTTGAGGAAAAGAAATTATGAAACATTGCATAAACCTTAAAAAGATTTTTCTTCGAAGCACCTTTTACTACCTTTACTTAATCAGCAAGGACCTATATCTGTTTTTGCTGTTTTTTCCTTTCTCAATTAATTCAAAATCCTGGGTATACAGTAAGTATGTGTGACCAGGTATTACAATTTTATGATTAATTTCGTTCACCCTCAATTCATCATTATTTGCAATGCAATACATTATAGCCGCCGCTTTAATATTCTTTGCCCGCCACTTTGATCGCTATACATAATGACATTAGACTAATTAGAGGCATGGGGCTTGAAACTCATTCCAGGAGTAAGTATAAACTTCATCTGAAATCACATAGTGAACTCCAACTAGGTATGTCCATAACTGTCTCTTGTAGTAACAAATTCCCACATCTAAGTCTGGTGTAGGTAGTGTTTTCAGAGGATCAAGCTGATCATAACTGTCACTATTAAGTAGCTTGCTACATTTAATATCCGAATTCATTGATTCTCTGGCTTTATCAGCAAATGCAAGGCGTTCATAGTGTTGTTCTTTCATTTGTAGTTTTTCTTCATCATTTGTTAACAAATTTAATTTATTTTTAGCAAGCTACATTTTTTACATGTATCTTACAATGGTGGATGAAAGTGGAGATTGAAGTCGGTATTAAACACTTCTCTAAAAACAACTTTACTTGATAGATGGAGATTCGTTTCTGCAATGCTCTGAATACAGCTTGATCAATATGCTAATATTTAACGAAAGAGACAAATAGAGCCTCTTTGGATTTTTCTGCATAGTTTAATAAGACTGATATGATGGAAATTGTTTTATAAATTTTTTAATATGCTCTCGAGTTGACTATGGTGTTGTGTTGTGGGGATGTTTCACTATCAAGCCTTGAGGCGTTTCTTTTGATAAGGCATAGGTAAGTCTTTGATCCAAAATTTTTAAAGTATGTTCTATTGTACTTCTGTTTGAATCTGGAAAACAATATTTACGGGTAAATGCCTTCCAACTATTTCCATTCTTAGTGCGCTTCCACTTAGCTTCAAAAACTTTAATATTTCATTGTATGTACATTGATTGTAGCGTCCAATCTTTCACACCATAAAAGTATGGGTATATGTGTTCTTTTCTCTTTGCCAAAGTTGGTCTTGCATTTTAAACTGCATTTGCATTAAAAAAGATCTGTACTGCTTTTCTTTTACAGTCGTTACTTTTACACATTTGTATTCTTTACTATTGTTCCTAAGTCGTTTTCTTTTGTTCTTCATCCAATTATTTTCGATTCGATATCTTTTTCTAGAACGTTTCCAAGTTGCTTCTACATTTTCTTATAATGAAACGTTTATTGCTACTGCATTCTCTGTATTAATATCAACTACTTCCTCATTTGTTTGGTTTTCTAGTTCATTTTGAAGAGCTTCATTCGTGTTTTCCATTGCCACTACTTTAATTCCATGTTCTTCAGCTTCCATTGCTTCATTTCTAACAACTCCATTGCTTCCCTTGCTACTACTTTATGTCTAGGCACTTCTTCATTTTCTGGTACTTATTCTCCTGTAGTATTTTTTCTCCAACATTTTCCACAAAATTATCATCAAAAAACCATATATCAATACTATATCCTTCTTCACCTTCAACTGCTTCAGCGGAGTAATAGATCGGAACAACTTCACTCATTTGTTTCACTGCCACTACTTCAACAATAATATTATTGTTGCCCTTTGTCTGTAAGTTCATTTTAGGGTTGCCTAACAAAATTTCAGAGTATTCTCAATATCTTCGATTGTTTTTCACCAATATTCAACTTCAGTGCAAAACAAGTCTTCTAAAGTCCTGTGCATGTCATTGGGTAGGTCTACTTTATTTCGTCTTATTGTGTTACAATAGAAGTAATCACCTGAAAAGAAAATTTATTGCCGAGTAGGTTACAAGTGGTAAAGTTTATAAATGCGATAGTAGCCTAAGCACCAACAGAACTGTTAAAATTTAACTAAATGCCCATAAATGTCTGAGTAGTTTCAAAGTAGCTCAATCGACAAATTACACAAACATGGGCTTTAAAAGTTTTAAACTATTGGTTATATAAATAAAAAAGCAAATATTATCTGAGCAGTTTAAACTTTAGGTTATGGACTACTTTTTACCCAGTATAAATTGTTTTAACAAAACATTACAATTAAAAAATAAACCAGAATGCAGTGTTGTGCATGAACTTAATAGGTTTATTTGTTCGCTGTGAGATATTTCATAATTTCAATTACATTTTCAAATCTAAATCTTCTTCTTTCCCATCGGATTAAATTCATAAAATTGTTTCTGACAATATTTACCATTTTAATTTGAGTTCAAAAACATCATTGCATTCTTAACCTATACTAAGTAGACGAAGTTTAAATCCTTAAAAATAATTATTATATGACTTATCTGTATTACAAATAATACCTTTCTGTTTCTTTGACATCTCAAGAATTTTTAAAGTTTTTGAGTCGAACATTTTAGCCACAAAACACTAATAATAACAATATTGCAAATTAGCACTGATGCTTTATGGACAATCTAACACAGTACTAGAAGGTTTGACAGTTTGGCATCGAACAACAAACTGAGGGACAGTAGTGCCAAACTAAATTTATGTCTGAAATAAATACCCTATAATTTTCCTGTTGATTGGGCTAGTTTAGCACTATACTACATATTTCAAAGGATCTATTATAAGGTAAGGTGGGTAAATGAAGCACCAAGGTATGTGGGCCACTGCCATTTTGGTGAAACCGCTCACATTAGAAATTTATTTTATAATCTAGAAATCTCTACTCTAGTAATACTTCATGAAGCAACTTTTCTGTTGACAAGTACGTCAACTTATATAAGTCAAATGTTGTCAAACTATAATAACGGATTTTTGATCAGTGCAACTTTGTGCAAAGTTTTCTTAAAATATTTACCCTACATAGCAGAATTGGTATAGTGTCAATATTTTATGAAAAAAATTAGTGTTTTTAATATATTTTTCATTGTATTCTTGGCTAAAGCAACTATATCAATTTTCTGAAGTTATGAAAGGGATGGCTGCTTTCTCCAATATTTTTTAAAAAGGTTTAAGTGGACTCCACTTGTTGAGGTAATTGGGACTGGATTGGCCCACTTAACCTTTTAGCAAATTTAAAAGCTATTTTTTTATTTTAGGCAAATGCCTCGTACTTATATTTAAAAGACCCAAAGAGGAGCAGATGGTGCTAGGTATAGTACATAGTACATAGTACACTACAACAATACTTACGGTAATACACCCCGAAAACGCAGTTACTTCTCCAATCTCCGGTCCTGAGGTGATCAATCTAAGTTCATGTAAATTACCTCTATCATTTAAATACTCATTCGTCACTCCCCGTGGTTGGTTTATTCAAATTGGTTAATATTCTGCAACCAATTGGAATGGAGAACTTTGAAACTTAAATAGTGGGCATTCCCCGATAGCGATAAAAATCCACCATGGCATTTTAACATATTTGTACATATTAAAATCATCCTATTCCTACAATGTAACTAATAATTCATGAAATGGCCAGGTTGGAACTCGTAACAATATATAAGTGGTTTCACCAGGAGTGCTCGCTCCTGTGCGCATAGCCTTTGCGCACTAAGTTAATAATGGCAGTATATTATTTTGCTTTCTATTCTCGTTGCAGTTGTTTCTTGTTCTTTATTCCTTTTATTTGATGTTCATTTTTTAATCATACGTTCCTCATTCCTATATTTCTCTAAACAGATGTTCTCTCTTTCATTGTTAGAGGAATTCTACACTCTATATTACTTTTATTTCTCTTATCATTTGCAATTCTATATTCTAAATAACAAAATTCCTTGACTTCTACAAAACTGTTCTGTCCTATATCCACATTCAGTAGGTCAATTTTATTATCTTTATTACATATCACTATTTTGTTTTATTTTTTACTTATTTTTAAGGTTATTATCGCATTTTAGAAAAATATAACAAAATTATGAGAGTATCGCAAAAGTGGTCTTCTTTCATTTAACTTTGAAGGTAATAAAATGAATAAATACCCTTAACCACAAAAATATTTAAAATACTAGATACGTATTTCAACCACTGTGTGGTCATCATCAGTAGGATTTTATATTTATATAAAATTCACCAATGAAAATTAATCAGCTGATTTCACGTTAAGCGTATTGGCTACCTTAGAAAAGTCGGTCCCAGGCCGTAACACAAATTGAAGGCAATCATTCTTTAAACTTTAAAATTTTTACTTAGTGTACTTAAACCAAATATTTTGAACAACAATAAATCAAAGTCACCTTCAATTTATGTCATAAATGTCAAACTTGAAGTTTTTATTATTTTGACAACAATCCTAGGTCATGGATCGAAACGTAAATAAAGGAGATTCTAAAAACTATGAGTGGTTTAATTCCCAAAAAAGATTAAGAAGAATTCTAAACAAACCACAACAAACATACAGGGAATAATTAGCTGCTGTTCCGAAACACTTCAGAGTCTATTCTTCTCACCACTTAGGCTGAAGTGAACTTTCCCAACATACAATTTACTATAATGTTGCTTTAAACACTATCGACGATATTCTCCTCACCCGCAGACTGGTGTTCACCACAACTACTTCTAAATTTGCTGAAGCAGAACAAAATTAATCTTGCTTTCTCATTGGTTGTTCACCAATAAGGAAAGCAAAGCAGGTGGCTCTATGGGCCCTTTATCAGTGTTTAAGAGGGGTCCTTTATGTTTAACAATTTTAATGGATTTATAGGCATTTAAGAAGGAAAACGTTGGTACAGCTTTTAACAATTTAACATTTTGTAGTTTAACGGGGTGGCTGGTTTCAAAAATATGATTGGCGACCTGAAACCTTTCGTATTTAACATATTTGAAGTGAACAATGTGCTCTTTAAATCTTGTTGTTATATTCATCTTGGTCTGACCAATATATTTTTGAAAACACCCTGGCTTTGAACAACTAATTTCATAAATCCCCAACTTTTGCAATTTTTTCACCTTGTCTTTTGGGTTACCTAGCAAATCTTTAATTTTATTAGTATTGCTGAAAGCAATTTTGAAATTAATGTGTTTGAATATTTTATCAAGACTCTTTGTGGTTTTGTGAAACGGAAGTTTAACATATTTAACAATTTCGTTAAAGGTGATTTTGAACTTTTCTCCAAGATTTTTTTCTGTTTTTAATATTTTGTAGCAAACACTTTGAGGAAAAGAAATTATGAAACATTGCATAAACCTTAAAAAGATTTTTCTTCGAAGCACCTTTTACTACCTTTACTTAATCAGCAAGGACCTATATCTGTTTTTGCTGTTTTTCCTTTCTCAATTAATTCAAAATCCTGGGTATACAGTAAGTATGTGTGACCAGGTATTACAATTTTATGATTAATTTCGTTCACCCTCAATTCATCATTATTTGCAATGCAATACATTATAGCCGCCGCTTTAATATTCTTTGCCCGCCACTTTGATCGCTATACATAATGACATTAGACTAATTAGAGGCATGGGGCTTGAAACTCATTCCAGGAGTAAGTATAAACTTCATCTGAAATCACATAGTGAACTCCAACTAGGTATGTCCATAACTGTCTCTTGTAGTAACAAATTCCCACATCTAAGTCTGGTGTAGGTAGTGTTTTCAGAGGATCAAGCTGATCATAACTGTCACTATTAAGTAGCTTGCTACATTTAATATCCGAATTCATTGATTCTCTGGCTTTATCAGCAAATGCAAGGCGTTCATAGTGTTGTTCTTTCATTTGTAGTTTTTCTTCATCATTTGTTAACAAATTTAATTTATTTTTAGCAAGCTACATTTTTTACATGTATCTTACAATGGTGGATGAAAGTGGAGATTGAAGTCGGTATTAAACACTTCTCAAAAACAACTTTACTTGATAGATGGAGATTCGTTTCTGCAATGCTCTGAATACAGCTTGATCAATATGCTAATATTTAACGAAAGAGACAAATAGAGCCTCTTTGGATTTTTCTGCATAGTTTAATAAGACTGATATGATGGAAATTGTTTTATAAATTTTTTAATATGCTCTCGAGTTGACTATGGTGTTGTGTTGTGGGGATGTTTCACTATCAAGCCTTGAGGCGTTTCTTTTGATAAGGCATAGGTAAGTCTTTGATCCAAAATTTTTAAAGTATGTTCTATTGTACTTCTGTTTGAATCTGGAAAAAATATTTACGGGTAAATGCCTTCCAACTATTTCCATTCTTAGTGCGCTTCCACTTAGCTTCAAAAACTTTAATATTTCATTGTATGTACATTGATTGTAGCGTCCAATCTTTCACACCATAAAAGTATGGGTATATGTGTTCTTTTCTCTTTGCCAAAGTTGGTCTTGCATTTTAAACTGCATTTGCATTAAAAAAGATCTGTACTGCTTTTCTTTTACAGTCGTTACTTTTACACATTTGTATTCTTTACTATTGTTCCTAAGTCGTTTTCTTTTGTTCTTCATCCAATTATTTTCGATTCGATATCTTTTTCTAGAACGTTTCCAAGTTGCTTCTACATTTTCTTATAATGAAACGTTTATTGCTACTGCATTCTCTGTATTAATATCAACTACTTCCTCATTTGTTTGGTTTTCTAGTTCATTTTGAAGAGCTTCATTCGTGTTTTCCATTGCCACTACTTTAATTCCATGTTCTTCAGCTTCCATTGCTTCATTTCTAACAACTCCATTGCTTCCCTTGCTACTACTTTATGTCTAGGCACTTCTTCATTTCCTGGTACTTATTCTACTGTAGTATTTTTTCTCCAACATTTTCCACAAAATTATCATCAAAAAACCATATATCAATGCTATATCCTTCTTCACCTTCAACTGCTTCAGCGGAGTAATAGATCGGAACAACTTCACTCATTTGTTTCACTGCCACTACTTCAACAATAATATTATTGTTGCCCTTTGTCTGTAAGTTCATTTTTAGGGTTGCCTAACAAAATTTCAGAGTATTCTCAATATCTTCGATTGTTTTTCACCAATATTCAACTTCAGTGCGAAACAAGTCTTCTAAAGTCCTGTGCATGTCATTGGGTAGGTCTACCTTATTTCCTCTTATTGTGTTACAATAGAAGTAATCACCTGAAAAGAAAATTTATTGCCGAGTAGGTTACAAGTGGTAAAGTTTATAAATGCGATAGTAGCCTAAGCACCAACAGAACTGTTAAAATTTAACTAAATGCCCATAAATGTCTGAGTAGTTCCAAAGTAGCTCAATCGACAAATTACACAAACATGGGCTTTAAAAGTTTTAAACTATTGGTTATATAAATAAAAAAGCAAATATTATCTGAGCAGTTTAAACTTTAGGTTATGGACTACTTTTTACCCAGTATAAATTGTTTTAACAAAACATTACAATTAAAAAATAAACCAGAATGCAGTGTTGTGCATGAACTGAATAGGTTTATTTGTTCGCTGTGAGATATTTCATAATTTCAATTACATTTTCAAATCTAAATCTTCTTCTTTCCCATCGGATTAAATTCATAAAATTGTTTCTGACAATATTTACCATTTCAATTTGAGTTCAAAAACATCATTGCATTCTTAACCTATACTAAGTAGACGAAGTTTAAATCCTTAAAAATAATTATTATATGACTTATCTGTATTACAAATAATACCTTTCTGTTTCTTTGACATCTCAAGAATTTTTAAAGTTTTTGAGTCGAACATTTTAGCCACAAAACACTAATAATAACAATATTGCAAATTAGCACTGATGCTTTATGGACAATCTAACACAGTACTAGAAGGTTTGACAGTTTGGCATCGAACAACAAACTGAGGGACAGTAGTGCCAAACTAAATTTATGTCTGAAATAAATACCCTATAATTTTCCTGTTGATTGGGCTAGTTTAGCACTATACTACATATTTCAAAGGATCTATTATAAGGTAAGGTGGGGTAAATGAAGCACCAAGGTATGTGGGCCACTGCCATTTTGGTGAAACCGCTCACATTAGAAATTTATTTTATAATCTAGAAATCTCTACTCTAGTAATACTTCATGAAGCAACTTTTCTGTTGACAAGTACGTCAACTTATATAAGTCAAATGTTGTCAAACTATAATAACGGATTTTTGATCAGTGCAACTTTGTGCAAAGTTTTCTTAAAATATTTACCCTACATAGCAGAATTGGTATAGTGTCAATATTTTATGAAAAAAATTAGTGTTTTTAATATATTTTTCATTGTATTCTTGGCTAAAGCAACTATATCAATTTTCTGAAGTTATGAAAGGGATGGCTGCTTTCTCCAATATTTTTTAAAAAGGTTTAAGTGGACTCCACTTGTTGAGGTAATTGGGACTGGATTGGCCCACTTAACCTTTTAGCAAATTTAAAAGCTATTTTTTTATTTTAGGCAAATGCCTCGTACTTATATTTAAAAGACCCAAAGAGGAGCAGATGGTGCTAGGTATAGTACAAAGGCATTAAAGAGAGCAATAAACGATATTAGAAGTGGCTCAAAAACCGTCAAGGGCACTGCCACATCATATAATATTCCTCGTACTACACTTAGACATCGACCTGCCGGGCTTAGAGGAATTAGGCGAGTTGTTGCAGCGAGGGGTTCTGGTGGTGGTTGCAAGACAAGTTTGCTATGCAAAGTTGAAGAATACTTAGTCAAATGCATAATAACGATGGAGAAAGGGGATTTGGGTTGACAAGGGAAGAAGTTCTTGATATTGTTCAAATGTATGTTAAAGGAAGTGGCCTTGAAACTAGATTCAAAGATGATAGACCAGGAGAGGACTGGTATTTCGCGTTTAGTAAAAGACATAACTTGTCTATTAAAAAACCTCAAGCAGTAGAATTTGGAAGAATGGGCCAGAATAACCCATTTGTGGTATATGGGTTTTATGGTTTATTAAGTCAAACTGTTGGAAACCTTATCCTTCATGATAAACCTAATTTAATTTTTAATTGGATGAGTCAAGTTTTTCTCATGATTCTAGTTTGGCTAAAGCGGTTGGAGCCAAAGGTGTAAAAGCACAAGAAAGATAGCTCGCCAGGAAGGGATAATACTTTCGTACTAATTTGTTGTTCTGCTGCGGGAGAAGATTGCTTCTCTGGTAATATTTAAAGGGAAGAATATTTTAGAGAACTTGTTGAATGTCAATGAAAGTGATAAGACATTTTACGCGGCAACAAAGCGAGGATGAATGGATTCACATGTATTTACAAACTGGTTTAAAAATGTTTTCTATCTGCTATACTTGCTGAAAGACCATTACTATTATTATATGATAGGCATTCCACCCATATTTCTCCTGATCTTATTTAAGCCGCGCTGGAAAATCAAATGACGATTTTAAAACTTCCTCCCCATACCACGCATGTTTTACAGCCTTTATATGTTGCTATATTCAAATCTTTAAAAAAAGGATGGGTAAAAGAGCCTGTGAAGCCGCAAAGAAGTAATCCACGGCAAAGAATTCCAAAATCAATCTTTGTCGGAATTTTAAATAGAGTTTATGACAATTTGGATATAAATATAATTAAAAATGGATTTAAAGCAACTGAAATCTGTGACGAAACGTGCGCACTAGATAATAGAAATCCTGTAAATAAATATGCCATTAAACAGGATGTACTTAAACCTGAACATATTAGACAATATAAGCAGTTTTTATTTAAAAAAAAGAAAGAAAAAAAACAAAGTATTCCTACACCATCGCAGTTAAACTATGAAGAAAACTCAAATAAAGAAAATGAAATAAATACAAATAAAGAGGTTATTACGACCAGTAGATAGGAAGTCGAACAAGAGACCGAACTTGCACTTGTAGAATCTGCATCCACTAGTACCGACCATAAGGTAAAAAGCATGTTCTGAAATTGACACTATCTTGATTACAGAAAAAACTCCTAATATATCAACAAAGTAATTTGAAGATATTCTGTTTAGTTTTGTAGAGAAGAATAAAAGCAACACTACACCAAAAACTAAAAGAAGAAGAGTATGTGCCAATGCAGAAATAATTACAACAGCAGAATATTTAGGAAAGTTAAAAAGTGAGAATGAACAGAAAAAGAGACATTATTGCTTAAAGAACAAAAGAAAAGCTTGATATTAAAAAGGAAGCTAGAGAAAGAACAGAACAGTACGAAACAGATGAAAAAGAAGAAAACGTGTAGTACATCATCGTCTAGTGAATCTAATGTACTATCAATCATATATGATTTAACTGATGATGAGGACGAAAAATGCATTGATGTTATTATTAATGATTATGTCGTTCTATGTTGTGATGAAGAACACTTTCCTGCACAGGTGATAAAATTAGAAAAGGATGAAGTAACTCTACAACATATGGTTAAATGTGGAAAATTTAGTGGATGGAAATGGCTAGAAAAGCCTGATGTGCTTACTTATAAATCAAATGAAGTTTATACAATAATACAGGAACTAATTGCTATTAATAAAAGGGTTATATATAATTTCCCTTATATGGAGAGATATTTGGACGAAGTTTAACAAAGTAAGTCAAGAAAGTAAGAGTTTTTTATCATTTTAAGTAAAATTGTTATATTAATTACTTTTTCGTTTATTTGGGTATGTAAGCATTTGATTTTGTGAAATGAATATAATAAAGTTAAACTAAGCATTTAGGTTTATTTTGATTTGACTTTATAACATCAAAACCATAAGATCGATCTTAAAATTAAAAATAGACTTAAACGAAGAAATATGCAAACAGTGGCCCACTTACTACCCTGAGTTGTTCAACATTATTCTTATGAAAATGTAGGTGGGGTGACAAATTTATCCCATAGTTTGGGGTAAGTGGGTCACACTCCATAAAAAAAAGAATAGCCCAAAACAAGCAGACTATGTAGTTTATATTTAGAAGAAATATTCCCAAAGAACTGTTTATATACTAAAAACAAGTTGCACCAAAAAAGTTTGCCAAGTACCAACGATATGCTACCTTGTTTGTTGTGGTTTGTTTAGTATTTTTCTTAATTCTCTTTGGGTATTACGCCATTCATAGTTTTTAAAATCATCTTTATTTACGTTTCGATCCTGGTCATGGATCGAAACGTAAATAAAGATAATTTTAAAAACTATGAGTGGTGTAATTGCCAAAGACGATTAAGAAAAATGCTACCTTCAATTTGAAAAGTTGTAAATTGGGTTCCCACTTACACCACCTTACTTTAAAAAAAACTGTAAACATCCAATTGGACCTCATTTATGAAATATTATCATTCAATAGTTTTTACAAATTAGTAATAACCATCTAGGAGAACACAGAGTCCACTTTTATCTCAGAAGATGATATATTAGAAAGCTTATTGTTCCATCTAGTATAACAAATATAAAAAGTTGTCATTTTACGGTTATTTTCATTAGGTGAAGGCAAACAGCCTTATTTTGGAAGATTACAATTTTTAATACTCTGGATCGAAGGAACTTATTTGTTTGCCAAACTAAAGTCAAAAATACCATGTTTGATTTACGGAGTATAAAAAATCGTCATTTTACCGTTGTATTCACTGGTTTCGATCTGATTAATTTCAAAAACGTGCTCAAAGCAAGTATCCAATTACTTAATACAAATAATTGTATCAACCTAACAGTACATTTTAATCCCAAAAAATTATTTCACATCGTCATGCAACACTACATTTCCAACCGATTAAGCCATATTAATACAGCTACATTAAAATTGTAAGGTTGTTAAATATTGCAACAGTTTAAAGGACAAGATTCCTAGACCGTAAAGAGATATTTAACGGCTTATTTATTTTGTAAACATCCAAATGCGGCCATCTAATGCTGATTCCTACTTTAGTTATGTATATGGAAAGAAATATATTACAGTATATAGATTATAAAAAACTAATCAAAAGTCAGTCCATCTGTAAATTTCAAGCATACCAATGTGTAATTAAATATGTAATTTCTAACCTCGTTTAGATATATATACTCTGCTATACCATTTATTTATATTACCAAATGTTGACTCCTTAGCAATCTATTTGAATTAAATAAGCTGTTTATTTAGGTTTTTGATATTTTCGATGAGAATGAGGCCACCTACCGTTACTCAAATTCTTAAAAGCTAATAACAATGGTGCATTTTACACACATTGTTTGGAAAACTTTCTTAGCTTTTAACCTTTTAATTTGGTTTCAATCTTTACGAACAAAGACGTGTCTGATAGTAATTTATAGCGAGATTATTATTTTATACATCTATAAGAAGAACAATTCATAAGACTGGTGGTTGCCATTATAACACTGACGAATTGCTATCTAGGGAATTCAAAAAGAATTAAATGAACCATGTAATTGTTTAATTTATCTAGCATGTTGATTTGTAGGTTTTTTCTGTTATAATACACTTTTATGCGAAAAATATGCTAATACAGTATTGTAATGTATGAGGAGAGGTTCTGGGTATTGTCAGCTCTATAAAGATAAGTGTATAATTTGTTCAGGTCAGTTGATTCTACTCCAACTGTGTGAAATCACTTGTCAGGTATATCAATTTTGGCATTTTCCCATGAACAACTTTAGTTGTTTTTAAATAGTACATTTTTGTAATTTTCCTATCTCGAATTCTAGATTTATTGCAAACAAAACAAATTTTTAATACACCAAAATAAAAGAAAATCTTTAATGTATAATTTATACCGGGTGGTAGAAAAGTCCCGGAACGGTCAAATATTTTGGGAAATACGCATCGCATCAAAAAAAGAAAAAATACGTGTTCAATATTTTTTTAAAAGCTATCCAATGACACCAAAATTAAACCCCCACCCCACCCCCGAAGGGTAGGGGTGGGGCAACTTTAAAAGTTTAAGTGAAAACCCCCATTTGTTATTCCAGATTCGGATTCGTCACAAAATGTTAGTCATAATTTTTTTAGGTTTTTTGCAGATAGCGCTGCAATCGACAAAAATTAACTATTTCTAGAAGAATTGATGGATCAGAAAATAAAAGAAGTAAAATAATAAATTACTTATTTCATACATAACGAAATTACCGCCGAAGGTGTTCAAATTGACCACCTCTCTGCTCTTGGCAAAGTGCTAACCGATAATACATTTGTTCAGAAAGAGTTTCCAATACTTGTTGAGTTATTGAATTTGAAACATTGCGTATTCTCTCTTTTAGTTCATCAATATTTGCCGGTTTTGTCTCATAAACTTTACTTTTTAAATAACCCCAATAAAAGAAGTCAAGAGGAGTTAAATCAGGTGACCTTGGTGGCCATTCTAATGCACCTCTTCGTCCAATCCACCTTTCTGGAAAAACATTATTTAGAAAATTTCGAACAAGAACAGCGTAATGTACATCAGGAATTATTTGTTCATTTAACATGTGCAAAAACTTTTTAGCAGTCATGTTTCCGTCAATAAAAATTGGCCCTACAATTTTATTACACAAAATTTCTGCCCAGACATTGGCTTTTTGCTGATACTGGGTATGAAAATCTCTCATCCAATGAGGATTTTCATCAGCCCAATATCTCATATTATGCCGATTTACAGAACCATTTAATTCCAAAGTAGCTTCATCAGAGAAGCAAGACCAAAAAAAAGTCTATTATTATTATCATACCGTTGCATTATCGTTTCGCAAAACTCAAGTCTACGATCAAAATCATTTTCTAAAAGTTCTTGTACAAGATTAATTTTATAGGGATGATATCTGTGCAGTTTCATAACCTTAAGAACTGAATGATGACTCACTCCTACCTGTTGAGCTACTTTTCTACTCGATGTATGACAGTTTTCTTGAAAATGCAGTAACACGTCTAATGCTTTCTGATCATTTGTCGCGCTTTTAGGTCTTCCAGATCTTGGTTCATCCTTCACCGAACCAGTTCGCTCAAAACGATTCACTGTTCGACTCACAGTAGATTTAGAAATTGTTTGACGTTCCGCATTGACTTCATTAAATAAATCTGCGACTTGCTGCAATGATCTTTCTTTATCTCCATAACCCCGCATCATCAGGACAGTTATTCTTTCTCTTTCAGACAGAGACATCACAAAATAATATCAAAAGCTAGTAACGAAATGAATACTAAAAATGAATGTAATTCTGATATTTTCGATTTCAAATGTTTTTGTACCCTATTTTGGTTTTGTCAATTACAACGCCTTCTATCATCCAAAACGGCTTGTATCGTAGGTCAATTTGGGGTAATTTATCCTGCGGAATCCGAATCTGCAATAACAAATGGGGGTTTCCACTTAAACTTTTAAAGTTGCCCCACCCCTACCCCCCGGGGGTGGGGGTTCAATTTTGGTGTCATTGGATAGCTTTTAAAAAAATATTGAACACGTATTTTTTTTTTTTGATGCGATGAGTATTTTCCAAAATATTTGACCGTTCCGGGACTTTTCTACCACTCGGTGTAAAACGAGAAAGTTTTCAGACTTAAAACATAAACTTAAGACAACTTGGGATACCTTGTTTCAAAAAATCTTGAACACCATCTTGCAAAAAATTCTAAGGAAATTGACTTTGTAAGTATACCATTGTTAAGTCTGGTGTTGCTAATAAAATACTATAAGCAGTATTTGCAAAACTTAAAAAATTGTTATTGCTCACGTCTAAATTATAAAAATTTGTAAAAGTTTGTTGCGAAAGGATAATAATCAATTTTCAGCCATTTTTATATTCAATAAAAAACTGCAATTAAACCTGCGCTTCCTAACCAGTTGAGAGCACTTACAAAAATGCTAAAAAATACTTAATAGGAAACCCAAGCGGTAAAAGAAAGGAGAAGAAGGTGAGTCAGCGATTTTTAAATCCTCCTCATTGAGCGCATGTGACCACTCACTGTTAAGAGGGCAAGATAACCGATAATGTTGTGCGTGTGACCTTGTAAGGTGACGTTTTGTGCCTCGTAGAAATGGCTTTGTACCTTATTACGTACCCGACCCTTACTTAATTAAATATTAGGGTTTGAATAATACAAATTTTTATATACACATTTTAAAGTCAAAGTTCTCAGTGGTTAGGTTTTCTGCAGGTTTTTTACGTGGCGCTGGCCGATAGTAGCTGTAGCGCTCTAAAAGAAAGGTAAAAGTCGAGAAACTAGAGCACTATATCGACACGTTAACTCACTCCGAACAAAGCCGATATTCTTCTAAACTTCTATACTATAATGTCTAGATAACTCTCAACAGAAATAATTCGAGGTACAATAAAAGTGATACATCATTTTTCCAAAAACGATAACAAATCCGCAAATCCTTAGCGAATTATTGCCTATTCTAATCATTTTAAATTTACAATATAACTAATAATTTATTACCTACCCAGGACCGGATTCAAGAAACAAGATGAATTACTTTACTTTTAATACAAAAATAACAGATTTATTACATATAAGAAATGGAAACTGGTTATCCAATAATTGAAAGAGGCTCGTTACGGATTAATTCACTTAACACGTAACAATCGCGGCAAAACTACAAAAAAGAAAAAGAAAGGAGAAGGCCTCTTGTTCCCTCAAGTTCGTACGACTACTTACACCTTAAAGGCCCTAATGACCCAATAAAGTTTTTAGGCGCCACTTGATTTTTTTTAAACCACCCGCACTAAATCAAGTAACTGAAAAAGAGATATAGCCACTAATTAATCGAGTACTTTAATATTGCGCCCACGGTTACCTTTTGCCGCAATTCCCATCAATAACACACTTGATAGGAAAGCAAGAAACCTAAAATCTAACAGTTTTAAAATAAATTTTAAGTGTTAAGATGTTTCCTAGTCTAACTATCAATTTCTCAAAAAAAAAGCTTTTACTATAAACTTTTTAATATATAAAACAGTCTACAGTCTGAACAAACTAATAGACCCGCCCAATTAAGATTATTTTTACGTCTTTCTATCAACACATGCGGTGTTATACAATTAACATGAACAGTCATCTCGAACTTCTATATTTGCTTTATAAAATGAAAATTTTATCGAAGTTATTATAATACAAAGTTGCAATATTTACAACGATTATTTTCAACTTCAAACTTTTAAGAAATTCTGTTTTATAAATGAGTACTATCTTTATTTTGCTTGTTTTATAACAATGAAATTTTAAAGTTGTAGTCTTTTGATGAAACTTATCATGAATGTAAACAGTTTATGAGTTATTCACTGTGTATAAATGTTTATATTGACGTGATATAGAGGCCACGAGAGATCATTGAACACCCAAATTCTATGCAAAACCCACACAAAAAACTAGAAAACGGGAAAAGTTAAAATCTCGCAATATTTAATGTCTCTACCCTGTAGAAATGCAGGAGTATTTTATTGCCATTGAAATGTACAGCCATTCATTTTACGCACGTGATTATAAAACATAAAAAAGCCCTTAATAATCATTTAATTAAAAATTCTGTTTATTACAGAGATCGTAACACGAATAAAAACTTGAAAGCCTCATTTTTAAATCAATTCTTTTGAGCCAAATAAGATACCTTATTTCTAAATAATGATTGAGAATGACATACTAACCTATTGCGAACTTTAATGCATTTTCATAAAAACAAAAATTAATTATTCCGTGTATAAATAATTACTAAAAACGGGTGTTCATTTCAAGATATCAAATTAATACATTCCGCGTAAAAACAATATCAATTTATTGCATTTGTGAAGTATAAAAGAGTCATAAATATTTATGGTTCCGGGTTGGGATTGTGTCATTTTATAAACCTTTCGCCCACTTTTGTAAGGGGCTTCATCCGGACAAGAAAATAAATAATAAAAATATTAAAAATAAAAATAATAATAAAGATAAAAATGCTAATATTAAGTAGACAAGTTAAAATGTAAAGAGTATGTAAAGTTACTTCTGTACTAGCAGACTCACCAGCCCATTTAAGCCAAAAGGTGTTTGTGGCAAGTTAACTGGTGAAAGTAGCGAAAGTGGTAGTTTATATAGGGCGAGAACTTGATGCATGAGAGATCACGAATAGAGAAGGGTGTTGTGGCAGATCAGTAAACGTCACGGTTCCGCTTTTGTAAACGAATCTAACAAAATTATTTGAAATTGGCAAAGAAAACTTTTGAAAAATGACAGCAGTTACACTTCAACGAGTATTCATTCCTTTAACGATGTTTGAAAAGATCAGTATGTATAAAGCGGAGTAAACCTTATGTACTTTATCGACATCCATTTTGTTGTTGATAGGATTGATTTCCTTATTAATACAAAACGATTCTATGAACAACCTGGTTTTATAATTGGGTTCGCTGCCCACAATGATGGTATCATCAAATAAAAGTGTATATTTAGTTGAAAAAGCATGTGAAGACAATGCACATTTAGCAGATTTTTTTTGACAATTACCCCTGCGTTGGATTAAACGACTTTTTAACCACTGGCTCGTCTGCCCAATGTAACTATTATTGCAGCTACATGTGATCTTGTAGACGTTGTTACTCGTTAATAATTTTGGAGTACGATACTTTAACTTTGTGAATAAACTTGGATGGAATTGTTATATTCATAGATGATAGCAATTCCATCCAAAGTTTATTCACAAAGAAAGAAAAAAAAATACTGTTTATACTTTCTCATAACACCAGGGTGTTAAAGTAAAAATATTAATGGTAGAACAAATTCTAGTAATCATTTAATAAAGTACTATAAAGCACCTGCGACTCACTAACAACAGAAGTAGAAAAAAGAGATGCTCGCGCTATATGGGAAGACTATCACAACATACCTCCATGTACCAAGATACTATCGTGTGCCCACTGCATCTACGGAGGTAAATCTGTTAAGCGTCAGGGTGCTTAAACCGTCACCAACGTCACCACGGTCGATAGATTTTGAGGTCTGCGACAATCAGTGCAACAGCGGAACACATACCAGCACAGTTGGTTTTACATAAAAAGGATAATCGGGCCTACATAAAACAATTAGGCCTCCCGTTAAGAGCTACAAAGAGAGTCTTACTAGTATTAATAACCCAGGAGAACTTACCGATGCATCCACTTTTTATCAAAAAAAAAAACCTGCATCGCTTCTAAAGTAATAGGACGAGTAATGTAGAAAATACATATAAGGACGTACTGCAGAATCAAATTAAAAATTCGTTCAAATAACAAGAATTCGAACTTCAATCCTCGCGTTATCAAATGAGATTAGAAACTTAAAACAAAACTTAACATATAAGTACGATCCATTATTTCAACGAGTCCTCATGATTGGGTATAATAAGAAGTAACTATGCGCTATAGTATTGTGTATCAAGTCAACGGATACCTCAAACAAGGTACGGGCGATTGAGATTATTGAAGAGCTTTGCGTTTCGAAGTAAATAAATTTAAAATGAAAAATTATTATAAAGCGTACTTATTGTAAGAAGGTCTAATATACCGGGTGTTGTTTGAATATTGAAGCAGAAAGAAAAAGGTAGGTTTTAATTTACTGTTGTAAAATGAACGTAACAAGATATAATATTGAAATTTCTTGGACGTTGGTCAATGTTTACCTATAGTTATTTCTAAGAGTAGGTGGAATAACTATAACAATTTGTAATTGCGTTTATTATTTTTAAGACGCGTTTCGGTTATCAAGACCATTATTAATTATGTTCTACAAAATATTACCTATAGAATATGAAAAATATTTTTAATAATTACATACCTAAAACTTAATTGTAGATTGTGTATTTATACTAAAGTAAAACATTTATACATTTGTCACAATTATAAAATTCTCTGAAAATTGTTATTTCATAAAAATAAAATGTTTTTCGCTTAAAAATATAAGAACGAAGAACACTTAGAAAGTATACGAATGTAATAATATTAATTATTTAGTCTAAACTGTTAAACAATATAAACTGTAGTGTGGGTGATAAGTAAAACTTGTTTAATAGTGGTGGTGTATACACGAATTATGTGCAATAGGATATTTATAACAAAGTGCAATTATGCTATTGAATTTTGGTAGAAATGTGTGAAATTTTCTTGATCGTTTTTTGAATTTATTGCTTGTGTTCTTTTTATTTGGATAGTTTCTAAAAATCCTCTTTTACTGTCTTTTATTTCAGTACCTAAAATTTCTACATTATTAAAATCAAATTTGTGTAAATTTTCTGAGGCATGGGCCGCTAGAGCGGTGCATTTTTGGTTGTTAGTTTATATTGAATATTTCTGCTCGTATATTCGTTTATGGAGGCATTGTTTGGAATTTCCGATATACACGCCGGGACAATCGCTGCAATTTATTTTGCATATAACCATAAATATAAAACTACAAGCACCATTAAAAATAACAACATTTTCGATAAACACATAAAGTTAACAAAAAATTTTCTTGAAAAATTACGATTTATACGTTTTACAAGCTGACAAGTGTAAGACTACCGTTATAATGTAAAAATGAATATCTAAATAAAATAAATGAAATGTTAATGAATAAAGCTACTTACATTGTTAAAAAATCGATATAACACTACAAATACAAAATGCCTTAAATTCTCTAATCAGTTCATGGAATAAAAAAACTTGTGTATTTGTCCAATGAAAACTTTAAATTTCATACTGTACTGCAAATGTATAGTTTTTTGCAAAATCACCAATCACTAAACACTAAACACTTTCTGTAGAAGAGATAAATTTGTTTAAGTCAGTTTACCATCGAAATTTGACACGCATTGTAAATATTTTTCTTGAAATTGTTTCATCGGCAAAATATGATTTGTCTAGTAAAAAGTATAAGACCATCTTTTATTAAATCCTAATATACTTAGCTCTATAGTGGAATTTGACCTACCTGGTACTTCCAATCTACGGCAAAAAGAAACTTTATATGTTAAAGGATGCTATACAGTTGATAGTAATTTTGATAGTGACGATTCTATAAAAGACCCTTCGTATATGCTAAATGAAATAAATATATGGTATAGATTATTTACACTAGTGATGAAAAATATGATTCCAGAAAAGAAAATGAAACAGCGTTCAATCAACATTACAGTGTACAACCACCAACACTATCAAATAAACTAGTAATTATTCATAGTGTATCAATTATAAATGCTTTATCAAAAACTCAAGAAACGAATTTGTAATTAAAATCCAGTGATTATATTTGGACAAAGGCCTTAATAAATCCATCCCAATTTGCAAAATATACTTTTTTGAAACTGTTGGTTCAAAAATATCTGTTGATATCTATTTGCCAAAAAATATATTTTTATCACTTTTTACTGCAGGTCTGCTGCAAATTATTGTAAATCAATCCAATCTGTATGCTGAACGACAGAAAGTCTATCTAGAACTCACAGTCGAGGAACTACTGACGTTTTGGATTACTATTAATTATGGGATTACATAAGTTACCGAGTCCTACGCTATACTGGTCGTCGGATCTAATCTTTCATGTGCCGAGGATATTAGGTGTAATGTCAATAAGACGATTTCTATACATATTACGGTTTCTACAGTAAACAACAATCAAAAGGTGCCAAAGAAAAGCGAACCTTTATTTGATACATTATTTAAAATCAAGTCCATGAAAATTATTTTGAGATAAATTTTGTCCTAGCGGATTTATAGCTATTAATGAAATGGTTGGTTTCAAAGGAAAGCCAGTCTCAAGCAATATATGCCTATGAAATCGATCAGGCGAGGGTTTAAAATTTGGACAATGGCATGTTCACACGATGGATATTTATTAGATTTTATGGTTTATGAAGGCAAAGTATAAAACCAAAAAGGTTCGCTCGGAGAAAAGACTTCCTTTCAAGATAAAGATTACAGTGTATTTTTATTATTTTTTCACGAGCTTCAGTCTTTTAAAAAAATGTTATTTAAAAATCTTTATTGCTGTGGTACGTTGCGATTTGCAATAAAATCTTTAATTTCCGTCATCATGAAGTTTCGGATTGGGACTTACCATTAACGTCTTCTATATTTATATACTTATCGAAATTTTTTATATCGCCCTCTATCGACATCAAAACCTTTTACAATGTTTTACTATGTTTCATGATGACGGACATTAAAGATTTTATTGCAAATAAACGTAAGCTTCATCTTATGCAAGATGCCGTACAAAAGTAGTTTGGGGAGTACAAAAAGGGTTACACTATTTCTCAACAAGACTTCAAAGAAGCTCATAAACAATTGCTTGAGTCTTTACAAGTCGCCGCTTCGCAGTTACAAGGAATAGCGGAAAAAATACCGGAACCTATAAAGGGAGATTAAAGCTAAAAACAGAGGCGAACTTTTAAAAAAGATTAAGTTACGAGTGACGAGGAGTCTGTACATCTTTATTATGCGGACGAGTTGGTTAAAAAATGAAGAAGAAAATATATTCAAGTCGGTTTATGGAGTAAAGTATAATCCCCAATCTGATACGCTTTGTTTGGGAAAAAGTGTGTAGGAAATTGATCCAGAAAACAATGACATAACCTTTAAATAATAGCGTTTATCCTGGCACAGGAGGTCTAACAAGAGTTATAATTATTTTTAAAGTCCTTAGCATTTTCCTAAGGAATGTATTGAATTAGTTCATAGGATACATTCACTACCGGTTGTTTCGTGCGTGCACACAAATCGGACACAATCGGGGCATATTCGAACAAGAGTAGCTCATATAAAAGGACTGTTCGCACAGAAGTTATTATTTGTCGATTGTACAGTTTAAGGAGGCGATTAAAGAAATATGTACAAAGACTTTAGGGAGGTTATTCGAAGATTTCGCAATGCTCTACGAGTAAAAAAAGCAGAATGTGGGCAACGATTTTCGATAGAAGGAAAATAATGTCTTATGTGTCAGTCATACGAGGAAGCAATTCAGCACTTTACTGCTGTGTCAGTAATGCCCGAGGATTTAGGATGATTTTATGGAAATAATCGAGGAGATGGGGTTTATAAAACTATCGGTAGATATTCAGATGGAATGTATATACTAAATTGTAAGTTATAAAGTAAAAATTTAAGCACCTCAACTACTATCATAAGAAATGAATGATGTGAATTTAGAAAATTATTTTTGTTTATATTAGCACGTTATGTTATAAAATATAAAGTATACATTAGTATTCTTTAATTCTTCAAAATCTACATAACTGAAATGAGTATCTAAGTTCTTATGAAAAGAATTATAACAAAGATGTGTATTTATTAAAAGGGTGCTATACGTTTTACAAAATTATTAATCAGAATTGTTGTATTTAAAACTATAACATAATTTTATTTACAGCTATTAATATCTGTAGTTGAAATACAACAATTTAGAAAGGTATGAGAGAATAAACGGTAATATGCAAGATAATAGTGGCAGAAATTTCTCTAAAATCTATAGTTTAAAATTTAAACATCGCCCGTAAATGTTTGGAATGAAACCTGTTGTACTTTTCATATACTCAACTTGTCTACAAATACTGCTTTCAACAATCTTGGATAGGTTCTTATAAATTCATATAACATGATCCCAATATCGCTATTACTGTATTTGCTTTTAATTATATCATGTGCGAGATTCTGTAAAACATCATTTCAATAAAAAAAATTTGAACCGTCAATGAAGGCTTATGCTTTAATTATAAACAACAATTAAATATTGTATATGTATGCGTTTTATTAAAATTGTATACAATTTATTTTGGTTTAATATTAATAAGATTTTTGGTAATCCAACGCAGTTCCTCACAATCCCGGTGTACGCCCACGCACATCCCAGCATATGCACATCCCTGAACATGCGCACCATGCCCATGCGCATTCCTGAGCATGCGCACCACTGTCGATGCGCATTCCTGTAATGCTGGTATATAAGGAGTATTATTTTCAATTTGAATCAGTTTAAACTTATATTTGAAAGGTGTGTTAAATACACGTAAAACTAGTAGGTTGTGCAGTGTACCTAGAACAGCGCTGCACGAAAACCTCGATAAACTTGGTGCTCGAAATAATAGTAGAGAATCAAATATTCAAGAAATGGAAGCTGCAAGACAAGAAGTTAAAATACATATACAAAACTTTGAATGCATATGCCACTTCTAGTGCAAAGGAAGTTAGTAAACGTGGATCTTTGTTTCCAATATAAGGGCAATGACGATGTTTGTTCGGTATTTAAACCTTTGGTTAATACGACAAGTATACAATTAGTTGATTATGTTATGACCGAGTGGTCGTGCAACCAGGTGGTTGTGTGGTCATGTGATCATATGAGCAGGTTGTAATTGACTGTTCTTGGTAGCGAATGGTCGTAATTGGCCGCTATTCGTCACGATTGACCAGATTGGCATATGTACTATATGCGCTCTTTCATTGGTCGAGAAGGTAATGTGCTGGTGGTAGTGGTGTAGAGAATTGTATATATTATTTTAATAAAGTTATATACAGTGTGTACAGTATAAAATGCAGTACATGGGGATCTTGGAAACTGTAGGAGATGCGATCTTGGTTAAATGGGACAAAAGTTGCATAATCATGATGGTATCTCAGATCGGTTTTCAAATTTCAAAAATTTTTGATAGGTTACTAGATAGAGGCAAAAAACACAAAATTGACGATTTCTTTATTTGCTAGTAGTTAGTCTACTAATTGAAATAGAATGTTCAAATTTGGTACATCATGGTAATTCCCTATTGCGCTTTACATTTTCAACTTAGATTTTGTCTAGGGCATCTAAATTTTGCGTGACGATGTTCAACTTTTTATTTTTAAATAGCCGACGTATTGGATTTTTACATTTTTGAAATGCTGACAAAAAACCCTTTCCAAAGAGGTATAACATGGCTATGTTTAATTGAATCAAAACACTAAAAATCACATAATTATGTTTTGGTTGTAGTAGACTTTAATTTTCATTATGACAAAGAGAAACAATTGCTCAACATCTGAGATACGTCAAAGTTTGTCCTTTATTTTATGTTTCAAGTAGTGCAGTTTAAAAAAACAGTTAATTAATTTACATAGAAATTTAAGCAAAGCATTTGCGCTTGAAATGGATCGCTTTACTAACCGTAATAAATATCAAATGTTAGAATGTTGTATTCTTTCTGGAAGGAATGATGTTAAAGCCGCTGAATTGTATTTAAATAAATACCCAGAAAAACATCAACCAAACAGATGTATGTTTCGGAGATTACAAAATAATTTAATAAATTATGGTAGTTTTGGCTTGTCTAAGAGAAATAGACAAATTAAAAAAGATAATGAAAACAGCGTTTTACAAACAGTTGTCGAAAATCCTCGTACTTCTCTTAGACAAATTCAGAATATAACAGGTGTTGCTCATTCTACGGCAAGAGCTATTTTAAAACGTTTCAAGTACCATCCATATCATGAACGACCATGTCAGGGATTGCGTACTGAAGATCAAATTCGAAGAATGGAATTTTGTGCTTGGTACATCAGAAAGTGCAACGAAAATTCAAATTTTGCATATACAATTTTGTGGTCTGACGAAAGTCGATTTACGAATTGTGGTATGTTCAACCGCAAAAATACAATTTTTTGGTCAGATGAAAATCCACATTTGAACCGCCAAGTTAGACATCAAGTTAAATGGGGATTCAATGTCTGGATTGGTATTATTGGTAAAGGTACATTATAGGTCCGTTTTTATGATCCAAAATTTAAAACTCTGCGAGATACTTAGATTTATTCCAGGAAATGTGGCAGATAGACTAAGGAGCTTCCACTCACTACTTTGCAAAATATGATTTTCAAAATGTATGGCAGCTCCACACCCACAATGCTCTGAATTATTGAGAAAATTTTTTAATTCTGAGTATAATGAAAACTGGATTTGGAAATCGGGGACCAATTAGTGGCCGGCGAGATCACCGGATTTAACCCTCTAGATTTCTTTATATGGGGCCATTTAAAAGTCGTGGTACTCAAAACGTATGATAATGTAGGCCAATTACAACAAAGCAGTCCAAGAGGCCGTAAATCAAAATAACTCAACTATGATAAGACGATCTTGTAAAGATGTTTATAAAGGTGTCGGTTGTGTGTTCAATAATGGGGGTTATTTGAACATTTAAAATAAATAATGAATTCATATGGCTGACTATTGTTATATTTTTTTCCTTGATTGTTAATTTGCAATTGTCTGAACATGAATAACAACTAAAAACGGCTTAAATAATATTTTGTATTGAATAGATGCTAGTTTGTATTTATTCTTTGTTAATGCGTAGTTATGTAAGTTCTGATTAATACAGATTTAGTTTCAATTTTCTACGTTTTTACTGGTTTTATTACCACTGAAAATTGAGTTTAAAATTTTTAGAGCAATTGTTTCTCTTTGTCATAATGGAAATTAAAGCCTACTACGACCAAAACATAATTATGTGATTTTTAGTGTTTTGATTCCATCAAACATAGCCATGTTATACCTCTTTGGAAAGGGCTTTTTGCCAGCATTTCAAAAATGTAAAAATCCAATATGGCGGCTATTTAAAAATAAAAAGTTGAACATCGTCATGCAAAATCTAGATACTCTAGACAAAATCTAAGTTGAAAATTTGAAGCGCAATGGGGAATTACCATGATGTACCAAATTTGAACATTCTATTTCAATTATTAGACTAACTACGAGCAAATAAAAGAATCGTCAATTTTGTGTTTTTTGCCTCTATCTAGTAACCTATAAAAAATTTTGGAAATTTGAAAACCGATCTGAGATACCCTCATGATTATGCAACTTTTGCCCCATATTAATTAAAGATCGTATCTTCTACAGTTTCCAAGATCCCCATGTACTACATTTTATACTGTACACACTGTATAAGCATTTAAATGGATTGTTTGGTTTATATGCAACCCGGTAGAGAAAGGATAGTCCGTGAATGAGTTGCGGTGTTAGTTTAATTTAAGCTTTGTGTGTGATGGCTGATTTGATGGGCAATACAATGTGAGGATGTTTCGTCATTGTATGAATTTGATGTAGATATTCTAGATGTTTGCCATGCAAGTATAAAGAAAAATGCATGGATTCAAAGTACGAATAAGTTAATCCATGCATGTGCCTGCATAAAACAGGTTCAAGGTCCTAGTTGATTATTCTCTGATCTTATTTGGTAAACATCCTAGAAGTTACTATAGAAATGATGACTGGTTCAAAGTCTGAGTTTATAATTATTTTATCTCTAGATTTTCCCTGCCCCGGGGCAAACATTTATATTGTAAAACAGAGAATGCTACTCCATAATCTCCTAGGGAAAAAGTTACTAGCATGGAAATGGCGTTTGGTGTACTTTGATAAAAATCCTAGCAACTATTAATGAGACGTTAGCGTTGAAGTTAAAGTAAATGAATGTCGTAAAAATGGTGGACCAAGAAATATTTTATAATATCAATGTAATTCTTTAATTCTTTAATGCAGAGGTTTGTGTCGGCAAGAGGCTTTTGAAATGTAGTTACGATTATGGTTACTAAGACTTCCAAATATTAAAAGAATTTATTTGGGGTATAAGCCGGAAAAATTTAGTGCTGTCCGATTTCAAGTTTAATGCCGGTAGTTCTACCTAGTATTGCAGAGGTTTAAAAATTCTAAGATCATTAGTTTTTAAGAAATGATAGATGCCCGGAACATCTTGGAATAAAAATAAAGGACAACCGAGAGATCTAAAAGTTAAAATCTTTTTTAAAATTTCCAAGTACGTAGTACCTGCCATTGGGAAATGGTAAAAATGTTAAACCTGTAAAGGCGATTATTAATAGTTGTTTAGAAAAAATAGTAGTTTCCTTGGATTAAATAAAATAGATTAGACTGATTAATGTATATGGTCACATATTCCCGTTCACATCCACACACATCTGCTTACGCCCTCATACGGACATGGCGATGTCGGTAGTTTTTGTTTAACAAATACTAGGAAAAATACGTTAGGTGTTAGTGTGCGGCGGAATGCACGGCGGTTTACGTTAGAATAGTCAAAAGTGGCTAAT